>JAWUZG010000053.1:6397500-6997500 GCA_036785705.1 Acanthornis magna | reverse complement strand
TTGTCAGCTGACAGGCTGTATCTTTCCCAGAGTTTTATCAAATTCTCTCACTGATGTGAGAAAATTATGCTTAGGAAGTGATATTAGTCATGATCAGACCCCTTCATCTGAAAAGCTAGGAGAGCTGTAGGATCCTAAATGAGGTACAAGGTTTTTAAAAAAAAAATTGGATAAAGTAAGAAGGACTCTTTTTTAATGATTTTTTTCTAAATCTAAAAGAACTTGATTAGTCTTTGCTGTGGTCCAGTTAATTTACTGTCACACATTTGGTGTTTCTCAGAAGGTGTTTCTGCACTACACATCACAGTGAACTTGGAGTAAAACAGAGGAAGCTCAGAGGGTGTAAACATAGAATATGTTCATGCTTTGGTATTCACGACACTTTGCTAAATGTTAGCTTTGAAGACTGAAAAATCTCATTTTGTGCAGATATAGTACATACATCTCCATTTCTGCAATTCTGTGCATTTGAACTAACTTCTAAATACACCAGAAAATTATACATGTTTTGTAGTACAAAGACTGCAGGACCTATGGTCTGAAGACAGATTAGATTATTGTCTGAAGACAGTTGCATTAAATGATCATGAATCAGGCCTGAAAATCTGTTACTTTTCTGCCATGCAGTATGTAATTATTTACATGCATATTAGATTATTACTTTTCCTCCTCAGGATGTACTGCTCTTTCTAGGGCCATTTTTTACTGCCTTTCCCCCCTGCCCCTTGTACCATGCTAAAATAGCTGTGAATCAGATAAAACAGCAAGGAGAACCACACAAAGGGCTGTTGTTAAATAAATGGAAATGACAGAGTAAGAAAGCGATTCTTTTCCTGTCCTGATTTGGGAGCCTCTAGAGATCAGTGTAAGTGTACATTTCAGATGCACTAAACACACAGACCCGTGCTTAAGCGGTAGAACAAAATCAATAGGCAGCAGATGAAAATTATTGTGTTTGTTTCCATAAAAATAACTACTGGCTCTTTCAGAGTGTTAGTGATGGCTGTTATTATCTGGCAGGTAAAACTTCTTCAGAAAAGGGCTTTCAAAGAAATTTTGCAAGAGTGAGACATGTTTACTTGCATTTATCTTGGGATGTGATTATGTTGATTATCAATACTTAGTTCCTGCACACTGCCAATGTGGTTGACCCATTCCAGCCTGTTCTACAAATGCTTAAATCTACTTATTTATTCACCAAATGCAGTCAGGGTAATACACAATGCTGCCAGATCTATGCAGGGAAATTCCTCAGCTGAATTTTCTTCTTTGGTATTCACACAAGTCCTGCACTGTGTAATCTCATGCTTTTTCTGAATAACGAATTGTTTATGTTTTCTTTGTACTTCATTGATTATTTTAGTTTCCCTATCCAGTATCTGAGTTCTATCAGAACTGAGAGTTAGAGGATAGCCATAGCTAATTTCCCAACTCAGTGACCTTTATCAGGTGTTGTGCAGCGATAAGTTGAGTGTAATGGTCTCTAGCAAGAGTTTCTTTAAGTAGAAGCTGAAAGATTATTTTTCAAAATTAGCAAGTGATAGTAATTCAGAGTAAGAAAAAAGTGATAAATTTTTTTGTGAGAAGTTACTACTTTACTTCAGCTAACCCCCAGTTTTCACCCATCACCAATATATCCTGGATTTTGAGAAAGTATTCTAAGCGGGTTTGTTTAAAGTGAATCTTGGGTGTTGATGTCTTTGTCAACATTTCAGTGCATTATGCTGTATTTTTTTCAGCAGATTGGTATTGTTTGAAAAGTCCATGCTATGAATTTTCATTTAACTTCTGACAAAGAATGTGAGTTTTGTTTTTTTTTCTCTGTGTCTGTGCTAAATTTGTGCTATTTACAGAACCTCAGAGATGTGCTCTTTGTGTGCAAAGGAAAGGAATTTTGCAGACACCACAGGCCCAAGAGTCTAGACTAGAGTATATACATAGAAGATTGCCTTTGGCTATACATTAAAAACAAACAAAGAAAACAAACCCAATGAACAAAAAAACCCACCCAACAAAAACAAAAAAGGAGGAACAACTGCCAGAATTAATTCTGTGAAAGGAAAATTCACTTAAATTTAAAGCACAGTACTCCCTTCTAGTTACACGGCTCTCAGAACTATGACTGCAATGGCAGTTTAAATTGAAGGGATTTTAAATTCAAGGGATAAGTAGCAGTGATGACTGATATTTTCCAGAAGGAGAATCGAACCTGATGTTCATTTTTCCGAAGTTTCACTAAGCTCCTGGATTTCCCATTCAATATGCAAAAGCAAACAACATATAGCAGTGCTCAGAGTTGCTATTTACTGCTCAGTGTATGCAAGTTGTAGCACGTTTTATGTTTACCTGATAAAAGCTGTGAATATTTCATTCCATTAGAGGGGCAATATGGCACTTTTCCCCAAAACTCTATTTCTTTTCAGCTGCTTTGGATGCAGAGAACATACTGGTGAGAATACAAATGGACTCAGCACCAGTGTGTTGCACAGTAGCACAAGGCATGAGCATATGCGTGTTTTTCTGTTCCTCGCTCACTGTAAATAGTGTACAAAGAACATAATCCATCAGATATGGTTGCTGATTACTGTTCAGCCTGCTTGGCACAACCACACTGCACTAGATTTCTTGTCTGAGGGCAGATTAAAGGTATTAATAACAACCTGATTGCAGAGGATTTGTAGCAAGCAGCTTTGAAATCAAATGATATAAAGGGTACTGCCTATGACAAACTGTAGATGTGCTGTGAATCCCAACATGCAGCTCATAAAAAAGCTGTTGAAATTCTAAAGTGGGCAGACTCCCACACAGACAAGAGCTTGCAGCATCCAATCAGTTTAAGAGGTAATGCACAAATATATTATTCTTCAAGTTGAAAGGCTTGGTCTATTACAAACAGTAAGAGTTTTCAGATGCAGTGTTTTACAAGGTTTCAGAATGAAATGGCTCATTTTAGTCTTAACCAAGGAACTGCCAGCCTTTATAACAACACAATATTCCTAAAAATTGCTCAACAGTCTAATGAGAACAACTCCTATCAGAGCAGTGCTGATGTTATGGTCCAAGGAATATTCATAGTGTCTTGATCTATAAAGCTCAAATTTTTGAAGCTACAAGTGATTGATGAGACTCACTTGCCTCTCTTCATTCTATAAATGCATCTGAAAGTTTAACCTGCATCTGTAGCAGGTTAAACATTTTGATGATTAAGAGGTTATGGACAATCTCTGACATGGGCTAAAATGCGTTTGGGAACATGTCAGCTGTTTGAAATAAATGTGATACAGAAACAATAACAACACATTTTGATTTGAGGAGTCTAATGTAAGATGTGCTACTTCGAGACGTTTTATTTCAATGCAGTACCTCAGAAATTAAAATACTTTGAGGGGGAGCGTTAGATCAAGTTAAGTATTTCAATCTTAGGTCGAAATCTTAGCCCTTTTAGTCTTATTTTGTGCACATTGCTTTAATAAATGAAAATTCAGAAGTACCCTTGAAGATGCTTGTTTTAATTGCTTTGAATACAAGGAAAGCTGCCTATTATTTAGCTGAACCTTGTTTTTGTGCAGCTAGTGCTCCTTTTTTCAGGTCCTGAAAATACACTGCTTCTGTCAGTGCTGGGATACATGCTGTGTATAGATCCTGTGTGTTTTCTGGCTTTTTTTCCTTTTTTTTTCTGCCCTGCTGTCTCAGTTCATCTCAGAATGACAGAGCATACAATTCACTAAAGCAGCATGATTGTTTGAAAAGAGCATGTTTAAAAAGGCAGTAGCAGTCTTGTGAAACTCAGTGACAAAAAGTTCTATTCAATGGGATAATGTTAAGGAATAATTTTTGTGTCAAATTTTAGAAATAGATGTCATTATTCTACCAAAGGTTTATTCCTTCTGATATTTAATTTTCTGAGACACATCCAAGATGTCAAATTTTCACTAGAGCCAATTGGACTTGTGCATATGGAGAAAATATTCATTATTTAAGTGACATATCATGTGTCAGATAATTTTCACTCATCGATGTTATATATTTGGAAGGGAGCCCTCACAAAACCCCAAACCAATGCACCAGAAAATCCCCTCTAAGTGTTATTTGTTCATGGATCCCATAATTAGGTTGTTGAAAGCTGAGACATCAATGGCACAGATTTCTGATCAGAAATCCTCGTGGGAAGTCAGCCCTCCTGTAACATGTGGGTGATGAAAGAATATTGGCTCACACGTAAGGCCAGCCTTGGTCCCTTGTGAATTAAATGGAAATCAATTGTCAATGATTGCAGAAAGTACCTTGGTTATGGATCATTGAACTGTCTCTAATTAATTTAAGAGACTGGCAGGCCCTGCATTGTAGAGCTGCCTCTCTCAGCTGGCAGCAGGGAGTAAATGCAGTTTGGTAGCTGATGTTTGGAAGTTTAGAACAGCTTTAGATGTTTAAGCAACACTTGTGATTTTTTTGTTTGTCTACTTTGTCTTTGGTCTGCATAAATTTCAAACTGTTTTCAATTTCAAACTATTTCTGACTGTAAAGGCTGTGCAAGTGCAGCTAGAAAGATGCAGAATGGGTTACTCTACCCTTAGTTCCAAGCAGGAATGCCAATATTAAATTTAATACTTTGCTAGAAGTCAAATGAAAGAATAGCCCCAAAATATACTTTGCTGTTTGTGAATTAGTGCATGTGGTGGGAAGGAGTGGCTGCATTCCGTAAATGTTAGTTAGATGTGTTGGGCCTGAAAACAAATTAAAAAGTGGTGAAGTGGTGGTGAATAAAAACATAATCTTTAATGTCTTTGACCTTGTGAACAAATAAGATCCTAAGTACTGTTTGAAATGCATAGTGAAATATTGGCTATGTGAATGCTCTAGAAGTCAAATAAGTATTTCAAATCCAATAAAATGAAAGATTTTTTTGAAAAGCATGAATTGTTTATGTACTTTTTAAATACATTTGCAGGGTGAACAGGGAATATAACTTTCATGTAATTCAATTCTTTAAACACCTGTTCCTTGAAAATATCCAACATAATGTAGACTAAGGTATAGCCAATAAATGTTTTAACTTTTCCAGGTATCTAAGGATTTTTATGTCTTCTGAAACAATCATATCACCACTGGATAAATGGGCTAGGTGTTCCTGTTTTGTTAAGGAAAAGCTACATCACTATAACGGACAGAAAAATGGTGGAAAACATGCCAATCTCCATTTTCAGTACATTAAAGTGCTGTTGTTACCTCAACACAATTACTGGTGTAAAATTAAATGCATGTGGAAATATGTTATTCAGCAGGGTAGTGATGTGGTAATTGAGATGTTCTTGGTGAATGTGAATTAGCAGTGGCTGAATGTGTCATTGTATACTAGTAAGCAAATAACTTCCTTTTTCATAATTGGTTTGCTTCTGCCCTTGAAAATATGTGAGCCTTAAGGACTGAAAACTAACGACAGAAAGAGGTATGAATACCCAGGGAGCTAAGGGTAACATAGCAGCCTGATGTAAAAATTTAATGAGCTTTCTTTTGACACTGTGATTTGTTTTAGCAAATTTTTCTAGTGAGCAAGGCCAGAAGCCATATGTAAATGAGCTTTTCTTGAGATTGCTCTTGCCAGACAGCTGCAGGGAGTGTTAGGGTGATGAAATGATGCTGCACATAATGGGGTTAATGAAGATTACAAGTTACTTCCTTCAGGGAAGTGTACTCTGTTAATTTTTTTCTTTTGTTTTAAGCAAGCTTATCCTGAAAGTCAGAAGTTTAAGTGTTTAAAATGTTGTGGAATCTAAGTGGAGTTTGAGGCAGTGCACCACAAATTGCAGGTGGCTAATTAGTTATTGTGATCTCATGTGAGTGGTTGTACTTCTCTGTGTGTGTAGTTTTTACTTCAGAAACTTTCACTTCAGAAGAACTTTTGGGCTTCTCTAAACCTGTGCATACCTTTGCAATACTTAAAATACAGTATTTAGAAAAGACAACCCCAAAAGTTGTTGAGCTGTTATTTAGGCATAGAAAGATTTCTGCAAACAGAGTGATTTGAATATTCAGATTCATAAAGAGCTGTAGAAAAAATAATAAACCCCAAATCTTCTGATATGTTTATTTACTTGGGAAAGGAGTAGACAGACTTAGAACAGCCTGTTTTAGTCTAAAGGTAAGTTGCCAGAAGCTAGTACACTTCATGTACTTCCTATCAGAGAAGACTTAAAAAGCTGTTACCTCATGAAAATGGAAGTTTCTAGATACTTCTCTGTTTTGCAGTAAAGTTAGATTTTGAGAAGAGCCAAAGGCAGAAATCTTCAATGCTTTATAGAAATCTCAAAGGAAAACCAGGAGGCAGTGGCATATGTGTTTTTGCCATAGTGAAAGATCAGTGCCCTGGATTTTCAGTTATCCAAGTGCTTGAGTCCAGATAATTTCTAATTTTATTTAATGTATCAGGGAATGGGAAGAACTCTGGTTATTTTGCAGAAAAGTCTATCCCAGTCTGTTATTGTCAAGTCTAGTGCTCCACTGCCTTCAGAGATTTACTGTATGAAACTGTTCCTGTTTTCCTTTTCAGTTTTATTAAATCACGTTGCTATAAAATTACTTTTAGTCCTACCTTTTCCTGTCTGTCCTCTTAATAAAGAAACATATTTGAAGACAGCTATCAAGTGCTAATGTTGGTGATCTTGTCTGCTCTCAGTTAAAGAAGGAAGGTTAGAACAATACTTGGATTAATCACTTTTCCTTTAAGTTAACAAGCTCATTATGTGTCTGGGTTTATCTTTATTAAGCAAAAAATCCAGCAGATGCTCCAAAGAGGAGGCTTCTCCTACCAACATCTTTGAGAATTTTGTTGTCTTGGGGGTTTTATGCCTCATGTCTTGTAGTGTTTGAAAAGATGGTGCCCAAGGAGCAAGGTTGTTTTTTAATGTTGTTTATAGATTGTGTGGAAAAGGTTATACTGAATTGTCCACTTAAAGAAAATCAAATATGACTACTTGTGTTTGCCTATTGCAGCTTGTTTTAATGTTCTTAAATTATTTTCCAAGGCATTTCTTAAAAATTCCTTAGTGCTGTGCTCATGTACATGGTTTTGGGAAACAGATGACATAGGCTGTAGTACTTAACAAGCTGAAGCAGAGCCAGGATGAGAAGAGAAAGTGTTTGTTTAGTTGTAAATGAAGCACAGTCTATGAAATGACTTGCCACAGTGACAGGATAGACAAGCACATGCTTTGTAGTCAGTGGCCTAAGAACTAGGGCAGCTAGCAATGCCCAAATGAAACAAGAGAATTACTTGACTCAACCTTTGTTGTTCAAGATAGAGAATACTTCTAATCATTCCTGACAAAGAGTAGCAAAATGGTTTACTTCTGAAACAAAGACATGTTCTGAGGCACTCAGTGCATAATCTTGCAGGCTGTATCACAAAAGAGAGGGGAAAATCTTCAAGTACATAAGCTATGACTCTCAGCTGTTGCCCAAATTGTGTTTACTGGAAGAGCACATTCCCCTCTGGATAAAGTCCTGAGATCAAGTCTCAGATACAATTTAAAGAGAAGTAAGAGGTGAATAACCAATTAATTCGAAGAGCAAAGTAAGTTACTTCAGGAGTGCAAAGGTATCTCTTTTCCTAAAGTTGCCGACAAAGAGCTCATTCTCTTGCTCTGCCCCTCTGCTGTGACCTTGCTGGTAGAAGAAGTTTGACCAATTTACTTGGCACTGGATTTGTGCTGGGCTTTGGTGTGGTCACTCGAGGCATTCACAGTGTTGCCACAGGTAACTTGAAAGTTTGGGGCAAAGGACTGACAGGAACCGCACAAGGTTCAACAGAAGGAAGTGCAAAGTCCTGCATATGGGGAGGAGTAACTCCATTTATTGGTACAGCCTGGGAGCTGAGCAGCTGGGAAGAAGCTCTGCCAAAAACCACCTGGAAATCCTGGTGGACAAAAATTGAACATGAGTCAGCAATACACCCCTGCAGCAAAAAACGGCCAGCAGCATCCTGGGATGCATTTGGAAGAGCTGTCAGCAGGTTGAAGGAGGTGATCATTTGGATGTCTGAGAAAGGTTTTATTCTTAAAACTCCTTAGTTTCAATCTGTCTTTTATTGCAGCATGTTTCATTTGCAAATCTGTGCTTTTCTTCTGCCTTGAGCCTCTGTTCTGCCCCCTCAGCCTATGTTTTTCATTTAATTCTTCCCTTACTTATCTGCTTTTTCTGCTCCATTTCATAATTTACCTTGTTCATCCTTATCATAACTCAAGTTTATCTATTGGCAGCAAACATATTCTGACCCTTTCTTTCAACTGGGTTATCCAATGGGTTGTTCTTGTTTCTGTTAGAGAAAGAAAGAAAGATAGGTTGAGTATATCTAATACAGTTCAGTTGATTTATTTAAAAAAAATCTAGAAAAGCAGGTTCCTTGGAGTACAGCAGGAACCAAACTGGTTATAATGCCAAGTCCTCACTTGGGGAAAAAATGTGCCTTTTTCTTGGGTGCTAAAAGTGCTTGTTCAAGTTGACTTTTTCTTCTTTGCAACTTTTGTTGCCTTTTCAGCAGAAAGGCACACTTCTACAAATATTATCTGGTGAAATGCCAGTGTTAGCTGTGTATGTATCTTTGTGTGGTAATCTATGTCTGTGTTGCTAGTTTAGCGTTACTCTTATAAAAATTGTATTTTATATTATAGTTTCTAGAAGTTGGAATAGTTTTAGGCAATAGTCTATGATGCATAAATGTTTAGTCATTCTCCAATCCATGCTGGATATCTTTCTGTGAGTGTGAGGGAAAAAAATTTCTGCCTGGCATATACAACTATTTCAGAATGTCAGTTGACTGCTATTATGCCAGGCTAGGCAGAAAAGATAAGAAATATTGTTTACTGGGACCATTACCTCTTAGTATATTTGTACAAGGTGATATATTTTGTATTTTGAAATGTAAAAGTTTAGTCCCAAGAAATCTTCTGCTTTATCAAATTGAAGTTTATTGCAGTCTTCTAGTTTGACAGAGCATAGCAATGTTTGATTATATGTACTTGTAATCCTTTGACTGAAAGAAACCTCTACTCCAAACTCATACTTTTTGATGTCATGTGAAGATGATTTTGGTTAGACTACATTAGTGTTTTGTGCTGTTGGTTTTCTATTGTTTTCCTATTGCAGTGAAGATTGTTTTGTGATAAGTACTCTAGATGGATGCCAAGATGTGAGAGGGATGTTCAAACGGGGACCTAAGACCTTTTTGTAGGCAGAATAATAAATAAAATCCCATATTTTTATCTAATCTAGCTACATTATTGATATAAGTGAACTTGGAGGAGATTCCGTGATGGTATTCGTTTCTGTGGTGTAATGAACATGCATGAAATTTCATCATCACATTTTCTTACCTTTTTAATAGTTTATAAAAACCATAGAATATGACTCTCAGAGCAGCAGAGAGTATTACCTTACAGCATTACCTCACCTTCCACAAAGGTTTAGTGCATTTAACATTGCATTTGCCAAAAAATAATATCACACAGAAGCCCTTTAATTACTGTGAGGACCAGCTCTGTATTTTTTGATAAATTTGTTGTGCTTACGGAAAATTTCCACCTTTGTGTGGAAAAGATTAATGGTTTTTATAAATGAAAAACTGAGGGATGTGGATGTGCTGCTGTGCACTGTTTATAGTCATATAGAAAATCTGGTGCAGACAGAATTTGATGCTTTAATCGCAGCCTTGTGCCTTGGTGACTGTATTATCATTTCTCTGACTTTACTGTGGGGAAAATTTACTTAACTGCCTCTACTATTCCTGTCTTGCACTCTATTTCTTGATATAATTCTTGACACTTGTACATAGTTTAATGTAGTTCCCTTCACACTTAAGCAGTCTGCACTATCATAGAACTGATGCCATCAGTAAGTACTAAGTTTTCACGTAGATAATCTGTTTCTGCACTTTGCAAAAGTGAGACAGGTAATTTTTCTATGAGTCAAGAGATTCTAATAAGGTGTTGGAGATTCTATATGCCTTGTGGGGCTGCTTTCTGGTCCTGTACTACATTGTGGCAAGAGTTGAATGTCAATAAACTTTGCACTGTAGGTAACTTCCCCACCTTTCCTGTAGAATGGAAGTTACACTTTATTTCTACCAGATGATTCTAGAAACTAGAAAGATGTAATGTTAACTATTGTGTATTGTAATAGAAATTTTCATTTTAGACTGTACACTCTCTAATGGTAAGGAAGAAAACCATAGATTCTTCTTTGATATATAAGAGGAAAAGATTATAGATATTATTCTGCATAGTTTTATTTAAAGTGATATTATAAGTATAATAGATATATTTAATTTTGTTTCTAATTCTCTTAACCATTCATCCTATATTTACAAAAACCTCATCTCATTTAGGTTACCATTTAAAAATTACAATAGTCTGTAGAACACATCTAAGAAATGACCTTTCTTCACTTGAAATGCTCTAAAATTAACTTTTCATAGACTGTAAGAGGCACTCCAGAGACAGGTTCTTTAATGTCCTGGTTATTGCTTTCAAAGTACTCTTAATTGCCTAAATTAATAATGACTTTTTTTTTTTTCCTTTGGTTCTTATAAGGGACAAATGAATTTGAATCACTCTCTAAAGAATTGAATCACTGGCCATCTTCTGATTACTTTTTACATTCATTATGAAATTTAAAGAAGAAAAAAGAATAAGAACAGCAAGGTCACCTTCGGAGTGTTTTCTGTTTGTGAGAAAAGCAAAGGAAAGTGATACAAACTCTACTTAACTGTTCTTAGGGAAGAACAGAGACTACAAAACCTGGGGAACTTACGTCAGCTCTGAATGGCACAAGTGTCTGCAAAGGCAGTGTGGTAGCTTCTCACTTGTTTAATGAAAAATAATTTTTATTCACCTTAAAATATTGGTGTAATAGCACTGCTTTAAAAACAGAGGTCAATACAAAAAGAGTTCTGACCTGATCTGGAAATTAGAGGAAAGGGTAAGCCTGTTTTGTGAGACTTGTTCATTTATTTTAGGAATGTTAAAGTAAAGCAGATGTAAAATCTTCCTTAGCTTATTTTTTTCCTAGCTGTAAGCTTTATTATTAATGTGAAAGTCTGCATTTTGGGATGTACGTGGGTTTTCTGTACTCCATCTGGCAGCTCAGAAGAGAGACGGAAAATTAGGCAGGAACTTTATTAATCACTTGGGAATCAGATGAGTATGTAATTAGCCCAGAACAGCTTTTTAAAATGTTGCCTATAAGGTATGGTAAATCAATTCCAGCTCAATAAATCAGGCTTGTTTGCAAACTTGAACTTCCAAAAGTAGCACATTCAGAATGCTGATATACCAGCAATTTGATAAAAATCTCTTTACTGCTGGGTGTCAGTGACTTGGGTCCTTAGTGGCAGCACTCTAATTAGAAAGGGAAATGTGGGAAGTGAAAAGATAGAGAAATTGCAGTTTGGACAGCCTCGAGTGCTGTCTGTGAGGAAAGGGGGCATTCAGGCTGGTGCTGCTACATGGATGGGCCTTTTCAGACAGTGCCTGCTCATGATAGAAAAAGCAAGAAAATATCTCCTGTTCTGTCTTAATTATGGCTATGGGAGTAATAACAGTGAAACAAATGGAGCAGGAGGAAGCCAAGTAAATAATTATGGTAGTTTCTTGTAATGGTTTCTTTAAGAGTTCTTTTCCATCTACTGTATTATAGCTGCTGCTTTAATATTGATGTTAAATACTGTTCTTAAACAAACCAGATGTATCCTTTAATTATTAATTCAAGGAAAATTAATTAAGGTAGGAAGACTGAATAGAATCTGGTGGCCTGTTTCAGTTCTTAAAATTTCCTGTGTAAAGAAGCTTAAAAATGGGTCTAAGTGTTTTTTTGTTTCTTTTTGTTTTGTATTTTTCGTTTGTTTTTGGTTTTGTTGGGTTTTCTTGGGTTTTTTTCTTTGTTTTCTTTTTTAATATAAATGTATAATATACTGTGAAAGTGATGGCTTCAGTCTGAAGTTATTGTTTTGAGGGGAATTCAACTTCATTTTATGTGGGGTTTTCCCTGGAAGAATGCGTGATTTCACATTTGAAAGCTAATGTTATTCTTATAGTATCTTCTCTGCTTTTTTTTTTAAAGCCTGGCTGGCAGTTTCAGCAATCCCAATGCAGTGTGTTTTAGTGATGCAGTGGTTTGGTCTGTAGCCTTATAATGTCCTGTTAGGAGCCATTTCCTAGCCCAACTTTCAACTGATCCATGGCGGGAATACTACATGGTATTATGGCAAGCAGCTGCTGTGCAAGTGCTCAAGGTACTACAGCTTTGCAGCCAAGAGAAATCTGCGTTTTGCAAAGACTTAGTGAATTTTTTAGTCAACGAAAGAATGATTTTGCTTGCTTTTAATCTACAGGCTTATACTGGGCTCTTTTTATGCAAGTTGTGAGCTGATGAAAGGAAAAAAAAGATCTATTAGACATAGAAGCATAATTCTAGGGAGTAACAACTGAAATTTTTTGTGTTGCTGTCACGTAACACTGAGGAGATTGACAAATATTGCAATACTTGGCAGAGCACAGTAGGTCAGAGATAATTTCAGTTCTTCCTATTATTTGGTCTCATTGGGCTGTAGTTCAAATGGCTGTGTGCAACTGGAAAGTGCAGAGCTGTCTTTTCAGCGTCCTCCAATGTTGCACAGATCCTAAAAGGATACGGGAAAGATTCCTCTAGGAAGATGGTTTTCATCAGAACTGATTTTCCACATCCATATTTTTCCCTGTTTTGCTGCAATTGCTCTGGACTGTGTGAACTTGTGGCATAGCTGGAAAGGACATTACAGGGGAATGTGAAGAACCCTTTTGGCATGGCATCTGTGGCACACTATCCTTTACTCATCTCTGCAACTTTGAGGAATTTAGCAAGAAGCTGATCTGCCCCGAGGTTTCAAATGTGAGTTAGTGGGTCAAAACTGGAAAGACTCCAAGTAGGACAATAATTTTCAGGGAAATATGTGTGGGGTGTTTCTACATACCACCATCTTTTCTTTCTTCCTTATGACATTTTGCTGTGACATGTATTTGGTGTTGCACATACTGTTATATACTTAGGAAAATTAACTGGTTTTATTACCTTGTAAGATACAAAAGCAAAACACCTGGTATTAGAAAGAAAAATTGGACTTGCTGGAAAAGGACCCTTCTAGGTCTGCTGAGCACATTGCTGGGCTTAGCAAATGGGGTCTATAGAATAGTTGCTGCTTGTGGAAACTGCACAATAGTCATAAGCCATTTTGTGGTTCATTAGCAGTTAGAGACCATTTTTTAACGGATGTGTGCAATATGCAGTATTTTCTCAGAAGCCTATAAAAAAAAAAAAAAAAAAGAAATCTGATTAAAACAGTATCAGAGAAAGCCCTGGGATGTTCTGTTATAACTTGAAATCTCGTTAGACTATAGCAAGTTGAAGGCAGGGCAAATTTTATGCTTCAGCAACTTATAAGGGTCTCTTTGACATTTTCAGCCATAAATAATTAGTTCGTGGTGATGATACTTCAGTAAGTTGCTTCTCTTGCTGCAGAGTGTTTTGAAGCAGAACAATCTGTTGGATGCAGATAAGCATTTACTGAAAGTCATTATAAGGTAATAGGAAATTGTTCAGAGACCTCCACTAAAGCTGAAGTTGAATTAACCCCAGGAGCAAAAACTACATACTAACAGTCTAATTACACTCACAACTTACACTTAATTATTATTTAATAATTTATAACTAAGAAAGAGTATAAGGTGGTATGTTTCACTGCTGGATTACAGATCTGAAGTAAACTGTGTCTAAATGGAGGAGTATGTTCTTTTTCTGAAGAGGCATATAGCAAGTGGCATTATCTTCTGCTCAGTTTGAAGCATGTTTGCTTAGGTTATTTAGGTTTATTTAAGTTAGTGACAAATGCAATAAATGTTACTGATATTTTTATTTCTGCTGGCACAAGACAAGAAATTGCCTTTCTTCCTTGAAATGTTGAGAAGGTTATTTGTGGAGGTATTGGACTGTTTGCTAGTTAGACACCAGTATTGTTGTTTTTCCTGTTTTAAATCTGAAGTGGTTTTGGTCGTAGAGCAAATGGACTTATTCACTGGAGTGCAGTGAGTGATACAAAAGGAAAAGTATTTCCAAATAGCTGATAAATGGTGTTAAATCAGAAAACTTCTCTGGCAAAAAGTAGGTGATATAAAGATAAAAAGCTTTATCTGTTTCTTAAGAGAAAACGATGCCTTTAAAAAGGAGGGAAGACATGAAGTTAATACTGGGAATAAAAATATATTGAAAAGAGATCTAAGGGAGATCTGTGAAAATATTCAGAAAGACAAATTTGAAGAATAAAAAGCATTATTATATCTCTGTGCATAATGTAAAATGGTAGAAATAGTTGACAGAGCTTAAAGTTCAAATTAAAAAAGTCCTATATTAAAAAATGCAAAAGAAAAGCATTAGAGAAATGTCTGCGTTTCCCCTCATGTAGAGTCATGGCTGACTTAACAAAAATACTTGTGAAATAGAAAAATTGCCATGTTGAAGACAAGTATTTCTAGTACTCAATTTAGAAGTTGTGTTTATTTGTTATTATCGTGTGTTCTTCTCCAGCCTGTCTAAACTCAGTAGAAAATGGTGAGCATTTATAGGATGTTTTGGATAATCCAAACAACATTGAGGAATTAGGCTGATGTTGAAACAGGTCAGCTGATGCTTTAAAAATGTTAATATAACAACTAATTATCTGTTATGAGCATTTAATTGACGTAGGCTGATTTCTAAGGGGTTTTTTATGGCTGTATTTGACAATTATCAAGTAAAATTTTACTATAAGATTAATATTATTTTTAAGATGATATATTTGCAGGCATTATTTCAAAACATGAAGGCAGCTGAGATATAATTTGTAGAATTCATTTAAATTGATTAATCATAATTTTTCTTCCTCCCCATAATTTTTCTTATTAAAAACCCAAGGTTATCTCTTAATGACCACTTTTGTTCGACCCACCAATGTATGAACACAAAAGACAGCATAATAATACTCAATATTACTCCATTAACCTTCTAGAGTTTGTGTTCACTAGGTCCAAGATTATATTAGCAAACAAAGTTCATTACAGACTAATGCTGTTTTGTGTAATACTCCCTCTAACATATCCTTAATTTATGGCATTAATCATCAATGACAAAAATTTTAACCTTTTATGGCCTCCCTTAAATTAATGAAAATTAAGCTTCACAGGATGTCAAATTACTTAGATTACTGCTGTTGATGGCCAGTCTGCCAAACAAATGAATGTGACTTTGTGTTCCTTTTGTGAGGCACATTCTGTAAGAATTAGGAAAGTAATATATTTTCTACCTTAATCTATGGTAAATTCTTCAAATGAAGTTCTCTGCGGGAACTAAATGCTAGAAGTTTCAATCACATTTCTGAAGTAAAACCTTGTTCATTGTCTTTTGTTCTCCAAAGAGATGCTGTTAAATAGTGTGTTCTCAAAATTGAGTTACTTCATTTACTTACATTGCTTTATAAGGACAAAATGAAACAGCTATAGCAAAATCAAGAAATTCTTTTCATTTTCACATCCTACTAGATTTATTAGCAGGCTCTCTGGATGTGATTATAATTATCCCAACGTCAGAAATGTTTTGTTGTGGTTTCTGTAGAGCTTTTATTAAATACTTTACCAAAGAAAGTTCACTCCTTTTACATGAAAGTGGCCAATCCTTCACTGGGTGAGAATTTTCAGGCACTGTTTGACTATTTATAATAATAAAAATTGAGAGAAGTGTGTGTGTGTGGAGGGTGATGGAGATGATCCTGTGTATACCAGAAATAAATTCATAAAAATAGGAGTGTTCCTAGAGGGGCAGAGTTATTTAAAAGACAGGTAGGATGGAAAACCTGTGATTTTTTTGAGCAGCAGTAAATGATGTGATTGCAACTGCTTAGATTTCAATTTTGCTTTGTTCTATAATTAAAATACTGTAATTCTGTGCCCTCTGGAGAGCAGAATGTCACAAATTCATTGTTCATTCTGACTGGAGAGTCAATTCTTTTTACGTCTCTCTGTTTTTCATTTATATTTGTTTACTTATTCACATTTTCTTTTTCAGTGTCATTAGCAGAACCTGCACCCTCCATGTCTGACTGAAGAGGGGTGGCCTCCCAATTCCTGCTACCTCATGATTTGTGAAGCAGCCACTATTGCTTCTTCTTTCTTCTTAAAATACAGCCATGGGCCAGGATAAAGCATGAGCCTGGAGATACAGTGCTGAATGCTGTGTTAGGTAAGGGCCTAACTAAAAATAATTGGCTTGCAGGAGGAAATACACTTTTCCTGCTGGTCTTTGAGACTTCCTGTGGTATGTCACTGTCCTCTAATTTGAAATGAGCTATTGCAGTAGGATTCACAATCCAGCCTGTGTGCACAGGGCAGGATTGGCACGGCCTGGGTCATATTTTGTGCTAAAAATTTCACAAATGATGAATATGCTCATCTTGAAAATTAGCTGATGCCCCCTGATTCAGTCCTGTTTGTGGGTATTGTGCAGTCCTGACCAGCATGTGGCCATAGGCTGTGTCCTGGAAGGTACAACAAAGGATGAGCACATCTGTTTTTCTGCAAATACAGATGAAATAGATGAATATGGGACTTGGAACTGACACTGCCTCACTTTGAAATCTCTATGTAGGTTTAGCTTAGGCTGGCAGCAGGTATGCAGCTCTAATTAGAGTACTTTTTAGAATGTTATTTTCTGAAAAAACCCATCCGTGTAATATGTACTCCTTTAGTTGAGTATTTCGGCCTTACACTAATCATAATTTCAGTATGTGCCTCTTTTTAGGGTTGTTATCTGTAAACTTCTGGGGAGCCCCAAGAAAGAGCAGTGTCTTGGTAGCTAACCCTGGGCATATTTCTTGGTGCATGACTGTGTAGGATAACCTTGAAATGACTGAGCAATTTTCCTTAGATCTGTGACTGAAGTTTAGTTTCTTTGTGAAGTTCATTTCTGTGCTTCCACCAGTATTAAGTCTTTATCCACCAACATTGTGTGTAGATTGAGTGGGAAAGGCTTGAAGAAAACTCTTAATGCTGAATGTGTCTGCTGTGAGTGAACACATGGAAAATAATTTAGTCTGTTGAAACAAGCAGAACCGTTTTACAGAGGAAAGGCCTATGGAATCTAGCACTTGAAAAATGGGATGCTGTGCTTAGTTGATTCTTACACACCCAAACCCTGCCCCCATCAAATACTGATTTACCTATCTTTGCCCAATTCAGCTTTGCCATTGAATTTGTACTATTCCTCTTGCTAGCAAATGTGATGGGGCCTTGTTGAACTTGTTTGTAGTGCTTCAGGGGTAATGCTTTGGGACCCAAGCCATGGCATCCGTGGTGACAAAACAGTGCCAGGAAAACAAAGTGGGGGAACTTCTTTTTGATAATAAATTTATGATCAGTGGAAATGCTCTATTTCTCACTGTAGCTGAGTTGGTCAATTAACTGCATGTAAAGGTCATTCCTACCAAATGCTGAGTGTATGAAGTACATTCTTTTGACAGAAGCAAGGTCACCTGCTCCATATGTTTGCTTTCATTGTTAATAATGTGCACATTTTTTTCTGAACCTTAAGCTAAATTAACATAATTATGTGTGACAGGTAGTTTTCTGAGTGATAGGGAAGTGTTTAGGGAGTAGATTTTTAATAAAATGAAGGATCATATATAAGTTGAAAATTGCAGCCCGGTAAATAGGTTTGTACGGGTGAAGAGAGCTCATGAAACAAGTCAGCTGAGGGAACAAATTAATAATTAAGGTATTGAGATGTGAGAATATATTAAAAAAATTGTTTAGGGCCCTGGAGGAAATGGGAACAGCTATTTTGGGTTTGTCTTGTTTTTCTAAAGGGAGAATAATTCACAAGTAGAGGTCAGCTATTATTAGAGAAAAGGCACAACAAACCTGGTTAGCTTTTTAACTTTTTTTAAACTTTTTAACTGACAGTGTCAGCCCTTAAGGACATGCGATGGGATTTTCAAGTGTCTATAATACATCTGTTACTGAAATGATTGAGGTTTTGTCACTGGAGGGGTCCAAAAAACCATCTTATTCCAGGAAGTGTCAGCAAGCAGTGGGGTCAGATCTGGCTAAAAAATCTTTAGGTGTCTTAAGTAACAAAATTGAAAACAAAAAGAAATACATTCTTTTTTCCGAAGTCTGGTGATCCATACAATTGACTGCAACATGGAAGCAATCACACCATGCCTTACCTTAGATAACTTCAGTGATGGTGTCATAAGTTGGCATTATATTCTTGTGGTTTTCATCCTCCTGGGAAGAACAAAATGTTTCCTAATTCTCACATTTGCTTTAGCTCCCAATAAGAGTCTAGAAAGGTTTTCTTTCTCATGGTTTTTTTGATTATCTCCCACAAACTTGTCTAAGGGGAGGCACGATACCCAATATTTATTAATCAGAAATCAATTCATATTTTTATTATTAATCAACAATTTACCATTTATGAAATGAGAAAAAAAGATATTTGCCAGCTGTTCTGTGTGCTGACAGATGTGTTTTGTCAATGGCTGGCTGGAAGAACAACTGTGTTACGTGGTCATTGAGACGTTTGCTGAACTGCACGTAAATGAGCATGACAGCTTTCATAAATACGGCAAAGAAATATGTCAACATATTTGACAAAGATGTCCTGGTAAAATAAAGCAATTACACAGAGAGGCTGGTACTTTTTGTTTGACAATTTGGAGGCCACTTCATGATAGTTCATGAAGAAAAAAAATTCACACATAGGTTACAGTAGCTCAGATATGAAGAGGAAATTGCTGGTTTGTTTGAAGTATCCCAAATACTTTAGATGTTGGCTGCTCCTTTTCTGAGAGAGAGAAGGTTTACAGTGATAGTTTAATCTTATTTTTCATTCACAGTTCTGCAGTATATCCTAGAGTTGGAGGGAAAAGAAAATTTTGGTTATCTGCTGGCTCTGATTTAGTTGTGGGAATGAGATACAGATTTCATCATCTGATACAAGCTTGTCTGTATAAATATATATTTGTGTATATATATATCTATGACTGTATATTTCAGTGGTATTTCTAAGGCTTGGCGTATCAATGGTGTGACTTGTAGTCATGCAGTGATGACAGCACATTTTGTTTTTATAGCATAGGCTGATATTTTATTTATGTTTTATGCAAAATAATGTGGCCAACATAATTAGACAGTAATTTGTGACTTCCAATGTAAACATTTTAGGAGCTGTGTAGTCAGAAGCGATTACTAATTAGAGAGCTGTTAGCTAAACATATATAATTGGGAACAGACTGACAGGCTATTCCAAACAGCAGGCTATTTATAACTCCATGCTGTTCTTAAATTATATTTTGTTTAATGGACTTTGGACAGTGCATAAAAGGAGAGTTTTGTGACTTGATCTGCTCTTTAATTTCTTTAAATAAAATGAAACCTTGCAAATGTGAATGCCACACAGGCTAGCTGTGATAATTAAAAGCTATTATTAACTAGATGACTTTCTGGCTGAGCCATTTTCTAATTTCTTTAGGAGTGTGGACTCCCTGAAGAGAGTTATAAATTCAAGTATTACTTAATTATGCTTTTAACAATAAAGGGCACTTTAATCAGCAACCTCTCAAAAACCCTTCTCCTGTAGTCATTTATTCAAACAATGAAAAAGTCAAGAGATACTTATATTATAAAGTCTTCTAAAAGTACAATGTATCTATTCACAGGCCCTAATTTATGTTAAATCTGCTCCTATCCATGCTTACCCTTCAATAACAAAAGAAAAATATTATTTTAGCAGTTTTTGCTAGCAGAAGTGATTTACTACAAAGGTTTTTGTCCTTTTTAAGGAAAACTTAGAAGATATTTGGGCATCATGGTTCTGCTCATGGATAGGGGTGAATATATGAACTCTTATAATTGTCCACTAAAGGATGTGTTATGTTTCAGAAACTGGGAAAGCTTAATATACCCTGCGGACAATTTTAACATTGAATGGGAGGTCTTATCTTGAATTTTGACAGGGAAGTCTGATAGTTTCTCTTTTCTGATAGTTGGGGCCCTAGGTAGGACACTTGGGGTGCTGGAGGGGTCTGTGAGCCTGGTGCTGGGGTGTGTTGGGAATTCGCTCCCCACGCGCAGGCTCAGCTCAGACACCAGCAGGTGCTACTGAGCATGAGGTACCTGTAAAGGTTTGTAAAAGCTGCAAGGAATTCCCCATGTACAGAGGAAACTCACTTGTGCAGGGAGCACTCTGCAAGGCCCAAGGGAAGAGAGAATTCCTGTTGCACAGCCAGTGCAGTGCTGCTATTCCAAGGCAGTGCTGCTGAAGGAGTGAAGTGCCTGCACTGTAGCAAACAAGTGACTTTCAGGGCTGATGCTCTCTGCCCTATGGGGTTCTCTGTGTTCCTTTTGAAAATACACACATGCACTGAATAACACTGCCCTTGCTTAATTCTCCTCTGCTTGGTAAGTTTAAGGGACTTAAACTGTGATAAAAATGGCTATAACAAATGTACTTGTTACCATTCAGCTGTAGTTTTCGGTATCCAACTTCTTGAATTTGTTTTGTTTTATTCTTCTCCATGTACTGTTTAACCCCTTAATACGCAGTGTCTGTCTTTTTTTTTGTCCTAGAAAAATTAAGGGAATCAAGTGGAGAGATGAACTGGCCACACAAACCCCTGATTAAGGAATGTTGTTCCTTAACATCCTGAAATGAAGAAACAAAATGAGAGAGGAAGGCCTTTCTTGTAAGTGTGACTTCATATATTTAATCTCCTTGATATTTTTATTCAAAGTGAATCTATTCACTTTGTAAAGAATTGTGTGGCATAACTTATCTTTGAGGACACTATAGGTGGCTACAAGTGCTCTTATTAGGTTTAAAACAGCTCCTAAATCATGACATAGATACAGAAGTAAAACTGAAGTAACATTGACAGAATATTTCAGAACAAATGAGATCAAGAGAAGAGAATATTATCTTTACTTTTCATGTTTTTTGATTCAATGAATAAAGTGCTCTACAGACATGGAAAATGAAAATCATATAAAATTAAGAATGATGAAACGGAGTAGGTTTTGTTCCATTAAAATTGCTTTTTATTTGGGTTCATTTATTTCATAATTCGAATAAATAATGGTAAAGTCTTTTTTTCTCATATTCAGAATAGTTGGTTCCATTGCATGTGCAGTGCAGCTGTGTTGGTGTGCACAGTAGGAAATGAACCATCCTGATGTAGCAGCCAAGGGCAGAAACAGCAGATTGAGAGCACAGTGCTGTCAGATTTCTCACGCCCTTGGTGTGATGTGATCACACGTCCAGATGATTGTGCAGGTACAATGTGAAGAGCATGGCACAGTTCTTGTGGCAATGTCACCTCTGCCAGCAGCTGCCAACACGATTTATGTGTAAACTGCAATTGCAGCCAAAGAGCAGCGTTCCTTTAGTTTTGGCTGTTCTGATAGAAGAGAGCTAGTTCCAGTAAAATGTAAACCCCAGAGAGATTTCATTGCATTTATGTGTGGTTTGACTAAAACTGAAGGCTGAATCTACCAAATAACTTTTATGTTTTAAGCATCCTATAACTAAAAATGAAATCCTATCGCACACTGAGAACAAGCGTAAATCAGATGTAAAGCCTTATTTGGTTCCTGCTAAAGCTAGTGGGAAGTTGATCAAACTGTAGGAAGACATGAGAGACCTCACAAACCACAGCAGCATTTCAGAAGGAGGTGACCTTTTTTGCTGTGTGATGTCTAAAAATGCTTCACTAAGAACTTGTAAATTCAGTGCTGTCTTGAGATGTGTCATGCAGGACTCGTTTGGTAGTTCTGGTCCTACCTCACTGGACAGCTCTGTGCAGTCTCACCACGGTAACTGTGCAGGATAAAAAATTATAGATGATATACAAAGAGATTCTCTTGATCAAAAAGATTCTTTTAATTCGTGATTCTGTGAAAAAATGAATGGTAAATTTATGAGGCTGCTTTTATTAAGCTGCATACTGATGATACTTTTCAATCTATGGTGCATAAATTGGAAAAGGGAAAAGGCTGAGATTTCATAACATTTTATGAAAAGGATTCTGTCGCATTTGTTAAGTTGCTTTCTGTCCTTTGGATGTCTTAAATGGTTTTGGCCATAACTGTAGCTTTCCTCACTAAGGTTAGACATATTTTTGGAAGTAACATTTGAGTACAAAATGTTCTAATATTGAAAAGTGACTTCCAATTAAAAATCTAGGAAAAGAAAATAAGAGAGAAAGTTGACTCTTGTTCTTGTCTATTTTGACTATTTATTTTCTCTTTGATGGTCTCAATTCTCTCATTAAAGGCCTGTGGATTATTTGAGGTTTGCTTATTTCTATGACTTATCCAAAGGTTTGGTGATTTGTTTTAAGGCATCTTGTTTTTTGTAATGATTAAAAACCACCTTGGACATGATAGTTTCTAATTCTAATTTCTAATTAAGGAAGTTTTAATGTGCTAACAACAAACACTAAGGCTAAATCATCAACAGAATTGTTTTTAAAAGGCAATTTCCATTTCTTAGACTGTATTAGTGTTCTGACATTTCTGTGCTACATTGCATTACATTTCTGTAAACCTTATTAACTTTTTCACAAGCAATTAATTATGAAAGCAGTGGGAGTAATAAGACTTGATTTTCAATTCATGCTTGGACTCTTATCTAAAAAGGCAAATCAGCAAATGCTTATTAAAGTTTTTCCTGTGGTTGGGGTGTTCATAACGCTCTCTCTGGTGTATAATGAGAGCTGGGCTCACATTGCAGCCTTTAATAAAACTTCTGAGAGTGTAAGTGCACGGACTCAGCTGCCAGGAGCACAGGTGAGCAGATGGGCATGAGGAAGAAATGCTCTCAGAATTTCTGATGTGTGGTTTTACTTGGTCTCGGGCTAAAGACACATTGTGGGATGGACCCATGGCAAAAAGCAGGAATTGCACTGAGCAGTTTTCTGCCATGTTAAATACTGAAGTTCCTATTCTAAATGAGGATATACACAATTTTCAAATTAGACTTCTCTCGTAAGTTCGTGAAAGAGGGCTGCTCTGTGGTCAGTGGGTATGGCTACTAAAGTGAGAAATTTTCCACAGAACCTCGTGTAAAACCTCAGTTTCAATAACTTGGATTTGTGATGGGAAAAATGATCTCCATTTTCTTTAAAAGTGGGTCCAAATGGATCCATTTGAACTAGGAAGGCACTTCTGGCCATCTGAACAATGACTGGATTATTAAAAAATTACATAAAAAGCACAAATCCAGTTCTGCATCTGAATAAGCATAAGGTAAAGGGAAGAGCTGTGATTACTAATGAAAGGACAGCTTTGCCATGTGGGTCTGGACTCAGCTGGCAACATCTGTTCTCTCTTCAGATACTTATTTCTTTTTTTCAATCACCTGTCTTCATTTTTGATTTTTGTTACATGAGTTATCTTCATCTCTCCATTAACATTTCCCTCTTCACCCATTAAACATAATTTTGTGGATGTGTTCTTGGAATTCTACCTGAGATGGCCTATTAGGCATTGTAATTAGTCATGAATTCATTAATAAGTCTGAACAAGCCAATTACGATGCATCTGTGAAAGAGTCATTAGTTCTAGAAATGCAGCTATTAGAAACAAAATATATTAAACACTTTACAGGGGTTTTTGTTGTTGTTCTTGTTCTATGTGCTTATTTCTATTACTGGAAAAGTTAATAACTTATTTTTTTTGCCGTCTGCTTATTATTTTGATCTGTCTGGACTCAGGAGAATTGATCTCAAGTATCTTTATTGCTTATTATTACATTTCTATGTACTAGAAGAGCACACTGAAGTGACCAGTTGGTACCAAAATCTTAGCTCATGAAAGCTGTTTACAAAATTCAGATCACTTTTCTAATCTTGAAAATTTTTAAAAAATAGAACTTATGTATTTCCAGCTAATAGAAATGATTCAGTTATTGTCAGTCCTGTTTTGCAGAACTATTTTCAGCTTTTGGGAAAAGTTAAATGTTTGCAGGTGCTTTGAAATAGATTTTGACAAATATTGCAAGCGAGTATGTGAAATTACATATTCTGGTAAACAGGAATTTGTTTCAACACATTTCTGATACCTGTGTGCTATTTCAACAAATTAATTTGGGAATCATTTTTAGTCAAGAAAACACCCTCTCTACTTGTAATGGGACAATGCATGTTAAGATTTTATAGATTTGGTTTAAGAACCATCAGAAATAAGCAAAAAAAAGCCAATTCTAGGATAAATATAATTTTATTTTTCTCAAACACCAAGCAATCAAAGGCTTAGCTAGGGAATTCCTTGAATTATTAAGGGATCTGCATTTATAACTAAGAAATGTCTGTGTGTAGTTTGGTGCCAGAAACGCTTGATATTGGGAGACCTTAAATCAGTTTTATATTTTATAATTAATTAAAGTAAGAGAAGATCATAGTCAGTATATTTTCTTTGGGAGGATGATGGGATTGATTCCCGTACAGGGTGGCTAAATGTTTAGAAAGGTAGAAGTCACAGACTCCGTGTAGCTCTTAGAGCACAAAGCATCAGTAGGCACCCCTAAAAATCTCCCCAGGAAAGATTCTCGCCATCGAAATCTCCAGATCTTTGGATAGTCCAGTGTTCAAGAGCTGGGTTTTTGTATTCTCACTATTATGAACGCTTTCCAATTGCTGCTGAGATTTGACAGTTTATGCTCAATAGTGATCTGCGGGTGCTGCATGTGAGACTTCGAGCAGAATGCTGGAGCTGGGAATAGAAAAGAGGTGTGTGGGGTGCAGTGACTTCTGAAATAAAGTCTAAAGACAATGGAATAAAACAGGCAATTATGCAAAATAAGGTGATATTCAACATAATTCTTAGATAGTGGAGCTAAGTATGTGCATTTGACATTTTTAAAACAGCATAAGAAGTTGCTGAGGAGTTTTTGACAAATGTGCATAGATGAGGCATTGTTCAGTCAGGCATGCAAGAAAATCCTGGCACAATAATTAACTTAAAATATGCTGTAATAGCTTACCACTATTTTATTCTGTCTAGTATAAAACATGCTATAGGGACATTGCAAAATTACTGTTTCCTAAAAATTGTAGTAGTTAAGGTTAGAAGGTGGGTATATTGTGATTTTTGGAAGAAAAGCTTGCTTTTCAATTAATAAAAAATTAATTACAGAGGTGAAAATAGGCAATGAAAGGCACTTAAAAATCACCCTTTTTTTTTTCTTACCTCCTCTGGTCCTGATAGAGTTTTTTGGTATTTGGGAGATAAGAAAAAAAAATTAATTATAATAATATTAATTTAATTTAACTTAATAAAAATATTTTTATTGTCCAGAATGGGAATTCTGTGGAGAAGGTCAAGAGTTTGTTTCAAAAATAATTCTTGACCCTCAAAATAGTTGTTGAACATGAAAAAACAATTTTGAAGGATCTTGTCTTCTTTTTCTAATCTCAAAAGGTTTTTATATATATATATATGTTTCTCTTTATTAGCAAATAAATATATTTTTGTATTTTTAATGGAAGTGGGGGGATATAACTGTAATGTGAGCTACTGGAAACCACAGTTTGATTCAAGCGAGTAGATCTGTGGTGTAATTGCTTTCAATATTATTTGGGGGTTTCGGTTCAAATAGTGCAGCAGAGTAATTTGTGGGATTTTGCTGCCTCTTCCAGCCCCTCTCTTCAGCTTCAGCCACATTTGCTCTTGGAGTTTGTCTTGCTATAGGTTTGCAAGTGCGACATTAAATGGTGCCTCAGAAAGTTTTTGGAGCAATCTGCCGTGCCTTTGGTTTAACAGGCTTAGCTAATTGGAATGTTTCTACAAAAGGCACAGTTAGCCCTTACTTCAAATTTCTTGACATTAAGCTGTGCCTCCTTGGAAATGAAGTGTGCTTTGGATTCCTTTACCACCTGCTGGTGTGAGGATTTATTTGAATAACTAAGCTGTCCAGAATTTTAGTGGGATTTTTGAGTCCTAAATTCTGCAATGTACATGAAGAATAATTTACTAAATCCACAAAAATCTTTTGGATGCCTTCATGTAACTGAAGCTTTATTTAGAGTTTCTATTTTCTGTCTTGAGTCTTAATATTCTTTCAGTCTGGTGTGCAGTGCTGAATATTGGGTGGAACTGAATACTTTCCTTTAAACGACTGACAAACTTGCCTTGAGCTGCACTCAGATTGGACGAGTTCCATTGGTTGTGTGATTCCCTAGTGCAGAGGTCTCTAAACCTTTTGAGTATCAGCAAGAAAGTTTTTGAGTGCTCACCCCCAATCAATGTAGTTTTATTTGGACTCTTTGTTGCATCAAATTGCTCAGGATCTTTTTCAACTGAACTTTGAGTGTTTCCAGGGATGGAGATTCTAACACCTCTCTGGACTTCTATTCCAGGGCTTGATTGTTCTTATGATGAAGAATTTTTCCATTCTATCAAATCAGCATTTTGTTCATTTGGAGATTGTGTCTGTTTCCTCTTGTTGCATCATTCTGAGCCTGGCTGTGCATGCTCTGTAAACCCTGACTGCCTCAGGTAATTGAAAACTGCAATTGGATGCCCTGAGCCTTCCCTTTGTTAGTCTGTGCAAACCCAGTTCCTGCAGCTCCTCCCTATACCACAGTTTTTCCAGACCCCAGGAGTTTTGGGGTCCCTCTGCTAAAGGGTGCCTTTCCCCCACTAGGGAGCTCCAGACCAGAGGCACAACTCAAGGCATGGTTTGAAGGGCTGAATGTGGGGGAATAAGCTGGTGGAACCTGGGCTCCTGTGAGTGTGAGGTTACTGCTTCATTTCTGCTGGATTTGAAGGTGCTCCAAGTAGAGAAGGACGAAGTGTTGGAGCACTTCCCATTTGTATAAAACCTGTGCTTGACTGAGCTTCTAAATATGCTGCTAACTGTAAACCTCTGAGCTCTTCAATATTTCAGATTAATCCCTTGCATGTTAATGTGAAGCTTGTCAATGCCTTATTCATATAAGCTGCAGGTCTTCCTTTTCTAGTGTGACAGCAATTTAACTAAGCAACACTTTCTGTATTTTAAAATCCTAGGATCTGTATCAATTTGTATTAAACGTTTTAAACTAGGAGTACGCTGTTTGATTAAAACCACGAACTAGATAAAACACTTAGCACTTTGTCTGTTGAGATATTTCATTTGACTTCTTGGTAGGAAAGGAAAATGTTGATCTGGCATATTTAATAACAGTATCATTGTATGAAAAAAAATCCCTTGTCAGACCAAAAGGATAAAGGCTTTCTGTATTTGAAGTGAACATTAGGTGATATAAGATGCTGGGTGGATAAAATAATAGGAAGACAGCAAGTTCTAAAGAACAAATGTGTGGAGAGAGAAAATGTGGTTCCAGGGAAGCAATTGCTTTCTGTTTTGGCATGACCATGCAGAAATAAAGTATTAGTTGCTGTATCTTCCACAGGAGTAAGGTTTGAGCCTGTAAAAATACAAACAGATGTTACTGTCCTTGAATTTAATATAGGCAATTAATTTTGATAAAGGAAATCAGCATAGACACATGATTATCTATACTCTTAGTTTTTTGCTGTGTTTTTAGGAAATAATAAAACCATGATTCCAGTTGGAAAACTGCTTCTGGTCAGGCAAACATGAAAAGTTTTGAGCACTCATTTTTAATAATTATTGTGGGAAATAAATGCAGGATTCATAATATGTACATGAAGTAAATATTTAATTTGCTGTTCTTCTGCCAGCAGTTCATGATACATAACTTTTTCAAATGTCATGATGCTTGATCCTGTGCTATAGTTAGTGGAAATTGCAGCTGAAGGTGAGGTCCTGGCAGAATTCACTGAGAAACCCAACTTTAGTAAATTAAAGGTTTTTGTTTGAAATTAAGATACCGCATGTGAGGAGGAGGAGGAGGGAATAAGCATGCTCTCCCATATTTCTAATTATTGCAAACCTGACCAAGTGATCGACATGTGAGTACCGCAGTGTGAAAATCTTTCCCATTCAGGTAGCAGAGAGCCCTTGGTGAACTTTCCTGCTTGCCCTTGCATTGTGTTATGAATTGTGTTCACATTTATTGTGCTCGTGTTGCTGGCACTCATATAGCATTATTTGGAGTGTGCTCTGAAATTCTGCTCTGATTTTCATGGTCAGTTCTCAGGTGGAACAACACTCCTGTATCCACCTGCTCAGTTCTTACCTTTGCCTCTCTCAGCGTTGCTCCCCAGCACTCCACAGTCCTCTGTCCTCACGTGCTCTCTAATGTGCAGATCAGAACCTTTATGGAGCTGTTACATTTTGCTGAAAAATGAGGAAATAGGAAAAATGCCTCAGACATTTCTAACTGCACTTCAATAAATGGCAGGTTGGTACTGTAAGGCATGAAAGCTGAGAAATTAAAAAATAGAGGAAAGTAACTGATAGAATCAAACTTAACAGGGCAACAGAAACTGTAGCTAGGAAGAATATTTTGATTATACTTTTCTACTGCTGTAACTTTATTTTTAAATATTACATTTTAACTTCTATTTCTTGCATGATTAATCCCATTCCTGATTAATTTGAAACACTGTGTCTGTGCTACTCCCACGTAATACTCCTGGAGGGATAATGTGCTTCAGGGACAAATGTTAACTGAATGTGCTGCATTATCTCTTCTTGGCATAGCAAACAAAAGAGAAAAAAATCATTTATTTCCAACTTCAGAAAGCAGCTTTAGGGGAACACAGTGGCAGTGCTTTGAATTCAGCTGAATGGTTGTGGTAGCTTTTCCTTAGTTTTATCAGTAGAGAGGAATGATGACACACTTCATCAGTAAACTTGGAAACATAAAACTTCTATGGAATCCATTCAAGTTGAAACAGCAATCCTGTTTATCTATGCAACATTAAATCATCTCTTTCCCCTCTCCCCTACTCATTCTAGAAAATGAATGTATTGCTGGACTAACTAAACAATTATAGATACTCCTAGACTTTGATGGCCTAAACTAATCTGACATTAGAGATGCAATGATGTATTTGAATGAGATTTTTAGAGAGCTTAGCACTGCTACAAGAATGACATATAGATCCAAGGCATTAAATTATTCTGCTGCTTTATGTTTCTGGGAATGTGTCTGGTGACTGATAACCGAGAATGGTATAAAGGTTCTCTGTGAGAGGAAAGGGGAAAATGTGGAAGGCAGTTGGCTCTTAAAATAGATCAGGAGACAAGTGAAATGCCATTTGGATCCAATTATTACTGCATGTTAATATGTGCTTTCTCTGTGTGAGTGTATAGATACGTGTATCTACCTATTTATCTGTCTGGTGACTGTGAATTGATAGGGGTGGATTTTCCAGAAACATTTTACAGGGGAGTGCCTTGAAAAGATCTGCATGCAGGAGGGCACATACAGCCGTGGTCTCTAGATAGGATTTTTTTCTTGTTAAAAAGTTTCATTCTTTTTCTAACTGCTAAATGAATGACTGTGGATTTGTTATTTTATTTCTTCTGGTTGTGCTCTATTTCCATACAAACCTTTAGATAAAGTGTTTGAATATTTAAAGAAAAAAAATTCATCTGTTGTACCATATCCACTGTATAGGATCTGCAGTCTATAGTCAAGTTGGCCTTAGGCTCAAGTACAATTCTGATAAATGCTTTATAACTGCTTAGAGCTATATTAGCTGGGCTGTCTAATTTAGCTGCTATCTAATTTAGCTGATAGTTATCTCACTGGGAATGGCTCTTAATGGAAAAACAGAATTATCTTTCCCTCCTATTGTCTTTAAATTTACCATTTCATTCAAAGAAATAATGTTTCGTTCTAGTTTAGGGAAAAAAGTCTTCATCTGAGAATATTTCTTCCTGTAAACATACACAAGCACATGGCCCTGACTTTTGGCTGTGTACTTAGATGACTTTGAGTTGCATGAGTGCTGTCGCAATTGAGTTGTGTCCTTCTAATGAAAAGTGTATTTTGAATAAATGAAAAAATCTGGAAACAGAGTTGGAAACTTCAGGCAAATAAAGATTCCAGTTGTGCAAACAAATTGCTTTTTTATGTGCACAAATGGAATGAACACACATGAAATGAATTGGGCAATGTACACATGGAGTGTGATCATAGTAATTGTAAATCAGTCACTCAACTTGAACACAATAATATAAGTAGGTGTGGTATGTAATTTTTATCTGTGCATTTTGAAGTGTATTAAAATGGAAGTTGAAGTATTTTATAAGAGCAGTAGAATCTCCCCTTTCACATAAATGTAACCATTGGAGGCAGAAAGATGCAATGGGGCCATTTTCCCCCAGTGGTGTCATTGGCAATTTTGATTTGTTAGGAGCCTACTGCACTTCTGAAGTGTCTAAGAATACCTGCCTTAGAATTTTCTCCTTGATCTGCCAACACAGGCTTCCCTTCATTTGCTACTGAACTATGCATAATGCACAGCAGAAGTAATTTGAAATGATGCATGACAGGAACCTGTGTATGAAAATCATATGTCCATTAGAAGAACAGGCTCAAGACAGATAACAATCTCTAATGTGAATAAATCCAGATCACTGAGCTCTTGTGCCCTAAACCAGTGACTAAAGCAGAATCTTTTTCAAGAGATGTTAAAAATTATGTCTATTTGAATTAAAAAAGTGGATAAGGCCACACTGTTTAATGGTGGACAGTTCCAAATCATACCAGCAGTGACAACTTGCAGTCTTTCAGCTCCTGTTCACATACAGCCATACAAACGAAGATGGGCTATAAAAGATGTTGGCTTACTGGTTTAACTAAATACCACGTAGGTCATGATTTCCACAGGCCCATTAGAGAGCTAAAAAAAAAACAATTTGGAAGGTTTTACAGAATGGAAGAACTGGAGTAGAAGTATTTTTCCAGGGAGAGGTTATTGCCAAGTTAACACATTTTGAATCTCACTGCATCATCCATTGGTCATTCAATGCCAGAGTGAAAGGCTCCTATGATTTTTCACTATAGTTGAAAATTTTAAGCATTGTCAGTCTGTCACAAAGAGAGTTGCTTCTTGCATATTTAAGGGTGCAGCTAATATAAAACAAACCAAGTGATTTTGCCTGTTTTACCCTGGTGGTGCCATGCTGCCTTTGGTGGTGTTTCAGAGTAGTACCAGCTATGTTCTTCCCTGTCCATATTTCTTTTTTACAACTAGATTAGCCTCCACTCTGAGTATGTACTCAGTTTGTATTATTTAGTGCATTTTGGGTCTTTTAAACAGTGCAAATTAAAACCAAGATGTTTGCCCTGCATCAGTAGTGAACATTAGGTACACAGCAATACATTCTGCCCATGAGTTAATTTAACTTCATTACATTGCTGCTGTGAGGTTGCTTCAGTGTTATGTTGGTTAACTAAGCAAAAAATGTAACTCTATCAGCTGGCTTAAATATAAATGAATATTTATGTGCAAATAAGATGTTTCCTGTCTGTAAGAGTTCGGTCTTAATGATTTATCACAGAATACAAGAGCAATTTATAAGGGATGTGACTTGTGAATTCATTTATTTACAAAAGCTATTTTTTATTATTGACTGTGGTTAGCGGTTGATACTTCTGTCATTTTCTTTATTATTTTTCTATGCATTTGTTTTTTCCCCTCAAATGCTATATTTAACATTCAAATATAAATGCCAGACAAATTGGAGAGTTACTTTGGTTACTTGTATCCTTTTTTATTGGGTTAAATTTACAACTTTATACCCTTCCATTATTGACTGGTGCCATGAGAGAGGATTCACACAGGGTAGGGATGGGTTTTTCCCTTGTACCTCAGTTTAGAATGAGATATCTTATTTATCTTCCTAGCAGAGAAAGCTACAGCTTTTTCAGGTATATGGGCAAATTGATCACAGCCAGTAATCAAAGAGAGCTATTGACTTATGCTGCAGTTCTTTTTCCATTCTAAATTAAAGATGGCACATTTTGTAGCTGAATCCTCAGCTTATTAAGAAAAAAAAAAAGATTAAGAACATTTGTGCTTAGGAGCCCTTTTAGTTCACTTTGACAAATGGTTCAATTGGTCATTTTTAACAATGGCAGTATGCATGAAAAAGTAAAGTATTCTAAGATCACTTATCGTGAATTATATGAGTAATGGCTATTGAGCTATCAATCAATCAAGGTGGAATTGTTAGAAGTCACTGAAGCAGTATCTCCAGGATGGTCTTCTGTCTTCTACTATTTTTATGTATGTTATGAAAAATGGAATGCTTGGAACAAATGATTGATTGAACTGGCTCAGTTTTGGTTATGAGAGCCACGTTTTTCCATGGCCCCCTTATGCTCAGGTAAGGAATCTCAGGCAGTTTCCCCAGCAGAGGACACTGTGCTTCTGCAGTTGGCTTCGTAGGGTTTTATTTTACCAAAGACCCATGGAAATAAATCAAGATATGATTTTGTACTTGGTATTCTGTATGGACACCATGACTGACATTGCAATTATAGGTTTTTGCATTGTTTATACTTCTCCAAAGGCGCATCTGAGTGCTCTGAACCACTGGCTGAAAAGATCTGTGCAAGGTTTTATTACAGTATATAATTGTATTTACCCGTTAAGGCTTCCAAGCATATTTGTGCTTTTCATAGCTCAAACACTGTTTATTTTATTTGTAATTAAATAACTGATTAAATGAATCTCCAAACCATTTTTATAAAGTGTGTGATTTAGCACAGTTTTTGAGCGTCTATGTGAAAGAAATAGACCATGCTGTGCTTTATATTTCTTTCCTTGATGTTCAAGGGCATGGCTTGTTATCCCCCTTTTTTCATTATTTACATAGAACACATTTCTTCCAAAGCAAGAACTGTACCACCCTTGATGTTATTACTGTCTTCCTTGATCTATGAAATCATATAGACGTGCATGTACGCCAGCAGTATATTTTGTTAGAGGACACTCGGTTTACAGAATACTGAGAACTGGAGCCTGTTTTGAAACAATGTAGGTTAAAATCTTTTTTCAGTGATGTGAATTAATCTTGCTGAATTGATTTCATGGGAGGTTAGATATTTTCCATCACCCGAGTATCTATATACTAACTTAGAGCTTTCATAAAGAAAGTGATAATGGTATTATTTTAAGAACATCCTAGAAAGGCATGGGAGAATCTATTGAGAAGACTTGTTGAAACACAGCAGATGAGATGGGGAGAAATAATTCATTGGAAAATGCTGCTTGTCAATTTTGTCTTTCTTTGCAATGTTTCTAACATTTACTAAGAGGCACTTAAGATTTCATAATAAATATTTGCAACTGCTTGTTGCAGTCACAGTGGAATCTAAGATGGCCAATTAGACATATAAAAAAGGAATATATGATGAGCTGTCAATTTGCAAGACAAATATAGAACTACAAATTGTTTTCAGGAAGTACCTTGAAATGTTTTTACAAATTAGATCCATGTAACTGTAGGTTTCTAATTTAAAAATTATCATGAGAGAAACCTGAGGCATTTATCTATGCAGTTTATGGCTTGCTATTATTTGTAAATCCTGTTTGATCATTCAATGTATACTTGTGGACTTCAAAATGATTTAGTAGTGAAGACAGGCATCATTTATGGCCCCCAGTAAATACACAGAGAAAAGGAGTTCTGAAATGAATTATCCTAGGGAGTTTCTACAGCAGGTCAATAACAGAGAATTTCAGATTCCACTTTTGAAGTACAGGAGGAGTTAAGTATTCTTCTTTAAGTTTTCAAAGTTTGTGGGGTTTATTTACTTTTGTTTGTTTTTATCCCCAAATAAATTGAAAATATCGAACTCTGCATACAAACTTTATGTTGCTGGAACTTTTGAATGATTGATTTATGCACATTATAGTGCATGTCCATGTATTTTACTGGGTCTAAAAAAAGGAACCATTCCCACAGGTACCAAAGAGTAGAGTAAACACTTCTAAGGAGATATATACTATGTTAGGCACTAGATAAAGTTTGACTTCTGACAATACCTACCTAAGTAGAAATAATTTTAATTATTCAATCTTGATATTTACTTTTAATAAATTCTCTTTATCCCAGTATAATTAGAGATGTGTTAACTGCATATAGATTTTTGCCTACATAATGTTGCTCTTGAAATTTTTAAGTGTACTAATCATTCACATGAGTAAATGATTGCTGATGGTACTAAGGAAAACACCTGATCTTTTCCAACAACTGCTTTTTGTAATAAATTATTTTTGAAAGGTGGTGGCTCAGATCTGAGATATAAGTGTGATTTACCTGAATTTGAATGCCATCTTGGGAGTAAAAGATTTGTATTCGGTGCAGTTGTCCTCTGTGTTTTGGTTGATTGGTTTTAGATTAGTCATTTAATGAGAATGGAGTGTGTTTGGAGAGCAGTAATGCTGCTGTCAGTTTATAAAGTCTGCACAGTGGTGGAATGAAACCAGTTTGTGAGGTCTTTTAACAGGAATACTGTTGCTGCAAGAAGGTTTTCTTCAGGTTAAAAACAATGAGTTGAGCATCAAATAAAAACGTGCTGTTATGGTCACCAAGAAATTGGTGCATTGTTCTTCATCAAAACATTCCTTAAGAAACCCCAACACTCTCCCAAAACAAAAAAACCCTCCCCCCCTTCCCCTTCCCCTTCCCCTTCCCCATAACAAAACCAAAACCCAGACCCAGTCAAACAACAAAACCTTTAAGGAATCCTGGGTAACTTAAAACAATTTGACTACTGCTTGTGAGGGAGTCATGGGACAGGTGTAACAAACCTGGGGTGAAGTGAAAGTGCTTTTTTTATTTTTTCCCATCAAGTGCAGAGGTTCCTTATGATGTGAGAAGGCTAGGAAAGGGTGTCTGTGTGGAGATTTCTTCTGTGCTTTTATTTTAATTTCTCTTTGTTAAATATGAGTTATGGTTAATAATGGCAGAAAGAAATGCCATGACTGCCTAAATAATCACACAGATATTTAAATAGGCTTTGACATACTGTTTTCTGACTGTTTCTTTAAAAGTTTGACATTCTTAGCATATCTAGAAATCTGACCCATACCTCTTCCTACCTTGGAGGTAAAGAATAGAGATGGATCTTTTGGATGGTGTTGGTTAGTGTTTCTTGCTCCTCTTGTTTTTACACCAGTCAGACTCCTGCAAACAGGCTTCGAATCCTCACTAACAGAGGAAATCAGATTTAAGTGTCCAGCTTGCACATTTGCCCGTGATTTCCAACGCAGGCACCATAAATAATTTACCTATGATGGTTCAGCTGAATCCAACCATCAGAGATATTCTTAGTCTCAGGACAGTGGTGAGTCCCCTCGTGATGTTACAGAGCTGTAAAACCACCAGTGCCATTTATTGATTGTTACAGTTTCTGTCTGTGTTGGTCTGCATTTTGTCAAGTGGCCATGCATGTACCGGTGATTAAAACCAAGAGCTGGGTACCGCTCACAGTCCAGAGCCACTGAGCTCTCACTCTCACTGAGATTTATGATATCCTGTGGCTGTTATCCACAGAACGGAGTTGTCATTTCCATTTACCAACTCATTAGTAAGTGCAATTTAGTCCCAAAGAAAAGACTGGGGCAGGTTGTACCATGCAGATTTTCCCTGAGCTAACCACATAAGTTTTGTTCAGCTGAGCTACTTCTACTAGAACATTTATTTTCACTTTTTAAAAAAATTGCTTACAAATTCTGATCAGGTAATTAAAATAAAAAGAAAGTTATATAAATAAATAGATAAAGCTTTCTTGATGACAAAAACTAAGTTTAAAAGTATTTTGTGAATTAAGTGAATTGCATCAAGTAAATAAAATGTATTCTACCCATTTAGTATAGATGTTCTGTCACCAAGATAAATGGACTAGCTATTACAAGTATCTCTGTGGCTGAAATGCATAACAACATAATTACTTTGCCAGCAAAATGCTAACCTGCTTTAATCATTCTGTTCACAGAATAATGTAAAGTGATTTAGTGGGTAGAATGAATCCACTTACAAATTGTTTTATGGTCATAATGCAGTCCCTTTGTAGAATGTAAATTGATGATGATAATTTTATGGGCAAATGATTTTTCAATTAAAATGTCTTTTCACAGACAGAATGGGAATGTTACAAACTGTTCCAAATAAGAGTATGTCAGGGTGAGGGCATACAGGGTTATCTAATGTATCAACCAGAACCTCAGCTGAAAGAAGTGCTATGATAAAAATGTGATTTATTTAAGCCAAGTTTTTAATTTCTTTTCATTACATGTGTGAAGTACCCTTATTTGGTCCCATTGGCATATTAGCCAGTGTAAGAATTTACCACATAAACATAACAACTAACATTTCTCTTGTTCTGTTTAACTCTTTTATATACTAAAAGCTTAGGTTTTAATAATTATTTTCAGCTAAATATACAATTTTCTGTAATACAGTGATTGCAATGTCTGTAAGGATCAGAATAAATCACTGCAGTACAGCCATCTTTAATTTTAAAATTCTGATGGGGAAATAAACTATATTGCCCAGAGTAACTAGATGAGCTCCTATTGAGCATGGTGGGGCATTTGATTATTGCTATGTTGCTATTCTAAAGTGTTTCTATAGCACCTGTGTAATGTTACTAAGGAGAATTTACTCCAGCCTTTGATAGCTTCCGCTACTGCATATAAATGCTTTCTTCCTTAGCGATAGATCAGCCTAAGAAATAGTTAAATGGTGACTCTTTTAAAGAGTTATTAACTCAAAAGTCTTTAAAACATTATCAAATGGCTCTGCGTGTTTTCCACAATATCTGAGAGCCCACCTGCGGAGCTGCCCCAGCCTGGGGCCCAGCACAGGAAGGACCTGGAGTGGCTGGACAGAGCCCAGAGGAGGCACCAAGGTGATCATAGGGATGGGGCAGCTCTGCTGGGAGGAAAGGCTGAGAGAACTGGGATTGTTCAGCCTGGAGAAGGCCTTGGGATAACCTAATTGTGGCCTTCCAGTGCATGAAAGGAGCCTACAAGGAAACATGGAGAGAGACTATTGACAAGGGCCTGGAGTGGCAGGAGAAGGCTTCAAAGTGACAGAGAGTAGGATTAGATTGGGTGCTAGGGAGAAATCTTTCCCTGTGAGGGTGGTGAGGCCCTGGCAGAGGGTGCCCAGAGAAGCTGTGGCTGCCCCTGGAAGTGTCCAAGGCCAGGTTGGATGGGGCTCTGGTCTGGTGAAAGGTATCCCTGTGCATGAGAGGATTGGAATGAGATGATCTTTAAGGCTCCTTCCAACCCAAGCCATTCTGTGACTCTGTGAAAATTGAAACAGAATTTGTATGGTTTTGTTCTGTTTCACAGCTGAGTTCTTTGTGGAAAACATTTTGCAGTCTTTTAAGAATTATATATACAATTTTTTACCAGGCTGCTGTGCAGCATTCAAGACACCACATTAATGACTGTAAAATTTGCAGTTTCCTGGGCAGACTGATACAGTAGCTTGCCCTTGATACTAAAGACAAGCAGGGAAGCTCAACTGTCACTGTAAGAGGCAATGCACAGTTGTGTTACAAATATAATTAGCACCAAGTAGTTCTGTTGATTGCAGTTTAGAAATTTTTGATGAGCAGCATAAATATTTAGTGGTCGCAGAGATAAAGTGTTGTGGTTTAGCCCCAACCACCAACCAAACCCCAACAGAAACAAGCACAGTATGTTAACAGAATTGTACCTTGGGAGTGCGGTGTAATGAAGGATAAAAACACAGCTAGATGTGTGATGTGTTGTTCAGTCCAAAATGGCATCCTGAACGAAGGTTTTAAGTTTTGAAACCTGTAGTAAAGGAGGTACCCGAAAAAGGGGGCAGGTGAAGTCATGTGTGTGTAATGGATTTGATTTATACAGTAAAATCTGTCCAAGGTTTAACAGTCTTTTAATTCTTATTTTCTGTGGACTTTCCTTTTTTTCTTGCAGGCTTTTCTCACTCCATTTCTCCTCTGTGTGAGGTTTGAGGAAGTTATAACCACCCTCTGAGCATCTCAGTTCAGCCTTCTGTTTCAAGCTCCCCATGTAGTGTTTAAGCTTTCCAAGCTCTCACATATAATCTGATTGTTTCTACACTTCTCAACAGTAATTTCCTCTCAGGCCATTTTTTGCTGTCCTTTTTCTGTCATCACTTCCTTACAAAACACTGCTGTTAATAGCATCTTCCTGACTCCACTGCTCTGATTGTCACATTCCTTATTAAAAACAAACTTCTTGTCCTTGCTTTTCATGATTGCTGCTGCTCCTTTTCTAATCTGATCTGTAATGCAAGATTCTGCCTCCCATTTTCATTTTAAAGGGATTAAGATAGATTAGCTAATTCCTTAATTCTGTCTCCAGTCCTTTGACATTGTACAATGTTCCTTCTAAGATGAGGAGTCCTTCACCTTCAGAGACTGTGTGTGCTTTGCCTGCATTCTGGTTACAGAGAGTGATGGGGCAAGCTGCATTTTTATTACTGTGGGCTAAAACCTGTGCTACTTTATTATCTTATGTCTGACACCCATTATTTTGGTGAACTTTAGATTCATATGCCTGTTCTATCCTCAAATTTAGATATTTTAATATTAATAATGAATGCCTCTGGGGATTTCTTCCATTTTTTAAAAATTCTGTTTGGTTTTCTTCATCAGAAGCTCTGACTGGGGCCGGTGACTCAGTTGGCTTGACTGAGTTTCACCAGACAGATCTTTTGATGTTTTGCACAAAGTGAAAAACTCCAAACCTCTGTTTGTTACTCGTACCAATTACCCATCATATGCCAAAAATTTGAAAACTCTGAGAATGTGCATGTCAGAGTAGATTTCAAGCTTGTCACACTTCACTGTTCTTTTGGTTTTAGCAAAGAGCAGCTCCTATTGTTAAAACCAGACTTACTTTTTATACTATTTGTAAGAGTGAAAAAGGAATTTTTTTCTTCCTTTCAGTAAGGACTTTTTAAAAAAAAATTGACAAGGTGAAAGAAATCATCTCTTTTTCTGTTGTCTTTTGTTAGAGCATCTAAATGTTGAGTCCATGGCTGTGCCCTCATCATGTGTCTCTCTGATGTATGGAGGTCCATGGATGCTTCTTGCTTATGTTGCAGGTAATAGTCTGTTATTAAAAAAGAGCAGTCTTGGGATGCTGAATCATTTCAGTTCATAAAGTTTATCTTAGGATTCTGCGTGGCCTGATTTCTGTAGAAAAAACAAAATATTTCTTCCAAGATGATCTCAGATTTACATTTTTAATAAATAGGGATTCTTAGCTACAATATTGAACTAAGGATTTACAGACCTTCAAAACTTTTAAGCACTGTTTTGGGTTGTAATTAATTTTTTTTTCTTTCTTTCTTTCTGATAAATTACTGTAACTTAGTAAATTCCCTCATTCTGCTACTATTTCTGCCCTTTTTGATTTTAACTAAAAATGATTTGTCTTCATTTCTGCATCAGCAGCCAGGGATCACTTTGATAGTATCTCTCTCATAACATTTTTCCAGTAGGGATTGTAGCTGGAACCCTAACAAGAATAGCAATTTGTTACAGTTTGAGAAACGTCTATAAATCCTCAAGGCTTTGTCATATTGGAAGGAATTTAGCTGGATGATATGGGCAGGAAAGATGCAGAATCAATAATAAAAAATAAGTAAGAAGCAGTGGGTGGTCTGAATTGATATCGACAAGCCAACAATACAAGCTATTTGTACCTGATTACATTGACTATAACTCTGGGAGGACTTTGATGCCAACTAATGGTTTTGTCATCTTCTGATAGTTTTGAAGTGCATCACCTCAGGGTACCTTGTGTATTAGTTTCTTTTGTGAATGTTGGATGGAGCTGTTCTGTTCCAGAAGCTACAATTTTACCTGCAGATCTTTGCAAGATACAGAGATTCTTTTGTCCAAAAACCAGAAGGAAAGAATGTAGATAAAATCATGCTATAATTTTACTGTATTTGATGTCAATCCCCCAATCATAAAAAACCCCAACCCAAACAAGAAAAATAACATTGCGTAATTCAAAATATAAGAGGTAGAGGGTTTTTTGAGTTTTTTTGGTTAAGAGAAATGGCTACAAAAGAGGGACTCCAAAGGAGGAACACACAAGGAAAAATAGTGTAATAACTTTATAATACAATGGAAATATATGTATAAAGCTATTAAAATAAAGGGTTAGTCATCTCCATAATTTCATTAAACCTGGTTAATACCAATGTAACTTTGTGAGCTTTGGCTTGTTTTTTTCATATTGGCAGGCACAGAACTAATCCAAGGGGAACTGGATTTTGGTATTAAGCAAGTTTTTTATAGCTTTGCATACTTAATTGGGAATAAATCTGCCACAGAAGCAGTGGGATGTATGTTATTCACTGCGTATTGGTACAGCATGTTTTTATCTGTGCTCTCTGCTGATGCTGTTTGATCCTAATGGACAAAATCCTCACAGGTAACTTTTCAGGGCCTTAGTTCTGAGTCCTAACTGCAGTTGTTTAAATTTTCTCAGAAAAATGGAGGAGGTGGGTTTTTCAGCATTCTTAAGCCACTAGAAAAGTTTACTCTGAATTTAAATAAGAATTAAATTATCATGGAAAATGCTATCAAGCTTGTATATATCAAATTTTTGTGCAAAGCAGTAAAGTCACTTAAACTTCCAGTGGGGTTTTGGGAATAGGCAGAGAATATGCACCTGCAGCCTTTATGACATCATGGTGCAAGAGTGGTTCCATATTTCTGATATTTTGCTCATGCAAGCATTTCTCTCAGGCATGTTTCTACTGAATCTCATATCCTGCAGTTCTGAGTAAAGAGAATTAGAATAAATAATAAACCATAATAAATAATGGCTTTATAAGAATGTGGTGACAGTCCTTTTTGACATTTAGTTGTAGCAGAAGATTCTCTGTGGTTCTTTGTATTGAAATAAAACTAGAAAAGTCATTTTTTGAGCTGAGAACAGTATGAATTACAGCATGTTTATGCAGTGTCACTGTAGATCCTCTGGTAACATCTCACACTGGGGGTCTCAGTAATGGTGTGAAGTTTTCTCTTGGATGGGTGCATCTTATCTTCATTTGAAGAATATTTAATGAATCAGCAATGTATGAGGAGAGCAGCAAGGGTGTGTAAGGGAGTAGAATGTCTTCCATATGGGAAATGGTTAAATAGGTTAGAACTGTTAATTTTGGAAAAGTAATGGCAGAGAGGGATATGAAAAAGGTCAATGACACAATGAGTAATATAGGGAAGGTGGAAAGGGAATGATTGTTCCCTCTCTCTCATAATATGACAACTGGTGCCATCAAAATTAGATTATCAGGAGTGTGTTCCAAACAAATAAAAGGAGCACTTCTTCACACAGAGTGTAACCAAGTTTCAGAACTTACTGAATGAGATGTTATGGCTCCTTGAAGGACAGTTTAACACAAAGATATGGTTTCTGGCTCAGCCTAGAAGCTTTTGAGCTCTGAATTGCTGGAGAATGACAGGAACATGGATAAGACAGATGGTGCGGAGCAGAAGGGATGAGGAAAGGCCATGGGGTCATCACGTATCAGGATGTGGCAGAATAACTGTAAACACAGCTCGGGAGCTTCTGGATATCAAGCCAGAAGATCTCGATGACTGTCTACTGTACTAATTTTCTTTTCCTAAATGATGTGAAGTGCTGAAAAACAGGGAAAAGTTTTGTCTGATTGACAGCTTCTTTATGTGCTATTTAGGGCTGGGTCAGTCAAACGGAGAGCTCCAGTTGGATTCCATTTCCCACCTAAAGGCAGCAGTGCGTAGTTTGGGGTTTTGCATATGCTGCAGTAACTAATGTCGGGCTAATTCCATGTAGGTTTCTGTTAACAGGTGCCAGTGTAGCGAACGCTGGCTCTGAGTGGTTGTTATCCTTTCCTGTTATTTATATGTTAAAACATTTGCTTATAATTTCAAACATTAATACTTCCCCCTATGATTTCATAATTACTCATTTCAGTGCATTCTATGTTTTGGCATTGACTTTTTGTTTTGGTTGGGGTTTTTCTAAATTTTTTTTTTCTATAAAAAAGGGAAAATATCATTGCAGTGGAATCTTCTATCAGCTATTATCTAGAATGATTTTAGTGCTTTTGTTGCACTGTTCCTATAGGAAGTTTGATGCAAAAGCAATAATAATAACTACAATCTTTCCTATAATAATAAAACAGAAGGAGAAAAGAAAGAGGGAAGAAAATAAGCACAACCTGAATAAATGGTGAGTTTCTAGCTCTCAGAAAAAGTTGAAAACACTTTTGGGAGAAATGCTGACCTGAGAGGAACTTGGAATTTCTGGGGAAATGCACAGGATCTTTGTTCTTTTGCACACACATCTCTTGGGAAAATGTTTTGGTTCTTTCAGTAAAGCCCCAGATATTTACTGAACAAAAATCTGATTGAACGTCATGGTAAAATTATGGGGTTCTTGGCAACAATTAAAGTAAAATTTTCTGTGTTATAACACATTGACACAAACAATAATGAGAATTCATCTTGAGAGATATATTGAATAATTTATTATGTAATTTGACAAATCTTAAAAATTCACTATGGCAAATATCTAATTATTTTTTTAATTTCAAGTATAAACCAAGATATCAGGACTGATCTTTTGATATTTCAATTTATATGGCTACTGCTCAGCTGAGATAATTTAGTTTTGCATCTTGTATGAATGATTAGGGAGTGTAAGCAATGATTGTTTAATTCTCAAATGGCATAAAAAACTTCTTAGGGGAAGTTTTTACTAGATCTCTGCTTCAATTTAGAGTTCAGAACACTCAGTATCATTGTATTTAAAAAATATCAAAAATAGGAGAAGATTCAACTGGCAAGGTAAAGATTGTTTCACTATCTTAGCAAAACCCCATAAGCATTGTGATTTAAATTTTTGCTTTTTCATATAAACCAAACAAATGTTTCAGGGAGAATATTTGCAAGGGATTAATTTATATACATTAATATGAATATCAGTTTATATATTTTCATAAGAAAAGCATTACCCATTTGTGTGTATTAACTGAAATAACATTTCTGATGAACTCTAACAATTACTTACATAATTTTACTCAAGGATAAACTTTCAGGTATCTGTTCTGCTGATGGATGAAATCCAAGAGCTGTTGCTAATAATGTAAGAAAAGGTTGGCAATTGCTATTGCTTTAATATATGTGATGGTATTTTGTTGTTTACATATGTGTTAGACCTTATAGATAATTTTTGCCAGGGCAGCAGTCAATAATGTATCTTCTAAGAAGGTTGTTTAAGCCCTGTAGATGAATTAGTTTGCCTTTCAGTGCATTATCTGCTACCTCACTCAGTTTTGTATTCTGATGACTCTGTTGCACTGAATTTTTAAAAATTATTTCCTCATTATTAATTATTATTTTATAGCCTCAAATAAAAAAAATCCATTAATTGTCAGGATCCATTTTTGGAATAGCAACATACTGTGAGTTTCACTTAGGATTCTAAATAGAATGGCTGGCTTTCAGCTCAGCAGGAGGAAGATCAGTGTTAGCAAGCTAACAGCTTACAATGGAGAGCATTTTTCTGAGTTCCTCTCCCAAAAGGATTCCCAAGACCTTGCTGCCTTTTTTTTCTTGAGTAAATTGTTCATCCATTTCTAGAAATAGAGCATTTTTAATTATAACAGAAAATTAATTATAAATGTTTTGAGATGGAGAGCATTTGGTGTGTTTAATAATCTAAAAATAAAAAGGCATCTTGTGTAATAAATGATATGGTCTTCCCTTAAAAACTGTTTTTCTCTTTGCAAGGGGAAGAAGGAGCTGGTGCTGTGCTCATTAATTATACACCTAAACCTGGGAATTGGTGGAAGGCACCTGGGTGGCCTTTCCCTGTAGTGACACCTTCCAGTGCACAGAAAACACCTCTGCTTTGCTCTGGATGGTCTGTGGACCTTTGAAACAGTGAGTGTGAGTTCTTTGTGCAGAGTCCTTCCTCGTGCTGCTCCCAGGAGGGCACAGGGTTGTTCCTGCATGTGCAGAGCATTTGAGAAAGCAGCAGTACCACCCCAAACTGTGTGGTTTATCTACACTGAAACAAGAACACCATGGCACTGCTGGAAGGGTTATTGTACACACATTAGAAAGGCACACGTGTCACTGCTGGTAGTTGTGCTCGCTGTTTTCACAGATTTTGCTGGTGCTAAATCAAATCACACATCTTGTAAGTGTCAGGTTTTCTAATCCTGTATTTTTGGTACTGAAAGTTGCAGATAAAAGTGAGCAGTAGCAAGTGGGACAGAAAGAGTGGCAGCACAGGCAGGAAGAACGAAGGGATTAGCCAGTGCCTGACTAGTCCATGCTTGTAGAGGGAGAGTAATCAACCCAAATGTCAACATTTATTAATGCTGTTCACATCAAAAGCTGTCAGATGAGCACTACATGAGAGTCTCTGGCTTCAAAAAAGAAATATCGATTGAAATAAACTGCGATTGGAGTTTCAGCATCCTCACTCAATACATATCTAGCTTTGTATTCTGTAACAAAGTCTCTAAAGGCTGGTAGACTCAGGAAAGTACTTACAGAAACGTCAAATCGTGATCTCCACCTGGTGAATACTTGTCTGTCTGATTCCTTCCACTTACTGTTAGACTTAAAGTAATAATAACTGCAAATGGAAAAGTTGCTAATATCCCAGGCTCATACTCATGCACATGTACACAATACTTCACATGCTCCGGTGTACTTATGTGTGCCTACAGCACATATATTATCATATATGTTTTAGTAACATTATCTAGTGTGGTAAAATATTAAATTGATGTAAAGTAGTGTGATATCAAAAGCAAATTTTTAGACATTGAAAAATCTTAAATATGTAATTTTTAACATAAAGAGATGAAAGACATTTTAAAATAAAATGGTGGACTTCAATATGATTATGTGATTACATATTTGTCAGGGCTTTAGTGATCAAGTTATATGGTCAAATAAGAGAGATCAGTGCCTTAGGAAACACATATTTATGTGTGAGAGTATGGAAGTTCCACAGAAGCAGAAGGGTTTTAGACCCCTGGCCAGAACACTTGCGCTGTTTGCATTGCTCAGCCAGTACCTTACTCAGCCTGCCCTCCTTCCTCATTTCTGGTTTATGTCTTAGTCTTCACAAGAGCCTCAAATTTAAGTGCAGATAAATTTAAGTATTGCCTTTGCAAAGAGCAGTAACTGCTTAAAGAACAGTATTGCCAGCGTTAAAACATTACAAAATTTGATTCTTGTTTATTTTCTTCGTGTCAAACTAAAGGCCTAAAACTGTCTAGTAAGGGGTTTTTTTTGTCTGTCTCTATTACTGTGAAACCAAAGCCTCTCACATTTTTCCTGTGTGATTAGGAAAAGCAGTTCTCTCCAATATACAGATGCAACAGCAGATAAGTTAACTCGCTTTTTATCCCTGGATAAAGATCTGTGGGGCAGAACAAGAACTTGGATTTATGTATCTGGCATTTGTTGCTGCTCTTTGCAGTAGTTTGGTTAAAATTCCTAAATTGTCTGTCCTCTTCTTCAGTATTCAATATCCCATAGACCACTGTCACTATACATGATGAAATTCAACTGCTAAAATTGAAAGTTTCATGTTATTTCAAGCCATTTTCAATTTAGCTTTTCATGCTTTTGCCATAACATACACAACTTTGTGATGAAGTTTTGAGCCTTGTGATTTTAATATCTCCAGGTGCTCTGATATTTGCATATTTCCATAGCAGGAAAACATATGTTGAAATTTTATTATGACCAGAAAAATCTGAAGCACCAGTTTTATACATTGCAGTTGAAAAGATGAAAAGCAAAGCTCAGAAGAGTTGCCATTAAAGCACTGCTGAACTTTACTGCCAGCATTCCTCAGAAGTATTAGCTAGAGCTAAGCAACTATGTTGTTTTAATTTGATTTTTGTTTCTTTTTTCTTCTTTTGATGCCGCTGATCTTGTCCAGTATTGTACAAACTGTATAACACCCACACTGGAAAATAAGGCAAATGATAAAAAGAATTTTTTTCTTTTTTTGATAAGCATTGCAGAAATTGTTTAAGCCTTAATTTTAGCCCTGTTGTCCTCAGGGATGAGGGTTCTTAGTGGCTTATGGAAACCTCTTCTAAATGAAAAATGTCCTGAATTTGTCAGTTCCCATTTAGAAGTTGCTGTCTGTTTGAAATCCTGCTACAAATTCTGTCTGAATTGAGAATATGGTAGTGGCTGCCAGACAGTTCTATCATTCATGTTTCAGTTTGTACAGAAATATGGTCTTGGTCCCTGGCAAATACAACTCTGTTTTAAACTAGACTCTGTCCTGAGTAAGTTGGGCTAATGAGTGGCAACCACACTGTAATTCAGGCATCCTTTCAATTCTGAAAGTTTGTCTTGTATTTTTTTCTAGAAAAATGGTTTCCTTCATCTTCTGCTTAGTAGCTTTTTTCTTTGTTCCATGGATCTTCCCAATGTTTCATGCATTGCAGGTGTCTGAGAATGTGTTACTGCAGTAATTTCTGGTTCCAAGTCTGCATTTTACCTTTCTCTACTGTATTTCTGAAAGCAAGGCAGAAGATACTGTGTTGCTACGTTTTTAAAATTTGCTGCTAGCTGTGTATTTTGTGGATTTCATGAGCTGGGGGAACTATTTGGGAAACATCCTCCTATAGAAATACGTCAAAAGTCATATAAACTGTGTTTCAAATCTTTTATTTCTTTTTGACAGGGAGTAGTCAAGGAAGTTAAAGATTGTGCCATGTTGCCTCAGGTGGAGGAAGTTTGTGCTGGGGTCTCACCAGTGTATTTGTGCAAGTAAAATTTCTATTGCAAAGAATTGAAATAATTGCTTTTGTGATACAAACTTCCATGTGGTTCTCTGTGTGTGTGTGTGTGTATATATATGTATGTGTGTATATATATATATGAAAGAAGCTATGCCTGATACATGCTTTCACAAGGGTTTTCTTGGGGTGGGTTTTCAGCTTTTTGGTTTGCCCAGAGAAGCAGAAATACAGTGGGATAGGTATTTAATTCCACTCCATCTTACTGGTTTTCTCCCAGAAGATTTTGCATAAAAGAAATTTTATAAAAGTAAGTATGTTTTGTATCCATATATGTGCAAAAAAATCAAGGGAAAAAAGTTGTTAAAATGGATGTTCTTAACCACAAAAGACACTGAATGTTCTGCTGCAAATGTCTCCTCTTTTGAATGATTAAGCAAAAAAGAGCTTGTTAGTGTTTTTTTAATTGCAATCTTTACATGTCAGAAGGATTTTTAAAGCAAAAAAGCAATTTATTCAGATTAGTTCCAAATTTCTCTTTGTTAATATGTATGATATGCAGCTTGGAAGATGAATTTCAAGTTGTTTTTCCCTGAAAATGTCCAAATAATTGATATTGCTACTGTATCTTTTAATATATATTCATAAAAATCAAGTCTTTCAGATCTGTTTTTTTTTGTTGTTTTGTTTGTGTCACTGGTAGCTAATACTTCATGTGGCATTTTATCATTAATTCTGTCTCTCACTGTTGCTGTACCCAAGCAGAGGAGAGTTGGGGGACAGTGGGTATGTTGGGGAACAGTTAGGTCCTTCTCCAAGGTCAGATGGCTCCTTTTTTCAGGCTAAAAATATTTCATTGAGCATATAAATGTACATCTGATTTAGAACAAAAATGTGTAAATTATATTCAGTCTTATGCCATACTCAAAGTGGACATAATAGAAGCATTTAAACAATGTTTGCTAGAGCAGTGCCAGGGAGATGGGGTGGGACCTTGAGCCAGATGGCATGGCTGGGCAAGAGAATCCTTTTCAGAGTGCAGTCAAGCAGCAGATCTGAAACCTATGGAATTCCTATTAGGATAATCTTCACTGTGCAATCTTAAATATATCTGTACCACTCATGCTGGCATTTTCTAATCCTAGAACCATAGTATAAGATGTATGCAGCTCATACATAGCTGAACAGAAAGCTCACACATTTCTGTGTAGCAGAGCCAAACCCAGCTGGCAGCTCCCTGTACGGCAGTCACCCACCTGGGGCTGCATTCCTTGTGCTGGGACAGCACTTCTGGGGTGCAAAGGGAGCATTCACAGCCAGGCATGCCTGCAGATTCACTGCGTGTCCTAAACAGGGCAGTGCAGTGACTCTGGGGGATGGGATATGGTATTTCAGAGATGAGCCATACCATCAGAAAGCGATTTGTAGTGCAAAGAATATTCATTTAATTGTGAATTAAGAGACCAAGTGTGCATTGTGTGAACAGGCAGGCAGTTTATGGCACGTGGGTAAGTGTGTACATGTGAGGGCTGTGCTCTGGCTGTAAATGCAGGGACATTGCATTCCTGTGCCACCTTATTCCCTTTGGCTTGACTTCTCTACTAAGGGTGCAGATCTGCTCCTTCTCCCCCACAGGAAGTCTGGTGTGAGCAAGGAAAGCAGAATCACATATTTTTAAATAGATCCTCTCCTTCCCATTTGCTTATGTTGGTTTGCTTCAGTGAAGCCATGTGAGTTCATGCTAGCTAAGGAATGGATTTCTGTATTACATGGGCACACTGGAAACTCATGTTTAAATAAGATACAATCTCCCACAACAGGATCAGACATGAATGTAAACCAGTCATAAAATCCACAACACTGACCACCCATAAGGTGGTCTATCAAGCTTAAGCACTATCCAGACCCATATTTTTTGGATCTGTCTTAAAATGTCAATTGCCCAACAGAGATTGAAGGTATTTTTTGCATTTATGATTCTTGCTTTGTGTAAATTTAGGAAATTCAGTGGATAAAACAAAGGCAACTCATTGCAGTGGTTCTGGGTTTATAAACTAAGAAAACACATCTGGAATTGTTTATCACCAGGACTATGCTGTTCTAGTATTGTTACTGAATTGTTGGGTTTTTTTTCCTTTTTGCATCAATATATGAGAATTACAGTGTGGACTAAGGTCTACTTGAAATGTTTCTGTTCAACTCTCACAATTGGAGCTATCAGTCAAACTGATTATATTCTTGGATGTGGCATCACATCTAATAATAAACAACATTTTTTGAGTGACAGAAAAGGTTAGGTTATCTTCCATGTGGATTTAACATCACATCCACTTGTTACAAACTTTCCTTCTGACAAGCTGTAAATGAGAGTTTTATCACTGATTTATGGTAGGAAATAAAATGCCGTGTGTATTTTTCACAATTAATCTTTTTTCATTTTATTGACTTGTGAAAGGAGAGGCTATTTTATCAGTAAAAGTATGAACTACTGAGTTTCTGGTTTAGCACTGCACCAAGCTGGACCTGTGTTTTAATTAGTTGTGTACCATCTGCTGTACGTTTACCAAAGCAAGTAATAACAATACCTGTGCTGATCACCGTCCTCTGTAGTGCCAGAGAGAGCAGCAAGCATTGCTTCAACACAAAACTGTGCTGAAATAGCAATGGCTTCAGAGGCTGAACAGAGCAGTCTTAGCCCTGAGAATAGTTTGGGGTTTGGTGTATAATTCAAAAATTATAAAGTTCAGTGTCAAAACTTAAAGGACATGGTGCCCCCCAGTTATCTTAACACATAAGGACGTTAATCCCAGTACATCAGTGGTGCTGGAAAAAAGCAGGCTATGCACAATGCAACCCAACCTCAGTGGTGCCCCACCAAGCATGGATGAGGCACTTAAAGATGGCACAGTCATTTTGATCCATGCTGGTTTTATGCTTTGCCACTGAATCTGGCAGAAGCCAAGCATATATTTGCTGTCACCTGAGTTATTTGAACACATGACTTGCTTGTCTTGCAGCAGGTGAACAGTTTGAAATGTAGCAAACATTGGCTGTGATAATGCACTGTTGTTTTCTGCACATGATCACAAGCATTTAAATTCAGAGAAGCAGAATTAGTTTTGAAACTGCACTCTTGAAACTCAACCTGTTACTAAGTAATAATGCATCCTAGGTCTTGTTCTTTGATCAAGACCCAGACTGTTTTAGCAAAGCTATGTTGTTGTGCACATTCTGAAATTAAATAGATCTGCTTGAGCAGCTGAAAAGTGTTGAAGCATGAAAGAGAGACTTTTGACTGAACAGATAGCAGAAAAGAGAAAATCTGAACCAGGCTGTTGGATTCTGAAATGGACCTTGATCATAGGCATTTCAGAGGTGATTTCCTGTACTTCACTATCTGGACATAAAATATCTATTTATATGTAAATAGTAAAATCTGACAACTTATCTTTTTCCACTGAATGGTTGAAAGGTGTGCAATGCAGCAGTTAGCTATGTGGAAAAGGCAAGATGTGTATGCTTTCCATAATCTCTTGGAAAGGGATGAGGAGCTTTTTATCATTCTGAACCTCATACCTTTAGCTGGAAAAGCAATAATACATATTTCTCTCTCACCACTGTTTTTGGTTGATAGTACATGTTGCATTGCCAGATTCTGCCAGATGTGTTTATTTGCTCTTTTTTATCTGGCAAAACTCCACTGATTTCAGGGTATTTTTTCCTGGAATGAAAGTGTGGGACCAAGCACCATATGTGTGATTCAGGTCTTAGAAGTGAAGTTGTAGGCAGGGGCTGGGTACATTCTATTAGAGGTAGAATGCAGTTCACTGCCAAAAATTTCCCAAGAATGAGCTAAATGACACGTTTGTGGTTGTGGCCCAGAGGGATTGCTGCGTGACAGTAACATCATTTGGTTTTAGTATTTCAGTGTGTGCATTATCCCAGTGATCTCAAAACCTAATGGGAGTGCAGATGTATTTAATATTTAGCATTTGGGGGAAGATAAGTTGGTAAAATTGGAGGTGTTAAGAAAAAAACATTCATTAAAATCATAATTCCTGTGGCTGTGAGGGGCAATATGTACAATGGCAGGGCACTGGGTCTCTGTCTGAGACTGCTCATACCAGACTGGAGAGTGAGCAGAGTTTCAATCTACCTTTGCACAGGGCTTTTCACAACCTTATGTCAACTATTGGAAAGTCAGTGAAGTATAATTCAACTTCCAGGAGCAATTTTTAATGTATGACTTGGCAAAGCTAAAGCAAATATTAATGAAAACACCAGTTTCAGTAAGGCATGGATAAAATTTAAAGACCATGGCAAGACTGATCTACTTTCACACTGTGATGGAATATGAGTATCAGAAAATTATCTGCTTCTTCTGGGTAGATTTAATTCATTTATCATCTGCTCAAAAATTAGAATGCCCATTCGCCACATGTTACAGAGGTTTAATACTTGACACACCGGGGTGGCATCAGCAAGAAAACAGGAACAAAGGGGAGGGAAAAAATAGTGTTCTATGAGAGGACAACTGTTGAGAATGGTGCTATTCAAAGTAGAAGTAAGTTCTTAAGTCCTCAAATTAAATCTGAAGAGAAAGTAAGCTATAAAAAGTGTGTTATAACATAACAAGCTCTGAAAGAAAGAGCATGTCCAAAGGTGAGCTAAAGGTTCCATGGTTAGAAGAAAAATCTTGAACTCCATTTAGCCTGGTCCATGACAGATCAGGGAGATCAAAGCATAGGGAAGGGTGACAATGGTCAAAATATAATAGAGTGTCCTCAGTCCCTGAAGAAACTGCCCCAAAATAAAGATATGGTGTGTTCTTAACATATTGTATTTCTAGTGAAATTATTTCAGAAAAGTCTCATTAACTGACCCTGTAATATCTTCTTTGCTGTGACTCTTTGTATCTCTTTATGAAATTTGAAACATTTCCTTATTCTGAATTCCAAAACTTTTAGACCTTCCAGTTTCACTATGTATTTCTTTAGCAAGAGCTTTTAATATGTATAACTATGATGATGACAGCTCTAGGGAAGACTAGGGTGGAGGTGGAAATATTTGTCCTCCAAATATTCCCTGCATTCCTCTCTACTGGGTGCTTGATACAGAACTGTCAGGCTGGTGTGGGTGATGTATTGCTCTCTGTGTTCGCATTTGGGTTTGGAAATGATCCTCCTCCAAAGGCCAAGCACAAAGGCCTTTTGGCAGGATTAGGTTCTTGGTTAAAATCACTGTAGTACCTTTCTGTAGAGCCAACAGGTATTGTAGGCATGGGGAACAAGTATATGTTGGAAGTTTGTTATTGTTTTTCCCCTGCAAATTGAGAGTAGTGAAAGAGGAAAAATTCAATGTTAAAAGTAAAAATCCTTATTGAAATCATTGAAAATTCTGAACATCTTCAGTGGAACATCCAGATCTAGAATCATCTGAGAAGTCATACATCTACCAATCTATCTTGATTGTGGAGTTCAGAATTTTTGGAAGATATTTAATTTAAAAAAGAAAAGAATCCAGGATTCTCTTCACAAGTTTTATAATCATCTTCTCTAGAATACTCTTTTAATATTCACAAATCTATAATCAGATTAACAAGAAACCTTTTATGTTAATTTAATGTGTGATCATGGTGATTTTCATAATTTTTTTGTCAGTCTGTCAAAACTTGTTTTGGGAGGGACAAAGTAATTTGAATTATTTTTGAATGTGGGTTGAATTGCACTTGGTCTTTTTCCTCAAGCAATGAAGTTTGGGAAAAAGCAGTTAACAAAAATTATACTTTCACATGAAATTTGGCTACTTTTTGTTGAAATTGATGGAAAGAAACATTTAGGTTGTGGTTGAAACTTTTTTACCTGAACAAAATATTATTGTATTTAGATTTTTAACCTTTTTTTTTCTCCATTTGAAACAGATCTAAATATTTTCCTAGTTATACCTGGCAACCCAAACTGATTTTTAATACAGGATAATTTCATTATGGATTAATTGTTACTTATTTTGTAACCTCTCCACCTCGCTTTTCTGATTCAAAAGCTGGTTAACTGTTCAAGAAAGTACCTTATCTGGTTCAAAGGAATTATTTTTTCCTGTGCCTGATTTATTTCAGTTAAATGAAGAGTTACCTTGAAGTAATTTCCTGTCAAACACATTGTTTATGTGCACTGAAGCAGTTGTGTTCTCTAATCCACTAGACAGCGGCTATTTCCCATATATTGCCCATTTTCCCAGTCTGTATTTAATTCTGTTTTTATTCCCCTGAAGCTCTGGCTTAGATTTTCTTATTTAATTTCGAGGCACCAGGAGCACAGAAGCAGACGCAGTTTTAGTGTGCTGGTTAGTCCTGATGCAGGGACAAGGTTATGTCTGTATTGTGTTAGGCCATAGCGTTGCCACAGCAGGTCCCAGTTACATCTTGGAAACATTTACTAATGAGCTTTTCCCTGGCTTGCCCTTGAACAAACCCTGAACACATCCTGGGAGCTGCTCCTTCCTGAAGAGCATTCCTGTTGAAAGGATGCCAAGAACCTCCCCTGACCTACTCCATAACACTGGGGAGTCGGAATATTTGCTGTCCGTGTTAGCTGTGCATGCTCTGATCATAAAGCTCTCCAGCTCCTTGGCACTCACGTTCTTCCTTTCTGTGCCATAAGCGCTTGTTCGAGATCACACACAGATTCTGCTTTATAACCAACTCTCAGACAGAGTCAGTCACAGACTGATAACTGATAAAATCTCATAAAGGGCTCCCGAGTCCTGTTGAGATTCATCATTGCAACCCCTCTTTGCTGTGTTGCACTGATACCTTTGTCAGAGGAAACCTGCACATGATTTTCAGATCTTACAGAATGAAAAGTCAATTTGAAACTTTCAGCTTTAATCCTGTCTCCATGAGATAGTTTGGTGTCATATCTGTGTGCCCCAGATGTTTCAGAAAACCAGTTGAGTAAATCAATAGGTCATCAAAGCAAGCTGGGAAAACAGAAAAAGTATTACTTTTACTGTTTTGTAAAAATCAGCCCAGTGTGGTGGAATGTTTTTCAGATCAGAAGATATGCTCAAAGAATAGATCCTTGGGTGCCACCAGTGCAGGATTTCCCTGGGGTTCTTCTGCAGGAGTCTTCTGATGATTATCTAGCCAGATAGAGTTCTCAGTGCTGAACACTAATTTTTTTTTTTTTTTGTGGGGAAAAGATGAAGAGAGCATTCTCTGTGTGTTTCTATACAATTGGATATTAAAGTCATGCTGGGGAATATTCAGTCTTTAATTATTCCCTCTTCTGAGCCAGGAGATTTCGTGACTATGAACTGTGAATTGCTGTTCTCAGTTTTCCTGTTTCCTCATTTAACATACTGAGATTAAGTTAATAAAATGGTGCATGCATTTTTGTTGAAATAGGAGAAACAGGAAAAATCACCGAACAGGAAGCAGAGATTGAGCAGAAAGGAAGGTGGAGTGAGAGACTTGCCTCAGAACAGACTGCAAATGCAAGGTTTGGAGCATTTGCTTGCTGTGGTGACGCAGGTCAAAGGCAGATGGAAGCCAGGGAGGGCAGGAGAGAGTGCAGCTTGTCAACAAAGATAATAAGGTGTGTCATTGTTTCATCCAAAAAGAAAGTAAAACTACGGTCACCAAAGAAAATATGACTGAAGAAAGGCCAAATACAAATGCTTTGGACTCAAAAAGTAAGAAGAAAGGTTTGCTGGCTTCCAGATAGGAACAGGAAAGGAAGAAATGGAGAGGAATTAGTCCAAAACATGGGAGAATCTGGGGTGGGAGTTAAAAATATCATGTTGAAAAAGGTGGTACTTAGCCTTTATCCTGAGTGAACTGAATTTCAACCTTCATATCCTCAAAATAATTATTTTTGGTCAAATTAATTAATGAGTTTGATTAAAAAATTAATTCTCGTGGTTTTTGTTTGATAAAACCACAATCTATATTATTCTTAACTATTTTTATACTTCACTTTAGCCATCATAAAAGAATTAATAACCAGTTTTTGAAAAACTTCAAGTGGTAATTCCACTTGTGAGACAGAAGGAGACAGGCAGATTTGAAAAATGCTGGTAAGGGAAATAGATTCTGCTACTTTTTCCTCAGGGAAATAGGATATCTTTTCATCTTTTTTTTCACTGGAATGAGTAAAACTGGAGAAAAGAAATGTCAGACTCATTGACAAATCCTCCTCTCTCCCCAGGGAAATTACCCAGCGTAGCTTTAGGCATCAGGTAACTTCTCAGGCCAAAAGACAGTGCAATGATCCAGTAATGAGCACCATTAGCTTTTTTCTGTTCTGCTCTGGTGTCCTGTGTGTAGCTATAGCTTCACCAAAATACTTCTGTAGCTGGCAATTTATTTGCAGTCCAAAAGCCAGATCAAGAGGCTATTTCTCCAAGTCTCTCCAGGCACATCAGCTTACAGGGAATGCTACTTCAGTGTGTCACCTGCTGCCACGGCCCAGACATCACCTGGATGTCATAATGTCAGGCTAATATTCCCTTCAGCTGATACTCTTCCAGTTTAAAATTAATTATTATAGAAAGACAATCCATTAAATAATTTATTTATGAGTAACAATGCTAGATTGCCAGAACTGATTTGATTGCATCTGGTATTTCTGAGAGGAAACTCTTTGACCAATTACGCTAATCATAGTTTCTCATAGTAGAAGTGATTAGACAAAACCTAAAGAGCTGAGAATAAGAAAATCTTGATTATTGTCTGTTATCTCAAGGACAGGCTTTGGGAGCATGTACTCGTTTTAAGCTCTAGTACAGCAGCTGAGGTTGAAGTGACCCCAAATGAAAAGTTGTTTTCTGTTTTTGCGGATTTAATGGATGCCTGAGAGCTCATGCAGTCCAACAGAAAATTTTCTGAATTTTTGTAGTAGATTAACAGTATTTATCTGCATTTCATTGAGTCTTTAAGTAAATGACATAACAGATTGAATTTACAATCAGTATTCTTTGTTTTCTGGATGCACTGCTGGAATTGAAACAAATGAAATTTAGTTGCATATTGGAAATAGGAAAAAATTGTTGAGATAATTTGTGTGAATGAGATGGGAGCCTTTTTTATATGTATCACCTAAATCTGTGGTATTTCTGACCTTGTCATTATTTAAAAGCAGTGCCAAGGGGTGACTTTAATCTCCCTGTTCATCTCTGCTGTTGTCAGTACTAATTAGTCAAAGTTATAAAAGGATCTTTCATGTGAAATAAAATATGTTGATGTATAAGCTTGTTAAGAATATCTTGCTCCTCCTCTTAAAATCTCATCTTTCTGTTTTTGCAGTTGGACATGTAAATGAATCAGAGAGATTCAGGGCCATTTTTTTCAAGTAAAATAGAACCATGTCACCAAGTTATCCACATTTCATTTTTATCTTGTGAACTGCTGAAGGCATGAATAGCAGCATTCAAATTATGATCTGTTCCTTGTTTCCTATCTCATTTTCCTACTTGTTGTCTTTGCTTTTGAAATACTCCCATCTGGATTTACATCTAAGAATGACAGATGAGAGAAAATTTCAGCACAGTGCAGTGTTCTGTGTGTCTGACAGAGGCATCCCACATTCAGTGATATGGTCTTATTTACATAGCCTTGTCCTCAATGATTTTCACAATTATTTGACTCAAAATCAAGATCCTGCTTCAAGACAGAACAGCATCTATTAATAAATGCAGGTGAAATTGTGGAGGAATTCTAAGATGATGACAGTTTTTTTTATAGTCTTTGTCAAAATGCAGAAGGATTTTAAGAATAAATAGCAATTTATTTTCTGTAACAGTATTACTCATTTTGAAGGCTTCTTTATCTTTCCCTGAGTTGCAAATTGAAAATGGATCTGTTCTAAAATAGGAAATGAAATTTACAGCCTTGAAGAAATTTAAAATATTCTGGTTTTAGGATACTGTTTTCACTATTTTTCACTGTACTATGGAATACACTAAATTAAAGATCGCAGTATCTTAAGACATATTGGAATTTTAGTGTGCTCCGTTTGAGTACGAGCTCATATCTACAGAAGGAAGAGTTATCTCACACATCTTGGCAGTGCAGATAAATGTATACCAAACATCAGTCACTGTGCAATAAATAAGTAATAGAGAGAATAGGATATAAGTAAAGACATAAAATAAGGGCTAGTATAGGCGAAAATAGTATTAATATTTACAGCATTGCCAAAAGTAATATAACCTGACAATAGGAACAAACAGTGTTTGTTTGTACTTATATCTCCCCCACAACTGAAAAACTGCTAAAAGGTGAGAACAGCTTTTTAACTTACAGAACAACGTAGTTTTTATTTTTAATTTTCTTCTTTTGTTGTTTTTTTTTTCTTTTAATTTGGTCAGACAACATTTCATCTTTATAAGGTTGATTAAAGGTAGTTTCTGGAATTTTATTGTGCATGGATAATATTTGGCACCAGAGTGTGTAGATACTGTGCTTTAAAATTTGTAGTTCAAAAAAAAAAAAAAAAAAGACTGGTGAAAAGAATGTTTTTGTGTATTTAAAAATATATTGTATTCTGTGTAAAGTTTGAAAACAAACTGAAAATGCTAAGTTCTTGCACTGTTCAGGTAATTAATACTCTTTGTTACAGAACTTCAATAAAGTCAATAGACTCATGACAAGGATGATTTTGACCTGCTCATGCTCTTATTGATGCATTAGTGACCATGCTAAAAGCAAGTCTGGAAAGGATTTCCGTTCTCCTAAATGAATTGCAGATATTAAATAATTCATGTATTTTATACCTGCTTCAGAAAAGAGTTTTTTTCTGAAAGCTATTAAAAGTTAAAATTTATTCTTGGCATAAAGCATAGCTGCAGTCTTTTTCTACCGTAAGGAAGCATCTGCTTGTTTTAAAAGCTTATAGTTTACCACCTCAACTTTAGGGCACTAACAGTAGTAAAAAACCCAAAAATTAAAGTAATGAAGCATAAACATCAATGCATACAAAAGGCAGTAAAAAAGCTGTAACAAGCCTTTTAAATTTTTATTGCAATAATATGTCCCATTTCCTTTTGTCCTGTGAATGCAAAGCAGGAAGCATTTATTTAAGAGAGGTTGTGTAAGAGGACGTAAGGAGCTGAGTGAACAGCAGGTGTGCTTAGCTCCAAACACTGGGGCTCGAAGGTCTATTCATGTTGGCTGGGTTTATATTCTGCTGGAGAATTCTACTCTTCAAAACAGGCGTAACTAGAATGGCTTCAACGCAATCTTCTTGTGTCCTGTTTTCCCTTTTCTTTCTCTTCATTATTTTTACTTATGTTTGTCTTTTGCTTCAGAATTCACTCTCATGTCTGTTATTTATTTCCACAGTACAAAATACTCTGAAGCCAACAGCGTGTAATCAGTTATCTTGTTTCTTAATATTTTGTGTCTTTGGTTTCAGAAAGGTACAACTGTGAAGAAATCTGCTTGTTTGTTCTGTTGTCTACCCCGAGATTCAGAGAAAAAATTCTAACAAAAACCTGCTGGTAAACTTATTTTTTTCTTTAAGCATATCTTAGGAGACCTCTACTTTATTGAAAAATGAAATGGCTTTGGAAAACATTTCTTTAAAGAAATCAGCTTTATTATGGTTGGCAGCCAAGTCCAACCTGTTTCTGCAAAGCAGTAATGGAACTCTTGCATGCAGATCCACGTGGATTTATCTGACTTTGTAGGAACAGTTAGTTAACTTACTTTCTTCTAGGTTCCTCTACATTTTCCACGATCTGTTCTGTCTCCAGCAGCTGTCACTGTTTTTTGGTTTCCCCCTTCTGCTGTTATTTAGTACTGCTCTGATGATTAACAGCGTTATGTTAATGAGGTCCTGCATCAGGTCATTGGTTTTCACTGTTGATAGTGGAGCAGATGGCTCGGACTCACAGTTTTACTCTTGGGGTTGTGGTACAGTAAAGGGGAAAAGTGTATTGAAGTTGTGTATCTTCAAAGTTAAAAAAAGAAAACAAAACTTTTTAGACTATTCACCTTTGCTTTTTAGATTATTGACCTTTTAGAGAATGGGAGAGGGAAAATTGAGTTAAAATAAAAAAGCATCATATCTGGAATCTCTTCAGATCTGGTAGAAGCAAGGGATTGAAGGAGATTGCCCAGGCAGGGCAGAAAGTAGAAAAACTGAGGGATTGGGCCAATTTCTCCATGTGGTTGGAGGTATTTAAGGATTAAGTAACTAATCTGGCAATAGAGAGAATGTCCAAACAGCAGGCCCTTAGGGCTGCCACCGGGAAGGCCTGTTCTGTGTGAATTTGCTTTTCCTGGATGAACTGGGATGAGGAGCCTTTGAGCTGGAGGGCCATCTGATACAGCAAAGCAGAGTAAATTCTCTTTGTCTGGAACTGTAATCCCAACTGATATAACTGTGTAACTACTTATATTCATAGAATTTAGTTGTTGTATAACAGCCTCCTGATTAGATACTTGGTATGACTTGCATGCAGCTCTCTGATCCTCAGATTTCTCCTCCAGTTGCCCTTGTGATCCCTGTGTTCTTTTCTTACACCACTCTGATATTTAGTGAACCATATATTAAAAATATTGCTCTACTTGGTGTCCTTTGAGGGAGCACAAGCATTTATTCTTCACTTATACTTTATCCTGTGTGGGGAACCTGTGTGCTTAAGGGCAATAAAGACTTGACTTGGATACCAGATGTGTTTAAATTTATTATCCAGATTTATACAAAGAGGTGTCTGGAAAGAAATTGCTTTTATTCTGTTCTGCTTAACCTCAGACTGGATTTGCTTCCTACGAAATCAAAACTTTTATCGACTTAAAATGTCAAAATCTGCATGAGGTTTATTTAGCAGATCACTACTATTCTGTATACTCATGTTTACAGTTTAGTGCACAAAATAGGGAAATATATTAAAACATTTTCAAATTAATGTCTAGCACACTTTGAATCTCTGCTGTAGTGTTGTGGTGATCCTCCATCAGATGGTGCTATTAGGATTTAAGATAAATACTTAGCCTGCCTTGGGCTTACGAAAACTGTCAGCTCTTCATCCTATTTGTCATTTTCTATTTTAATTTAATTAGTGGATCTTTATGGGAAGTTTTAATACTGTTCAAACAGTGAAGAAAGCCATGTGTGAACATATGGCAAATGTCAAATTCACTGCTGATTTGAAAATATGCCTCTCAACAACTTCTATTAAATGTTGTGGGTGATTCAATAAGTTTTTACCTTAAGTGTCATGAGTTCTGTGAGATCACACACTGTTCTTATCCAAATCAAGGATTCACACAAGCATTCCTGAAAGCTTCTTCTGCTGTTCAGAGCCACAGGATATTTGGGTATCCACATTTCTAATTTGGATGCTAATCACCGCCAAAGCCTTTTCATATTGGCCTGTCAGCTGCCTTTCAGGTGTTTGTTTGGTTTTGTTTTCCCCACAGAGAATCAGATCTTTAAGGCACTGTAGTACTTCTAGGAATATGGTCCTACATTTTTAAATAATGTAATCAAATTAGTTCTTTTGTTTCCTTCAAGGTTATTGATGATAAAAATTTGTCTGGGATGTGCTGGAAATCCAGTGAGAAATAACTCCCCCTCAAAAAGGTTTCCCAAATGTCAGTGAATACTTAAATATTGGTAGGAACAGGGATACAGTTGTCAAATTTGACTTTTTACTCTGGGCGAATATTGCTCAAATTTGCCCAGTGTAAACATATAAATCTCAAGCAAACATAATTCAGGCTGAGTCTTATTTATGCAGTTCCTCTGCAGCTACTGCTCTGAACATTGTTGCTATTGGGTGATGGAATCTTGGAAAGCTTGTGGTGTTTCTTTTTCCTTTCTTATTATATGGATTTTAAGTCCAGCAAATGTTTTTATATTAATCATGATCAGGGCTCTTGATGTAAATACCTGATCAAAAAAGGCCATGCAATACTTCAGTTTCAGCCATCTCTCTGATATTAGAAAAATCCAGGGAATCGTTTTTATAAGGTTCTTGAAAATCATGACAGCCATTCTTTAAACTAGTTCTAGCTGGTTCACATTGCATGGAAGTGGTACTTATCTAACACGGTGAGTTGCTAAACAAAAACCAATTTGACCTTGCAATTGGTAATTAGACCTTGCTCAAAGAAGTTCATCTAGAACACATTTCAAAGTTTCTCATTTATACAGCTTTTCAGTGATTTGTTTTCCTTCTGGTACTTCTTGTCACAGAAATATTTTTCTTCTTTCTTATTAGAATATAAAGATGCAAAAGAAATTACAAGATGTGAATGTTTCTAAACACATTTTAATTGCATTTGATATTGCTTGAGATACTGTTACAGCCAGACACCAAATAATGTTACAGCTTTTGAGTGATTTTTCAGTGATTAAAGGGAAAAATTAAAAATGTTTCTCATGATTTATTCTTGTTTTGGGAAAAAAGTTGAAGAATGGTTCAAACACATTTCAACAGTTCTTAAAATATTGAAAATTTCACACATGGAGAACAGAAGGTAGTTCTGCTATAGGTGTTAAATTTTATTTCTTTCTTGGATCTTCACTTGAGAAATAGTGAAGGCATAATCTAAATCTGAAAGCACTAAGGCCAGGAAAATCATAGTACATTTGGGGGTTTATGTGTTGTCTTCATTTTCTGTTTTTGTTTTTGTCATGATTCAGTGATATGAATCGTGAGAAGTACGGTGATGCTATAAGCAGCTTTCAGGTCTCTGCCAGACATAGTTCTGTGGAGGTGATTTTTGGTAGCATCCACATTATTATGGGGTAGTGAGTGTCTTTAGACCTTATTGCACTGCATGGCTGCACTAATCTGCTGTAAACAGTAGGATTTAAATGGGTCATTAAAAGGCATTTCTGTGATAGTGCGCCACTATCAAAAGAAAATATTTTGATGGTGTTCAGTACTATCCTTGCTGGGCAAATTAAAATTCTTGTCTAGAGATCAAGAGGTGTAGCCTAGATTAATATCTTAGAGAAGGAAGAACATATTATCATCTTCCACAGTCTAATGCCTTTATCTGAGCCAGCAGTTCATGATGCTGTGAACTGCTAAATCCAAGTGACCTTTCCCAGTGATATTCACAGCAACTGGCAAGAATAACAAGTACACACACAAGGCTGCTCTGAAACTCTCCCTTCCTCCCTGTTTATATTATTTCTTCATTAAGTTTAAAGATTTCTTGCAAACAGTGGCTGCCACCAATATTCCCCGAGTTACAATCTGATGACTGATACCTCACCACTGGATGCAATTTCACTGGAGCTAAAAAGACAGAAAAAAGGCTGTCTTTGCCCTATTATGGGAAGATGCCCCTTTTCGTATTCCTCTGGGATAAGTTCATATTGTATTGCCACAGTGGGCACACTCTATTAATACTTTATAAAGTCATTCCCTGGGAAGATATTTTGACAGAATTTCATTCTGCAACTGCTGGTTCAGTTTCAGTTGTATTAATTCATTTCTCTGGGTTCTGGTCCATGTGTTTTTTTGCTGGATCCATAATAATCAGAGATAATCCTGAGAACAATTGCCACTGAATCAGCAGGTCTGCTCTTAGATAAAATCATATTGATTCTCAAAACCCCCTATCCTTGGCTGAAACTGATTGATACGAATTAGTGGTATAAAATGCCACAATTTTTTTTTTTTTTTTTTTTTTTTTGTACAGTGAATATTGCTTGAATTTAGCTTCTCTGCTTATTTAGATGGAAAAGTGAACTAACAGTGTGATTTTTTAAAATGGGATTAGGTATTCCAGTTTGGTGAATGCTGATATCTATTTCATCCATGCTCCACTTATGCTCTTTGCAGGATGAAGCAATTCAGAAATGCTTTATTAATATGACACTGCTTCTGTGCCAGTGTTTGGCAATATCATCAGTGATTACTTGGTCTGTCTGGCTTTTATAGGAATTTACATAAAGCAGAAAACTTTATTACTACACTAACCTGAGTAAATTCAATTATTTTGTAATCTTGTTTCTGTGCAGGCTTTCTAAACAAAGAGTCTGATATTCTCCTGGTTTCAGAGCTAAGATGTGTAGTGCAAATTAAAACCTTGCTAGATGACTTCTGTAATAAATTTATAGAGAGCATTATTAAAACAATTTCAGCAGGTGATAAACCAGCAGTAACACAGAACACTTGCCAATTGTTAAGCTCAAGCCTTATGAATTGCAGTCACTCCAGTGGCATCTGAAGGAGGAGTGTTGGCCACAAAGATGTATTTTCCTCTGAGCATTCTGCCAAATTGTCTGTGCGTTTCATTGTTGTATCTTACTGCTCTTTCCATGGGAAATCCTGGCAGCCGGAGAGTGAAACCTGGCATAATCTGTGGAGTCACAAAGCTGTGATCTCCTGATAAGGCACCAAAACGTGTATGAAATGAACCCCGAGGCCAAGTGCTGTGCTTGGTGCATGCCTGGCTGTGTTAATCCAGTAGCTAAGCCAGTGTTTTCCCCCTGGAACTGAGAGATGGCTTTATAATTCAAGTTGTGAATTGGCAGTCTGGCACTCAGGCTCAGAGGGAAAAGCCATCTTCATTGGTTTCTCCTCCTGGTTTGCCAACACAAATGTGTTAAAGTCAAAGTGCTAAAAGTGCAGCCTGTTGATACTGCTGCAGTAATCCCTTACTATAGGATGTTATAATGCAGTGACTTTTATTCGCAGGCATAAATAAAGTGGTGGTAAAGACTCAAACCCCTGTTTTCCATTCCAGTCTGTCTGACTTTTTGACCATTGGTGAGCTCTAAGAATCAAAAATTGGGAATAACTTCCAGTTCTCATTTTCTTTTTCATCATATAACTATACTAAAAAAAATTGCCAGCATTTCAAGGTCCAGATTTGAGGGAAAATGTTACACAAGATAGTGTCTTGTTTTTTTAATAAAAACCCCAACACAGTCAATTGAACTTCAGTAGAATTTTACTTCTTTCAACGTATCTTTGATTATGGTATTTTCATACATCCTCTCTCCATTTCTGAACTAAAATGTGTAGGAGTAAACCACTAAAAGTTGGGGTCAGTGCTTTTTCTGAATTTAGACCTTTAAAATGCCATAATGTGTTGAATTTCTTAGAATTTTTGGTTTAAGTATTGTAATATTTCACTAAGCTGTATTTTTAGTCCTTTCAAAAAGGATTTTACCTACAACTATTTAAAATTTGAATGTTGTCCATCTGTGCATTGTTGTAAGCTGCACATTTCTGAAAATGCAACAAACCCTTATGAGAAACATTTTCTCAAGCTTGCCCAAGGAGTTAGAATAATGGCTACAGCTGAAGGAAAAGTGTTTAATTGATATGATATTTTGGTATAGTTCTGAGGGTATGTGCCAGACTCTATAGCCACATAAAATGTAATGCCCTTATTTTTTTTAACTCCTGCAATTCCCAGTAAACTTTTCTGTATTGTTAATGAAGATGATAACTTATATGTAGTATCTTTCAGATAAAAAGTATTCTCTGGGGTGTGCTTAATTTGAAAGAAATCTTCTCTGCTCTGTGCTGACAGACTTTTCTATTCATCAAGACAGTCTGGCAGGGGTGACCCATCAGAACAAGAACTGGTCACATTCACTTTTTGCTGAATATCTCAGAGTGTAATTTCAGTCAAGCTGGGACAAATCCCCTAGGAAATAAAGACAGCTACCATAAAAATCTGCATGGAAATAAATTTTTATTTTGATACGGAGATGGTTCTGAGATCATCTGACCTTCTTGTTTCAGAATTTGTCACTTGTTTGAGAAGTGTCATATTGTTAATCCCTCGTGTGCTGAAATGGTGCAAAGTTGGAAGTGCAGGAGTGCAGCTCAGTCAGTCAGATCTTGGCAGCAGCTGCACGTGGTGACTGAACAGTGGTGGTAGGGACTGCAGGGGGTGTTGGGGTGGTCAATATAAACGATGTCTGAGCACAGCTGGGCTGAATTCTGACTCCATCGAGGGGAAGGGAACATGGAACTTTAAACAGGGGTGATTTTTGAGCAAAGTGTTTGATAATATTGAGGTTTCAAATAGTGAAAATCCTATGACTCCCAAGCATACATTGCTCTTTGGTTTGCTTCCTCCCTCACTCTGGTACCAGCTGTTTCTTTTCATTTTCATTTTTTGTTTGGTGTGATGACCTTGTTGACACTAAATAATGCCTTTCTAACTTTTTTTGAAATTTTTGAAAAATTATTCAAAGGAAATGAGACGGGAGCCTAAAAATCTTTGGTTTTTGCCTTAAAAAGGCAAACACCTTTATGTGTTATCATTGATCTAGTAAGAAGTCATTAAGCTTTCAAGTATTCCTTATCGACATAACATATTTTAGAAATAAAAGCCTTGTTGGTAAATTGCAATTAGACTTTGTTGTTTTTAAGTTGACTGACAGAAACTTGCTCTGTATTAAAGGTGAAGACAAATGAAGGCACATAGACTATGAATGGCAGCTCAGGGTTTTGTGCAAGGTGTTTTTCCTGTGAAAGCCTGCTTTGGACTATGAGCAAGATCCATAGATTTTGTCGGTGGCATTTGGCTGCGGTGTGGATTTGTTGATTTAACCCAGGTGAGGTGGCTGTGCCTGGCCCTGGGGTGGAATGCAGGATGCTGAATGGAAGCCAAGTGTCCAGGGCTGCTGCTGTCTGTCCTACTCAGCTCTACATTGGAGATAAGAGCAGGGATGAAGGCAGAAAAGTCCTGGCACAATGACAAAACTGAGACTGAAAGTGTCCATCTACTGCAATGAAGACACAAAGCAGTAAGCGTATCTTTCCTGGATGAATCAGGTATTATAGAGAATTTAATAAAAGTTGATAGCATAAGCAAAAGTATGAGCTGGGTCTGATATAAGAGAAATGATCAGTTAAAATTGCTTCCATGTCGAATGCCAGTGAAATGTGAAGTGCATGATTTAGCTCTATGTTCACACAGAGTGCAGAGCTGTACCGTGGGCAGGTACAGACCTGGCAGGAATTCCAAGGTGATAGCCCATGGAAAGCCTGCACGATGTGAGTTGGCAAGAAAAGTGGCCTGTGTGCTGGCTTCTTAATAACTGCAGGAATATTTACTTTAATTTGAATTCTTCCTTCATTTGGAATCACAGGACTCTAAGAAACTTGGTGGCATGCTAAGGATACTCAGTTGCTGCTGGAAATGGAGAGTTGTATTAGCTCAGCTGTTCCCAGGCTCTGGCAGGTTATTTATCCTTACAGAATTCCAGTTTGGTTTGGGAATTTGAATGTGAATTTAGAGTAAGGTATCAAATGCAGGAAGCTCTTCTGGGAGTTTGCTAAAACAGCAGATTAAGAAAAGGTTTGATGAATTTTGCCATGGTGGAATTGACCTTTTTGCTTTGGTGGGTAGCTGAGTAGTTTAAGCACCAAAGGGAGTCTGCACACTGCATGCTTTCAATGATCCAGCACCATGGAATCAGGGAAAAAGAAATCATGCCAAAGTACATGAGTCTGTTCTCAAACACTCACAGATCTGCAACGGAAACCAGCCACAATGGGGGCAGAGGGAATGAGAAACACCTAAGTAATAGAAATTTAATTACCTTGAATTTTCCTTATAAACAGATCAGAAGTAGACCACACCTCAGTGTACTTACTGGTCTCCAATTATCTTTAATTAGCAAATATTCTAATTATTTTTATGCCCAAGGAATTGTAAATTATCAGACTATTATTTTTTCTTTGTAAAAACATTGAAAGGTAGGCTTTAGAACTGGGGAACTTCCTACTCTGATACTAATTAAATGTTGTGTTTCATCACACAAATCCAGAATTATTTAGATTACACTTTTAGGTGTCTTTAGTTTTAGATATTTAGTACTCATGTATTAATTTGCTAGGAACTTTTTTTTAAAATTAAATTGCTTTTAAATGGCAGTATACATATACAAGTGTGAATACATATATATTTAAATGAGTCAGGCAAAGTTATCTTCATGTAGTAATAAAAGCTATTCAATTGCATTCTATATTCTGATCTGTAACATGAGGTGGATTCATCTGCACCTTTTTCTATGCTCAGTATTATCCCTGTCACTAAACAAGTTATCAGGTTTTTAATTACCTGCAATATTATGTGACTTATGAAAGATGCTTCTCAGCATATACAACTATTGCAGCCCTCAATAAGTCATTCTATATGTGATGAGCTGAATAATTTTATTTCTGTGAAGAGTTTAAATTCTGTTTCTGCTCTCCAATTTATTGTACCTTTGCTTAAGCTTTTTTTCTCTAAAATTTGATCTTCTAATTTAAGTTTCTTCTTAACTGCCCCAGCCCAGTTTTCCTTCAGAGTATGTTTGAAATATGATCAATCTCATCTGTGTATGCTGGTAAAAATTCTGTGCAGATAAATCAAAGTCTGGGTTTGCAAAGGAGAACATTATTCTGTTATCAAATATATCACACAGTTTATGAGTCTTTTTACTGCACTGCCAGAAGTTATTTACTGAATGAGCATGAGATACAGATGGTATTTCATTCATAGATACCTGAACAGGTCAAATATTTTAGTGCATAAATACAGCACAAAACAAGAGCATGTGAATGCCAAATCTGATAGTTCTTTGGTATTTCATACATTAAATAGAGCTGTTTATATTTGCTTCAAGACTAATACTTCCTGGTGTCTATACAGCTTATAAATGAATATGCAATTGCACTTTCATTCAGAAGAATTCCACAATTGTTTTGGTATGAACCCAGTCAGGGTCACTGTTGGTTTGGTGCTGACAGTCATGAATGGCTCTGTTCCCTTTTCAGGGTTCGTACAAGGAAGCACAGAGGAAGGCACTGAACAGCTGGATAAAACTCAAACCCATTCATTAAAAAATACCCCAATACTGCCATCAGGGATGCTGTTGAGGTGAAGTCTCATGATTCAGCAAAACCCCCTCCATGATAACTACAGAAAAACTAAAAATAAACACCTTAGGTGAGTACATAAAGTTCCAATATTTCTCTTAAGGTACTGTGGAAATTAATTACCATTGGAGTTTCATATCCATGACTTCAGTTACCATAGCTATGATGGATTTTAGTAATTCAGTGACTGTTGTATCCAGGATTTCATTCCTTGTCATACTGTGCAGGGTGTTGTCACCCTGCTTGATTTATTCTCAGTCTAGTAAGATGATATAAATTCCTTTCTATATAAGAGAGTTTTCTTTGGTTCACACTTGTGCATCCTGTAGTACAGTATTGTTCTACATTTTTGGCACCTGTGCTTTACCAGTATCTCAGAAAGGCATGAGCAGGGTGGCCACTGGCATTCCTGAGTTCTCTGCATAAAGTCTCTGGAACTTCAAACAGGTGGCTTGAAAAGGATCAGTGTAGTTTTCCTCTGGTGATGGAGCAGAAAGACTCGTTACTTCAGAGTGACAGGGACAGATATTAAAATAGTCTAGATCAGCAACGATGATACTCATGGCCTGGGAGATTTTCGCTGCATGCTGGAGGTCAGATCCACAAAGGACTAAAATCATCCCATCAGTTTAAGGAAACACTGTGAGAGGCCAAAGGACTGTTATATACCATTCTGCTTTGACTTGCTTTGTACTTACTGCTATTTAAGGCACAAACTAGTCTGTTTTATAAACATTTTTGATGCCACTTAAAATAATCTGCAGAACCCTGCAAAACTATACCAGGACTTGCTAGCAGCAATGTGTCTTGGTTCACTTTTATATAAAGAAATATTTCAGTTTGTGCTGGTTTGCCATAAATGGATGAAACAATAATGCTTAGCAATAAAGCAGAATGAAATGGATTTACGAACCTTTGCTAGTAATTTTTAGGATGACTCCTATGAGTTCCTCATGAATTGCACTCAGTGAAGTATATACAAATGGTCAATATTTCTGGTGAAAGCAGGCAGGTTTACTGATCTAGATCTTTGTAGATTTTGACAAATTGTCCCTAAAAAAATAAAAATGAAAATGTAAGAATCCTCCAATAAACCCATCAGTTTTTAAAGCATGAATTGCTTAGCTTTCACATTTCAAAGCAAATCTTAATTTGAAACTGTTGCTTTATTATGCAACATACTGAAATACTAAAAATCGATCACATTCAGAGGGAACATTTGTTTGGTACCGGCAATTTTGATATGTTTCAAAAGCTAATGAACTGGGAAGTGATGACTTTATGTTCAAAATGATTTTTGAGTACCCTGTCATGTAAAAACAACTTAAATTTTGTATTGCATCCACTGCTTCCAAAAGAAGCCAAAAAGGCTTACATAGCCATTTCTCAGGATATTCAGCATACCAGGAAACAGATCATCTTATTACTGGTGAAGAAAACAAGTAGGTTTTCTTCTAATATTTATAGCGTATTTAATATAACGCAAATAGTGATCACTTCTTTCAAAGAGCCAGTTTATCAGGCATTTAATATCTAGTACACATCTCTATTAGGAATATGTGATTATTTTAACATAAACATGTTTGTAATATATTAATATATTCCTATTTTAGCTGTTATTAAATAACCAATAAGACAGAGAAAGAAATACTCAGAGCTGTGACTGTGCGTGCAAAAATGCACATGCTGCTATTTGCAGCCTCAAAACTGAGACTGGAACATTTCCTGAAGCTTGGTGCCATGAATTGCTAGAGGATGTGAATGTGGATGTGTAATCTATTTGAATAGATACCACAGTGGAGTTTGTCTTCAGGAGTGGCAGCACTTCAGCTTTGAAATAGATGTTTATAGACTAACGCTATTCCACTTCATGTATTCCTGGGAATACTCCTCATCAAAACTCAGTTTCAAATAACAACCAAAAGGTTTTTATTTTTACCTTTTCCAGTGTTATTTTGATCACATAATGCAGCATAAGGTAGACTAGACACTAATTGCAAGTGAACACTTGACTTTCCATGGAGCTTCTTACCATTTGATCGTCAACTAAAACCTTTTCTCCCTGGGCATCTGGTCCCCAGAGTGATAAAAGCTTTTGTTTTCCTGACTCAAAATACAGCCAATTCATTTCGGGGCTGTCTGTTCTGTTAATAAACCACCAGGATAGACATTATTTCATTCTTCATGGGTGAAGGAGCAGACTGTAACTGCGAGGCAAGAGATGAATGAGGAATGGAGAACAGAACTAGAACAGACAATCCTGGCAGTATGCAGCAGAAAAGAGTGATCTGTCAGAAAGGATGTTGCTAGTGTGGACTTGTCGTGGAAAGGTTCTTAAAAATGTTCTTCTTTTCATAGAAATCAAATTATATCCAAAAATGTTGGTTGAATCTATGTCAAGTAGACTTTGCAAGCCAGTTCTGTCTCTGGCCTGGACTCCTACGAAAGAAGAATTCACAGTTTTATTTTCACAGAGTCCACTGTCATTAGAGAACTTGCTTTTTCTTTCCATCTTCCCCGTATTACTTACTGTGTCTGATTTTCTCTATGTATTTTTCCCTTTTTACTTGTACTGATTGCCAGCATTTACTTTTGTTCATGTAGCAGCAATTTAATCTGCCCATTTCTAAGGAAAAGCCCACAAATTTCAAAGAAGCAACCCAAGCAGGCTACATAATGTAAGTATCAGATTGATTGGAGTATTTCAGTCTAGCATGTCACAAAATCATGGTGGCTCACAGTACCTTAAAATGAAGTAACAGAATAATGAGTGAACTATGACTCAGTGAATTCTAGAAGAAAAAAAATGTTGATGCTTGAGAGGTAATACAATGATGCTCAAATGTCATATATGTCATAAAACTGCTGAAAAATGAGAAGCTTTGAGATGAAGCTCTAAAAAAAATCTGTAAGACAATAGTTTAGGTTACTTTTCTGACTCTTCATTCATTGGAAGAGGAGGAGACTTAAATAAGAAATTACATTTGTCATAAGAAATGTAAACATAAACCTGCAGTTTTCTTAAAAAACCAAACCACAAACGGTGTGTGGGTGTTAATTACTGAGACAGGCTTTGTATTTCATTTACACAGTAATTACGGCTGACAGGTCCCTTTTCTCATTTACTTCCCGGATGGGTCTCCTTTGTATCTCGCTATCTGCCTCTCTTTTTCCAGTAAATTTCAAATTTTGAGTTAAATGGAGACAATAAGCAAGAATCCTGTTGCAGAATTAAGCATCATTAGGTGTGGTTGTTGTGTCAGCTTCATGCAGAAGATTCCAGTTAGCATTTTATAAATACCAAATTACAATCAAGGTCAGGTATAGACTGTCAGGACTACAGCTGTAATAAATGCAGAGGATCAGAAACTGCTTCATAACAAAAAGATATATGGCCTTGTTCCAAACCCAAATTCACGCCACCAGCTAATTAGAAGAGGGTGTTTCAAGAGCATTTGCAATAGGCCAAAGTTATTGAATGCAAAGTGACATGTTTGCAATGATCTCATTATTTTTCTGTTTATTCTGATTTGATAATATGTACACTTCTCTGTAAACATCTATACTACATCTAAACTTTCCTGGTGGTTGGTTTTTTTCCCCTAAAAGTTTGCACTTTTCTCTTTCTCTGTTGGACAATTTTTACTTCTCATATAGTGAAAAGTTTTTGTGTAATCAGAGGATGCTGAGCCACAAGGGCCACTAAAGATGGATCTGTGGTCAAGACAAGCAAATTCTGATGTGGTGAATGTAATTTTTCAACGAGTTGTGGATCTTTCTGTGTCTGAAGCATTGTGTGGGTGGTATGAAGATGAACCCTGTCTACATCTGATGAAATTAATTTATCAGGCACAGTGAACTTGATGGAATTAGTTGGAAGTGAGGGAAACCATTGCAAATAGTTGTAAGTCCAGGCATCAGTAATGCAATGACTGGAAAATATCTTAAGTGGAAATGTAAAAAGGACATTGGAGACAGAAGATGCTTTTTCAAACAGATTAAGAATTGAATTCTCAGTTATTGGTATGAGTGTAATGTTACAGCTTCTGATAATCTAAGCCTCAGGGACATCAAACCAGTTTCTGTCTCAGGGCTATGCCACTTACAGAACATGCAGCAGCTACCAAGGTAAATCAATTCAACCTAATTACAAATTTACTGTGGCAGAAGAGGAAGGGTATCTTAACAAACAAAATGCAGCTATTTTTGAAGGTTCTTTGTACATTTTCCTCTTTATTTTCTCCTCAAAATTAATTTTAATTTGCATGTCTGATGATCTCATGTATCTAGAATAGTCATCCACAGGCTACAAACAGAAAGTAGAAGGTGCCCTCAGCTGACAGACAGGAACACTGCCGTGCAAAAATGCATAACTTCCTCTGCTGACTGGTGCATTAGAGGGAAAATGACTGTAAATTTACTCCACTGACACTGTTGAATGAACCGAGCCTTCGTGTAAAGAATCATGAGCCAGCATTTAAGTTACGTTCAAGGTCAATTCATTTACATTTGGTAATTAAAAAAAGGCATATTGAAATGCTGTGAATCTTGAGGAGGATGTATGAAAGCTCATTTATCAGGCTATTATGACGAATATTTTATGCTATTAATGACTTTCCTTCAGACATGCTTATGCACTCGCCCTTCATATCCTCTTAAATTTCTCTACCTTGTAAGTTTGACTCTCTTACGAAAAACACTGCTTAAAATTCCATGGTCAACAACATGCGGATATTCAGTTCTCTGGTGTTCCCATAGGAATCTTTACATATAATATATCATTATTTCATCTCTTACATAAGCTTAGGTTAGATGATCTAAGTATTTCTTTTTAGTATTTTATTCAGTTAACCATATTCTTCAAAGATTTAGACACAAAAAGAATATCTTCTTTTTCCTTTTTCTTTTTACAAGGATACATAATGGAATGAAGGTCTGAAGTAGTTATAATTTTCTGTACCTTTTTCTTTTGAAATCTCCTCCTCTACTGAGATGCAGGAGCTACGTGGGGAAAGAAATCACAATTCGCACTTATAGCAAGCTTAAAGTCCTCTGACAGTGAGTGGATATTAGCTCTTACCCTAAACTTTGAAGTCTCAGTGGCTATAGTGCCCATGATTACCATGTTCTTTTAAAAGAAATAGGTTATTAGAATATGTTAATATTTTGTGGGTTCACAGAGAGCAAAGGAATGTCTCAGCTGGAGTTCAGAGTGTCCATCTTTCTTGAGCAATCTGTATGGCTGACTTCAGGGGCCCTCTTACCTCAATAGAAGTATCACTTTCTTGTGCCAAGAACTTCCCTCTACCATGGTAAGAAAAATGTAATTCTCATCCTCATAAAAATTATTTCTGAAAATTCTTTGCTGAGCTGTTGAGAGGAAACTGGGTTTTGAGTTTAGAGTGTTGGAGCCCTAGTGGGGACAAAGTGGCATTTAAAACTTGATGAGGGCAAGTCCATTCATGCTGGTAGTTGTCTTTCTCCCAGGAGCACAAGTCTTCATATTTCACAAGGTCTGGTAATCAGCCCTGGCCTGCCAAAGCCAACAGCCTCTTTTAGCTGTCTCTGGGACTGAGCACTGGCACCTAACAGTCAGGAGGAGAGCAATGGCAAGGGATGAGCAGGACCCCACAATTCTGTCTCCTTTTCACATGGTGTCCCAAATCCAGCTTCAGTTCACTCTCTTCAGATGTATGGGAAGAGCATTGGCTCAGGTTTGGGGGTCTCTTTCCCCTTAACTCAGAACTGCCTCTCAGTATGCACAGTTTCAGTTGTATTGATGATTTTAAAAGGATATTTTTTACACTGGTCTTTTAAAACTCCTGGTCAAATCACTCGGCTGTTCAACTGAAGCTTGTCTCAGACACAGCTTGCTTTTTTTGCAAGAAATGCCACAAACATTAAAATGTTGTATTTTTCAGTAAGGAATCCCTTTACTGCAGAGTTTGCATTATGCAAACACATTGGCAGCCAATACAGCACCATGGGTAGCCAAGGGAAGATCAGAAAGGTTATTTTCAGAAAAAGCAATGAATCTCAGGACCTTCCATCTAGCATTTGGCTTTGGACTAAAAGTTCACTTACTTTGGAAAGATAGGGATGAACTCTAGGAAAGTGAAGCAAATTAGTAAAAAGCCAATGCACTTGTAATCAATTTTTGATTAAATAACTTATCAGTGTCTCAGCAATTGTAGTGGTGTTTAGGACTTGTCCCACCCTCTAAATTGTGTTAGGGGTATTTTCTCTCTCTTGATGATCTAAAAATTACTTGCTCTGAATGATTATGACTGTTGCCTGTGGAATGCTGTGGTGGTCCAGTTTCAGTTTCCACACAAAGGGTGATGCACCCCAATGTAATCTACACCATTTCAGTGCTGCTAAGGAGATGGTTAACAAAGAGCTCCAGAAAACCTGCAAGTATTTTGAATATCATAGGTGGATTTTGAGTCAGTAACACCCCACTGAAAGTGTTAATGGATACATTTAAATTAGTTTTAAAAAATTTACATGATCAGATGGCTGCATCTTTGCTCACTCTGTGCATATATATGCTAAACTGTTTAAAATAAACTGTACAGCTCAAGATGTCTGAGGATGCATAGTCCTTATAATTTTTACAGTATACTTAGAAATATTTCTGCCTGAACACTATTAAACAATGTTGCCTGTGTCATTCTTTTTTTCTTCCATGGATAGCTCTGCTTGCAAAGCAGTTTCAGCGGTGTTTGACAAAATATGAAAGTCTCAAAAACATTAAGCAGCACGGTTATGTCCCAGCAGCACCATGGGGTGCTAGAAAGTATTTACTTGATGTGGCAGCAACCAAAAGACAGCAGGTGATGGATGTGGATTTTGCCAAGCCTGGCAGCTTACAAGTATGACTAGCAGCAGGTAATTCGTGCATAACTTCAGAAAATGCACACTGCTAAAAGATAAGTTGAATTTGCCATCCATGGAGATAAGCTTCGGCTGGTGCTCATGCATAACCAGAGAAGCTGTGTCTCACTCTGGGTTTGGATTCTGTGAGGACTGAGAAAACACGAGTTTAGGATGTGGCTTCCCCACAACCCAGCTAAATAAAACACCCCATGTTTTGTTTTGCAGCAGCAGTTTTGTTTTATTTTTCTGAGCTTTATCTCTCTTATGTTTTCCTTGAGATTCCTTTTTCTACCTGTGCTCCCCTTCACTGATATCTCATTTCACAGCTTTCCTCATCCCGTTAAGTTATGCTATTTGATGTTTTAAAAATACTCAGAGTCCAACAAAAGGAAAAGTAGGAAGTAAAATGGAATAGATATGCTGGTTCAACTCCTTTTTATCTCAGCTGTTTGTCCTGGGTATTGCAGGACATCCACTCTGGAATCACAGAATGTTTCAAATGCAAGCCCAGATTAGGACAATTTTGAACATATCTGTGTTTTTGACTTAGGTGATGATCACATCTGATTAATATGTATACAGCAAAACAGATGAAGCATAAACCCCATGCAGAGAGAATCCCATTCAGTCATTAATAACTGTGGTTTAATCATGCCTGACCACTGTTAGTGCTGGAAGCAGACTGAAGGCATTAAAGGGGTTCTTAGGTCAGCTTGCATATCTTCTCTAGATCTTTGGCAGGGATGGAAACACACAGGGAATGTTTGTGTAATACAAAATCTATTTTTTTTAACACCACTTAATTGTTTTTCTAACATAAATCTAAAAGCTTTGTCACTACAGTATGGATAAATGGTTTTGTTCCTGGGAATATAGTTTTATTTTAAAGTTAAGTGAAATGTTTATCACAGAGGATCAGAAAAAAGCTTCAGGTCTGAGAAAATATAGTAACATCCAGTAGGTTGTATTTGCTTGGAAGGTTATTGTTCCCTTACGAGGCTGGCTTTTGATGGTATGAGTACTGACCTTAATTACTCTTGTGATATTAAATGGTTTTAAACAAATTTTCCTTTATCATTATAGGGAATTAATATCTTCCTTTCTCTACACATCATTCAGGATAAAATGGAATCCAGTTATTTTGCAGTACAACAAATGTTCTAAATACATCACTTAGTGCCCGGTGTTACAACGACCTTAAACACCTTAATTACTTCAGCTGTTCTCAGATGCTGCTCCCAGGAAATGTACCTTGGGAAGAAGATAGAAGAGGAATCTCTTACCAAAGGTGAGTACTTTTTGCTTGACCAATGCCCAAATATTGTCTCTGAACTCATAATGTGGACCTGAACTATCTTTCATGATTTGATTTCCCAAAACCGAACTCTCTGGCGATATTCTGCCTTCAAGTAAACATTGAATGTAAACGCTGAACTGAAAGTAGCTTTCAGAGGAATTCTGTGCCCTGCTTCATCATTCTTATCAAGTTTCACCGGAGAACACAACAGATGTTCTGATTTCAGATGACATTGTACCTTTTCAGCCTCCAAAAAACCATTCACTTGATGAAAATCCATAGGTGTCCAAGTTTCACTTTTTCTATTGCTTGCCTTTTTTTTTTTCCTGATGAGTGAAAATTCAATAACTTACTCCAAAAGTGAAAAATAACTTTTTACAATATCTGTGCTTAGAAATGAAATTCAAGTAAGAAAGTTTGGCAGTACAGCAGCTCTTACGAAAGAAAAGAAAGAAGATTGAATCACCAGAGAAAGAAGTGGAGACATTTCACTGAACTGGATCCAAACAATGTGTTGGTGTCGCTTTTCCCAGGCTTTGTTGTGTTTGTATTATGGGATAGCTTGTGCAGGCATCAAGGAATAAAAATGCCCCCAAACTCTGTATCTCAGTCAGGGCTCCAGCTGATAATTTTACCTATTCTTTCTCTGCAGTTAGAGCACCTTCAAGGCCAGGCTGGAGGGGCTCTGAGCAGCCTGCTCTAGTGGAAGGTGGCCCTGCCCATGGCAGGAGCCTTGGAATGAGATGATCTTCAAGGTCCCTTCCAGCCCAAGCCATTCTGTGATTCTGTGATAATTTGCTGCTTCTTGAAAGCTGTAATTATAAAATGCTACACAAATGCTTTCAAAAGCAATCTGTAGAAACTGAATCCTCAGCAAGTTCTTGAGTTACTCACAGTACATACTGATTTTGCAATTATGGTTTAATAGGACTTTCAAGATGTTTCAGTTCTCAGTCTAATATATTTTATATTCAAAACAAAAGGCTTTTTTGTGGTTCTTTATCAGATTACCATTGTTTTCTAAGTGTATTTTCCTTGAAATTCCCTAGAGTTACTTAAACAATACTAAAGGTTTCCTTATTGCCATGGTTATCCAGTGCTTTATGGCAAAGCTTCCCAAATCACAACAGGGCAGGCTGGCACTCAACTCCCACTAACATAATGTCATTCATGTTTCTCAAATCTCCTCATTAATGTTTTATCTCCCCAAAAATCCTCTTGTAATATTTTGTTTCTCTAACTATATGGGGCTTGTGACTGTGTAATTTTTCTTTCAGAAGAGTAATTTCTTCTGTTTTGTGTTTGCAAGAAGAATGCATTTGTTTTATCTTTGTGATATTAATGAAAGACTGGAAGATAACTTGCAATTGTTTTCAGTCATTTGAAGTGAACAACAGTTTGTGAAATGAATGTGAAATAACATTTTTGGCAGTAATTCAGGCTGTTTTACTCAACTCTGGAAATGCATGTGGCCATTTAATAGGATAAGTGTCCAAGTTCTAGAGCTCCTCATAGTGTGTGTCACAAAATTCCACTGATAATACCACATTTCTGTTGGAAAAACATCCTTTCTCCAGGGAAGATACAAAGGTTAATTTCTAAGAGTAATGTATTTTTCATGTTTATAGCATATCAACAAACTTCTTAATTATAATGTGCTATAATTAACACGCTCAGAATGATGCAAATATTTTACTTGGATGTATTTCTGTCTTAGCGCTTTTTCTGGACTGCTGATTTGCTGTTCTTTATGAGAGCTCGTAATTGCTGTCAGAGTTGACTGCCTTGGTTTATGACCTTAGAGTGCATCATGGCTGTTCATGTGAGAGATAGAAATAGGTATCCAAATTACCCATGTTCATTATCCATTCCTATGATTTTACTGTAAAATGTAGGCTGAAAATATCTTTTAATGCTGTATAATCATCATTGTAATTGTTACAGGGTCCTGTGGTATTCACTCACCCTGTTCAAAGTGCTTCATGTATTCCTTAAAAAATAAGGGAATGAAAAATCCCGAACTACAATGTGCATTTATGTCTCCATAATGCGATGTTACCTGGTACCTTTTCACGTGGAATATTGTAACCCATTCTTCTTTGGTTCCCAGTGTGAGGTGCTTAAGTATACCCAAGGGACTGACTTCATTTTAAACTCTGCGGGAGTAGCATTTCCTGTATAATCTTTTTGACCAACTTTGATCCTAGAGAGCTTTGATGAAGCTACTAATTAGTTTTTTGATTCATCTGTGTTTAGGAAAGAGAGATTTATTATAGTAGCACCCACTTGTGCCACTGATAATTAAAAGACTGTCAGCATTTTCATTATATAACTCGTCTTGCAGGAGAGAATCCCTCCCCATCTGACACATTGGATTAGTTGTGAATGACTATGGCACTCTGAAGAACTTGCCTCTTAGGCTAAAATTGACTGAAAACAGGATTCCCATGAACCATTCCAGCCATCACTGCTGTGAGGTAAGCACGGCCTCTCACTCATCTCTCTTGGAAAAAAACAGAAGAAATTGAAAAATCAGGAGCAGACCCTCCATATTTGGAATTTGTGTGGGAGTGTTTTTTTTTTAAATTAGGAAAATAAACTCTGCTGCAGATAAATTTAAAAAACCTACAAAAGAAATAGATTCCCCATTTTTAGAAATTCAGCCTTGAGTGTCTTCATAAATCTACAGAAATAATGTGTTGTTTCCTTGAAAAGAACTTTTAAACCCTGACGGTTTTGTCAGTAGCTGGACTCCACATTCCTCATTTGTGGCACATGATCTGCTCACAGTATGTTTTATATATATCTGCTTTGTAAATCTGATAAATCTGATTTTCCAAAGTGCACATACACCCTTTGCTCAGCCTAAGCTGTAAGTGCAGTTAATCTGCATTCAGTTGAGGGTTGCAGCTGGCTATTCCCATGTGTGAAAGAGCTCGGTTCACACAGGGTAGGTGATTCTCCATGAGGTTTAAATCCCATGCATTTACCACATTGTATTATAAAGAAACACATTTACAGGTTATCTAAAATTATCAGCAATTCTGATTTTGCAGCAATCTGCAGAATTGGACTGTGACCTATGAGAATGAAAACCTTTCTTTGTCTAATGAGATATTTTGGTGTCTTTCTGTGCCTTCCTAAAAGCCCAAGGTGAATCCATGTCTCCTTACGTGACTTAGTCTAGAAGCAGCTCTCAGAGTTGCAGGCAAGGCTCTAACATACTCCTTTGAGAATTTATGTGTGTTTTATAACAAGGAGGTAGAGCACACTCACAGACAATATAAATTTTACTGCATAACAGTAATTCAGTTTCTTTTCTTTTAAAGACTCTTGAAGTAATACATTATTTTTACTTGGCTGTCAGTGCTTTTTACATTTATAAAAGTGAGATGGCAGGGGAGGAAATGGGATTGTATTAGACCTCTACTTGCATTTATGCATTTGTGAAATACCATATGTATGGTTTATAAATTCTGTTAAATCAAGTTCCTACCACTTATCACAACATAAATTTATTTTTTATATCTAATCTCATTGACTTTTCTAAAGGGACTCCTTCCCCTTCTTCATTTATTTTATCGTGTTCTCTATTGATAAATCTGCTGTCAGGAATAGTAGCTTCTCATCAACTTTCTCCCTCCTGTAAATTATTTTTTAATAAGCAGATTTTAATGATCATCTTTAATGGAAACCAAATAGCAATGTTTTATAATTGGGAAAAAAAGGAAAAAAAAAGAAGCAGGCACGGTGTGTTCTGTCACATTGCTTCAGGTCTGGAGATCTTGGCCTTTGGAGAGCCATGGCAGCTCTAGTGTTGTGAGTTCTAGAAAAACCATAATACACACCACACTTCCATGTCAGTGCTTGTCAGAAGGCAGAGAAGGAGAGGCCCTAGCCTTTGCACAAGTGCATTGAAATTGTGAGCTACTCCATTTTCTCCGTTGTCTTTGATCTGGAAGTTGTGTTTTCGGCTGAGCCACATCAGCTCTTTGGTAAGCCCCTGCATTTTCAGCACAAGACAGAAAATTCTCTTTTAAATACTTTCCCAGTCCTCCCATCTCCCAGAAAGCAAGCAGGTTCTAGTGGATTGTTATGGGCATGTTTATCCATACAGACTTTTAAATCAAAGTATGCTATTTATGTGTTCTGGAATAATTGTTTTCTTACATTGTAAACACTGTACTAACAAAAGACAAGTAGTATTTTCACTTTTTTAAAAAAAGTAAAATGCAATTAAAACCACACACACATTTGGAGTTGCCCAGTACAAAGAAAAATTACCATTTTAATGCAATGTAGCCATTAAATTCAGAGGAGACAGGAGATGACATGCACAGGAGTCACTTGGGGGAAGTAATGTGTTGCAGGCTTGGTGGATTTTAATGTTGTTACTTCTCTTGTTAAAATCCCCTGCTACCAGTTGGCTGGGCTTAATTAACGGTTTTGAATTTTGCTGAACTTCAAAGACTGGGAGGTGCTTTCAGATCTGATATGTAAAAATGAGAAATGATTTTGGAAGTTATTCTCAATCAGATAGAACACACACTTACTGTCTTATTATTGTAGTGTAATATATCATCAAGAACAGATAAACAAACCTCTTCTGATTAGTTTCCACCTCATTTATCTACTTTGTACAAATTAACTATTGTCCTTGACATCTAGAGGTGAAACAGTCAAATTCGAGTACTTACAGGCAATAATAATGACATTCTGTGTATATAAACCCTTTCCTGGTTTTGCACATCACAAATACTTTTTACATAAGTGGTTTTATTATGTGTGAAATAGTTCATAATCCCACTCTCCTTTCTCCTCGCCTCTTCTAGTTTATTGTCTTAGGATAAGAATATACACATGACTTAAGCTACAAAATTGCTTTTGTACAGTAATGAGCTATTTCTGGCCAGAATAAAACACTGGCTAGTCAGGCAAGGCCACATTACCCACTAATGGGGTGCAATGAGGGGCATATTCTATCCAATTTAAACTTCTGGTAGGTGTTTTCAGTGGATAAGATGTAATTGCTACAAAGAGTACAGTAAGCCGTGCCTGTGGGATAAATAATTATGCATTGGTGGCTCCAAACTGATGTTTATGTCTTGTCCACCATGGTGATACCATTGGCTCTGTGCAGAATTGATGCTGAGTGTCCAGCACCCCCCCACACCTGCCTCTTCCCAGCAGTGCTCTAGCTCCAGTACCTTTCCAAAGGCCTCTGATTTTTGGAGCAAGTTTTTGGGGTGCCTACTTTATGGCCATTAAAGATTGAATTTCCAACTGGTGTTAAAAATTATTTGAAGAAATGCTTATACTGAAATTCAGTAAATTTATCCACCCTTCTGCTTAATGAATTTAAATGTATGTTTCTATGCCAAAATAGTTACAGTGCACATGATTTTATAACTTACGTTGTGCATTTTTGGAAATATGGCCATCTCTGATTCATAAGACAGTATTGTGAAAACAGAACAGGCATTGCTTCGTGTTAGCCAGCAATTCCAAGGAAAATATCATATACTGAAATGCAGTCCAGAAGAATAAAGGTGTTTCTTTTGCCCTGAGTGGGAAGCAGCAAATGTGGATTTCAAAGAAACACTGCCAGCACTGATCCAGAATTCTCAAAATGGATTCTTGAAATACAGTGGTCTGAAGGGGCTGAACTATGAGTTGGAGATTTCAGCATGGTCAGATCTATTTTGGCTTGTACACGTTGAGCAAGAGCAGTCACTTTAATGAGTATGTGAGTCAGAGGATTTAGGAAAATCTGGGATTAGTGTCTTGTGTTAAAACTTGAAGGCTATTGCAAAAATCTTATTTTTGCCAAAATTCTCTTTTGGCAGTAAAATGAAATGAATAGGTGGAGGTAGGATGCATCTTTTGTGCATTCTGTACAACTTGAGAGTATAATTTAGGCTTCATTTTATTGTGGCCAGGAGTATGTGTGCATGCACGTGCCTATATCATGCAGGAAAACCAATACTTTCTTTTAGTGGTGAAGAAACTATTGAAAGAAGTGTATTTTAGAGATCTAATCCTCCTTCAAAGTTATTAGGCCTTTTAAAATTAATTAAATGTAAGTTAGATCGAAGATGATACTTATCGCAATTTCCTTCGCTGCGTTTGCCTGTAAAGGGAGATTTGGCTTCACAAGGATTGGTGATTTGTATTGCTGTTATCTAAACTTGTTTGTGGGCAGGTCTTTTCCCCTGAGAATTGTCTAATTCTTTCTCTGCCGGCAGTGAGTGCGGGAAATGACAGCTGGATGTAGGGACCATAGGCAGGGTGATACCAGGCAGGGGCTGGGGGGCTGTGCTCGGTCTGCAGCAGTTCCTCACTGCCCCTCCTCACACTTCCCTGCTTTAGTGCAAGTCCTGTCCCCACAGCACAGCTCCTTTGGGAACCCTCCACCTGCTCTGACTGGCATGGGTCTGTCCATGGGCTGTGCTGGGCTCTCTGCTCCACCCTGCTGTCCCCGCAGGATGCAGGGGAATCCCTGCTCCAGGAATCCCTGCTCTGGGAATCCCTGCTCCGGGAATCCCTGCTCTGGGAATCCCTGCTCCGGGAATCCCTGCTCTGGGAATCCCTGCTCCGGGAATCCCTGCTCTGGGAATCCCTGCTCCGGGAATCCCTGCTCTGGGAATCCCTGCTCTGGGAATCCCTGCTCCGGGAATCCCTGCTCTGGGAATCCCTGCTCTGGGAATCCCTGCTCCAGGAATCCCTGCTCCGGCCTCGGGAGCTCCTTCTCCACCCCTTCTCCAACCTCAGCGGCACACAGTTCCTCACTTTGTCCCTCACACTGCTCCTCACACTTTCCCTCCCTCTTTCCCTGCACTGCTGGGCAGTTTTGCCCTTTCTCACTCACATTCCCACTGTCCCTCTTCCTCAGGGTGTGGTATTTAAATGTACTTTTAGGGAAGATTGAGCACAGATTGACTATGGGCATTCAACCAAATGATTGATGCTTGCTATAAATTGCTTTGCACTTTATTTCCTCTCACAGATTCTTGACAGTAGTTTAGGACTCACTTGCATTTCTCTTGAGTGGTAAAAAAAGCAGAAAAACAACAAAAAAAAAAAAAAAGAGAGAGAGAGAAGGAAAAAGAAAAAGTCTTACATGAAAAGTCCAGCTCCTGTCACATTTCTTATCTGTACATGTACTACATGTAGTTCCTGAGAACGGGACCTAGGGCTGGACCTGTGCAGATGGGATTTTTGGGGAGTCATTCTGGGAAAAGCCTCTGGAACTCCACAATGCCCTGTACATGACTGACTTTCCTAAATGTTGCATGGAGAACGTTTCTCCAGAAGAGGATGCTTGTGGTGATTTGCTAACAAAACCAGTGTTCTGAAAAGATGAAATCATCTCTTTCCTGGGGCTCCATTCCTCCTGCGGCCTACCAGGGGTGCACAGACAGGAGACTGAGAGATGGTGTTCCTTATTATCATATTTCCCCCCTGCTTTTAAATTAGGTTTGGTTTTTGTTGATATGAAAGAAAGCCAGCAGTGACCTTCCTGTTCTTGACTCATTCTCAGGAAGCAGAGGTGAGAGAACAGCCAGCAGTTGACTGCAGTGATGTCTGAAAGGACAGCAGTGAATGTCAGAACTGAAGGCTGGTAAAAACTCATCATAGCTTTCTCTATGGGTCCATTTGTGTGTGTTGAAATACTGGCCATTCACTTTTAAAGCAGTCGATGTGTTAATAAATATTTTGTCATAGCAGTCTGATCTCAGAAAACTTTTGTAATTGCAACAGATAATAACGGGTCTTAGGGCTTGTTTTTCAGTATATTTCTGGTAAGTGTTACTAGGAAAAGCCTGGTTAGGAAAGTCAAACGAGCACTGACGTACCTGACACAGCAAACTGGCAAAATTCCTATGGCCATTAGCTGAAAGAGTAAAAGGAAACAGCTCCTACATATTTATGAGGAAAAACAAACGCCTGTTCGGCTGGCTGTAGTCTTTCACGGCCTGTTGCTTTATTTTGTAATTACAGCCTGTCCTTATATTCGGGTAACCTACAGGACAGGCAGCCCTTGATGGCCCGTGCAGGCTCCTGACTGTCCTAGGAATGGACTTCTGGAACAAGGGCTATCTTGGGTCACTTTGGCAAAGAAAGTTCCCAGCCAATGCCAGGAGTTGGACCAATACATTCTGGAACAAACCTTGCTCAAACCCCAGAAAGGACAAGTCTGATCCCAATTCTCAGTAACTTAACAGGAGGAGGCTTCAAATGAAGAAAACAGATCACTAATACAAATTTTTAATAAGCTAAGTATACCTTTATTTCTATTTCTTCTGCAGTAGCTATGTGTGATAAAAAGGTACAGAACCCTAGTCATGTTGATGCATTTATCTCAAGAAATGTTTTTTACAGGCTATCAAGGATTATCAAATAGACACACGACCTTGACATTGATTCAGTGATTTAGGAATGCAGTAGATTTTTTCTTCCACTACATGGAAGGGCTCTCAAGAGAAATGAAAAATTGAACTGTACCTTCAACCCACTTGTGCTAAGGTACAAAAATAGTAAACCTTGTAGGAGAGGCTTTTGAACACAGGATTTTAGTACTTCAGAATCTGTCAATGTCGAGGTCAAGTTTGAAATCTTGATTTTGCTGTGAGGTTTGACTTACCATTCTACAACTTTTCTAAGCAGAAGCAGCAGTTCTGCAGACTTCCACAGAGAAAGGATGCCGTGGGCCATAATGAGCCCTTCCCTTACCATTTCTACAGAGTTTAGAATATGTTGATCTTGACAACTGAAGTCTTGGAGACTGAGGACTGCCACTGGGCCCTTGGGCAGAGGCTGTGCAATGGGTTTCTCTCTCTAATTTTGGCTATATGGACTGACTCTACCTTCTGCATCAAGTACTTACACTGATCATGTGCATCCTGAAGTTATTAAGGATGGATTAAAGGTAAATTTAGTAATCTTAGATTGCAGATTAGCAAAAATATTTTGCTTTGTTTGGTTTGAGTTTTGTACTTCTGAATGGTCAGATCTCCGTGTGCACAGTTTTAATTTATAGTGCTATGAAAAACATGACTGATTTACAATAATTTGTGTCTAAATTGAAGCAAATACTGTGAAATAAGAGGAAGTGATTAAAAACAGCCACTCTGTTTTTCACTGAAAATATGTACTATAACTCATTGGGTAGACCTGTGGCATCTTCTGCTGTAGCCATATTAAATGTGGGGAACAATACAATTTTTATCTGCTCTCATCACTGCTGATAAGAGCTGTGAGGAGCTGTGCAAGTGACTTTGTTGAGGGTAACTCACATTCAAGGACTGTGATGGCTGTGCAAGTGATTCCACAGAGTAGGAATAAGCTGGGGGGATGACAGCCTGGACAGGTATCACTCAGCAGCACATGCATCTGCTGAAGGCTGCAACACAACATCCTTGGCACCTAATTCTTAGCCCATGGGCTACAGAATTCCTGAGAGGTCTAGCAGAAGTTTTGGTATTTCACAGGTTATGTACTTACATGGTTTATGTTTCTCCATAATAATAATGGATAACAAAGCAGACTCTAAACTGTTATGATTTTGATTGCCTAAAAACCTTATTGGGTACGGAGAGAAAGGGTTTTCAGTTCTTGGCCTTATGAACAGCTTTTACAGAAACAGAAACAAGTAAGTGAGGGCTATTCAGGTTTCTTGCTTCTCTTCTTCTGATTTTGAAATTAAGCTTGTAGTTCTATTTCTATGTCTGCATTTTCTTTTCTCTTTTCCTCTTTATATGTAGTAGTAAAAATGGAATACTGGTTCAGTTTAAGCAACTTAATTGTTAATTGTCTATTATTTATTTTTATTATGGAGATTGTATCAGATTTTCTGAAATGGTAAGAGGTTTATATCCACCATTGTTTTTCTTTCTGAAAAGCTGTTCTAAATTCAACTAGCAATGTTTTTTTGTGTTGTATTGCTTCCTATTTGGCTGCATTATGTGTAGAAGGGTCAAAATACATGCCTTTGATTTATGTGGCAATGTAAAGAACAGCTACAAATGCCATGAGGCAGAAAGTTTGAGTCTGTCCAATTGCTAAGTGTTTCTCTGTGAAAAATGACTCCTTGTTCTTTGGATCACAGAGATTGTACAATTACAATTTTAATCAATCCAACACAAGATTCATCGGTTCTTACTGTGCAGAGCACATAGTCACAGTCCAATAAATCTGTTCTGCTGTGCAGATCCAGACTGCTGGAGCCTCTAGAGACTGTGCACAAATGACAGGCATGTCTGCTTTGCCTATGGATTGCACGGTGGCAGGTGTAAGGAAGGTGTGCTGACACTGTTCTGCCTTCTAATGTGACATTTTATGGCTTGCATTTGAATGATTAGAAATGATGTGCTTGACCTGGCGGATGCAGGAGGTGTTACTTATTCCTTTGCCTGTTTTTTTCTTTATGAAATCTCTTTAGATTTTTTTGTAGCGGGTTAGGTCTGGGTGAATGAGATCTTCATTTTCCAAGAGCTGATAAGCATAGCAATAACAATTAAATAGGTCATAAATCAGGGAAAAGTTTTTCACACAGAGGGTGTTGGGCACTGAACAGGCTCCCCAGGTCAGTGGTCACAGCTCCAAGCCTGCTTGAGCTCAAGAAATGTTTGGGCAATACTCTCAGGCACATGGGGGGATTGCTGGGGTGTCTTGGCAGGACCAGGAGTTGGACTCGATGATCCTGATGGGTGTCTTTCAATTCAGCTTATTCTGTGATTCTATGATTCTAAAAGCCTGTCTGATCTGGTCCCTTTTGAAAAATCACTGAACTGTCAAATCCTGGGAAGTAAAGCAAGTGGTGAATGGGCAAAGATACATCAGAAGCAACAGGAGTGGAGAGAGTGAAGCTTTCCTAGCACTCCCCATGCTGCACAGAAATGTTTGTAAGTTATACATGACCAGAAAAGAACTCCAAAGACAACAAACCATTTTTCCTGAAAAGCAATTTTAGATCTGAGGAATGTGAAATCAGCAAGGAGGGATATGTCCTGGGAAACCTCTGTGGAGAATTTAGACAAGTTTTAAACTTCTGAGACATTCCATACATGATCCACACCAGTCTGTTAACAACTGTTACCAAGATGCTTGGAATATTTTGTCTTTACTGAATGTGGTTAGCACCAGTCCTGCTGATGGTTTGCACTACAGCATCACACAGGACTGAGAGACAATAAATGTGCTCCACCACAGAGGAGAAAGTTACCAGGAAGGTAACTTTGGGTTGCTGTATCCAAATTTATTGGCTGGCACAGCACCTGAGAGCAGAGTATCTGTGCTGGGCTGAGTCTGGAGGCAGTAGGAGACACCTGCCTGAGCTGAGTGTGAAGGAATGGCAAGAGAACATAAACAGACAGTAACCTGCTGGTGAAGGAAAGGGCAGATAAGAACAGAAAATGAAAGCATTTGATGGGTGACAAGACAGATGACAGTGCTGAATAGGAAACCTAAGGATCCTGTGGAAGGATATATTAACAGAACATGAAGGAAGCAAGAACAGAAATAGTGCTGCAAAGGGGAGGGCATGGGCTGGACTGCAGGGCTGGTGGAAGCAGTGGAGGGTATGGACAGGATCCAGCCCATAGAGTGAGGAGGAGAAAGGAAAGGACACAAAGAAATAGGTTGTGCCGTTTCTGGAATTTCCTTAGGTACAGTTATGGGATTTGAAACCACAAAATTCTTCTGATGCAGCATGGGTTCTTTTGGATTCAATGCCCAAATATCTTCTGACTGTCCTTTTGCTGTTTAATTTTTACTAGTTGAGAAAGTAAGAAATAACTTAGAAGTCACTGCAAACATACAGACTGAAAAAGGCATCTAGAAAATCCAGAAAGTATCAAACATTTATCTGTCTTTTAAAATGTTTGTTAATTTAAAACGAACTAGCAAACAAGAAACCATAATTTCTGATTGACACATGTAAAGTTTGGTTAATGTCTTTTTTGATAAGAAGCTATTTGGGAAATAGTATTGTGCTTACATCCAAATATTGCCTTCCACAGTTTGTGCAGGGATTTACATCTTCTGCTTAGGAGCAGCAGTTTTCTTTAGTGCTGGTCTATTGGTGCAATGTTTCCAAAATATTTTTTGTTATTCATAGTAAATGCAAAATACTTTCACAGCTCTGCTCTTGCCATGTTTACATTTGGAAATTTGTTTTCTTCAAATCTGGGAGTGGTGGTAGACAGTACATATTGGCTGCAGTGCTTGAGAGAACATAAAGAAGTATTTAGACCCTGAAGGAACAGACCCAGCATTAATCTGAAGTCATATTTCTCTTTGCAGTTTGCTTTCCAGCCCACATTCACTGCTCCTGTGCACTGTTGATATTCTGCCTGCTGGCATAGACTTCTGGACATAGTCCAGGGAAACAAAGCCTCCAAACAAGAAAGCAAGGTTTTAGCATCAGGATGATTTATTTTGAGGAACCTTTCTTACACTCTATCAAAAAGGAGGTAGGATTAGTTACTAAATAGATTGTTTATGACTCTGCTGCATAATAAATGTCTTTCTCCTCTTCCTCGTCTTTGCTACGCCTCAGTGTAACTTGGTTGTGTTATCACAGAGCAGCATTTTCCAAAGATCTAAGTCTTGTCAGGCAGCCAGGCTCAAGCAGGAGAGAAGCAAACCCTTGCCAGTGGGAAGGAGACACTGAGAGCCAGGGATTACAGTCTCATAACTGAGTCATGCTCTGAGGGAGGCAACTCAATTTCACTGGGACATGGAGATAACAGAACTTCACTGGGATGCTGCAAGGATTAGGGAGTTTTGGAGATAGGAAGCACCATGAGAGCTGAGAAGTCAGGCTTTAGATTGTACCCCAGGAGCCCAGGGGGCTCCCAGTGCTCTTCAGCACTTCTGGAGTGCAGTTCTTCCCCCAAGCCCAGTACCTCTCTAGTTACTTTCTTTCAGATAAATGTTATCAGCAATGTAATCTGCCTATCTTTTTAGAAGCTTTAGAACACAAATAGCTTTTTCAGGCCTGAAAAAACATTCCATGATTTATTTCATATTCCAAATGCAAAATGGCATGGGAGACTGGCATTGTTTTCTGACAGATTGTCAAGCCTGAGGCCAGTGTGCATGCCTGGCTGTACTGAATTCGAAATCTGTATTTTTTAGAGGAGGATGGCTGACTGAATTCCTGCTAGACTGTTTTCTTTTTAGAAATGTTCTGTTCTCCTGTGTTGTGATTCAGTTTGTCTTTTCCTTCATAACAGGCGGTGACAAGTCCTTGGGGTGGTCTTAGCTTAGAATTCCAGGAAAGTCATGTAGATAATATGGCACATAAAAATTCATTGAAGCATGTTCAGCTTTTCTATACAGTTATGTTTCCACGTGTGCTGTTCTCAAATTTCAAATATCCCCTTCTCCTTGTAAACTGTCAAGAAAGACAAGGGAGAGTAACCTGCTCTGAGCAAATTCAGCATACAAGCTTCATTTCTGGGAAGTCTGAGGCCATGTATGTGATTTGAGCAGAGAATGCTCTAGGATTTTGAGGGTTCTGAAAAATGGGGCCCTCGTACCAAGCTCCTCCAAATGGTGGGAGGACATTGTAGCTGTCAAACAGAATTCCATTATGCCAAAGTTGGTGCAGATTTCTGTCAATACGGACAGAACAAAGTTTTCTACCAAATAATATAGGTGTTTTGCTGTTATATCATATTTTGGTGTCTTAATTAAACTTTGAGTTACATGATTAAAGTAACTTGATTTCTCTCCTTTCCTCCGTATGATGGCATAGTTTTTTGTTTTTCCTGTGTTTCATTAGAGGAGTAGGAATACCATTCATGATAATTCTTTCACTTTACCTTTTCTCTTAATGCAATTAATAATACTCCAAATGATGTGCTGGGCTGTGGTTCAGCAGGCACTGGGCAGGGAGAGTGCTAAGAATGAGAAAGGCTCCAGTTTAGCTGGGTTGTTATACCACTTCTCCACAAGGATACAGAAGGTCCCACTGAAAAGAACAAGAATTTCCTCTGCAGACTTTAGCATCTGAAGGCACACAGGTGTATCTTGGCAGCCAGTCCATTAGTCTTTAGCTACTTTGGTCATGACTGATTTACAGTGCCAGTCCAGCAAATAACAGAGGAGAGCAGCTGAAGCCGTGTGGGTGAATTTACTATATTGAACACAGTCATCTGTGAGAGCTTCTGCAGTCTGAAAAGGCCCTAAGAGGTAGACCAGGCTAAAACAAAACTTCAGGAGCTAAAATACTACAAGAAACATTTGGGGCATGAATCCATGCTCTCTTGATTTCAGTTATTAGCTGAATCAATAATTTTCCTTTAGTTTTTTTCTTTCCCCATCCTTTTATTATATAACTGTCCCTCTCTGCTCAATAGCTGACATAATACCTTTATTCCTCTTCTTTTGTTTGCATTAAAAAATACCGTGCCTAGGACATGACAACATGTGCTTTGACCTTGCAGTGCTGACCTTATCAGGAGTGTGTTTCATAACCTCTCCCACTGAAGAAGATAAGGTTGACTAAACTGGATCTGTCTCGAGCCATCGGGCATTCATCCACAATGCTAAAGCCAATTGCAATGAGGTCACTTTTTCACACAGTGAAACTATAATAGTTTTTGTCTCCTACTGTCTGATTTATTCTTCTGGCAAGGACTGCTGGTTTTCCTGAGACTGAGGAGGTAGTTTTTATTTTTTAATTTTTTTTCCCTCTAGAACAAAGCAATATTTATTTTTAAGAGCACAAGTTTTTATATATAATGCTCTAGCATATCTCAGTTGTGAAATTACTTCACAATTTTCCTTTTGATCTGCCTGCATTTTACATTCCTGCAGGATTTGCTTTGTGAACTGTACCCTGTTGCTACACATACAATGCAAAGTATTTAAATACTTTGCTACTTTATGAAGATAATTATAAGCTCTATTTCTTGAACAATGAAAGCAAGACAAATGCTTAAGTCTTCACATTTCAATTGTAATAAAGCAGATGTAAAATGAGTTCCAAGGGATTAAACACCCTGGATGTACTTTGAATTGTCCCATTAAACACCTTGTCCCAGAGAGCATTGTAATTACCACATCTATTTGATAGTTTCTCATTAATTACACTGCCATTAATTCTTAGTATCCTATGCATTCTCTTCATTTCTTTCTGAGAACAGGAGTTCTCAGAATGAACAAAAAGATGAAGAATATAAATGCGTTTATTGAGTTATTTGGGTTGTATACACACTATGGTTAAAATGGATGTGTAGCCCCACACTGATCCGGACGGGTTTGCTCAGGTGACAGGGGCTTAGGGAATTGGATGTCTGAGAAGTGTTTCTGCAGTCTCAGACAATGACTTGGCACCATGTCTGCTCTGTGTAAATCAGCCATGGATATTTAACAATGGACTGGAGGATGAGGAGTTGAAGGAGTAATTAGGTTCATGTGGGTGCTGTTCAAATAACTGCACACAGACTGATGCTGTAGGCACCTGCGGGTGCAATTATTGTCCTTGAAGGTCCAATTCCAAATACACAGCTGAGCAAGAATGATCCATTACTGCATGGGAGATTAAAACAATTATAATTTTTCCTTATGAAATGGTAACTATATTTTTTAGAATACGTATATAAACTATATTTTTTAGAAAGTGGATACCTGCTTAGGCTTGGGACAATCAGTCTCTTTTCAATATAACCTCTTGCATCTTTTCATTATGGTTGTCCACAATCATGCACACAAACTCACCCCAAGCAATCATCCCATGTTGAGAGAACTACACTTCACAAGCCTGTGAACCTTGGGTCAAGTGTGCCCATAGGGTTAATATAAAATTAAAATATAATTCCAGTTTATACATTCAATTGATGTGACAGGATATGGTTGGGAAAAGCGAGACTATTAATTTTTCCTTGACCAACAGTTATCAATAGAACAGACAAGACATGCCATCAAGGTACACAAGGATTCTACCAAATTAATTTCTTTTACATGATTACTGTACTTTTCTAATTAAGATAAAATCATTCCATTGCAATATGTTAAAACCCTAACTTGTGTCCTACAATAATCTCACTTCCATGAACCCATCGTTGGTCGAAAATGGAGGGAGATGTATTGATGTGATGTGCTAAAATGATGAAGTTCTTGCTTATGGTCAAACCTTTCTGCAGATACCATCTCAATTTAGTAAAGGAATTATCCCATTAGTTCTGATATCAAGGTAGCTTCCTTGGCTGACTCGTAGGGTAAATCACTGTGACCTGTGGATTCATCACTCCTCCTGAGCCTCCTCCTAGTGGAGGACTCTCAAATACAACCAGTAGCAAATTACCCTTTCATCTGTCATTCAGGAGGAATGGGTTTCTAAAGCTGCCACAAAGGAAGGGAAAACACATCTTACTAAACCACAGAATGATGTGGAAAATGTTGAAATGCCTCACAAGAGTAGCATGGAACACAGAAACCTTCAAAACATTGATGGTGAGAGTTGCAGTAATAATTGTGAAATGACACAGATCTTCATCAGCTTTCAGTGGAGGAATTCTTTTTCAGGATTTCTATTTCTGCTGTTGTGTCTGGATTTCCACAGTTGCACTGGTATGTGGTGCTGTAGTAGCTTCTGTCTTTAGGGCACAAATGTTCCTAGATTTATAATGGCACTGGTTTAGAGCCATGGTAGAATTTTTCTTATGTTGCAGAAATGAATCTCAGTCTTTCATCACTGTGTTATAACTTTCTCTAGGGTAGTGTTTCTAGCATTGTGATTTTAAACTATAGCTCTTTCTTAGTAAGAGATACCTCCAAGCAGGGATTCCCATTATTTAAGCACTATGTTATGCCCCCTGAGGAGAATTCCTGAACCAAACCATAAACTTATCACTTTTTTTTTGCATTTTTTTTCCAAAATAAGAGCTATTTCTTGGGTTACTTTGACAATACATAATCAGTTACATAATACAGCTACCAGCACAAGATTCCCAGCTTGCTCTTCAGAGACATATCAAAGAACACTCACAACTGATAAGACCAGCAGCAATATATGAAAAATGTGTGTAAAAGTTAATGCATCTATCGGTTTTTCCTCCTCTCAGACATTTAATATCCATGTGAATTTCTCCTTCTTGCCTTTCCAGAGGGCTTCATTGCCATATGTTCTTACTGTATTAATTACTTCTGTCCACTTGATAACTGCATCACAGGGGGAAATAATGCAAATAAATAGCCAGTCAAGGCAGAACAGAGTTAGTACATAAACGAGGTAAATGAGTGGGGAATATGTCTCCAGTCATAGCAAGCATTAGTTTTGGACAAGCACATCTTGCCATTTTTCCTTGTAGTGTTTGGTGTTCCAGCACTTGGGCAGGCCTGACAGATATGACAGCAAAGCAAGACTTGTGAATGGGATAACAAGTAATTACAGTGCATAAATGCAGCGGCAATAATGTACTCTATGTTTCAGTGTATGAAATGCTGTCTGGGATCTAGATGTGTCTAGGAACACAACCACCAAGACAGACATTGATACAGAACAAACACTGGTAACTGCGGAGTACAAATCTGGCATTGGTGTTGAGATTTACTGTGCTTGTTTTTTAATTTTAGTGAACGAATGGCTTTCAACTCAAATAGAATCTGTTTCCGAATTTTAGCAAAACTCTCTGTAGACTAGATTTTTCAGGGCATGTGAACATGATGCATTTTCAGGCTTAATGACTTCTGAGCCCCAGAAAGCCTTAATGTTCTGCATTTATCAGGGTGAACTGAATGCTGCTCTGCTTTTATTCCTATTTAACTGCTATTGTCAGATATGCTCAACATAGTTGGGCATTAAAATAAGGCTAGATTAAAAAAAAAAAAACATAGGATTAAAAAAATTATAATCAGATAAAATTTTTGTAGTTTTCTGGGTTCAGTCAATTCAGTTCTTTCAGAGGAGATATATTAGGACAGCTTAGACTGACCTGTACATCAACAAACCTCTTTCTAAATGAGTCAGGCTGTGCTTAGAAGGCTCTTTCAGCCCTGCCTGCAGGTTGTGGTGTTACAGCCACCTTTGTGAATTTGTTTATAAACCAGTTAATGTGAATCAGCCCCTGTTGGCATCCACAGCACCGATGCCACAATGTGAATAGAACAGGCTGCATCACACCTGCTTTTTGTAATAAAATTCCTATATATATATACACCCACAGAGGTATCTGAGACAGTGTAGGGTGAAGGAGTTGATGAGGTGCAGAAGTATTTTGCTTTACAGATTGCATTAGAGCCTACAGGTATCAGTTCTTTTCCAAAGATTCTTTTTCTAGAAAATTCTCTTCTTGCACAAGAAGGGTTAAATTATCAGGATAGTGTACAGGAAATTAGGCATGTGACATCTGTTAAAAAATAACAGGAGCAGTGTGCTTCATTTGCAGTGGACATTTACCATCTGGCTCAAGAGAGTTCAGTTTTTGAATCTGAAAGTAAAATAAAGTGAAGTTTTTCAGCTGATGTGGGGAAGTTATAACCAGGGAGCATGGATTCTCAAAACTGCCTGGAAATCTGCTGTCACCATTATTTGCCTTGTAGCCACTTTCTTCAAAAAATGACCCTGTTTTCCTGCAGCATGTTAAAGTACAGCTGGTCAGTAAAGCCAGAATTACCCTAGTTCTGATGAGAAAAAAAGAATGCAGCAGGACACAAGGTAAGGCACGTGTTGGAGGAATTGCTTTGAAGCGTTTTCCATCACAGGTGGATGAGAAAGGAAGGAGCCTGTGAGACCAAGAGCAGGGACAGCTCCTCTTTATCTATTCATGCTCCAGCTGGCACTACACCAGGGCTGGAGAGTGATCTCAGCTCCACTGATATTAACTGGAATCCATTCTGTGATGCTGTTTCAAGAGTTTCCCTTCTCCTCCTATGAAAGGTTCCTGCCCCCTCCATTAGAACCTGGTCACAGAACCAGTCCATGAGCCCTGCGGCGTGGCCAGCAGGGATGGAGGTCAAAGCTTTTAGGGTTTCAGTCTCTCTGGGGTTTCACTAGTGAGCTCGTGCATGAGTTATCAGGTAACCCCACGGTCAGCAATGTTTTACTCAGGGATGGTTTTAATTTACTGTATACATAGAATATATGTGCGTGTGCTATACAAAATGTTTGTAGGGAATATATTACAAATGTGAACTTAAAAAATTGGAGAAGAATCACCATAGGTGGTTGTTGGGGTTTTTTTTTCATTATCTGAGCAGATTTTTTTAATAAGAGAATAGGCCATCTGCTAGAAGAAGAAAATTCCTGGATTGTAAATAATCTCAATGCTCAGAAAAATCTGAACTTTTTCAACTGAGTGTACCTTATATATATCTAAACCCAACAGCTAAAAAACCTGAACAGCTACTCCCAGGGAAAAAATTATACTCCTCATAAAATAAAAATTACACTGGTAAATGTGACTAGTATAAGCAAACACTACAGATACACAGAGGCACCAGGTTAAAAAAACATAGGTATTACCTGATTTAATTTTCCAGGTTTTATTCATTTAGTTCTGGTCTTCATTTTGAGGGTATTGGTTGCTAGAAATGCATACATTTTTCTATTTCCCTTACACTTCAATTTCCCTTGATTTTTTGGTCTAATTATCTACTAGATTACACTTTATAGCCATATTGATATTGAGTATTTAAAAAGATGCATTTATCCATTCTGGTCTGTAAATTTGGATTGGTTCCTATGGGCTGTGTACCAGCAGCACCTATTAGTCAGAGGATATTCATGTCTTTGCTAGTTCCAGTATGAACGGGATGACCAAACTGTTCCCCACTATACTTTATATCTGATCAAATGCTTGCCTGCAGCAGCAGCAATTTGATAATGGTCTTCATGAAACTACCACAGAACTCATTACTCTGGGCAAATTGCTTTGTGTGGTATAATGTACTGGGCTGGAGTCTAAGGGGACATGAACCCCAAACAGTGCTTAATACAGACCATAAAATATTTAGAGCCTGATACATTAGTTTTAAAATGCTTACAAAGGTTGCATTTTATCCAAAAAAGAGAAAAAAAATTCTATTCCCATTAAGTCAGTGATTTAATAGAGTTTTCAGTACAATGCATTTACTCCATGATAATCAATTACCTCCAGCAAATTAAAATATAAATTAGGTTGTCTTGGAGAAAAGGAAGCTCTAAATCAGTTCATTCTGGCTGCACATAAATACAAATTTTATAGTTATGGTTTCCTAATGTCAAAACCAACACATCATGACAGAAAGATATTTTTAGCTGCTGTGATTCTTAATGCATCAACTGTATTGATTTCATTTTTGTCAAAGCTGGGATTATCAAAATATATAACCTTTGAAATGTTCCTGCATTTCTTCATTGTATACTTCAGGTACACATGAATGGTTTGAGCAGCAAAGCTTGTATTTCTACTCAGCAAAATCCTCAGAAAAGCTCAGGAGGCTTTTTTTGGCTTTCCTTTTCCTAGTGGCCAAACATATTGAATTGGAAATTTCATTTCTTTTCATGACTAGGGATGGTAACTATAGTCAAATTAAATACTGCAACTGATAAATGAGCTACTAATACCATTGTACATTGTCCTAATTAATACCACATCATACTGAGCAAGATCCAAATACATGGAGGAGAAAAAGTGTGATTTATTCTGAAAGCTCTATGGGTACTGCTAGATACACCAATATCTGTTGTATTTTTGTATAGTTTCTGTATAACTTAATGATAGTTAAGAAGAAGCATGCTGGGAATGCTTCAAGGGGACATAATTACATCAGTGTTGTGGTTGGCAGTGTTACCCCTTCTCTCATTGTTTGTCTGTAGGGTCAGGAGCAAAGCTGTCTGGATGGAGGAGTGGTATTTGGGGTGACATGGCTTTGCACTACCTCTTGGCTTGAGGTGAGATTATGAACCATATATAATTTTGCTGCACTTGTAGTTCTTAGCCATCTTTCATCGCTTTTATCTGCAAAATGCTGGGAATCCATGTGAGGTAAGATATAGGCCTAAGAACAGAGAGGTCATTAAATCCTGATGATTGTCTAAGCAAATTAAAAACAGCCGCTGTGTGGGCAAACCAGCTTGTGGAGGAAAGATCATCTGATACCCTCCAAGGGGGAGTGCAAGGTTTGGGTGCAGTCACTGCATCACCTGCGGTCAGTTCTCCTTCCTAAATTAAGGACAGAGGTATTTGGAAACTCCAGGGGTTTATTGTACAACACCACGATCACGCATGCCTGGAAAGGTTAATGGAAGTCTTCACACTACTGATGGCTGGAGCTGCTGGAGAAATGTGCTCCAGTTCAGTAATGCCTTGGGGACAGTCTGGTCCTTGCAGTCGAAGCCTTGGGCTGTGCATCTCCCATTGCGGAGGTGCTGGGATCATGCGCAGTGCTGCAGAATGCCCAAATCCCTCAGGATGGCCTTGGGAGCAGCAACATGTGCCCTGCCTCGGCTCCAGGGACAGCCCAGTTGTTCCTGTGTCACACAGGGACAGTGTTCTCGCCTGGCCTTGCTTTGCTGTCCCTGTGAGTCTCACACCCTGCTCTGGGCTCTGTGTGCAATTGTAGCCTTACATCCACTGCACAATTTTATTGCTTTTACAATTGATTTTCTAGGACGGTTCTCCTCCCATCTTGTGCTTGGCTACAATAGGAAGAAGATATGTTTTAAAATAACTTTTTGAAATGTCTGGCCATTTTTAAAAAGGACTTTTTTTATTTTTAATTTTTTTATTGTGCTGTGTGGCTTCATGTTTTTGAAGATGAGAAATTATGGCCAGGAGAGAAAAAAAATCAATTTTGCAGATTTGTTAATGTAACAAAGATCCCTTGTATTCTACAGGAAGAATTGATTCTTGAAATCAGAGTTAGATATTTTAAGCTTGCACTTCTGAGGCTTGTAGACTCTTGTGTTATTTAATTTTTATATATGAATGTTTTGTTGGGAGTTTCTTAGATCATAAATAAAATCAAGATCATGCAGCAGGAGGCAAAGGTTTCTCTTATGAAAAATACTTTCTTTCTGACACCCAATATAGCACAGCTGAGTGAGTCTTGAAAAGAAATTCAAACATAAAAGCCCCACCATGAACCAGAGCTGTTCTGTGAGTAATGCTGTGATAGTTTGATTCCATATCAGATGAACTAGAGATTGTGTCAGTGTAGTTCAAAAAGAATTGTGCGTTTGGTTTTATGAGTTGTAGTACTCTGGTCTCCATTCTAGGTTTTCTGTAGTATTTACCATTTGATACAGAACACATTTTTAGATCTCTATTCTACCTGATATTGAAATATTACTTTTAGTTTTAAATGAAACATTACATCAAGGCCATACTTTTAATACAGTAATAATTAACATAGACATCATTATAGGCACTGAATTATTGTGAATATTTATTTAGAGTTTACAAAATTAGGAAAATTCTCTAAATGCTTTTCACTAAAAAGTCCCCACAGGAGGAAACATCACACTTGGGAGTGACAAATGTTGACGTGAGACCAAGTTTGCGCTCTGTCTGTGCCTGAATATATCGTGCAAGAGCTGCTTGGCTCTGGCCATGGCCTTTGAAAGTTCTGGTGAAGTTGTGAGGATGCTGCCACAACCTGCTGTGCCCCCAGGGTGGGGAAAGTCCCAGTCCCAGGGCATGGGAGCAGCAGCTGGGGCAGCACCTGGATCCAATTCCCCATCACCAGATTGGGATTGGCAGCACCTGTGGGAGCAGAGGGTTTAAAGGGGAGCGCCTGTGCCGGCTGAGCAGAGTTCAAAGGGAAGAGAGGCTGTGCTGGGAGGTGTTCAGGAGAAACTGTAAGTCATTTCAGAGTTGTTATTTGATGTCTTGCTGAAGTAGAGCACTGTCCTGAGAAGATTGATGTGTTTGGGGTGGGGTGGTCCTCTTCTGTCCTAAAGAGGAGCTGAGGCTGAGCCTGCTGGGCTATTGCTTTGTCTGCTCCTGGAAGGGACTCACTGGGTCGCATGTGGTGTCACTTCGTGGCCCACACCTGCTGAATCTCCCCAAGGGGAGTGTGAGCAGGCAGAGGAGCAGAGCTCTTGCTGTTGGTCTGGTGCTGGGTACCCACATAAGAAAGTAAGAGGTGATTTCTGTTCTAAAAAATGCTGGCGTTCTCTTGAGACAGCAACTGAAAGGTCAACTTCAAATGAGCAGAAATATTTCTGTTGTAAATGATATTTTTTGTTTTGTGTGCTGTGAGCAGTGCTGTGGGGAGAGCAGCACTGGCAGAGGCAGGCAGCCAGTGTTCCCTGTTTCCTTTTTGCTGAAAGGACTATGACACATAAGCGTTTATCATGAGGGGCAGGCCATGGCTGTCTTGGGGAGAGATGCTATGGGGTGCAACCTCCTGTTTGCAACTTTCAAACAGTCTACCCCTATTTTCTTTGAATGAATTAGACACCACCAGTAACAGAATGTGTATACCCAGTGTGGCTGGGCTTCCTGCATGCTGATATCTGAGAGCTGAGCAAGGTGTGTGGCTGCATGGGGGTGGCAACAAAATCGGGCTATGGAATGTGAAGCTGTGGTATTTACCAAACTCTTCATGGTGGCACTGATCGGTGGTGCCTCACGTCATGGTAAGAATGATGTAGGCTCACCTTGAACGACATGCAGTGGTGGTGGTGATGTTATCAGTAAATGTTAGCACATGATTAGGTTAGTGCAAGTGAGCAGTGGTGTTTCTTATGACTATATTTAGCTTGGATTTGCATGTCTAAATAGATACCTTTTCTATAAACTGAGTAACAGTGCTCTTGGCTGTGCTAACAAATTCCTGTCCCTGCCTGTAAGTTTAGGCTTTATTGAATGCACCTGCCTATGGTGTAGCTTTGGCCTTGTTGCCTCAGGTGTAACTAGGTGTAACTAATTCTTCCTCTCTCCTCATATAATTTGGGGCTACACTTTCCCTCCTGTCTGGAGGACCAGCTGGACTCAATTCCCCAATCACCAATTAGCAGCAAGACCTTAGCAGATGTGTGTAGTTAGTTCCTTTTTGGCTTTTTTTCCTTTCTGGCCCTTCTGAGAATGCTGAGTGCTGCTGGTCTGGGTTGGGGGAAAGGGGAAATCTGGGTAATCTTGATAGAGATGAATGATGGAAAAGGACTCATCCTTCAACTCTGTGTTACTGTGGTAACATCCCATAAATATTTTATATTCTAGTTTTAGAAGATACTTTGTGAATAAGAAAAAAAATCTTAGATGCTGATCTTCCATGGCTATGCCCTTAACTATACAGAAATGAATCTTGTAGTGATTGATTCTTCCAGAGCAGTTCAGTGGTGTAAAGTGTTCTCCTTCCTGTGCCCACAAAAACAGCTGTACCCCTGGAAAGTGTTTATCCTCAAGGGGCTGCAAACTGCACACTTGTCTGCAAACATCTCTTAGAGGGATTAATTTGAAGCAGTAACCCTCAGCTTCACGTGGCAGAGGAATAGTGTGCTTGGTTTTGACCAAAGAGGTAAATAAACAAGCAAGTCCTGACTGCAGAGTTGACTGGAATGCTTTCCCTAGCTTGGCTCTTAACTCTATAGAGATTTTTTTCGCTTAATACTGACATTTTTAGTTCTTTGCTGACTAAAGCAGGAGTTAACAAAGCTTTTCAACTGCGAACATGAGAGCTCTGCAGAGGCTTTTTCCCAAGTGTGCTTTTCTCATTTGAGCAAGTGTCCAGAGGAATTACTTTTACTGAAGGAAGCATTAAAAACAAAAGGTACACACTTGTGATGCCCCAGGCTTTTAAGATGTGCTCTTATGATTCCTTGAAAATAAGCCATATGCTGAGAACCTGTGAACCTGTAAGCACTTCGTATGGATTTTTGTTATTGGACACCATTTGGAAAAGCATGCATGTATTTTTAAAAGGTTTTTTTCTGTGTTGTGGGGTTTGTTTGTTCTTTAAGAGCTTGTTCAAGTGTTATTTTTCTCCTTCAAAAGTTAATTCTGTGTGACTTGAAGGAATCAGTGGCAAGCATACAGAGCAAATTGTTGTTTGTTTAGGTGTTTGGAGCTCTGCAAAAGAATTTCTAAGCATGGATTTGGTTTGTTGCTTGTACAGTGATATACTGCCTTTTCAGCTGTACTAGTCTTTTGCTTGATATCTTTCAAACATCTTTCATTTGCATCAGTGAGTATGAGGATATATATCTATGGGGCAAGAAAACTAATGGACTTTTAATATAAATACTAAACTCAGTAGTGCCCTTTCTTATTGTTTTAGTAATTCCATTGCCTTTTTTACTCCAGTGTCACTTAATGCTTCTGTGATTTTATTTTTCTTTCAAGTATCTTTTAAAAAAGTTTTGAAGCATGGACTATGCATTCTGGACTACATTTGGGGCCTCCTAGTTGTGTGTTTCATTTGACAGAAGATCTGACATTGCAGCTGATAGCTATGGTAACTCAGATTATCCAGAGATATTGTGTGTAGGGTACCTGCAGTTGGGAGTAAGATGCTTTGTGGGAGCTCTTTAAGAAGAGGAAAGGTGAGAGCTGTCTGACAACACCACTGTCCTGGATAGAAGTAAAAATATTTATAGAATTTTTAAAAAGTGTCTATTTTCTGCAAATGAAAAGCCTGATGAGGTTTTCTTGCAACAAATGCAGTAGTTTGTTCTGGGCTGTGATCTCTGTGGTCCTTTGGAGCTGCTCAGGCAGTTTAGCATGGGGAATCACAAGCATCTTGCTCTGTTATCTGGCACCTGAAGATAATCTCCATAATTTGAAAATGAGCTGAAAACAGGCATTCTCATGCCCCTCATTTACAAGCATATGGCACTTCTCAGCCACAGTCTGAGCAGAACTGCAGCTTCTATGCATTTGGTGTGATTTTGCTATTGCTGCAGGGCCAATTTATCTATTGCTTTCCCAGTTAAATTTCATACCTGCCTGGGCTCTTGTTCTGCTAATGAGGAGGTAGAAACAAAGTCAATCTTCATGAGATGGGAAGCAGGAAAATGTGTCACACAATGACAGCATCAAACTGAACACCAGCCCTGATTTTAAACTTAACAGAATGTCTTTCAGTCTGGCTTTGTCTCAGTCTTTACCTTAACAGGACTAATAAAACTCTGAGCGGCAGGACGGTTGCCCTAAGGAAAGTCAGTATTTCTGAGTTTCAGTCAAGATTTCTGTGCGTGCAGAATACTGTAACTAATCACCCTTAGCAGAGGATGGTGATGCTGCTGGTTTCTGCAGGGTGCATTGCTTCCTTTTGTACAAATTGCTAATGTCTTTGTTCTCTAAAGAAATATATATACGACTCAATAGGAGATATTAGTGACTTGGGCGAGTATCTTCTTCTATATATTACTCCCACCTAAACAACTATAAGAAGTAAACAGTAGAATAAATTGCCTGTCTGGTTCTATAAATCAAAAATACAATCTTAGTCCAGTGCAACGCAAGGCAAATACAATAATGGCAAAATCTATAGCTGTAGAGATGATAAAGTGTCAAGAGGCTCTGCCCTCTACTGAGGCCTGAGTATAGGATACATTATTTAAATGTACAGTAGGCAGTGAAAATGATCAATACTTCACAAGTCTCGACTTTTTAAAAGTGGTGAATTGATTTGATCTTAACAGTAGAAAGCTGTGGGTGCAGTAACAGGGATTGCTAAAATGCGTGCCGTGGTCTTTATTCTCCTGTTGCAGTCTTTGCATAGCTGTTTAAACATGGAGGACTGAACACGGTAGTGTTTGAATTGGTCATGAATAACTACCTGACCACAAAGTACTGGAGGGTCTGGCTAGCATTTTGCATTCTCATGAGATTATGGGCAGTCTCTTCTTGTGACAACATGTGCATTTGGGGTTGGGTGCTGAGAAGCCAGGACAGTAGTCAATCTCCAGACATTTAGAGCAATTCAGTTATCTGCTGCTATGAGAAGCAGTGGGGGGGGGGGGGAACCTAAACAAAACCCCTACAGGACAAGTTTGTGTTTCTGCTACTAAACTCTTAATATTGGTGAATCACATGGAAGATTGATCACAGCAGGCTGGACTTCATAGCTGTGCTGCGCTTGAGTTTTCAGCTAGAAACACAGTGGGTGTCATGCTTAAGGATCCTATAATGAGAGATACATGAAGTGAGTAGATTAACTTGAAAAGTATTGGTGATCTTCTAGAAAATGATATGCTAATATGAAAAAGATGCTAATTCACAGATGTGGTGAAACTTGTACTGAGGATGAAATAAGGCTACTGGAGGGGGGAAAGATGTAAGGAAATGAAAAGGGTGTTAGATGGATGGCAGGGAACAGAACACGAGGCCCAAGTATTGCAGGGCTGGAAAAAGACCTTGAGGCCTCTCTGGTACAGCATTCTTGTTTCTGAAGCAGGATCAAATAGCACCCCCTGTGCTATTCCTGCCAGGGGGTTCCCTGTACTCCCTTCTGTGTTGTCTTTTTATACTGTTCATTACTTAATCTGAATATTTTTGCCACAATTTAGGAATGCTGCTATTGTCCTCATTCAGCATGGGCACAAAGGCAAAGTGTTCTCTGCAGCAGATTTTTATTGCCTCAGTTTTCACTTCTTTATGCTAAATTGTCCATTTTATTGCAGCAGCAGATTGTTTGTGCTGAAGTCTTGGGCCTCTTGGTCATATGTTGTTTTTTCCAAAGCACATCTCCAATCTAAAATTACTGTGAATTCTATCCAGGCTCCCACTGTATTTCCTGACCCTTCCAGCTTTGGTAGTTTGTAAACTGAATAATCAAAATCCTTAGTTCATCAGCCAGGCCATTATGGTACTTGATAGGACTGACACAAAGGATTCATTGCTGCTGCCTCCCCTTCAGTGCAGCCTTTCTCTTTGGCAGGAAATTGCAGTATCTTCACTACAGGCTGCTTGGGTACACAGACTGCTGTACACTGCATTTCTTGGAAGCTGTGCTGATGCCATAATTCTAACATTTTTTGTGCTTTTTTTGTCAAGATGTAGATAAAGAATTATTGCTATTTTATTTTTATAAAGTGTGTTACCTGTCTGCAGGAAGAGATTAATTTAACTTGATGTGTCTTTGTGATAAATTCTGCTTGCTGTTCTTGGCCTTCATTGTTGTCTTTAATGCACTGAAACCCAGTCATTATTTTTTCTGCTATTTCTCTCTGACTATTCAGTTCTTCCTCTTCCACAGGCATGCTATGCTGCCTATTCTTTAACCTTTTGCACTGTAACCATCTCTCCTGAGTTCTCACAAACTGCTGATGGCTCTGAGCATTTCACCAGCTAGTTCTTTAAATATCCTAGGAGGAAATTCATCTTACCATGTGGATTTGAGTGCTTGAGAAAACAAACCAACCTTTCTTCCTCCTTATATCTTCCTTCCTAATGGTTTAATTTACCTCTCTCACACAAAAACCAAGTTAGTAATCCTCAGTGCACACAGAAGTACCCAAAGTATGATTCCAAATATAACAATAGGTACAACTATATGTAAAGTGGATTTTTCTTCACACCAGACTAAATCAGTTTTTGTGGAGGTTGCTGTTGATGAAAACAATGTACAAAAGGAGGAGAAAATAGTGATATATAAAAGCAGCAAAAAAGTCTTAATTCTTTTATTTAGGGAACTTTCTTCATTCAGATCCTTAAAAACATGAAGATAAGGCCAGTCAGGTGATTGTATTTATAATGCAGTGTCAGTGCTTATTTTTAAACATAAAAGTTTTTTCACCTATGTCTTGTTGGAGATCAAGATAAGTATGAAATAACCTGACATAAATTTAAGGTGCATGGTGACACCAGCTGGTGGTGAAATAAATGTATGTAAAAGTGTGAGTTCAGATCCTTCCGCTGCCTGGGATGGAGAAAGTCCTGGAGTGGTGCTCATCCCATGCCACTGCAGCAGTGAGATGTAGGAATTTGACTCCTTTCCAGAAACTCTTGTGTGGTGAACTTCATTAGTGCTGTTGAGCCTGCTGGCACGGCTGGGAGCTTGAGATCTACAGATTCATGAGCCTGACAGAAAAGGAAAATCTTCAGTCTCATTATTTAAAGCTTTGTGCACATTGAAACTCTTGAATTGTACCTTTCTTCCAGCACAAAGGAACAACAGTGTCTTCAATAACATAACAGCGTGAGATTGCACTCTCTTGGGGCTTCAGTATTGGTGACTGAGTAACATCTTGAGGCAGCTGAATAAACTTGGTGTTAGTGGCTTATGAGGAATATTAAAAAGGATTGAACACCCATATTTCCTCATGTAAAGACCCTCTTAGTTGTTGTTTGTGGGAAGGAGTGAATGCTGGCCCATTGTTGCTTCGGAGTGGAGTTTATTTAGGAGCCAGTGAAACTGCCATTGTTTGATCTGGAATAACTTTCACCTGTGTACAGAGCAGAGGGTGTAAAGAAGGGACAGACACTTGCAAAGACCAAGGTATTTAAAGCAAAAGGAAGCAATACCCCAGCTGTGCCTTCATAAAATACCAAGGTTCTATTAGAAATGTGTTGTTTTTAATGAGATACTGTCACTTAATTTGCATTATTCTCTTGAATTTATTAGTGTTTTGGCTTTTCTTGTTTATCTTATTTAAGAAAGAAAACATGGCTTCGAAATGTCTTGGTGATTGTCAAAACTTTTTGTCTCTGTGTGTTTCTAATGGAATAATTCAGAGACATGCATTATCAAACAGTGTATTAACACCTAAAAAGCAGTCCCTGATGTGCCCTGTGTGCTTGTTTTCCTTACTGCAGGCTTGAAATACACTAAGCAATTTAATTCTCCCAAGCTGCATTGTTTCGATAGGATTTCAGTGTCTGATATTTCCCCGTCTTTAATGTCCACGGGGATTGACTCTGCTGAAGGGAGCAGCTGAGCTGCCTGTTAAGCAGTTTTCTTGGAAAACAGTTTTCTTGTGAAAGGGAAAGCCTTGCTTGGGTGTATAACATGTGGGAAGGGCATGATCTTTCAACATAATTGTCTCAAAGGCTCAATATGCAAAAATTAAATGTTTAATGAAAACGGTTTTTTGCCCCTTCAGCAAGTAGTTGTGTTTAACCTTTTATCCTTCTTCCCCCCTTTCGTTTTTTCCTTTTGCATTACTGAAAATGTGGGAGATTTGGAATATGCAGCCCAGGAAGTCAGATTATTTTTCTGTTTATAACAGAGAATGCATAAATTGAATTGGCTGCAGTAGTATGCACTTCTGAGGTGCACACAAAACCGAGGTGATGTGGGAGTCAAGCATGCAAACACAGAAATATTCTGCTTTGAGTTTTGATAACTTTTTAAAAAAATTAACTTAATTGTTGTGATGGTTAATTTCTGGTTTACTTTCTAAGAACTAACTATTCTAAGTTATGTTTGCTCCCAGAAATTGTTGGTATGACCCCAGTCCATTCGGTGATGTCTGTTTCATCACTGGCTCAGTTTTTGAGACTTCAGCTGTGACTCTGAAATGGCTCAGCTGACACCACCAAGGCAGGAAGTTGTTTCTTGCTAATCATCAGGTGCAAGAGTAGTTTGTGCTTTTAAAAAATATATTTCAAGGCCAACAATAAATAATCTAAAAAAACCCCAAACAGCCAAAAACGAAGAACCACACTCCCCCCCAAAAAAACCAAAACGAAAAACCCCAAGCAACCCTCTGTGAAACAAACCTCCTTTCTTGTGGCTCCAGCTGAGCTAAAGCACCCTGCAATTGCTGTCTGAAGAATGGAAAATAACTGGGGTTATGGTCGTTGTTTTGTTACTATGACAAAGCTCTTCTAACTGCAACTTCTAACCTCTGAAAATTGTTCAAAACTGTGGGCTTTTCTATGATCAATGGAGCTCCCCTGAAGTATGATTTCAGTGTGGCTAAAATTCTTTATTACTTATCTGCAGATTATTTGGTGTTCTGGGAGATGTTCCTCCTGTCCTCTTTCTGGGTAGTTTGTAACTGCCAGGGAATTCCTCTCAATCCCTTCATCCACTGTCCCCTTTGAGGAGTTTTGTGTGTCAGCACTGCTCACACTGCAGCTCTGCTCCTTGTCTTATGGCCTAAAACCATTTGCCAATGAGCCAAACGGCAGCACACCAGAAAGGTCAAAGTTGTGCCCTTTGGTCTCTGAGAATGCACAGGGTGTTACAATTCTGACATGTCATTCTCACAGAAAAAGGATTTTCAAACAACATTGGCTCACACCTGTGCAATGGTAGTTTTCCATAAACTCCCTCATCCTCCCAGGTGGCTGGATGATCTCAGACAATGTTATATTCCTCAGTTTGAAATTAAATCCTAAATAGGAAATGCAAGTGCAGCAGTGGCTTTCCTGAATATCACTAGCATTCTTGCAAATAGCTGATGGCAAGAGAAGATAAACTGAGTTATTTATAACATGAGATTATCAGTATGCTTAATACAATGAAATGGGAAAGCACTATCAAGATAAAATACTTGATACGCAAATTAGGCAAGATAAAATAGCCATTCATGTAAACTTCTAAAATTACTAAGGTTTATAATATCATCTAGGGAGTGTAAAAGTTGTTAGTAGATGCTGTAATTGTTATAGGGTTAGACTGAACCAGCCATGGCCGTAAGCTGGTTTTGACCATTTGTTCTGAAGCACAAGTGGGGTAGAAATTTACCCAGTCCTTGTACCGAGTTACACCAGAAACTTGCACCTACAGTGATCCATAGGCTATCTGCTTCTTCCCTGATAATTCATTATGGTGGTTTGCATTTCCTGTAATCATTTGCAATGATATAGACATATCTGCCTCATTAAAAAACAGAACAACAAAAACAAAAAACCAGAAAAACCCACAAAAAAACCAGCCTAGAGATGGTGGCAATCCCAAAGGAACTTGTACAATGAATTAATTTTTTTGTGGTGGATTAAAGTGCATGGATTCTAATTAATTCTGGCATTACCTTTAAAAAAAATCCCATAATAAATTCATAATTAAGAAGGATTGTGCATGGTGAGAATGACCTTTGTACCTTTACTCCTTTTTATTTTAATGCAACTGTCTTCAAAAAGGGATTTGGGCTTTGAGTAATCTTAGTAAGAAAATAAGTGGAATGGAAAATGTCATGAATATTTACAAGTACGTTGCCTTTTTGTTGCCATAGTTTGTTTATGGTTTGCTTATAAGCCCTCTTATAGGAGAGCATAAATGTGCTTTCTAGTGCTAATATTTTATTCATTAGAGATGCTGTTCAGACCTCAACTGAACAGTTGGGTGTTGTCATCTCCCCATTAAATTCATTATTCCACAAATTTTTCCCTAGAGAAAACAAACTTTTGTGGCTATTCTTCAATCTTTCCACCCTCTGCAATACTCTCCAGGCTTAAAGCATCCTCTACACCATTCAGCCACCCCAGGGAGCCTGATGAAGAAAACAGCTTAAACGAGGTGTTACGTGTCCCTTTTGAATCACTGCCTGCCCGTGGCTGAGCTCGGGAGTGGCACTGTCCTTGTGACAGGCAGGGGACAGAGGGTTTGAGCTCCTCTGGGCTGTGTCCAGCCCGCAGCAGCAGTTGGGGCTGAAATGCTCTGCAAGTGCCTGGGCAAAAAGCGCCAGAAAAGCTCAAGTTGTCCCATGTGGCAAATACTGATATCTGGGGAAATTTGTTCTGTGAAATGTGCTACAGAGCAACTGTTCTCAGTCCAGTTTTCAGCTTCCAGCAGACCCAGAGAATGTTCATCTCTTGGGTGCTTGATTTGCTGAAGATCTCAGTGGGAGGTGGAAATTTGGCTTTGAACCAGAAGCAAAAGAGGGGAAAATTTTTTTTTCTGCTCCTAGGAATGATTTTGTCCCTTTATATTCTCTCCAAGTTGTCCCGCAGTTTGGTTTTATTAAGAAATTATTTTAACTTGATGCTGGAACTTGTTTTCAAATAGCTCTTGAAATGCAGATCTGTTACTCTGATGAATAAATTGGATGACAGCTGCTAGGGAAGAGTGAATGGATGCTTTATTGGGAGAATAAAACCACCACTAAATAGATGCTACTAGGAATAGAAAAAAATATACACAGGTACATTTGGGTTTTTTTGTCCAAAGACAAAGCCTACGCATTATAAAACAACATTCATAAAAAACCTGAAAATTCCCTTTTATTTGGTCAGTTTTTACAGCCTGTGTTCTAAAACAGGCCAGATTTCTAAGAATTCAGGAGACTTACTTTTTAGCGTTCATCCCATTTTTGCCATAGCATTGCCAATGATCTACACTTCTGGTTTTTTTAGACCATTACAGTTATTTATGTGTGTTTCTTGTATCCCTGAAGATGCTCATACTCCTTGCAGTTGAGATTTGAACAGAAAGAGCTGTAAGGCTTGTTTTGCAGCTCACGAGGGTGATTGTCACTGACCCCACTGAGGGAGCTGGTGCTGAGGGCTCAGGGTACACATGGGGTCTGGTTCTTCAGACGGACTGGCAGAGCTCAGCCCGATCCCAGGGAAAGCTCGGATGAGGGAAGGTATCCTCCCCCAGCTTCCAGAGGTTGAAGGCAGTGGAAATATGGCAGAGTTCCTTCTGGCTGTAAAAATCCCTTGTGTCGCAGTGATGTGGTTCTTCTGCACCAGCACCCAAATGAAAACATTGCTTGGAGTCCTCTTTGAAGGAGAAAATTGTCTTGAGAGTGATGCCTTTTCTGTGCTCCTGGGATTGCTGCTACAGAGACAAACTGCCTGGAATCTGAAAGTTTTTACATTAAGACAGTTCTCAAATATTTGAAACAAATGTGAATTAAATATTGCAACAAAGCAATTTTCCCTTGCCTTGGCCAAACCACATGATGACTATATTACCTCAGACTTTCTGTTTAATGTTGCCAAGACTATGATTTGGCTTAACAGCCCGTAGAAGGATTATGATGTAAATTCCTCCTCCAAATTTCTTTCTAATTCTGGTCTGTAGGCATTTGGGTTTTGGGGTGGTTTTTTTTGCATATAGTGAAACTTTTTAGTTAAAATGCTTCTCAAGTGATTGGCATGAATGGCCTGCAATGGGTTAATACACATAAATTGTGCAATTAATAATAAAATTAGCTTTGCAGGGCTGTTTTATTGTGGCGCCCTCGGAGCATCACTAGATGGTGCTGCAGAGTAGGTTTGGCTGGGGCTTTGATATTTAAATTCATGGAGCCCAATCGGATATTTAAATCCAGAGACCCCAACCAGACCATAGTACCTGTGCTTGTAGGGTTTCCAAAAGCTCTTAATTTGACTTTGCTCATTTATTTTCTTCTGTTGAAGACAACAGCAGGCCTTCCATTGATTGCAGTGACCACCAAATTTAATGGTGCCAAGAATTTTTGACAGTACTCTAAGTTTTGAATGTGATTTAATACCTGAATTGCGGACATGCGTTCACCAAAACTTCTAATTCAGGGCCCAAGCCTTTATTAAATATTTCTGACAGAAGTTTTATACCTTATTGTTAAAGAAAATGGTATGTTTTTCAAAAGCATGGAGATGAAAGTCTAAAATACTTAGGTGTCTGTGCTTTATGATAAAAGAGGTGCCTTGATGCCACCTCCCTGCAGTCCCACGGAGAGCAGCTGCCCTGAAACTCCTAGGACAGGTGAGGTCAGTGGTGGCACAAGGGGTGGGTTTGTCCTTTTTGCCTTGTCCTGGCACAGACGATGCTTTACCTGTCTCTTGATGAAAGCCCTGATAGGTCATTGTCCAGCATTGGCTCTGATCACAGCCCATTTCAATAACTTTGGTCTGCACAGATGGTTTGAATATTTATTAAACAAATTTAAAAAAAAAATCAACTATTGACCTGCTGCCTTCAGCTATCCTTCAAATACTCTTTCCAGATAATCTTATATATCTTTAGGCTACATATTGCACGTATTTTTTTCCTCTGCAGTAGGCATCAATCACAACTTTTAATAGTGTAAACTAAGTCTTTAAGCTGAATAGTCTATATCCTGAACCAATATAGCAGATCCACAACCTGTTGAAAGGTTTTTGTGTGTTTTTTACCTAAGTTGTAGCATTTGGTGTTGTTACTAGGGACAGGTGTTGAAAATTCTGGTTGAGAATTTGAGCTTTTGTTTTGTGAGCCGAGTTAGGAATAATGACTTTGGAAAATAAGAGAAGCAGTTATTAAATACATATTTATGTATTTAATATTTTTCATATTTAATATGTTATTTTTCTCTGTAAAATGGTGTTAAAACATTTTGTTGTATTGGATTTTATTTTATAGTTTTAGGTTTTGTTTACGTTTTGTCACATTGTGAAAACTCATTATCTTTTTCTCACTCAATGTCCCCAGTAAATCTGAGATAAGGCCACCTACAAATGAAGTATTTATTTTGCTCCGTAGGAACAGTACCTAAAGTATTTTTAACAAATACAGCCCTTTAACTCTCAATAATAGTCACTGTTTTAACACTCTGATAAGAACATTTATTTTCAATATACAAGAGAATATGGGAATGTGCCTAGAAGGATTATTCCCTGCCTAGATCTCCCAGGAATGCCTCTGAGGGCAGGTTTAGGGAAGATCTGGGAAGCAGCTACCTTCAGCAATGACACAGTTTATTAGATTGCCTCCCCCTTAATAACAGTATCATCTCACAGCTAAGACACCGGCAGAGTTAGCTGATAGGCAGTGCAATAGATTAACGTGAGTGCCTTGTAATTGCTGCATTTTATTTTAAAGCTGGTTTCACAAAGGATGTGTTTCACACCTGAAGATTCACTGGAATCCTCTTCTCCAGGCAGGCAGAAGGTTCATCGTCTCTGGGCTGGTGGATGCTTTTATTTTTTCTAAGCTGTGTCTTCTACCATGTCAGTTCTTCTTTGGGACACGTAACAAGCCAGGGAAGAAATGGTTGAAGGGAGAGTTGCAGGATTTGGTGCATGAGTTGCACCACCACGAGGTGACCCCGTAGTGCCACTCGCCTGGTCACTGTCACTAGGTGGTACTGCAGAATTGGGGAACACTGGGGTGCCAGTCCTGTCTGATACAGGGGGGTGGAGAGAAATTAGAGCAACACTGGCTGTACTTCCTTGAGCAAAACCAGCTCCTAGATGGCCCTTCAGAAATGTCTTTTGTACTGTTCAGTTCGTTTTTCAGCACATGAGCAGCAATGGCTGGATGTGGCTTGGAGCTGCATCATGGAAGCTGAGATGGTTGGTGACCTTTTCCTGCCGGTTCAGGAGGTTTCCAGCCCTGCCAGGAGCTCCGTGCCCCTTCCTGCAGCCTCCTGCTGCCAGGGAGGGCTGTGCCTGCAGCCACTCAGGGTCCCTGGGGGCTGGTGGCCCACTGGGGGCTCCTACCAGCCTGATGGGCAATTTGAGCCATTATGCTTTTACTTCATAGGTAATTGAGAAAGGCTTATGGTCATTTAATTGTCCACAGTGCAATATTTTGGCCAAAGTCCAGTTGTTTGTTTGCTTTTATTTTTTCAAAGTAGAATTTCTGCTTTTGGTTGTTTCAGCTGCAACTGTCGCTGTAATCCAAAGGCTTTGATAGTCTTCCTTACTGGTGCTGTGGCTCATTATGATGAGGACTTTTAGGGATTTTTCTGCAATAACTCCTGAATCCTTTTCCTGGTCACTATATCACAGCTGCATTTAATTTTGCAGAGATTCTCTTATTGGGCCTTATTGTTTCAGGGCCTCTGGTGATCACATAATGGAAAACTTCCCTTTTCCTCTCCCTTCTCTCTAAAAGTTTGCAAATCAACTTTGGAATTTTAGTGTGGCTGTTGAAAGAAATGGGGGAGGAAAAGAGTAGAATATTGGAAAAAACCCCAGAGCTTTCCAGCACACATCAACACAAAACTATAAACATTGCCATGCCGTTTAAAGCTTCGATGCGAGAGAATAATTTAAAACTGATCACCTAGTCAACAAAACCAGCTGCCTTTTTGGTATGTAGAAGTGTGGGAGTTGTATTTATTCAATTTCCATCAGGAGGAACTTATTTCGTAAGATATTTCTTGATAGAGCTCACTGTGTTATAAACCTGACCACAGCAGTATCAGTTGAAAACATGGATAGATCTTACATTTTGTCTAATGATGTGATTTGTTGAATATAATTCTGCCTTGAACAAAACAGAATTTGAGCATGGAGAAGTCCATACTCTTTCTTTTCTGCAATATGTCTGGCTTTGTGTAGTCCCAGCCAACATTTCATCTGCTCTGCCACCTGCATTCTGCTACATGCAAGAGAAGTTAAAGTGACTAACCTGAGTGGAATTTTTTACCTGTCTTGTTAAGACTGACCAGCAGATGACATTAATTTTTTTTAACTTCTTGCCACTCTTTTTCATGTCTTCCAAAGCTATTGTGTAGGTAATATAGAAAAGAGAACAATAAAAATAATGACATTTAATCATGCAGCAAAATGGATCTGAATTCCACAACAAAAGGTTGTTGCTTCTGTTTCTTTTTACTAGAAAATGAAGATTTGCTTTGTGCCCACCACGGCTTTCAGAGTATTTTATGGACATGAAAACAATCAGTGAGTGTTTTGTGGAGGACTTTGCAGGAAGTATCTGTAGTGGGTGAACGCTGGTATTAGTGCATGTGTTGTCTTCTAGACATTCGTTTAAAAAAAAAAAAAAATTATTGACTGAACTAAGTCAGAAAAATTACACTTTTTGAACGCTTATATTTAAATGTTTGGACATTTGTTTTGGGATTTTGGTGTGTAGTGCCACGTGTTTGAGCCTTCCTTTTGTTTCTCATGACATATGCCATCAAGAAGCGTTTCCTTTAGCAATGTTAACCTAAGCAGTGATGACGTTCTCCTGTTCTCTGTAGTATTCTGTTTTCACTCTACTTGTTTGTGGGACACAGAGCTTTTCAGGTGGTGTAGTTATGAAATCAATCTAATCTCAAACCCAAGAGGATGTTAACTCTCTCTCACATATTACAATTTCATTAAGTAGTATCCCCACATGGAGATTGTGTTTTAAAGAGCACTTGGCTGGGAGTCTTATTCAGTGTGTAAAGATCTTGTGCCTCTCACTGGAGCACAACTTTTTGACTTAAGCTGCTGAGGTCTCAAGATGCACAAGCAGGAGAATTCAGAATTGTGATAATGTAGAGGCATTGGTCTGATTGGGTGATTGGGGAAAATAAGGAATTTTTAATAATAAAGATTTTTCAAGCTAATAAAAAAATTAAGTATTAGTCCTTTCAGTAGTATCCAATCAGAAATTAATTTCTTTCCCTGAATTAGGTCTCCATTAGGAAAAGTAAACATGCGGCTCCAGAACCAGTAACACAGACCATGAATTCTGGAGTATTTTTATTACTTAGTAATTGAAGCCACAAGGCATCTCCTTAAGAAATGGATGTTTTAACACCTTGATGAACACGGATTTAAATTTTGCATACACTGAAGTAATTTCAGAGCGTATGTAAAGAAATTTATATTGATTTTAAAACCAACCCCCCCGCCCCCACTGCCTTTTTCCCCAAGTGTGAGCTGTTTTGTGCCCTTTCAGTCACTAAGCCCAAAACACAGAAGCTTTTAACATCCACCAGTGCAGATGTCTTTGTTTGTACCATAATTTATTGCCCTTAGGGTTGTCTCACTAAGAATTTTGTCTTTTAAATTTTGTTTGAAGGCAGATCACTTTATTATATGAACTTTGCTCTGGATTCTTTTCTGTTCAACTAGCAACTTTTCTCACTGATTTGTGCCTTTATTTCCTCAGCTCAGGTGAGAGTTAGCCAGTTTTCCTCGTAGGTCTATTAAAAGACCATTATTGCAGCATTTCTTCTTAAGATCTTTTTACCCTTCTCACTTTTGCTATAAATTCATGAACTCCCATTTCACTTCAAGATATTTATGCCATATGGGCCATTTTCTTTTATAATCAAAATGTAAAGGTAAGTTCCAATGTTAAGTGCCTGTTACAAACTTCTACTGTAGATGAATGATCTCTGCATTTTTTGCAATTACTGCCCTAGATGAAATGACATCATGATAAAGACATTGCTTAGTAAGACAGAAAGTGGCAGTAAAAGCAAAAAGCTTGAAGGGGAGTTTTGCTTTTTTGCTCCTTCAATTACTTTCTAAGCATAAAGTTAAATTTAATACATATTTTAATATAAAACAGAGCACTGAATGGCAGGGCAAGTTCTACAGACAGCAGAGCTTCTCTTTCATTTGAAATCTGCCCTTTTACTCCAAAAAGCTGTATTCTTCTAATATCCCAAAGGGAATTGGGGGGATACAAGACCTTCAAAAAATCTAATCCCAAAACACAAAAATGGAAGAACCCAGGCAATGCTGTCATGACAGGTGTCAGATGGCTTTTACAGCCACAGGGGACGTTTTCTAGGTGAGGCACAGAACAAAGCTGTTTTTACCAGGAGAATCACCAAACCTTTAGGAGGCACTTTGAGATAGAAATCTTCAACCTTCAGGAAGAATTTTTCAAGCACAGTTACAGAAGGCAGCCAAAAATGTTTGAATCACCTGATCACTGAACAGGAGCCAGACCCCATTATCTGACCCCAGATTTGCTGGGAAGGATGGTACAGTGGCTCTGTCCCTGGAGTTCACATTGTCACCTTGGTCTTGGGCTAAGACCTGTTGGACAAGGCTGGAAAGCAAATGGGACAAAAGACTAAATTACTGTTTTGTTGGGTTTTTAAAAAATTTTTAAGACCTTTGGTTATTGCTGAAAAAGGGACAGTTGCTTTAAACTAATTAGAAAAAAGAAAGGTCTTCAAACAATTCTGTCCAATATGTAAAATTCTGTGCAGTAACAATTCCATTCTGGGAAATTAAAAGGATTGCTAGAAAACCATGAGTTTTGAGATGCAGCAAATGCCTTTGTTGCTGAAGCAGGAAACGTTGTCTTTGGGTTCAAATGCGGGTGGTCTGTTCTCAAGTGCAGAAAATTTGGTCTGTGATACTTTAGTATTATACTTGTTGGGAAGAAAGAAAAGCCAATAAAGGAAAGAATAATAGTACATTGATCAACCCTTTATCACAGCAGGGTAACTAAATCTGCTGTCACCAAATATATCACACAGCCACTTGATTAAACTCATGTAATTTGCTGCGATGGATGCAGGAGTTTAGCTGTCATCAGCAGCTGTGGACAGAGGCAGATAAGGAACATTGAAACTATAAGAGCTGAAAATTTCAGTTTGCTTTTCAATGAAGGAGGGTGTTCCACTGTTGTTCTCCATATTAATAGCACAAATTGTTGTCTCCTTGTGTTTGGTCAGTCACTAATACAACACAGCAGAGGCATTCCTGACTTCAGTCAGCCCTATTCAGTTATTGAGTCAGCTGGGAGAAAGGGGTGGTGCTTTTTATTTAAAAATGAAGGAGAGGGTGGAGAGTTGAAGGTGGGGCAGAGCCCCCGGAGGGCGATGGGGCTGTGAATTGAAGCCTGAAGTGAGGAGGGTGATGATCTCTTTCAGCAGCAGAGAGGCTTTCATGCAGCAAAGCCCACACCGAGTGAGCAGTTCTTTATTTTCCCAGGAAATGTTGAAGAATGAAAGTGTGCATTGGTGGGGAGCCCTGGGATGTGACAGTGAGTCCCTCCTGCCTCAGCAAAAAGTGACTCTTGTCACAAGAGGGGGAAGAGTTGCTTAGAACATGAGGAAGTGAGTCAGTGCTGGAGCTGGCAGGCACACAGGCACGGCTGGCCTGAGCTCACCCTTGTTCTGAGCTGGGGCTGTCACCCACCAGGGCTCCTCCGTCTCTCCCTGCCTGCAAAGAGCTGACCTTGCTGCAGCTCTGCGCGTCATCTTTCATGCGGCACATCTGATTCCTGCTTTATGAGCTCTGCTGTGATTAGAAGTCCCTACTGATGTTTCTTATAAGAGTCCAAATTCCTTTGCTTGTTAAAAAATCGCTGAATATCACAGGATCTGGCATTAAACTACATGTTGATTCTGCTGTACATGTTTTGAGAAAATGTGAGGCAGATTTTTAATGCTTCGCTATTCTTGCACTGAAATAATACGATTCTAGTTGGTCAGCGTTGCCTGGTTTTTGAACACCTTGTCACACACTGTAATCTGCACTCTCAGAGGAAACCCCAAACTAGGTTGGTTATAAGCTTCAGTTTACCCTCTAGGAAAAAGCAGTGCATAAACATGGCCATTAATGTACTATAATAAGCACAAACACTGTGTCAAGGTGTTTTAATTCTGGCACAGAATTTAAGCAGAAAATGCAAATGTCTTGGTATAGGATTGTATGTCACTTCAAAAGATAATGCAAGTTAAGCAGTTTTTGGTTACAAATTTGTGTAGCTGAATTTTCTATAGGATAATACAATGGGTTATATTTGTGCGAGATTTATAGGATGGGAGTCACCCTAGCAATTGCTAGAAATCAGCTCAGCCTTAGTGAAAAACTCTCTCATTAAATTTTGGGAAGAAACATGTCCAAAGCATTGTGCCTGGGGTAAGGAAAGGGGAAAAAAGTTCAGGGGTTATGAAAAGATCAGGATTCAAATTGCATCTTTGTGCTTATAACCATGAGCTAAAGCATTTAACTCTGTTTTATCTCCTTACTCTAAGAAGGTATTTCTGCAGTACCTTTCATCTGTGGTGTTGCTCAACATTGCCCCACGTTAAGCTTCAGTAGAGGTTGGTTTTGTGGTTTCCAGTCACATCACACTCCTGACTAGCAGCTTATTTACAACTTCTTTGCCATTGAGATTATTGCAAGGGATGGAAAAAGGCCAAAGTGCTGAAGGATGTATCTGAACTCAGGGACTATTTTGGGTAATAGAAATTAGTGGCTGTTAGGTTCTTGAAATATTTTGTAAAGAACTCAGAAAATATGTACTAAATAGATCCACATTTCTGCACTCCTGGGGCAGTCTGGTCAGTTCAGACCATCTTTCTTCACTGATGGACAATGCCAAGTTACTGAATAAAATCCCATCTCCCATGTGTTCCTTCGTGTAGGATAAAGATATCAGAGAAAATGACTTAATGATATGATTTTATGCAATATCTAGGTAAGTTAAAACAATGAAATACTTCTGATGGTTTCTTTAGCGCTCTTTGTATGTCAAAGAATTTCATAGTAGCTCAAGGGTACTTTTCTAATTGGCTTTCATGAAGTTAAAATAGGGTAAGGTTTTTCAGCTTTGCTATAGAAAATAGATATTTAATTTCTTTCATTTATTAAATCTTGTTGTTACATACATATTGTATTGGCAGCGTTCTCCATAGTTAGGAAACACTGTGGTATTGAAACAGATTTTTAAAATTAATCTCTTTTTGTTAATTTGTTCAGCATTATCTCATATTTTTTGAGGGTAAGCACAAAGTATCTGTGATTTTGAGTAATAAGTTTATGATTCTCCCCAGCCTAAAAAGGGCTTGTGAAATTAAACATGAACAGGTGATAAAAACTGCATGTTTGTAACCTTGCTTTTTATGCTGGAACTTTACCAAAATATTTTCCAGTGCTTTTCCAAGATTTTGTTGTCACTCTGAGTGGTTTATGGCATTGCAGGGCATAACTGGATATCAGGTTTTTCACCAAACAGCTCAGTAACTGAGAATTCAGGCAGGGTGGATTCCTGTTCAGTCCAAAGGAACTAAGTCCAAAGGCTTTCCAGTTGTCTCTGACCCTTGTTTGCTCAAGGAGAGCAAGCAGGAGTAAGGATGATATTATGCTTGAGAACATGAGCATCCACTTGGCAGGAAACAGAGTTTCAGTGCTTCTGCATGAAGTGCTCAGGCATTATTGAGCTAAAGCCTGCAGGTTTCAGTATAACTTTGCTAGGGCTGCCTAACTAAGGGATTCAAGGTTGTAACTAAAAGGATTCAAGGCTGTCAGCTGCTAATGGTGGCAAGTGCTAATCTGTAGTGGGGGCAGGCTCAGGTTGTGTTTTCAGCTATTTTATGTTGTTCAGCTCATCAAGGTACTCTGGGGCATCCAGTGCTTGTTCCCTGTGGAGCAGTGCGGGGACACTGCTCACACCAGGCACTGCAGGCCACGTGCTCTGCAGCACCTTGACTTAGTGCTGTTCTGTCCCAATTCTCTGTTTAAGCGTGTTTTGGTGAGCACCAGAGCACAGGATGCCACGTACAGCACCTCTTATTACTGCTTTCTATCTGGAAAATCAGTTGTGATTATTATTATTTTTTTTTTTTTTTTTTTAATATATGGAAGGGTGAAATGGGCCATGCAATAACTCCTGCAGGCTCTGGTGTTCTTTCAGCTATTTTTGGGTCTGTGCCCTTCTCCTCTGCCAGGAGTGGAGGAAATGTCTGTCTGAAACTTTCAGCCATGAGCTGGTGGAAGTGAAGATATTCCTGGGAGAGAATAAGGCAGTGACTTTCAAGGAAGGAGGAGCCTCTAAAAATCTGGGAAAGACAAGAGGGAGAGTCAAAATATTAATCTGTAGGTCAGGGGAAGCTAGGAATAAGAGTAATCTTCACAGACCTAATACGTTGGGTGCTTATTCATCAGTACTTTGCATGCTTAGAACACCATAAGATTTCCCATTTTAGCATAGTAGAGCTATGGCTCCATTTGGAGAACCAAATGGTACTTTGGGGAAACGTATTTCGCAAGCAGTTTCTAGAATTACAATTAATTAGCTGGAAAGACGTAGCTATGGTACGTGTACCATTCATTGCCATATTAGTGAAAAACTACGAGCTCCAATATGTACTCCACAAAACCCTGCTGTAATTAGAACTTAATGATTTTTCTCGTTTGAATTATTTGTTTCTAGCTTTCTTGATCTCCTTCTATAGTCCAACCATTTATTTTAGGCAAGGTCTAAGGCAGAAAGGAGGTGGTGGGTTTGCTGCATCAATGTGTATCTGCCTATGTACAAGAAGATAAATACGTTGTGAATGCAGTTAGTTTCCTCTGTGTGTCAGCAGAAGTTTTATCATCAAATCAGTTGCCAAACTAGAGACTACAGAAGCTCAAATGAAATTCTGAGCCAAAGAGTAAAAGGTGTAAGGGGCAGGAAAGGTGCTTATCTCAGGCATCATCAGGTTTTGATTCAAGAACTACCAAATTTCTCATTGTCATGGCTGTGTTTTGTGGCATTTAGGTTTAGAATTTTCTTTTGCAGTATTGTCTTGATGGGCTGTAATAGCTTTTGTAGAATTTGAATACGTAGTGTGGCTGTATAAAATGAACTAAACTGCCTGGGAAGCAAACAGCTTCCAGAAGATACTCTGAACAGCAGTCACTCCTTGCCTGAGTTTATGGGGTTTTTTAATGCTTTTTTTCATTTTTGGGGGGAAGGGATCTTGTTTTGTTTGTTTGTTTGTTTTTTCCTTTTCCATGCATAAACCAAAAAACGTGCTAAACCTGCTGGTGAGGTGCAGTCCTGAAGGACTCTTGTCAGTGGGTGGGGTGTGAAAGGAGCACACTAAGCTGTCTGCTGCATTTGGGGAGCACAGTGTGCTGTGCAGAGCAATGCCCTGCACTGCTGGGAGCTGCTCTTTGCCTGCCTGTCACTCTGCACTTGAGTCATCTATTTTGTTCTGCAGTTTTCAGTTCCTGAAAGGATGATGTTCGTGTTCTTACCCTGCTTTACTGCGGCACAGCCCTAACAACACAGTGAAAAAGTAGGAGCCCTCCATCCAAAGTAGAGCCAGATGGTGCCTGCCCTGAAGAGCTCACAGTCTGTTCCTGAGCCTGCACGACTATTCCCAGAATACTTAAAAGAAATGCTTGGTCCCACAGTTTGGCAGCAGCGTGTCCTGCCAGAGCTCTGTGTTCCTGTCCAGGGGGCAGGCAGCTGTGGTGGGCTGGCTCAGCCTGCCCTGCCTGGCTGCCCGGCTGGAGCTGTGCCACGGGGAGCAGCTGCCCCCAGCTCCTCTCTCAGCTGTGCTGCCCTCGACAGCAGTGCTCCCAGCACCTGGGGACGGCTCGTGTCCCTCGTGTCCCTCCGGCCACCGTGGCGAGGAGGGCAGGGGTTCACCTCAATGCCTGGTTTCTGCAGGAATCAGTTTCTGTGCACCTTACAGACATTCAGCTTGAGGATATTGAAGCTTTCCTGTTCTAACTAATCCATAATATCAAAACAGAAAGGCTCTTTTCTCCTTTGCGCTCCTTTATCTGTTTATATTCCTAGAGAATTAAACATCTTTTGGGGCTGTCAACCAAGGTATTCACATCACATGCCACAAAAACAACCAGAGAGGACAGCAGGGATTGCATTTCACCTCCTCTGTACAAAATATTTTGCGCTCCTTCCTGTCTCTTAAAAGAACATACTGACCATGTCAAAACACCAACTTATGTTCTGTCATCATATAATGATTAATTTGTGTTTTGCTGTTTGTGGAAAAGAAAAATACTGCCTTGGCTTGGGCTAGATGTTCACATCCTGTACTGTACTTCCACCTATGACAGATGTTTCAGATGGCACCGGACTTTAGTTCCCCTGCTTTGCTTTTAATTGCTAACAGTCTCCTATAGAAACAGTTAACAAAAATTTAAAACTCTGGGAGCCTCCAGAAGCAATGCCATGCTAATGGATGGAACAGTCTGTTACTTGCTTAATTAGTTATGTTAAACACCTTGAGCTTTGGTGTTAACAAATTCACTTAATCATAGTAAATAATGAGGATTATAATTGAAATTGTGACCTTTTGCCTCTTGCAGAGGTACTAAGTTGTGCCAAGTTTGCTTCACACCTGCTAAATCAAGGCTGATCAATGCCGGGCAATGGCTGGACATAATAATGTATTTGCACCTCTTAGAAACTCTGGAGGAAGGGAAGCCAGTTCAAACACACTTTGAGGATCTGGGAAGCAACGTGAATATTCTCTGCTGTGGGAAGTGACTGCTGCAGTAGGGAAGTGCTGGTATGTGTAGCTCATGCAAACACAGAGTGGCCAATAAAGCTAATTCTGAGCCCAAACTGGTTACAACATGCAATCAGGAGCAATCTTCCTGAGCCAAGAGGAGTGGGGGGAATGTGGAATTTAGATTTGTTGCCACTGTTTTCTGAAACTTGATTGAAAAGACTGAACTGAAGAAGTAGTAAAGACTATGGAAAGCCTTGGAAGAAGCCAGGATCTTCATTATGCAATTGTACAAATGCATGTCCATAGCAAATCAGGTACAAAAACCTGATGGATATAAAAAGATGCTTTCCGGTGGCCAAGCTATTCCAGGGCTGTGCAGCACTGGCTTCACATTTTGCACCTTTTCTGCTGTCTGAGATCAAGGAGTGCATTTCCTCTTTGAAGGTCTAGTGGCATCAAGTACATGTATTCAGCCAGAGCATAAAAATATCAAGCAAAAATATGAAACCACTGACTTACAGGGGTCCAGAACGTATTTATAAGTAATTTGCATGAAAGGACATACTGTTTGGATATATATGTTCTGATCAGATAAGTGAGGAGAAAACTTTGCCCTTAGTTTCTCTTCCTACCTCCCTCTTTTTTTCCTTAGAGCTGTAGTGCGCATTACCTCTCATTCAGCATATTTTTGCAGTTGCCCACCTTCCCTGTACCATGTTTCTTTGGTTTCTGTCTAAATAAAAGCCAAGTGTGCCCATCTGTGGAGGAGGGAAAGGGAAAAAATAAACAAGCCAAACTCAGTTTCCTGAGGTAACTGCTAATTGCAAGTTTCCCAAGAATTGCTTTGTGGGACGGAGCAGGATAATGCAAGTTCCCCTTGCTTTGGACCTCTGTGCCAAAGGAATATTTCCAGCCCTGTGGGGAATGCAGAAGGGGAGTGTGGAAAAAAGTCACTGCTCAGGAATACTGAGCTGCTTGGAGCAGAGACCTCCAAATGAAGAACCTAAACTGGAGCCAACCTCTGCCATGGGAGGGTTAGCACTGCTCCCATGAAGAATATTAGCTCTTCTGCAGTCATTGCTATAGTGATAAGCTGTAGGAATCTCTGCTAGAATTAATTTGGAAAAATTATCTTCCTGTGATAAAAGCAGGGCCACCAAGCACATGATTAAATAGGTTTGTAGATTGTTTCCCTTACACTCAAACCTCTGAGATTGCTGTGGTTGACAAGAGTGGATGAAGAGCTGTGCTATTGGGGGCCTCAAGCAATAGGAGCAGCTACGGTCATGATCACTTAATTTAATTCAGAACCCCCAGCTTCCCATGTTTCCCAATTATTAGTAAAATTTAAAGCATTAAAAAAAAGCCCCTAGCAAAGGACCACAACCACAAAAAAACCCCGAAACAAAAAAACCACCAAACCCAACACCCCTGCCCAGCCCCAAATAATAAGACAAAAAACCGCAAACCCCCCCCCCCAAAAAAAAAAAAAAAAGCAAAAAACAAAACCCCTGTTGATCTTGGATGTCCGTGACAGAACCTACATAACATATCCTGGATCTGAGGTATTTACTTTTGGGAAGCAATGGCTAAACACAAGGAAGAATTGATAACTCTTGCTATGAAAAAGACTTTGAGAAAGATGTTATGAAACATTTCATGGCAATGGCAGATTGGGGGCATGCTGGAGCTGCCTCTAGTTTAGTTAAGTGCCTTAGGCAGAAATTTGTTTGCCTGCAGAAAGCGAACATTAGAGAAAGAAGCTATAAGCTATCCACTAACAATATATGAAGCACCAGGAATGAATATGTCAAACCTGACTTGTAATGAATCTACTGTGGAGCCTACGATATCTCTTTAGATATGCTTGGTCTTGTCTGAGATAGGAATAAACTTTTTGATGAGTATAATGAATGCCTGTGAATAAGAGAAAGCCTCAAGTTGCACAGGAAATGCAGCGACAAGAAATAAATAGCTATTGCAGCCTGGTGAGATTTAACAGCTTAAGATGCAATCAGCAATGGTGTGTCACTGGAGCTGGGCTCTGTGCACGTTAGAGCATGATCCTAGGAGCAGTTCCACAACAGGGACAGAAGCCAATGCAATTGATTTTCCATTTTTAAGCCTGAACATAGGAGCCCCAATTTTATCCCGGGACCCCACTGTGGTAGGTTCTATTTAAATGCAAAACCTATAGAGATTTTCTTCTGAAAAGGTCATTATGTTCATGTTGTGAATGAGACAGATCCAGTTTGTGGTGCAGGATGCACACAGTTATGATTTATTTAACATTTACACTGTGGTTGCATACTGGTTGTGCCCCACTTTTACATGAAAAATACACAATGAGTTTTAACGCTGTCTAAAAAGTGGTGAAAATGCAAGAAAAGCAAACAAGATGGATAACAGCAGGAAGAAACAGTGCAGGCAGCTGGGCAGGTTGTCATGGTGTGTTTTTAAGAGAGGTTTGAACTGGGCTTTGCACCCTTAACTCATGTGAGCAGTTTGTGCAGCCCAGCTGGTGAAAGCTGCTGTAAAACTCTAATTTCTTGTTGTTCACAAATTGTTGTGACCTTCATATTGCACCTAATGATGGTTGTTGGTATCGATGTGCAAAATCAGGCATAAAACTTGGACCAGTCCTTGTCAGGAGAAGCTGGAAGTGAATTATTAGAAAATTGCTTAAAAGGAAAGCAAGAAGTCTAAACCCCATATTACTGTTCCTATAAAATCTTGTCATTTCCTGCGGACAATATACCAAGTTATAGAACCACACTATTATAATGTCTATAAACATTTAGAATAAATCAAATATTCTCCTTTTGGTTTGTTTCAGATTGCTTTATAATTAACTAATGTGCATTCCTGAAACCAGTTTTATATTGTCCTAATGGCTCTGGCTACAAAATGAGATCACCAACTAAATGACTGTCAAACCACAAAGACCTTTAATGATCTTTTAGGAAGAGCTGCATTACCTTGGACTGAAAAATTTTGCTGCTGCACAGTAGCACACTGCTGGAATGTTGATATTGCATAAGACTCGTGATAATGAAATTCCACATGCAAGTATTCATTTCTACGTTGTCAATACTGGATGACAGTTTCAGGAATAGGTTTTTTTTTGTAATTTCCTTTTAATAACTTGGTTCAGCAATGTACTGAGAAAGCATTTAAGTCCCACTGAGGTGGATGCTGAGGCTCCATAAATGTGATATGTATCAGCTGAGAATTTGTCCCTTGGCACTTAAGATATAGTTACCTGCTTTCCTGAATTGAGACCACAGAGAACTACATCACATTAAGGTAGTTAAGAGTACATAAAATATTTCAGGGGGGGGTTAAAGTGAGGGTAGCGTTGGTGATGGCTGTTCTTAATAATTTGGGGAAAAAAATAGAGGCAACATAAACACAGAAACAGACTTAGACTTCAGAAATGAAACCTTTTAATAATTAAATTTTTATCACAGGAGATGTTTGATATCATTAGGAAATCTTTTCTCCCCACTGGAGGAATTCAGTGGTCTATAAAGCAATTACAATTCAGAATCATCATTTCATTTAATAGCCTGTAGCATTGTTCTCGGGTTTTGTCCACTCTGGACAGTGTACTTTTAATTAACTCGTGTAGTACCTTATTGGGCTTTGTTATAAAGAAGCTAGAGGTCACCAAATGCAATCCATTCTGCTGTAATGTGTTTGTTTGTTTGTTTAATTATGTCTATCCTGCTTTGCTTCACTAAAACTGGATCCTGAGAGCAGTTAATTTATTGTATTTCCATCATTGAGTGTTTTTATATGGTAGATGATAATGCAGGAATCTGTTGGTGGGAGCGAAACAACCAAGTTCTATAACTTACAACAACAAAAATGTTTCTTTTCATTTAGTTTCTGGGGAGTAAACTTGATCAGATCTTAGTATTTCAATGAAATGTGAGAAGTGAAAGCTTGTTCATTGGGTAGGCAGCAAAGGGCTGTTTTCTGATGCCTGTTTGGATTTCAGGAGTGCACTGCCTTCCTCCTCTCTCCCTCAGAAGAGCGATGGGAGGACCACCAGGCTTTCCTGTGCACCCTTCTCATGCCCGTGCATCTTATTTGAGCTCATATTATTTGGAATTTCTGGATGATTTTGGCTGAGAAAGTTTCCAGGAATTACTCAGGAAAAGTGCAGTTTTAAAGTTTGACCTGTTGTCTTCAGGAAGCAAACAGTATCCCATATAGAAGTGTTTTGTGTGGTGTAAAGCTACAAGAGGAGGCTCCTTCAGAAGTGACTTAAAGTGATATTCAGCAGTGAAAAGAATGAGGAGCTTCCTTCAGAGGAATAGTCCATGTTCTGAGGGTGTTTGGTTGCTGAAGGTGGCAGCAATATTCAGGAGATGTGTCTATGATCCTGCCAACAAACCTTTTCATCCTCTGAATGTTTTGATAAGAACTGAAATTAATTATTTCAGTCTAAAATAATTTAACTTTTATTCTGAAAAAATCGTGAAGCAGAGTCTGGCAGGAAAAGTAATGCCTTTACTCTTAACAGTGCTGTAAGACTCTGCTAACTATTCTTTAAGCAATGAATTCCTTTTCATGTCTGTTGAACAGCTGCAGCGAGATGTCTGCATGATTTATAGGCTACTTGGCTGACAATTCTGGGGTAGTTAGCTGGTTTCATACGCTGCTGTTGTACCATTCTGTGAATATATTACCAGTTGCTGGAGTCTGTTCTCTTTGGATTTTAATGTTGTGAAGTTTCTGAAGGGACAAGGAGGAATGAGATGCTGGAGGAAGTCAGAGAGTAGCATTGTCAAAACTGTCGGGCTGACAGCGTTCTATTTCCAAAAGCAGCTTAGCTTGCTTAGGTGTCAGGAGACAAATAGGTTTCTGAAATCAGGTTCCTGAACACCTAAATCATTCTTGACAGCTTTTAAAACTTCTGCATGTTGAATGCACTTGCTTAAATTCCCCCCTTGTTGAATTTGGAGTAAGTCTAGTTCTTTGAACTAATCCAAATCAAATCTTTGACTTCAATAGAAGCTTTTTTCTTGTGTAATTAGATATGTAAGCAAACATCATCAAGACTGAAGTCTAACAGGCCATGTGCAGCACAGAAATGCTTTCTTTGGCTGTGAGGTGTAGTTTTTGTAAATGTAACATTTAATTGCACTTAATATAAATGTAACAATGTCTGAAACACACCCTATTTGCTGAGTTGGCTTCCATTAAGTAGTGCAGGAAGGTTCATAATCCAGCCCTCTCCTTTGTGAGAGTAAGAGGATGGCCATTGTTTTATGTGGTGCTCAGTCACCTCTGAATAGTTGTGAGTTGTAGATTTCCCCTAGCACAGATGCCCTCTCCAAGCTCTCCGAAGTTTATTGGCCCATGTGCAGAACCTTCCCAGTACAGCATGAGCGTTACTCTTAGAACAGCCCAGAGAATCTTGCAGCTCCTTTTGCCCTGCAAACACCTCTGACTGTGTTGGTTCTGGACAGAGTCACTTGGGGACTGTCCTGCCCCTTCCCTGCCTGGGGAGTACAGCAGGGTCTAAAGCACATGCACAGGGAACAAAATTAGTTGGAGCTCAGATATAAGATAACCACTCTTAAATGCGGAAGTGGTTAGTAGAATGGAGATTATTTCTTGCTGATATAGTCAATAAAATTCTTTATAGAAGTGGCTGAAGGAGAAGTAGGAAATTACGGCAAGCACAGAGCTGCAGTGTTACGGCTCAACATCTAAAATAAGAGTCAACAAATGCATAAATTACCAGGGCAGTGCAGTGCATTCTGCACCATAAAAATATTTGAAAGACTTATTTATACTCAGGTTGACTGAGCTAATGTTTTTGCATAATATGAGTAGCATGAGTTTTCAGCTGTTTGTATTTAATATTCTACAATAAGATTTTAGTTGCATTTGTCTAGAAGAGCATAAAGAAGTGTACAGGCCTATTCCTGGTGTCACTGGGCACTCACAGATGAAGGAGTTTGAAGCCCTTGGTGTTTTCCACTGCTGGCTCTGGTATCCCAGGGGTGCCTGAAGGATCTGAAGGCAGCTCTGTCCTGCCAGGGGCACCGATCCTGCTCCCTGGGGCACCAGTCCTGCTCCCTGGGGAGCCAATCCTGCTCCCTGGGGCAGGACTGGAGGGCTTGGCACCCACGGGCCATCAGCATCCTCCTCGGGCTCCACCTCACCCCATGGGTGTAGGTGGAACCATGTGTGTGCCACTGGCATCTTCAAAGTTTTGTCTGGTGAATGTCCTCATGGGAAAGTAAAGCTTGGAGAGAGGAAAGAGGCAGAGCAGAGAAAGGAAGAGCTCATTTGTTTATTATCTTATGTGTGTATTTCACATTGAATGTCTTACACTCTCTCTGCTGCCTAATTTCATAGACATACACCCATGTTATCACAACTTATTAAGTTTAAAAGACAAGTCTACATTTTTTGGATTCCCCAAAACAAAAAATCACTTTTCATCTTCAGTGTCTTGAAAAAATCAGACCAAAATGCTGACAGAGGCAGGAAAAAAAGTAGGATGTATCTAAATTTACATATTGTTTTCTTCCAGTAACATTGTTATTCTCACTATTCTCATTTGTTACTCTTTAAAGCATCGCAACTCATTGCTGAGTCAGAACAAGTCACATGATTCCAGTTGTCTCTTCCTTGTATTTTTCATGCAGTAATTTACCCCCTGAATTTCTCCTAATTTACCCTAATGAGTTGCAATCAATGCAAATGTTTAAGTTGACATTTTAGTGTATAGTTTATATTTTGCTTTTTTCAGAGTATTTTTCTCAAGGTCTCAAATGGCCACAGGGTAGGAAGAAGTAAAAGGCTTAAAAAAAGGCTTAAAAAAGAAAAAAACAAACTTAAACCCCAAGCTGCTTTTGAATCCTTGTCAGTGCTCGTGGTGAAGTGTTCCCTGTGTCTGTGAGGTCCTGCCTGTGGGAACATCAGCAGCAGCTGTGTCCTGGGTGTCCCTGGGTGTCCCTTCCGGGCAGGGCTGGCAGCCCCTGGGGTGCCTAAATGGGACTGGGTCTGAGTGTGCCAGCACCAAAGGAAGGGATTTGAGGAAAGGCTGTCAGGGTACGTTCACCTGCTGAGGGAGCAGCACCAAGGCTGAGGCTTGCATTTTTCTAAAGGAAAACTCTAATGTGAGGGCTGTGATTTTTTGGAGAAAAAATGAATTTATGAAAGAAAGGAGGAAGCAAAGACCTATTTCACCCTTGATGGACCATTCTGTCTGGAAGAGTATGGAATTTTTTTTACATCTGATAATAAAGGTGAGGTGAGAGAGGATGATAAAAACCTCTCGCTCTGGGAAGGCAATGGGGGCCTCAGTGAAACCCCAGCTCCAGGATTGGAGACTGATGGAACAAAGCATGTGGGCAAAAGCTATGTCTGTTATTTTACTGCACCAAGGCTGGCATTTCCCTCCAGCCCTGCCAGTCCTGCTCTGCTGGATTGGAACAGATCTCCAGCCAGGACAGGAGACTGCTCTGATATTTTCTGTTCTTGATCTTTCACTAAACTGAAAGTGAACTTCTTAGATTTGATTGAAGCATAAAATATTCTGGTCAATCTTTATCTTGTTTCAAGCATTTATTTCATGTATTCCCCTGGTTAGGTGTCTAGAAAGGATCAACTGATGAGCTCAGGGAATCTTCAGATCTAACAGGACTAAGATTAATCACCTATAACCAACTCTTAGAAGAGAGTGAGTTCCTAAATTGCTCTATCATATCATGTTAAGTAAAAGTTTTTATTTTTGGGCAGAGTGGAAGAAGTTTGAGACTATGGGAAAGTTTTTCAAAGCTATCAAAGTGAAGGACTGACTAGAAAACATATTTGGGGGAAAAAAAAAGACCAAAGACAAATTGAATGTGAAGCAGAGTGGCTGTTTGGTCTGAAGTAATTTTAATGTTTCCAAACAGTGATCTACACACAATGATTGTTGTGGTAGAGTTGTAGTTGTGTAAGACTTTGAGTCTTCTATTTTAATAGATATAGAAAATTGATAGACAAAACTTGTTGGAAAGCACTACTGGAGTGTTAAAAGTAATATTTTTGAAGATGCTATTGGCAGAATGAAAAGCGAGTTTAGAGTCATATGAAAGCCCAGGAAGTGTAAGCTTAGCAGCTCCTCTGCTTGTTCAGTGTCATGGCAGAATCACACACTGTGTGATGGATCTCAAATGTTGCAGATATGACCTTCCTTACCAATGATAAACCAAAAACCTGGCCCCGCTCCTCAGCTTCAGCTGCTGTTTCTTTTCGTTAAAAAGAAAAAAAAAGGTTTGTCCCTTAACCTCCTAAAAGAGGTTTTAGTGAGTGGAGTGGGATTTACTCAATGCAACAAGAGATGATTACCTTGCCAAATACTGTCTGAATCATGCCTGAGTTTATTCCTGCCCTGGGTGCATTGAGTAGGATGCAGTTGTGTCCTTGAGGACACGATCCATGAGGGTGCTGACTGTGAAGAGCTGTGGAAATAGCAGAGCATGGATAATGGGAACCTGTGACCGAGGTTGCCTTGGGAGTGAACCAGCCAGGTACAGGAGCAATGCAAATTCTATCCCAATGCTGTCATTCCTGTCTATTATTGTGGATTCAGCACTGAAAATGTAGTGGCATTCAGTTTTCTGGAGTACTTGAAAATTGAAGTTGTCCAGATTCTGTTTCCAAGATGCAGGTGACAATCTCTATGGTATTGGGTCTTAACCTGAACTAAAACATAGTATAAAAATGTTTTTGTGAATACTGACCACTAGATCTTCCCTGTCAGAATATTACTCTTGTATCATTTCTTTTCCTTTGAGCATTTGTCACTCTGGTTTTAGACATTGCTCACCTGAAATATCCCAAATAACCAGGCAGGTGTTTGCTTTATATTCTCTTCTTGTTCATCATCACCTACAGCTGCTGCAGTTTGGAAAAGCACGTTAAGCTTATTGACAATATTCCTTTTAACTGTGCTTGATGTGTCTAATGATAAATGCTGCTTCACTCTCAAGAGATTAAATTCATGGTCTTTTTTATGTGTTGTATATCCTAAAAGAAGAAAGAAGTGTGCAGTAAACAATAAAGGCCAATGAATGAGGAGTCTCAAATGGTTTCCCAGACTAAGTTGTAACCTTTCAGGTATTGTGAATTTTAGTAAGGGATAATAGAAAAAGGATGTCCTGTTTCTCCTGTTTTGAAATGTTTCCAGACCTAGGATGGGAGGTTATTTTCAAGGCTGAATATGATTTGTGCTGTGTTATTCCAGGGGTCAGAGTTCAACATTCTTTAATAGCCAAATTTTCTATTGACCTCAAAGAGAGCTTTGTGGGGGAAAGGACTGTGGGATTCAGCTCACAGTGATTTCTGTTCTTTTTTAATAAGGAAAAGTCTTGGCTGGCTAAAACTGTGCATTCCAATGAAATACTGGTCCGTCATTTGCAGAGTAAATGTACTGTTTAATATTAAAGAAATGATTCAGTCTTTTAGTAGCAAAGTTCTTTCAGGTTATTAAAGTAGCATTATAATTTCTGTTCTACTGGTGTCACAAATGAAGTTCTGCAGGATGGTCGTGACCAATTAGCAGTAGGTTGAGCCTTACAAAGGATCATTTTAATCACTTCTTTCTATCCAGCTTTCAGTTTTTCAGTGTTGAATGAAGGTTTGACACTCAGTGGATTAACAAATCACTGACTATTTCTCAGATTTTTTTGTTTTTTTAACACTGCAAAGCAGGGTTCTTATCAGTAGCAAGGTTATCAGGTTCCTGATATTATAGTGCTCATTTCTTACATGTGTTTTTTCATCACTGTGTGATGCAGAGTGATACAAATAGGTGACTTCAGGTGAGCAGAGCCCCAGTGACATTTGGAAAAGATGCTCTTTTAGAACAAGTTTGTAGTCTAGGTAGGCCAGAATACATCTCATGCACACGGGAAGGTTAATCAGCTAGAAAGGAGAAGAGGGGGTTGATCAAGTTAAACTGGCAGTTGACAAACATTTATTATAGGAAATGATAATTATTTCATATTCTAATAATGCGCTTGTGTTCTAGTATTTTTTCCCCACATACTTCCATATTTTACTGTATTAATTTTAAAAAGTTGCTTTCCTATGAGCTTACATCATAATTAGTAGCAAATGTAGCAGCAGAGATCATTCTAAGTGTCAGAATATGAAGAGAAAAACGAGGTGAAGGTACTTGTAAGATTTGAAAATACTATTTTACTTGAGAAGAAAGGGTTTGACTGATGTTCTGGGCTTTTTGCAGGGGAAGAAAGGCTATTTGTCTTGGTTTCTGGATCCAGAAATTAGCCAGGCTCCCTCCTCTTACAGCTGTGACAAATGTTTCTTACAGCAATGCTAGTGGGAATAACCTATTTACAGATAATGTGAAAAATGAAAGATGATAAATCACTTCTTGATAGTAGAGCTAGAGAAATTTTAAGCCAAAAATGAAAATGGGTATTTATGATGGTTCCAAGGACGCTTTTAATAGCTGTCTGTTCCATTTTCCCCCTGCTGTCTAGTGTACACGATGCTATAAAAACACACGGGGGTTTTTTGTGATAGAAGTGTCATTCAGAATTAAGAGATTCCTGCATGGTTATGCACACTCATGGTTCTGTGGCTGGCTGGTGGCTGGAGTCTTCATTTCCTGACGCCTTCATCCTCTGAGTGCTGGATTGTTTGACAAGCCATATGCCCATTTGCCTGTATGAATTCAAGTGGTACCTCTTTTCCCCTGTTGATACCGTATTGCCCTCTTTTATAGATTTGTTAAAAATGCTATAAATATGATAAATTCGCTGCTGTTGTTTAAATTCAATATTAACATAAACACCATCCCAGAGCAGAATGCTTTTCAAGAAGAGCAATAAAATCTTACCTGCAGTGGTAACCTTGGCTGTCTCCTCCCCTGAGGTGTGATAAGAGCTGTGCCCTGGGAGAGCAGCATCTGAACCCTCTGCAAAAGCATTAAATGGCCTGTGCGTGCAGCTGCTCGAGCTGCCACTTCCACTAAACACTTCTTCTCTTTCCATGGCCTCTTTGCTATGGTAGATTGCCTGCAAGGCTTCATTCTGAGTCTGGGCCTTCAGCCAAAATAAAAGCCAGAGACACATCAAAGGACTTGCTTAGAGGATCACCAAATATTACTTTTAAATAGAACAGAAAGTATTTCTTCTGAAACCCTAGGTTGGGCGTGGAAAATGTTGTGTAAAGGTGAAATTTGGAAATCCTGGGAAAAAGGAGTTGTGTTGGACAAATACATGTGGTGGCCAAGCTTAAAAAAGGACATTTTGGGAGCAGGATGCTTCAGAAAGGTCTTCAGCCACTACAAGCAGATTAATAGAAACGATAATTGCAAAAGGATTTTGTGAATAATCCAAAACCCATGGCATTGACCATAAAGCTTGCGGAGCACAAGCAAGAGATTATTTTGTAGAGCCTGAGAACCAATTTGAACTTGGAGGAGTGAGTTCCCCAGAGACTTCATGTAGCAGAAATTAAAGGGCAATGTCAGTGGGAAAATGGTCTGGTGAACTTGGTGGTTCTGTGGTTCATGTGCATCCTCTGCTGCCGAGCCAGGACAGCACTGGGAGTTTGTAGAGGTGTGATGTGAGAGTGATGTGCAATTCCTAGAAATAATTGCAACAATTTAATCTGGAAGGAAAAAAGGGACATAACTTGTCCAGGAGAACTGAGAAGAGGAATCTTAAGAGTTTAAGAGTAGAAACAGAAATATAAATACAGGTTTTCTTGAGAATTTTCTGTTATATGACTTTTCTCGTTGACTCAGTGCACAACACTGTATTAGTTCTCCAGATATTGATGAGGTTTTTTTTTGCAGGGAGTGGGGCAAGGGAGCATGTAATATAAAATATCTGCAATTACTTGTATTTTTCATTACAAAACAATTTTCCAGGACTCGCTGAAGAGGCCTGGCTAGCTATATGGTGATATTACCCTGGGTAGGCAAAGGAGGTGCTGAGATTCAGAGGCTCTGTTGTAAGCCGATGCCTGAGCTATAGACTGGCTTGTTTTGTTCAGGGTTGCTGAGTTGGTGTCAGGCAGCAAACCAGGATCTGTCAGACTTCTTAGCTCTGAGGGATTACTGAGCAGCACAGAAGCCTGGAAAAAATACATGTCTCAGTGCTGAGCAAGAGACAAATCTCACTGATGCGCCCCTGCTTATATAATTGCAGTTTTAACAAGCTCAGGATCTGCCCCCTCCAGAGTAGGTGTGAATTACATCCTCAAAAATATTCCAGAATTAATCTGCCCACCGAGGAGCTCGTCCCTTCCTGATTGGTGTCTGTATTGAGCTGTCCTGTCACTGCTGTGATCCATCTCCTCCCGTGTGTGAAACACTGCCCCGGATCGAACCATGCACCGCAAACAAATCGGCAGGCAAATGTGGAGAAAAAGCAAATACTAAAGGTTGTGGACATCGGGCTTGGATCTTGACTAAATATTTGTAGAACGCTTTTTCTAATTATCTTCCCAGTGCTGGTAAAAATATAGAAGGCTCCTGAAGGTACTTAGCAGATAGTTTTAGATATCTGCAGACTCTGCTCATCCTTTTCTTTTGTTCATCTGTCTGTTCATAAAAATTGATCTTCTCTCTCAATTTTTTTCAGATGTTTCCATTTGATATCTAAATTTTAATATTTATTTTCTCTCTCCTCGGGAGAGTACAGAGTCCCTGATATCTTAAACTAGCACACTTTGATGTGTGACGGTGAAACATTTTTCTGCAGTATTCACAGCAGTGAGGGGATTTAACACTATGTAGCACTACAATACAGAGAAATAATCTTCCCCAAGACAGAAAGACTTGTTGTGTATAGGGTGCTGTCTTTCATATTGAACGGTTGCTGCTGAACCCCAGAATAAACAGCTTTTACCTGCTAATGTAAAACTTCAGAGAATCTGAGAGTAAATTGAAGGGAAACTGTACTTAATTTATACAGTTCATATTTATTCGTAATATGTCTTTGGAGGCAGGTTTTAAACATGGTAACACAAAAATATTTGTGTTAAATTGCTTTTCAACATGTGCTATGAATTAAAGTCTCTGCTCTAGCCACAGAGCGCACATGGGTTTGCTACAATCCTTAAGGCTGCAGATTTAGGTTTGATACTTTGATTATTCCTCCACAGAGGATTTACAATTTTTCAATTTGAAATGTATTCCTGGGAAAATATTGCTGATGTCACTGTCACAGTGAGGAATATTTGTATTATGCAAAGTTAGAAGATGATTTCTTTTTGTGTGAGTAGGTAGATTACAAAGCCTTGTTGTAATTCATGTTTGGAAAGTTATTACAGAACATTCTAGATTAAGAGGAAAATATTAGACCTTAAATTACTTGTGAGAGAAGCTCTTTCCCAGGGGAGCCCAGCACTGCTGCACAGTGCAAAGGGCCTGTTCTGTTCAGTTCCTGCTGAACATGAGCATTTCTCTCCATGGCAGTTTGCTCAGTGCTCTTCCCCTTTGTTTATGGAAATCCTACTGCAAGACACTGATTTTTCAGATTTAAAGGTACGGCTGAGCAGCCTGCTCTGATTAAATAATTATTTTTCCTGAGGGTATTTCTCTTTGGTACTTCAAGAAGGATTTAAATGCCTCTAACCTGCTAGTAATGCACATGTGGTATCATCATGCTTAAAAACCCATGTTAACAAATCCGTGTTGGCTGCAGGTTAAGCTTTTTCAGTTTGCTCTCAAGTGTTTTGGGATGTCTTTCGTGACTCACTTGTGGGTTTGCAACTTAGATTACACAGTATCTCAAATGTGTGCTGGGAATTTTAATTCCTTTTTACACTCTTTCTGTTATGGGCGTGGAATGAGGAGCAGAGTGAGGAAATAGCAGTAAAAGGCATTGTTGTATGAAAGCATGCTTATGAGTAATTTGATGTAAAATTGCTACAGATTGTGCAAAATAAATACTTGTGAGTGTATTTTTAAAAACTGTATAGATTTATATATTTATTTTCATGTTTGTATTACACTAACTTGTTGTGTTCTTATATAGATCTGTACCCATTCATGCTTACTGATCACTCGTCATTATCCTAAGCCTTCAACAGGAAGTTTGCTACAATTAGCTTCAATACTCATTCTGATTAAACTTCGTGGTCATTCAATTATAGCTTTTGATCTTCAATATTTGTTTACCCCCCTGGATTTTAACAAGATGAGGCTGCTCAGAGCCCTGTCCAACCTGACCTTGGTTGGGATGTGGCATCTGCCCCCTCTGCACAACCTGTTTCCAGTGAAACTGAAAGGCTGCAGTAAGGTCTCCTGAGAGCTGTCATTGTGGTTTCTTCAGTGCTCTGCTTTCTTTTCCTGAGTTTTTCTAAAATCTCTTCTTTCAACAGCATTTTTTGGTGCTTTTCCCATTCTTCTCTCGTGGCTGTGCTTGATCTTGTGTTGACTAGCTTTCATTTCCCCGTGTTAGAGGCAACGTTTCTGTCTCTGTAGCACAGGAGATGATAAGAAAGGGTAGGAGGTGAAGGGTCTGTACCAGCAGCCTGTCTCTGCCCCTGCTGGGAATGCACTGGACAGGACAATAGGCGATGGGGGATAGAAGTGATCTTTACTTTCCTGGTCTAGAGATTGCCCTGAGGAGGTTACAGCCATCCTTTGGAGGCTTTGTGGGAATGGCCTCAGTGAGCTCAGCATTTAACAGGAAGAGCCATCCCCTTCCCAATGGGGAGAAAGCAGAGAGGAGCTGTATCCACAGGCTGCATGACAGGAAACAAAGCAATTATCAAGTTTATTACTGTGCTCTTTTATCCTGCCCTGCAGTGTGGATGCATTGCTGGCAGAGTTTTCAGGTGCCTTGAACCTCCCTGACCACTCCCATTGCTGCTGGGGCAGTCTCTGCACATTCCCTCTTGTTCTGAGCACAGCTCAGGCAGCCACCACTGCCTTCAGCCTCTGCCAGGGAGGGAAAAGCTGTGCCACAAACCAGATGGCCAAAGGAAAAATCTGAAAAGGGCGATTTTAATGAACATTTATTACTTCATGGTCTTCCCCCCTTTACTAAAAAATGCATGAAAACGAATGATGATGTAGAATTACTTCATCCCTAATTGAGTACACTTGCAAACATTGGCTATCTTCTGTTCTTTCTAATCTGAATGGAATCTGTGAATAATAATGATCTCATGATGTGAGTGGTGGAACAAAAGTAGCCCTTCTGAGCAAAGTGTCAGAATGTGAAGTCTTACTGATTAGGGCATTACTTGAGTGAGCCAAACGCTGCCTCTAAGTGTCACTAACCATCAGAGGAGAAATCTTTACCAGCGCCCCTTGTTCCTGAGCCTGGTCACTCTGAGTCTGCCACAGGGACTCCAAAATTATGAAGAACTTGCTCTGGCCAAGGCTGTGCCCAGCTGTATCCTCAGTCAGTGCAGGAGCTGCAGCGTCACTTGTTGCAAGAGCTTTGACCAGTTTTATTTAGTTGCTTTCTTTTCACCATCAGTGTCACATTTGGTAAAAAGAACTGTTGAGAATGGTGAAGGAAAATGAGACCTTAACCTGTGGTGAGGAATCCCCATTAAGAATGTGAAACATACTTGAAATGTTAGTAAGACTTTGCCAGATGATCCAAAGGGTTCTGTAGATCTGTATCTTCAACAAACCAAGCACAAGATTCCACAAAAATTAATTATTAGTCATGTTTGACATTTGTCTAGCAGAAAATTACATTGTATTCCATACATTATAAATGATGGTATGGTGCATATTCTCTCCCCTCAATATGTGTTATATACATAATCTTTTCTGGCTAGTCCTGCATGAATAATTGTTACAGATAGTGTATCAAAGATCTGACTAGTTCTCAGTACCTTTTCATTTTCCCAATCTTAATTAAATCTGTGACTGAAGAGGATGCATGATGAGAATGAAAAAAATCAGCTTGTATAAATCAAAAGCAGTGATATGAAATCAAACAGATCAGGATAAAAGTGCCTTTTATATATAGGCTATTAAGGACTTTTTCTTTACCCCCTTGCCTTTTTGTTTGTTAGATTGAAGGGACAGAATTGCTGTTCAGCTCCTGAAGCAAACAGAGGGGGGAATTCTACAGCTTGTACAGAGGCCTCTTGTGCAGTGGGAGCTGCGCTGCATCTGCTGTGCTGAGAAATGCGCTGTGCTCCCAAAAGCGCCGGCGCTTTCCCTTCCGCCCGCCCCAGTGCAGCCACTCCGCCTCCCGCAGCGTCTGGCCCGTACAAAAGCCCCCCTTTCCTGCTAAGGTTATTTTTAGCCACGGTCCATGATTTGGGATGGGTTACAGCCTCCCCCAGTGATGGGCAGAGGCTGTTCCGGGAGGAAATTCAGTGCTTGGTGCCGCAAAGCAAAGCTCTCCTCACCGGCTCGAGTGCAGTGTCCAGTTGACAAAGTTATGTTTATTTATGGTAGTAGCTATGAATTTGTTAGAGTGCTGTATTGTTTGTAGGAAATCACACAAATTGCTGATTCCAGTGGATTAGACTCGTGTAAGCCTGGCTTGTGTAAGAGTTTGCAGAAACTGCTCTTCTTAATTTGACAATGTCTTTCAATAAACCGATGCATCTGTTGTGCATGCTCGGCGCTGTCTGTTGGTATAAATCAGGCACTACTTCATTAGTCTAGCTTGAAACCAAAGCAGGAAGGAGAGTTTTATGCAGTTCTGAGATCTTGCCAAGTTTTGGGGAATTAGGATAGGAAGTGGTTTATTGTAAATCAATTTGGCCATATGCTGTTACAGTAAGCAACAAGCAAAGTTTACTTGATGCATATTTAAGTATTGGAGCAACAAATGAATAAAATGAGATGGTTTACTATTTTATGTATATATATGTATATAACCCCTCTTACTCAGTCAAAATATTGAATTAACCTATTTTTCTGTTCAGACCCTTTAAAATAGAAAGAGATTAAGACCTTGGGGCAATCTGAGTAATCAGAAGTTGATTTAATTTCAGCTGTTGAAGTTTTGGCTTAAAAAGAAATGTTCAGGTCTACTGATTTTTTGGTTTATTCATTGTTCAAAGCTTGTTTGGCTGATTTACTGCGGGCAGCTTTTGGCGTAATTGAATTGATAACATGGGCTGGATTGCCCTGTGAAATTAGAAAAACAGAACACTCCTTCCGGTAACATCTAGTGATGGAAAATCCTGTTTTTCTTAGGAGTCTGACTGATGGTAAATATTCCCTTAGAGAGCTTCAGAAGGGCTGTGTGGCACTTGGCAAATGTTTTGATCAATATTAAAATTCCAGGTGCAGCTTTCTTGCACCTAGGGGAAGACTAATCCTTTTTTATTTAAACTGCCATAGCTATGTTAACTTTTTCTCCTTGCAGATCCTCTCTGTGCAGCCCTATAAGGTATGGAAGCAGCAGCTGCAATCTCTGTCACTCAGGAAATGTATTACAAATGAAAGGAATTAATGTCTTGAGCATTTTGTCCTTGTGCTATTTTGGTGCAGAACATCATACGTTTAGTAAATATGTGAAGATATGAATGCCACAAAGTCACGGCTTGAGATCTCTGAATTTTTGTTTGTCTGGGTTCAAAGTCAAGTATTGCCTGCGAGTATGTCTTTTTGAATAAAGCAGGGATTCTCATTTCCCAGCCTAGAAAACATTAACAGAGCAGGGCTTGGCTCAGCATCAGGAATAAGGAACAAACAGACTCCTTGCCCCCAGCCTCTCCCAGTCCTAGGGAGAAGGCAAGAGTGGCTCCTGATAAATGAGTTTAAATGTGAATTGCATAATATTTCACTGAAATTCCAGATCCAAAATAGTCCAAGGAGAAAGTTCTTAGAGTAATTTAGTTTCTAGGAGAAAATTTAATTTTAAACAGACTGTAATAAGAAATAAAATGACCATTAGATATGTATCATTTTATAATCAGTGTCAGCTTTGCTACTGCAGATTAACTGCTATTACCTACCTGCTGAAATTCAAGGTTGAAAAGGCTTCTTCTTGCTCAGCTGACTTCCAGAAAGCACAGTTCTAGTAAGAATATGCAGAATATTTATACTGTACATGCTCTGTTTTCAGTGCTGCTGTATATCTATGTCTATATAAGTGTCTGCAGGCAGAGTGCCATTAATAAGCTGCTTTAAGTGGCTCAGGAGCTGGTGATGATCACTGGTGACGATCATTGCAGGTTCCCAACTGAAAGAGCTCACTCTACTCTGAATGCCTGTCAGTGCTTCTATTTCTTAACTGCTCCTTAGCTTGGGAATAGTGAGCTAATAAAAATGTGTAATATGAGCTTGCTAAGGGAAGTTTAAAGTTTTGGGGAAGATTAATTTTGGGTTGTCCTCTCTAAGTGACTTTAGGTGTTAGGGAAATTTGATCTTGCGCTGCACCATTTCTGCTCTGGAGCAGCACGTTCTGATGCCGTATGCTTTTCTTGGCCTGCTCGGTGACTGTCCTGCTAAGGAGTTATTTTGCAAAGGCAAGAAAATGATTTATTCTTTAGGATCATGTATTTTCCATCTTTCTGGACTATTTTAGTGAGTCTCCTCACTAGTGAGCAGAGTTAAGAGTCTACTAAGGGACCTCAGAGAATTTTGTTTCTCTTCAAATCATTCCAGCGTGCAAATATTGAAGACGCATAGCCAAGAACTAACCAAAGATGGGTTTGAACCCTGTGGCTTTATATTTGATAGTGTTTCTTTTGAACAGTTTTCTGGTGGATTTAATGTGTTTCATCTACTTTGTAACACAGAGTTTATAAATAATGAAAGACACACAAAAATGGTTTTAAAAGTGTGAACAAGGTAAATTCGCACACTGTATTCTGTTTCCACTGTGGCAATATCCACACCTGACGGGTTCCCTACCCCTCCTTCTCAAAACCTTTGAAAGATTCTGTCTTGTAAAATTTTTCTCCAACGTTGTTTACAACGGAGAAGTTTTGTTGAAATCAACATAGGCTATCTTGGGATGGAGATTTGGTCCTAAGAGAAAGTTTTTTCAGAAAACAACACACAAAGGCAATGACTCAAGAAAACTTTGAACATAATCCTGAAGTGGGCAGAGAAGTATATTTTTTCACTTCAGCTATTTTTATAAAAAATAACTTTCTACTCTTGTACTTCAAAAGCATCAGCTGATGGGTGTTTCATTCTGTGTTGAAGGGGATTTTATTGATTTTTATGGACTTGTGGCATTGTAGATTTCATATTCCACAATTTCTCTCACCTCAGTTACTGCGCATATGTACTTCGCTTCAGCAGAACTGTGGTTTTCTTTGTTATGATCCAGTGATAGTAGAAATGTGAAAATTTGCTACAGTTTGCCTGTATTTCTTATTTTTCTGTAAAACCCAATCTATTTGAGAACTTGAAAAACTTTTCAAATTTGAACTAAGATGTATTTTAACTGTATGCAAGGTTGTTTGTCAATGTATTGTATGGAAGTTAATGTGGCTGTTGGAGAGATTTCATGTTACATCAGAACTCTGGAAAGGGCTGTCAAGGAATTATGGAATTGATGGCAACAGAGTGTTAATAGATTATTTTATTTGTTTTTTGCCATTGAAAGTCTTCTTCTGGGTTAATTGCTGCTAATTTTTTTAATTGATGAGAAATGTTTTACTCCAGGATTATGTTCATTAAGACCATGTTTGCTCACTTTAAAAACTCTACTGTAAGGAAAAGAGAAGTGGCCTAGGAAATACTGAAGGGAAGAGATCTTTTTGCTTCTTTTGTGGACTGCATTTACATCTATGTAGCATTTTCTGTTTTAAAATGCAACAGAAATTCTGCAAGCCCAGGCATAGCCAACAGGATGAAAAATGATGCAGAATAACCCTGCCTGAATACTTGTCCAGCGTTTCCCACACAAATGTCTGTGCATGCACAGCACGTGATACTAAAGTCAGTGTGATGATCAGTCCATATCTGGACAGTGTTTTGAGGGCATTTTGCACCAACAATTGTTTCTTTAGTAACTTAACAAACTAGGAACTGGTTCATAGTAAACTTTATGTCTGTGCCCTGAGGCTTGTGGAGCTGCACTTTCAGAAGTTCTGGATAAATGTGGAAAATCTTCTCTTTCCCCAGACACTTACCTGCTGAGAAACGGAGATAGGGTCACTGAGGCTGCAGCATTTGGTACTGGAAAGGTCTGAATTGGCCACAGTCCTTGGCCGAAGAGTTAGTGCTCTGTGTGATACCAAAGAGGTATCAGCTGCTTTGAAAAGTTCAACCTTTAGCCTCCTTACAGCATGCAGCATATAGAATTTCCTTTAAGAAATAAGCTTCAAAATTTTTGATTTAATTTTAGTGTTGGACTGAAGTCAAATTTCAGGCAGAATTTTCCTATGAAGGAAGAATTCTGGCCAGTTTCATGTCCAGAAAAACTCCTTCACAGAAGATGGCACTCCTTTGCCATGTTTCCATTGCTGTCTGGAGTGATTAACATGCATAGGTGCTTCAACTAAAGAATAAAAAGCTCAAAACCTTTTAATTTTGTAAGAACTAGGTTACATTCAGTAGAAAAACATTCATCTGTAGTGCATGGTGTGCTGGTTTTGTCTGGGATAAAGCCAGTTTTCTTGTAGGGGCAGAAATGGGGCTGTGCTTTGGCTTTGTGCTGAAAAGAGTGTTGATAATTTGGTCTGGGGGTGAAACCACACTGGGAGGGGACACAGGCAGGACAGGTGACCCCAGCTGACCAAAGGGATATTCCAGACCATCTGGGATCATGCTCAGCATAGAAGGCTGGGGGGAAGAAGGGGACGGAGGCGAGATGTTGGGAGTGATGATATTTGTCTTCCCAAGTAAGCACCAAGCACGAGGGAGCCCTGCTCTCCTGGGGATGGCTGAACACCTGCCTGCCCATGGGAAGTGCTGAAAGAATTCCTTGCTTTGCTTTGCTTCTGGGTGCAGCTCTACCTATTACACTGTCTTTATCTCAATCCATGAGTCTTCTCCTTTTCACTCTGCTGATTCTCTCTGCTGTCCCCAAGGAGCGAGCTGCTGCATTGGTGCTGTGTCACCAGCTGGGCTTGAACCACAACAAAGATGTGCAAGCACCAGTGAGCAGTGTGGAAAACTGTGAGTCTTATTTCACAAATAGTTGAAGTTTTAGTGAAAAGAAGGAGACTAAAGGTCTGCAAATGACTGACTTAATGAGGAGAGCAGTTGATTCATCTCTGGGAGCAGATAACTCACGCAGATGAGGCCATCACTCAGCTCAGCCAACTGCTAAACAAAACACATCATTCAAATCTTTGGGAAAACTGTCAGTTTACAGGGATAAAATGATAACTGTGTGAAAACTGATCTTAGTCCCAAATATTGAAATTGAACGCAGATCGAAGCAAGGTGCCAACAGTTACAGCCATACACTTTAATGACAAACATTCCTTGTGGCATTTCAGCAACAGAACCAGATTGTAGCCAATATTGTTCTTTAAAGGTTCTTGGTTTTCCAGGACTAGACTTTGTTGTTGGCCACTTGAACAAAGATATAAGCACCTGGATAGGTGTGCCAAGCAGTTAATGCTGTTCTGCAGAGAATCCCACTGCAGGTGTGGGCAGCAGCCATCCAGGGCTCTGCTTCCAGTTCAGAAGGGCAGGAGCCAAGAGTCAGTGAACTGGTGAAATTGTGTTTGATAGACCCAGGGAAATGCAAAGGGGTTTGGACTAACGGGAGGGCCTGATCTGGACAGGCTGAAACACTCTAAATTTCCAGTAATAAGAAATGGGGGGGGAAGGAAACTTTGTAAAATTAACAGGCATATATTTCTAGTCTTGCAAGTAGCGTTTTTAAACTTGAGATGCTGCCCTGGTGGGTGGGTGGCAGTGGGGAGCTGGGAGAGCCACTTGTGCTCTCCTCCTGCCCTGGAAATCTCTCAGGTGCTCTGCTAGGGCAGAAGAGAAGCTCTGAGATGGTAGGGAATAATGTGTGGTTCTCCCTACTGCAGGAGGACTTATAAGAAATCAAAATCCCCAAATTGAATGTTTTAATTAAAATAACACAGTTTTACAAAGAATTTAGCTATCTCTGATCATTTCAGGCTTCTGTATGTGAACAAAACTTTTTTTAAAAGCCTCAAACACCTGGATCTGAGGCATTATCTCCCCTAGGCAGAGACTGGCAATGGCTTTTTCTAATTTTGTAGTTCTTATGAGATAGTGAACAAAAGTGCATCAGCATAAATGTTAAAGAATCTGAGTCAGGAAGACTTGTGAATGCATAACACCATATCGGGCTATAAATTAATTTGGGGTGCTATTTCAAGAGGAATATTCAGATAGAGGAATGTAGTATAGTTCAATAATTTCTGAATTTTTACTAATTAATATATTACAACCAAATTACTTTGGTGACATTTTGGGGACCAAATTAAATAAAATGTCTATGGTATGCTAATTTGAGCTCATAAAAGTCTAATTTGAATATGTAATTTGGATCAATTAGACGTCTCTTCTGAACTTTAGTGATAATAGAAATGTAAAGAAGACTGGGAAGCTGCTAGGATTAAGAGTGATACATCTGGGAAAAGCAAATTACAGTATCATTTTTAAAATGCAAATGAGGTTTAAAATTTAAAGATAATATGCATATATATAAACATGTGCAATATCTGAAAAAACTCACAGGTCTTTTAAAAATAAATCTCTATAGATAGTGAACTTTTCATCATTAATCCTCAGTTTTCCCTGTGAAATATCTAGACTATAGTTACATTTGTACTTCCAAAGAAAGTGTAAGTTTGGGAACTCTCCCAGAAACCCAAGTGGCATTCATTTTCTTCAAAAAACATAGGAATAGAAACTGCAGTCTAAATTTGAATTGCCACAGTGAAGTGAAACTGGGTTTAAGTCAGGGTAAATGAGATTAAAACCTGCTCTTGAAGTTTCAAGAATATATACAAGATACTTAACAGAGTTCCTCAGCAACATACTTGAGAGAAAAATGTGGATAAAGCCAGGTTTATGGTTTTTTGCTCCCTGTGCAATGGGAGGATCCAAAGGACAGGCAGGTTTAGGCTGTGGCTGTTCCTATCGTGTCCCCTGGCAGTCAGAGTGTCCATCTGAGTCTTCCCAGCCCACACTCTTCCTTTCTCATCCCCAGGGACATAGCTGAATATGTCCCAGAATATGACCCAGAATACTGCAGGAGTGGTTATCTGCTACTTATGTGGTAAAGTCAGAGTTCTGGAATGTGCCTTTTCAGGATTATTTAAAAAAAAAATCCCAAAAAACAAACAAACAAAAAACCCCCCAAAAAAACCCAAACAAAAAACCAACCAACCAAACAAAAAAACCTGCCAGGGAATAGATTTTCTCATCTTCCATCAAAATGTAAAATCTCAAATCGTAAATGCCATTAATGAAAACCCAAAGGTGTATTTGGAACCTACGGTGTTCTGCATGGCAGCTTTATGCATTGCTGCTATACCATGAGGCTTGTTAAATTATAATTATCATTTGGAAAAAAAATTATAATAGGGCAAAAAAACCTACAACGTTCATTTGAGAAGAGACAAGAATAATTAAACCCGCAGATATCATCAATGGAATTGAGCTCTGGTTAATTTAAATCCACACTGGGTCATTTTTACATACTGCTTCCCCCAAGTTACATAAAAAAGCTGATCTTTATGCTGCAGGAGAACATGATTGAGATCTCACTACCCAAGAAGTTTGTTTTAAACTAAATTGCTACATGTTTATGGGAACAAACATGTTTGCAGTCTACAGCATTGCATTAAGTGTAGCTATGATTTCAGTTGGCTTCTTGCCCTGAATTTAAAAGAATTTCCTTCTAAAGCACACATTACACAAATTCAATTGTATATGAAGACAACCCCTGCTATACTGAAATGATTTTTCCCAGTGCAGATGCACAGTGAGTGTGTGTCCCTGGATATCTCAATGCCTGAGCCACACGCTTTAGAAAAGAGGATGTTGAAAATAAAAATGTCATTTTTCCCTGTTGATACAGTGGATATGTGGCAAGTAACAATTCGAGGTTGTAAAAGCTGCAAATTAAACAACTTGGTTTTTGCTGGTATGCAAATGATGATGAATTTCCACCATGCACTTCCTCCATAGCGTTGTGTCCAATGGGATGGGCTGAGCTGCAGCATTCCCAGGGAGGAGTGTCCTGCTACACCACTCCAATGGAGGTGTTTTGTAAAATTAATTTCAGCTATCGAGAAGCAGAAATGTAGCCAAAGCTCAAGATCAGAAATGGATATCTTTTAAACAAAAGTAATTTGTCTTCTAGAGGGAAAGCAGTCCTCAGCAAATATTTTATAAGCTTTTTTATGGAGAACATGGCTTCAAATATTAGTCTTTCTTATCAACTTGTAGCACACTTAGCTGTGTGTACAGGATTCGGGTTTAACATTGTTTTTCCTTTTTCCTTTCTTTTTCATGCTACTTTAGTAACTGCAATTTTACATTACTTCAAATATTCTTTACCAACATCCCTCAGATTTTAGGAATCATAGTGGTTTCACCATCTCCCTGATTTGTGGGATCTAATGTGCTGAGGCAATGACCAGTGAGTTGTTTGGTTGGTTATTTTGTAGTTTTGCTGGTTTAGTTTGGGGTTTTTTGATTTTTTATTGGTTTGGTTTGGGTTTTTTTGTGTATAAGCCTCTCTGGGGTACTTTATTCTTAAGTAAGCCCGATAATATCAAACACCTCATTGGCTATTGATGTTACAGCCTGAGTTTTGTTTGGAAACGCTTATAATCAAAATCAAGCAGCCTTTGAAAACAGTTTGAACAGTATCTTTAACAAGAGTCGGGCTAGAACCTTTTAAAAGTGTTTCCTTTTAAAATACTTAAAAATGTCTTGATGTACTAAAGAGAATATTTAGCTTAGGATGATACACGTGATCTTCTGTGTGCTGACTTAATTCCTGTTAGTCCTTAACCACTTCTACCTAAAATATCTGCTTCACTTGAATTTATAGAAGTCTGTCAGAAGCTGTTTGCTGGTGAAACATGGCACACTTCATTCATGTGTCATCCTACAAATCACTTACAACAATTTACAGGCTTTATGAGTTCTGAAAAACAATTAAAATTCATAGTTTCAATTCATGGCTTTCCCTTAACTAAATTAGAAAAAGTTATAGAACATTCTCATTTTAACATGAAACTATTCATAAATAAGTTCTGATAACTTCAGTGTGGGCATAATTTTTCTTATATGCATGATGCATTTTGAAGTTTTGATCTGTAGAGTTTGGAAGAAAATGTGAACAGAGCCCAAACAAATCCTGTCTGGTCCAGCCCCATCAGTATGTGGCATGATCTGAAGGGTCATTTTCCCCATAGATTAAGCAAACATGGAAGAGATGTTACAATATCTGTGAAAGGAAAGCTGTAATCTGCAAATTCACACCTCTGAGACTCACAATTATCCAGTGTGAGGACTAGGCAATAATGTCCAGACTGTTCAGCAGGGATGTGGAAGAGCTTAACAAGCAACAGATATCTGCCCAGGAAGTTATGTTATTACAAAAATCCAGAGGCTAAATCCTTGGTGGTAAGTTTGGGTCAGAAGGCAGCGAACAAGTTTTTTAACCCAAGTTAGGAACACCCTTTAATGCTGAGTTACTGAATGAACTCTATCTTAAATTACTTATCCTTACAGGATCTTTTCATTCTACGTCTACTGCCCCAGAAAGCTGTCACACTGAGCACACCTCTATCTTTAGATAAAAAGGCTTTTTCAACTCAGCAAGTTGTGGTCGGTTGAGATAATGCAAAGTTCTGATAGCCGTAAAATAGCCTCAGCACAAATGAAAGAGACTTGAGCCAAGAATCTTCATCAAAAGTTAGTACCTGTCACGGATTTTTCACCAGGTTCACTACTTTCAAGAAGGCCACTTTAGAATTTACAGGAGTTGGATGTAGGTTAAAACAGAATTATCAATTCTCAGTGTGGGTCTGCCTAAAGCTTGGAACCAGAAATCCATGTTCTATGAACAACTATCTTAAAGCAACTTTTCTTTAAGATGGTGGTAAAATGCTGCTAAGAGCCATTGATCCTGGTGATCCGAGTGTCCTTAAATTAATATCAAGAGCTATAAGGATCTGAAACACAGGATGGGCTGTTACAGGTTTGAGGGTCCAATGAAATTCCTGTGATAAATTGTGGCTGTTCTTTTTCTCTTTGTCTGCCTGTGGGCCCACGACAGTTTCCCCAAAACTTTGACATCTCCAGAGGCTAACTCAGGATTTGGAAAATGCTGGCTCAGTCATTGCTTTCTGAAGTATTTAGTGCTTGAAAAGGGCAAAGGTGTGACAGGGGGTGAGTGTCCCCACCTCGGGGAGCCAGTGCCTCTGCCAGGGTCACATTCTGTATCTACTGATGACGTTCTGAGACTCCAATAAAAGTGCTACACCTTTTGATCAATGTTTTCAATCAATTTTAATTGCTGAAGAAGGCAGTTTGGGAGCCCAGCTAGGAACCATAGCTCGAGTCAATTTTAGAACTTTGGCATGAAAAGAGGCATTTTAACCTGATGGCCTTCTAAAGTGATAGAGGTAGATTTAATCGTTGCACAAATGTATTCAAACATCAAATTTCAATCAATCATTTGTTCATGGATTTTAGTACTTCAGTATACTTTCATGGATACTTGGAAGCATACTGCAGATGAATGCCTTTTAATGGGAAGTGCTGAAATTCATTACTATAAGAAAATATCTTTCACACCAGTAAGTTATATATTTTATTGTTTTTTTTTCTCCCATCTATGTAAACTAATGAATTTCCTTTTGTGATTTAACCTCGGATGTATAGGAATCCCCTGGCAGAGTGCATGTACAGAGGGGAAAATGCAGCAGCACCTCAGCCTAGTAGGTGCTTTGGTAGTTCTTGTGCCATAAACCATCAAAGCCTGGCAGTGCAGAGAAGCAGTGCAGACAGAATTGTATCGAGTCAGGTCAATCAAAAGGCAAGCCTCTTACGTTTTTAGGGTTTTTTTAATGTATGCTAATATATATTTAATACTTCTGGAGCGAGGGACAGTTTTTCAGAATATGCAGTTCTCATGTTATTGCATTGGCCTGTGTACTTTCAAAAGACTTTGAGTCCAGGAAGTTTATGTCGCATATATGGGATGACAAGATTCTGAACAAACTTATCTCTAAGAGCAGTTTTCTGCAATTTGTTCACCTCCATTTTCTGAAGCTGAAGCCTAAACTGACTAGGCATACATGTCCTGAGGAAGCAGAATTGCATCTTGCATCTCCTTGGGTTTATAGAGTTCCAAAGGTTGATTATGTGTTTTCAATAGCAATTTTCCAGGCCAGTAGTTTACTGTATCAATTACTGTGTGCTGGGAGATGTGTAACAGTTCCTGTTGCACAAATGCACAGCAGATGTGATATCATACGATGGCCGTTTCAGAGCCACCTTGGTTTTTTCTTGTTCCAGTTCCTATTTTTCAGGTTTCTGTACCAAGCATCTGGGCTGTTGCCTCAGATATGCTGATCATTAATTTGACTTTTCCCATATAAACAATAAAGCAGTGAGCAAACACAGTGTTAAGATACTTACTTAAGAGCATCTATGAAAGTGCAATGGTATTCAGTGGCAGTAAATTATTTAAAACAGAGAAGATAATCTAGAATTCTTTGGAAATAGGTTTTCTCTGAGGCAAATCGATAAGGCTCTAGGGAAAGGAACAAGACAAGATGCTGAGATCTAGAATGGTAGAAATGCAGAATATAGGAGCATAGGACTTAAATCCTCTGATCTAAATCTCCACAGGAACTGTGCAAAAGGGCCCCAGCTCTAAAGAGCACATAATACCTACTCCAGCTCTTGCCCTACACTGCAGCCCACAAAGCCATCTCCCAACACTACAACAAACCTGCATTTTTTGGGAAAAGACCAAAAGCCAAACCATGTGTTATAGGATGAGAACAGCCTAAAAGCTTATGTTCTGCTCCTTAAATGGTTGGGGAAAATGCTAAAAACCCCACAGATGATCCTAAAATTACGACCGTCCACTAAAGCAAAAGCCTCTTTTCTGGAGCCCCAAGTGACTTAATGGATATGTAAATAAAGTGCAGATATCAAATAACAAAAGAAATTTTTATTTTTTTTTTAACAGAGGACGCTCTGTACCCTGTTACTCATCAATCTGGACAGACAAGAAGCTTTAATTCTAAAGAAAACATGGAAAGAACTTGCAGAACAATTTGATGCCATTGTGTCACCCTCAAGTTCTTTCTCCATCAATTATCTACAAGTAGATTGAATCTAAATCTTGCTGCTTGTTCTGCATAACTACCGTAAGATGATAAAGAGAGGTCTGGGGACTGAACTTTTCTCATCTCAGATGCTGTAACTTACTCTTTAATTTGATGAATCTTGTTTAACAACCCTCTCCCTTCAGCTCTTCAGAATGCTACATGTGTGTAGTGAGGGATAATGAAAAGAAGCAGTGTTTGCTTTTGTAATATATGCCATAATTTACATGAGCTTGTCATTATTTGAGCATAAAGGATGTGTAGAAAAGTTTTGTGCTGTTCTATCTGTCCTTTACTCAGTAATTAAGAGTGCACTGATACAGATATATTGTAGGCAGATATTATCCAAGTCCTGACAAAGAACCAAAATTATTCATCTAATCTATCATGATGGCCATCTTGAATACTAACTAGGGTACTTCTTGATCAGAATTGTCAAAAGACACTTCCACTGTGCTCCTGCCAGGGAACATCTTTGCTGGCAGATACTGCCTTTCATATGAACTACGAATCTCTCCTGCTTCAGTCTGCATTCCTCTGGCCATGAAAAATCATAGCAGCATAAATGTGTCTGTCTTTTCTCCCTTCCATTCTCTGCTGAATTTTTTTTAATAGAAAAGTCTTTCATGACTTTGTTAACATGCTTTTCTTGGCAGGATAATTCTAAAAGCTGCCTATTTTTTTTTTTTTAAATACATGCAATTCTATCAGTCCTTCACTTCTGCCTGTGGGGTAGAGAGCCCAGAGTGGAAGATCTAATTCTGTTCTTGGCTTTTAGAGTTTTGATTCTACTGACTTCAAAGGAGTTTATTCCTATTTATCCCGTGGATATAATAGCAGACTCAGGCTTTATAATAGACAGTAATGTGGTGTTTTTACATAGCTTAAAATTTAGTTCCAGTGTAGGATGGGTGTGTGAGTTCCCAATGACATTGCAGACACCACGAACATCTCGGGGAGAGAGAGTTTGACCCTGAACAGAAGAAAAGATTCAAACTACCACAGCTACTTTATGGAAAATTTTATCACACCCAAGGGCATGAAGCTTGTCACTTGGGAGCTATGTGCTTTGTAACCTCAGTGAGACACAAAAATTTATTAACTTGGCAAGCATTTCTAGTATTTTATTATTCAAGGGGCAAGATCTGTTGCATATTTCAGGAGTACTGGCCAAGTGATCTGCTTGGGGTTCAATTAGTTGGTCTTAAATTGCTGTAGTCTCCTGCTCTAGTCCCTGGTGATAACTCAATTTTTAATATAGTGTTTTCTTTCTATATTAAATTTTAATAAATTAGTGTTCAAGTTGTAGTATTGATTTTGAAAATGCTTTAAGCGTGAATCTTCCTAATTCTCATGTATTTTGGATGCTATGAAAGTAAAAGCTAAGGAATCATAGAGGCTCAGAATTTGGTCACATTTGGGACAATTTCTGAGCAACAATGCAACTGCTGAGAAATCTGGAATATTAAATGTAGCCAAAATTGGACTCCCTGCTAAAGGTCACAGGTATACAGGGCTGGAACACCTCCACAGAAAGGCTGGGAGTATTTTACCAAGGATGAAGAATGTATTTCTTCCTTAAATTCACTTCAGAAGTTTTACAAAACTCATCCCTGACTTTTTTTAGAAAGCAGAAACTGCTGTGTACACCAGGATGGAAACCTTCAGCCCCCCAAAGTTACAAACTGCACAATGCTGGGTCACACCCTGGGATGACTTAAGCTTCTGAAAGTCCAAGTACCACTGCCATCTCTATCTGAATTAATACAAACAGAATTCCTCTTCTGTCAATAAAACCTGGCATGTTTACACATATGCTTCTAAAAGCATCTCTAGAACTTTGAATGCCTTCTATTTATCAAATGTACCATTGTGGAATGATGGTCCAGGGTGTCAGATGTCAAACTTTGGGAGGTGCTTTCCCATCAAAGGCATCTGGGCTCATTTGCCAACAATTTGGGCAGTTCCACTGGCAGCTTGAATTTGCCTCTAGACCATTAGTGTGGATAGGTTGCTATCAGCTCTCTGGGCTGCTTTATTCTCCTGACACCATTTTTAACTTAGTTTGTACTCTGAAAAACCAATGCATTTCAGCCCTGCTTGTGTATAAGCCCTTGCATAAATTCATTGACAAGATTTCTTTATAGCTCTTCTCCTTGACTCTAAAGGCATGATTGTTCCTGTTGCGAGCTATGTTTTCAGAATATTAAGTATGTTTGGGGTAACACACACTTTCTAAGGTATCTCAAGATGTATTTTTCTTTCAATTTGAAGAAACAAGACAGGACTTTTAATTTATAACAGTACACTCTTAGGTGCAAAGCTTTCACTGTAACAAGACCTGCTAAAACGTGTACACTCAATGCAAACTATATTGAATTTACTTTGACTATTGGATACACATCATGCTACTTTTTGTCCTATGAACGTCCACAATTTGAGTTTTGTTTTGTTTTACCACTTTCAGTCCTTTTATTCAGTCTCATTGTTAAATCCATGTGTGCTGAGAAGGTCCCGGCAATGATGTAAGGGTGTCCCGACACCTTGTGAGAGCTGTAAGACGTGGAACATAGAGCCAACCAACATCCCCCAGGCTTCAGAGTAATGCTCCGTGGTGCTTTACTGTAACACCTTTTTATGGTCTGTGCAATTCTTGTAAGGGTCTAAAAATACCAATCAAATATTAATGGCAAAATTCCGACGTTGCTTTAAATAGATAAATCAATAAGACCAGTCCTATAGCACTCTGAAAAAGTTTCCGTTCAGCAGAAGTGGGAGTTTCTTTTTTTTCCTGTGAGCAGCTGTGTGTGAGTGATTCCAGGCATAGCCCCGATGGGGAGAAGAGGGCAGTGGCACAGGCACTCTGGGGCACTGCAGCACAGAGGGCACAGCTGGCACTGCCAGCAGCGCCTCACTCTGCCCTGTGCACAGAGCAGCCTCCGGAGCTGTGGCTCGTGTCACTTCCCCCTTTGCCTCAGCACCATCCTCTCTCTTTTTTGATTTACAACAATAGTTTTGTGAAGGCTTTCATCTGCGCTGTGTGCCACAAGAGGCAGCAGGGTCCCTGTGCCCTTCCTGAGAGCGGTGGCCTTTGAGCTGCACAGTGACCTGGCCTGGGGGGCTCAGCCAGGCCAGAAAAGAAATTAGTGATGCCCCACCTGAGTTCTCCCCATTCCATACCATCCTGGCAGGCATCTGTGCACACCCATGAAAACTGACTTTGCTGGTAACTCGATCATTTCAAATTAAGTTCTGAAATAATTGTTTGAAGCCGCTGCTCAGCAGGGTGAAGCTGATGAGCTCTGTGCAAACAAAACACAGCATCACTGTTCCACATTCGGTCACTGGGAGAGATATTTGCTGCTGGGCTCTTTCTAGAACATGAAACAAAACTTGATGAAAAGTAATTTTGCATTTTCAGAGGGATGCTTTTTGGTCTAGTTAGGGCATGAATAATGATGTTTTCTCAAAGAAATACCAGTAAGCAATGCAGCTGGTTGTGAGCAAGGTCTGGTTTGTGCATAGGAACCTGCACTGGGAGATGTGTTTTTTCTCTGGGCCTGCTCCTGTAGCCTGGGATTATTCTATTTTTCAGGGCCAAAGAAAGAACTTATTAAGAAAAATCCTGATAAAGTGTTTTGTTTGGTTTTTTCTTTAGAAAATACTATTTCTCTGATATCAAAATGGTCTAAAACAGAGGTGACTTGGAATTATTATTTTTTAAATAACTTCAAGGAACTTTGACAAGCTCTATGCTTGATTTATAATTTTAAAATCTTATTAAATATGTTGTGGCATAATTTACAATGTTAAGATGAAGGGAAACAACATCAGAATGAAGTATTTGTGGAGCTTTTATTTTATGAAGAAAAGAATGAAGGTTGAGGGCAACTTTGGCTGCAGTGACTGTGAGTGACAGTTCAGGATTCAGACAAACAGCAGGATCTGGCCTATTCAGTGATTTGCTTGGAAGAACCTCATGGAATGCAACCTGTGAGTTTGAGCTGAGCTTTTGACACAGCCATGAGCATCCCTCAGGGCTCAGCACCATGTCCAGTTACTGAAGAGTGGAATTAGGAAGTCATTTTAGGGTGCAAAGACTTTGGTTAGGAAAACTTTCAGTGCACTGATGACATTTGGTTGGAAGATGGAATCATTAAGAAAATTTATCTAATTGCTGTTTTCCAGAGACTCAAGGTATAGATAAGTGACAAAGCTTTTAGTGTTTTCAGACATTACTCTGAAATGCTGGCACTGCCAATCTCACTTGGCTGCCTTTAAAATGACTTTACTTTTCATTACTGGATTTATGGAAAGGTTCTAACACATGCATCTATCAGTTCTTGAGCTCTAAGCAACTTGCAGGGAAGGAGGATATCTCTGGGCTCAGATAAAGCCACAATCTTATTAGAGTAGTCTAGAAATAGCTTATCTGCTATTCTTAACTACTATGTGCAGACAATGTAAAAATAATTGTCCTGCTGTTGAAGTTGTCCATGATCTAATTATCTGTTGTAATTTTTAGGGGTACCATATCTTATATTAATATGGGATTATATTCTATAGAGACTACTTTTTCAGAAAGAAAAAGGAAGATCCATAATAAGCTTGACAAATATCCCCTCTATGTCTTTCGTTGCTGTTATAACTCATGTGGGAGAAATCATGGCAAACAGAGAGGGGAAAAGCCACCCACAAAGTGCTGCATTAGATTTTGAACACTCGTCTCAGAAGGTAATAGATTACAAAAAGATTGTTTAGGATAAAAATGAGAAACAAAATCAAAAAGTGCTTAAAGAAACAAAAGGCTGTAGGGTTGCACAGATTCTTTTCCAGACCTGCATGGATTCTCCTCAAGCCTCACACATTTGTAGTGATGTTATCCTGGGTGTGACATCTCCAAGGTCTCACCACATTCGGCCTTAACCTAGATGGTTGGATTTTTTTGATCAACTGCTGTTGCTTGACTTACTTATTTTGTAGGCCAAAGCCATGTAAGCATGAACTTTTAGTGGAAATGAGAAACACATAGGTGTGCTGCCTATTGACCATGTATTTGTCTTCTGTTCCACACTTTCATGCTGTCTTTGTCTGCAGAGTCTGTTTTTGCAGAGTTTGGCTGTTGTGGTTTCTGTGTTTCTGGACGGTTCATCATTTACACCCACAGAGGGATTTTCTTAGCCACCCTTCCTTTTTCAGTGAAATGAAAGGTTTAATTCTGTTATCTGCTTCAGCTTTGACTGCAGATAACTATTGTTCAAGATGGTTTGGTTGATATTGCTGGTATCAAATGCTGAGAGGACACTGTGCTGCTGTGTCTGCCATACTGCCATCCCAAACGTTGATGCCTCTCTCTCTTTTACTATGAGTTGGCTGAGGAAAAGTGCAGTTGTGCCACTAATTGTAATTAAAGTTTGTACCAAAAGATCCAATATATGCAGTAAAAGCACTTGCTGCACATGTGCAGAAAAGTGGGTATGAGTGAGCATCTGTTTCAGGCAGGGAGAAAAATAAAGCTGCACATTTCTGGAGCTGCTCTGAAGCATTGGTTGTTAATATTTGTCATTTTTAATGTCTGTGCACATGGACAATATTGGCACAAGCTTATAGTAATACAGAACTTTGCCTTTTATTTATCTCATCAAAGGTTTTTAGAATTTAGTGATTGGTCCTTGACACGAAGGCAGTTTGTTCTCCCTACATGATGTTCCACATTCTCTAAAATTCCAGACAAAATTTTAGGATGATTTTTTGGAAGCGTCAAAATCCTGAGTGTGTGTCTGATTTGAGTATTGCTTTATTTTGTTCACCTGACTTTGTATTTTAACTTCTTAACAGCCCTCAGTAAGCACAGTTCTCTCTGTTTCTCAGCTGTGATCTCAGGGTTTGCAATCTGCTTCCTAGGACACAGCATGGAAAAACTCCCAAGTTTTTGTCTACAGTGCTTAAAGTAACAACAATAATAATAATAATTTTAAAAAAAGAAATACAAGTGTGGGTTTATATATTGCAAACATGCATGTGAGCAGTCCATATCTGCTCAATGCACTTACTGGGAATAATGATATGGGCTCCAGTCCTGATTGCAGAGTGTTTGTACCCATAAAAATAATTATTCCTATGAGTCATCCCACTTTCATCATTGTTGCTAAACAATTCCAAAGTAGCTAATTAGGGAAAAAAGAATTTGTTCTTGTATTCCCTGCATACAGGAAAACCTGTCTAGATATGTTTATTTTCCTTTGCATTTATAGGAAAAACAGAATTGCTCAGGAAGCTGAGTACACATTAGATAATCTCAGGCCAACAGTTTCCTTCCAGCAGATTAGCATTGGTAATAATAGATGTTGCACTAAAGAAGGATGCCCCACTTCATGCAGTTTTGAGTCATATTCAGCTCCATAAAAATGAAGGAATTGATCCAACCCAGTTGTTTAATAGCAAGGGATCTCAAAAGTCATTGTTCTTCAGTTTACAAACTACACTGCTCTGGAGTATTGCAACATTTTGTTTTGCAGCATCTTTCCTATTTTAGCAAACAGCAGATAGTTTTGGGTAGTGCTGAATTTTAATTACTTTAATTACTTTCTTGGTTAGTGATTTCTTGGCTGGTGTTGCCAAATGGTCTTAGTGGGTTATATTGCACAGGGTGGGGGCCCCATAAAAGTCTGAAGGAAAACTTTGAATTATTTTGTCTCTTACCTGCCAGATTGGAATTTTGTCCTCTCTTCTTGTGAATGGCTTCAGCTGGGTGTGAAATCAGTCTTCTCCTATTCAGGTCATGTTCATCTTTCCTGTAAAAAAGGCAACTGGGATATATTGAAAAAGGTATAAGATTTAACTAGGATTAACCCGAATAAACCATTTTTTGTCATTGTGATTTACCACTGAGATTTTATCTGTTTTAGCATGTAAATTATGATGGCAGCTGCTGCACAGCCTTGTGTTTAATTAATTAACACAATTTGACTGTAACTGCTGTCTATAACCTGGAGTACCTGAGCAGCACTGGAGACTCCAGGGATGTGATGGACAGAAATCTTTGAAAACACCTTGACAGCAAATACAGAGCTTTGGTATCCTCCTTAGGAACAGGAACAATGCTTTCTTTGGCAATTGTAGCACAGAATCGTAGTACTGTGTTTTGTTATTATCGATGGAAGCGGGTAATAGATTCCAGCTAGATACATTTTTATTATCTTTTTTTTGTTGTTGTTCAAAATACCTGTATCACACAAAGGATTGCCTTTGTAGGCAGAGAAAAAGCCCATTTCAAAGGTCTTGGTATGCTGAGAAAGTTCTGATATGAATTTTCTCCTAAGCAAACCCAAATGAAACTTGGGGAGTTGGGCATTTTCCATATATTACTTCAGCTCAAAATTCTGAAAATACTGATTTTTTAAAAAATTGTTGTATAGATTAAAATGAACCAACTCCTGAATTTAACTCTTTGTCCAGCTTTATCATCTATGGGTCATGTATTAGAGTATGAGTGATTTCCTAATTGGAATTCCAAGAAAATTATGTATGCAAGTGGTTTTATCAGTTTAATAAACAGAAGCAAAATCTAAGATTATAATCCTGTAGTACATGGAGAGACTTCACACTTCTCCTTGTAGCCATTGAGAATCAATATTTGGATGCTAAAGGAAGGAATCATTGCCCTCCCGAGTAAGAAAGGATGGGACTAATCCTTTTGTTTCTTTGTGAATTAGGGGGAGGAAAGGTGAGATCTGGTTGTATCCAATATGAAAAGGATCTTTTCATTGTCCTGCCTCTATTCTTGCCATGCTTAGGCATAAAGGCTTTCCCAGTTTTTTCCCAGGTCCCTGGATCCAATCAAAGTATATCAGCAACTGAAACATGCACATTTCAGTTATTTGGACACTTGGGAGCACTTCTCAGCATTACTTACAGCAGTGCCTGCAGTCATGCTGTCCATCCATGCCATAAATGTAATAGATTTTAAACTGAATTGCTAGGTCTGAAGAATTAGGGAATTGCTGTTTTAAACTAAAAACAAAACAAAAAAATAATGATGAAGGAAATATGGCACTTTAAAAATGTGAAAATAAACATCCTAGAGACTCTGGATATGAAATTGTTGAGAGCAGTTTATGAAAGCAGCTTTGTCACTGAAGAAGTAAAGCCTAATAATTTTTAATAGGCCTATAAATCTCTCTTATGAAATGCAGCTACTGTAAACACCTCTTCTATATTTTCCCAAGTGTTTTATGCAGTGTTGTTAAATGTTCTTAAAGAGGCATGATTGCCAGATCTGACCCCTGCCCTCTGAAGGAGTTGCTAGCTAACTGGGGTGGCTGGAGAGAGTGGAGAGTGGTGGACAGGGCAGGGGAAGAAAAGTGAACTCCCAAATGGAACTAAAAGATGGATATTTTAATGAAAACTATAGGCAGTGATGCAGTTCCTGCTGCTTAGCATGAGTCCAGCTGAGTCTTGCAGGAATGCCTGCTGAGCCTGTGACAGAAATGCTGCCAAACACAAGGCTGAGTCAGGATCCTTTCTTCCTCAGACATCAAATAGCTCTGATGTTTTGGGAACTGGGAATTTCTAGTTTCTGTTTTGGGAACTAGGATTAGGTAACATTGCTGCTGCTCTTCATTTTGTGCTGTCCTTTTGGTGTGCCTTTCCCTGTACAAAGGATTCTGGTATTTATTAGATGTGTTAACCTTTGTGATGCTGCTCTTACGTGGTTGGAGTGAGGAATGTGAAAATAAGGATTTCTGGGGAAGCCTCATGAAACCTGAGTTTCAGACACCTCTGTAATGAAGTATATAACAGATGTGTAGCAGAGAGTGCTGTACTAGGGGAATTTCTGTGAATGCCTTGTAGCTTGGGGGAAGATTCTGGGTCCAGAACAAAATTCTCAACTTCCTTAAAATGAGAAAATTTGCAGCCTAGCTCTCTGCTGCGATTCCCCTTTAGGCTTATATTGGTGGATGTAATAATCTTGATTCACTAAAGACATGAGTTGCATAAAATATGACAGCCCTCAGCCCTAGCAGGATGCATTGTCTCCCAGGGATGAATGTTCTGAATATTTTCAGATAATGATCAAATGGATATACCTGTCATAAGCGAGTCACTTTTCTTTATGCCTGCAGAAAGAGTTAGTGCATGTTTCAATGCCTGGTTTACTCTGATGCTATTTATATTTCAAGGTCCTGGAGTTGGATAGAAAACAAGGAACAGGACAGATTAAAGAACAAATTTCTACTTCGGGGTTTTATTTTTTATAAAATATTTCTAGAAAAATGGTAAACCAGGCCTTACAGACCTGAGTGCAAATCCTATCCCTTGGGATTATTTTTATTACATTTTAAGTGTGAGATACGAAATAATAATTTACTTAAGATGCCATATTGCTCTGTACAAAGCATTCATGGAGTCATTTCTACTGCTTTTCAAATATAGCTGTCCCTTGTGTGAAGCACGAAAGCAAACCAGAAAATATGCCCCCACAAATAATGTGGTTTGAGATGGATTTTGAAATAATAGCATTAATCAGGGATGTACATCTGGACTATTATACTGAGGTACTGCCTTGGAAACATTGCTTGATGGAAGTATAAGGCCTTGGCAGTCTTTTGTGCATGAGTCTCAGTGAAGGTCCTGGACATTGGGGTGAATTCCATTTTGGGGTTTAGCAGGGCCTGGATCTGTTTGTAGAGGAGAGCACGGCCATTATTTTAGTGCTCATTTGCAAGAGATTCTGAACTGAGCACGAAGAGTATCTATCACTTTCCAAGTACCTGTAAACAAACTGATTTGCATGAAGATAGAGCTGTAGAGTAGCACTGTGTTGCACTGTGCTGTGCCTTTCTGGTAGAGTGCCTGCCAAACCAGTTAATCACATCTGCTGGATGAGACCCAGCTGGGAAAGGTGAAGATTTGCTCTATTTTTCCTAAATGCACTTTAGGCTTTTCTTGCCAGACATATTGTGTGGAGAGAGCTGTGAATTGATGGTGGTGGTGGTGGTGTGTATGAACTGCGCAGAGCCACACCAGAGAGAAATGACATCAGCTGTACAAACATGGTTTATATGCTTTCCAACCAACACATAATGCTGCTTTTGGAACGCAACACAAGTAATGCAGGGCAGAACCCGGGTGTCTTAAATGTTAACAGATTGTTTTTCAGACAATAAATGATCTAAGGTGAAGACTGGGTAAACATATAAAAATAACAAATTGTTTAAGCTGTTATTTCTTGGCAAAAAAAATACAGTAAGTTTCCAGCTTTATATATATGTGTGTGTGTGTGTGTGTGTGTGTATAACTTAATAATGAAATTAGTCCACTCTAATGCTTTCCACATCCTGACATGCTGCAGCAATCTGAAAGAAATGATGTAAATCATTTTAGTTTTGCAAGCAGGAGTGATTCCTATCCTAAGGATCCTTAGGATCCCTATTCTAAGGCAGTAATAATTTTTTCACCCAAGAGCTTTGTATTTTCTGGAGGCTGCATTGCTGACTATTTAGAATTAAATGCTGGAACTTGAACTGCAGTTTTTGGGGATTTGTCCTACATGGGCTTTAAAATCATACTCAGAATTAGAAAAGTTGTATAATTAAGTGCAATTTAGCAAGAAAGATAATGAAGCTGTAAATATAAAATAATTTAAAGTTTTCAATTCTCTTCAAAACATATTTAATATTCTACATTTTTTAAGTCACTTAACTTGCTTCACCCACCACCATGATTATTTCTCTCTTATTTAGACTGAATTTTATGTTATGCTCAGCTATTCGCTGTTGTAGTTTTGGTTGGCCTTGGGGACACAGTAAAAACATTGCATCCGTCTGCTGAAAAACGAGCTGCATCTGCATCCCATTAGCCAAGAGACACTTTTATAAATTAAATAAATGTGCTTTTTGATGCGAAGGGAAAGGGATCTCAGCCCAGACGTCCGAGGAGGTTCTGAACCGAGCAGGAAACCATCCCTGGCTGGGTGCAGGCAGGGGGAGCCTGAGCGCCGCGGTGCCGCTCCGAGCATCGCTGCGCTCCCCGAGCGCTGCCGCCGCCATCCGCGCATCGCACGGGCCCTCCAGGCTGGCCCTGCTCCCCTGGGCTTATTGACTGTGTCTGTGTCCCCACACAGTCACACGGATCCCCAGCGGCTCCAGGCTGGCCCTGCTCCCCTGGGGTTATTGACTGTGTGTATGTCCCCACACAGTCACACGGATCCCCAGCAGCTCCAGGCTGGCCCTGCTCCTCCTGGGGTTATTGTGTGTATGTCCCCACACAGTCACACGGATCCCCAGCGGCTCCGGGCTGGCCCTGCTCCTCCTGGGGTTATTGTGTGTATGTCCCCACACAGTCACACGGATCCCCAGCGGCTCCGGGCTGGCCCTGCTCCCCCTGGGGTTATTGTGTGTATGTCCCCACACAGTCACACGGGCCCCAGCAGCTCCGGGCTGGCCCTGCTCCTCCCGGGGTTATTGACTGTGTGTCTCTATACAGTCACACGAGTCTTCAGCGCTGCCCCTGCTCCTCCTGGGGTTATGGCGTGTATGTCCCCAAGAGCTGTGAGCGCTGTAAAAGAGCAGCCTGGAGGTGGCAGGGACGTGGCCCTGGGGTGGCTGTCGGGGCGGAGGCTCCTGTGCTCAGCAGGCAGAGTGTTCTGTGGGGTGCTTGAGCACACCCCGTGTGCTTTATAGGAATGGGGCTCCTCCGGCTCCTGTCCCCACGGCAGTGCCAGCGGGTGGCTCTCAGGAGCCCTGCCACGGCCACCAGAGCAGCCACTGGCCACCATCCACGGGGACAGGGCACAGCAGGAGGGATCCCACCATACTCCTGGGGGAGCATGTGTATTAAAGTCTTTGGTTGGAGACTCATATTTTGCCTTTTGATTTTCCTCATGGTTTGATAAAGCGCAGTTTTGGATTCAGAATTCCTGGTTTTCCCCTTAGGATAGTGGCTAATTGTGCTGTTTTATAATATCACCTAGCCACACCTTGCCCCTTCCAGCCCAAAGACAGGGCCCCTCATGTTCAAACAATTTGCACTTGGGATGTACATGTGGAGTGGGAGGCTTTCTCGGGGTTTCATTCTGCTTTGGAGAGTTTGTAAGGGAGGACAGCACAAACAGAGGGGACTTTGGTGAGCTGGAGACACAGTGATACAGCAAGCGTAGGGAGCATGAGCCCCAGGAAGGGAATAAATACTTAGGTGGGAAAATGTAGGAGTGCCCTGGGGAAGGATGTGGGCTTCAGAGGTGGGGACAGGGCATTATTGCCTCCACAGTTAATAGCAGTTAATTATGGAAGTATTTAGTGACGTCACAGCCCTCTTCCAAGTGGAAGCAATCTCTGAATTTCTTTCTCTCTGGTGGCCCAAAAGGCACAATGCAAGTGAAACCTCTTTCAGGCGCTTTGGCTAAGATCACAATTGCCAGGCTTCTTTATTATAATAATTTATGCTGCAATGTAATTCCTAAAGTAACGACAATAATTCAGATGGTGACAGACTCTAATTAAAATCACTGCAGAAGACTTGAGCTTTTAGCTGCTTCACTCTTCCTATTATCAACACATACTGAGTGCAACAGTTTGGTGAGATGAGTTAAACCAGCCTGGTGGCAGCTCCCAGAGCTGAGCACACCCTGGATCTCTCCAGGAATGTGCGCAGAGCTAACCAGGGAAACAGTGAGCATTTCTATCAGGGTTTTACCTCGATTTTACTGACTTAAAGGCATTTCTAAAGTATGGGAGTGGGTAGATAACCAAATTAAAAAATCGCAGTAAGGAAATGTGTGATCTACATACTGGAAGGTAATTTCTAGATGAGTACTGGAAATAATGAAGGAATATTGAGCAGAAGGGGAAACTGGCAAGTGTGAAAAACTTCAGTTGGACTGCAATTGGCTCTTAGCCAAAGCCACAATAGTAATCAACACAATTCAACTCTAGACCTGCTTCTGGAAGGGGTGTAAACTCTCGTGTTTAATTGGAAGCAGTGTTTCAATGGGAGGGTGGGGGGAACAGGATCACGACTAAATGTTTACCCACCCCTTCCTGCTGCAGAGCATTTTGTTCTTTCTAGGGCACACTTATGAAAAGGATGAAATTGGTGGTTAGCCCGACTCCCATGGCACTTCCCATTTGCCCTGTGTAAATCCGGAATTGCAGCGGTCACATGAGCGATTTCAGTCCACTGACATTGCAAGTTCGTGTTTTATTTTACTCTGGAATTCATTTCAGGCACAAGTAGACTGATAAGCAGATGATGGTAAATAATTGAGTTCATCCAAGAAAGCTCTGGGGCTACATATCTCTCGTGTAAAAACAATGCATGCAATTTCCTGCCTGTATCAGGGTGGATTATCTAATTATTTCAAACTTCTCAGGCATCCATGTGTCTCCTAGGTGGGATTTCTTGTCATGGGAAAGAGTCACTTTCATTACCTTCTTAAAGTGAGATTTGAAGAAATATAGCACAAAGAGTTATACAAAAATATACACCATTAGTAGTAGGAATCGCTACTGATAGGAATCGGTTTTAAATGATGGAAATACTGAATAAAAGAGATGGTTTTTCAAGCATGTAAAAATATACACTTTGTTATAGTCTAAGTGTGCACATCAGTTTAGATAAAAGTTAATCAGTGTAGCCTTGTCTTCAATCCTCATAAAATATATATATGTATATGTGTATATATATGTGTGTGTATATATATATGTACATATATATAAAAATCTTATTTACTGTTTTCTAGATGAGTCAGGAAAGGTAAAAATAAAAGTTAAACAAGTTGGAAAGGGAGGTTCTTTTTATCCCTATATTTTCCCTTTTTAGGAAAAGTTTCAATAGACACTTTAAAAAGGAAACTTGAAGAGCAGAATCTCTCTGGTGCTAGAGATCCGTTAGGAACCTTAATAATTACCATACTGGAGGTTTTCTGCATACAGGAAAAATTCTTTCCATCACTCTGGTATCAGGCACATGTTGGTCGTTAATTATAGCAAAGATAACAGGAAGATGTAAATCAAGTTCCTCTTTTTCAAAGATATCAGGATGATCTCTGTCTCTCCTACGTGAGCCCACATTTACACATGTAATTTAAGTTCACCTGGGATTTAGGAAAAAAACACATTAAATTACCTTTTTTTTCTCTGAAATAAGAATTCCAATTTTTTCTCAAACTTCTACTGCAGTAAGAATGAGAATGATGTTACGCATAGTTCAGATTCAAATATCTTTGCACCCTTTGTGGTATTTAATGTATTTTCCTCAGATACCTGTGCTAGAGAGGCAAGTCTAGCTGTGTAAGGCCCTTTTTGTAATTTAGGCTGGTGTGAGGTGTTTCTAGGTAACTTTTAGCTCACTGATATGCAAACAGGCAAAATTCTTTCTCAAGCTAACATCAAAGCTAACAGTAGATCAAAAATGTTTAATGAAAAAAACTCATAGGTAAGCCATTAAAAATGCAACAAAGCGGTCAGTGTCTGGCAAAGTTAAAGCATGGATAATAACATTCATATGCTAATGCAAATCTGTTTACATGAGGGAAATATAAACCTATCAAATTGTCTGAAGTTGCCATTAAAGTTCATGAATTCTTTTTCAGAGATGAGAGGCATTCCTATTTGAATGTAGATAAATATTCATGGGAGGACTTCATTTGGAAGGAGGAATTTTCTATTGATACAATTATATCTGTTCTAGATATAACAGGCTGCTACTTGCATGTTGCAATAAAGGTGGTTTGCACTGTAGGAAAAAGTGAATATTCACAGCTCTCTTTAAAGTTTCTCAGTACAATATGACCTGAACAAATAGCTGCATTTTGGGGTTTTTTGGTAGTGTGTTTGTTTGTTTCTTTGTTTTTAAATAAGATTATGGGCATTCTGCTGGGGTTTTTTTGGTCTCTTCTGAGTTCAGGCTAAAGTGCATTTTATCTCAGTTTCTTAAAAGCAAACAAAACTTTCACTGAACAGATACATTTGTCTGACACTTCAAGGCTTACAGGAAAAAAGAGAAAACTGCATTGAAAGTTTTTGCCAGGATGAAGTAAATGATATTTCATGTGAGGGGAGAAGCAAGAAAAAGGGAACACATGAATGTGTGAATCTGGTAGAGAGTAATTCTGGTTAGTTCATCCTAATTGTTTGTGTTTATTTCATGCATGGTTTTTACTTTCTGTTTTTAAAATGGAACATCTCAGGTAAAGCTGCTTTCGTTCTTTATGTCCAAAGTACCTGCATAGCTGATTAAATTTGCTAGCACTGCTCGACATTGCTGCTGATCAGGTGATTTGGTGGGCAGTAAGCCAGTGCAGCCTTCCTTCCTCTGAATGTTTTAACCTGATTTTGATCCCCTGTGTGATTTCTGTGGTGCTCAAGGGGTAGAGTTCATCATTGAACCATGGGAGGATTTTTTGAGACGTTTTGCAGAAGATCTTGCTAATTTTTATTACTGGTTTGCAAGAATTTGTAGGATTGTGACATATTTCAGTTCTCTAGGACTAGAAAAAAAGATCTGTGGAGTTGCTCAATAAACTCAAAAACTTTTGAAGGCATTGGTTGGTATAGAGAGTGATGGCTTAAGTTTTGGTTTCTTAGGGAAAAGGAGCACTGTGCAACATTGTAAAACAAGGATTAAGTGCTGTAAGGACTGCCAGACCCTTGGATCATGACAAATACTTGTCAACAAGGAATCAATGAGTGATGTTCTAGTGAATTAGTATCAAAAATAATCTTATTCAGCATTTTTGCAGGTAATAATGAAGTAAATTGAAAATTGCCAATAATTAAATTTGCACTTGAGCCAAGAGGGAAGGTACATATTGAGGACAGGGGACGCTGCTGGCTGGTTAGGCCAAGTCCCTTGAGCTTTCGCACAGCCAAATTCAACATCACGATCCCAAGAAGAAGCACAGTGTGTTGTGCACACAGCAGGGATTATATTCTGGGAAGCTCGAGCTCTGGAATGAGTTAAGGGATCTTAAGCTCCAGGAATCTGCCCGTAATGTATTTAGGATTGTGGAGTAGGAGGGTGTGAGGTCTCTGGCAATCAGCACAAGGGATGGGGGATCTGGAAGGCTCAGAGGTGCCAGGACCCTCCCCAGGATAGCTTGACTAGGACAGGGATCTGACCAAGGCAGAGCTGTCAGTCTTCCTTGTTCCTCCTTGCTGAGATTCCTCACATCCAAGGATGTTGCTCCGGGGCTCTCTAATCAGTTCCTGAGCAAATCCAAGAAGTATCTTGTTTTCTTTCTTAGGAACAATCTAGCCCTACGTTTTTATCAGAGATTAACGGTTGCTGGACTACCACTGCACTGATATTATTTCCAAAGGATTGAAAAGAAATAAAAACATATATTGCAGGAGCAGATGAAAGACGCCTAATGGGTAGAAAGGGCTGATTTCATCTAATCAGATATGGAATAAAGCTGGATTAATACTCTTGCAGTTGAATGTTGTGTACAGATTTCATTGGATTCCCTCCAGGCTTTTTGATTAGAGACTACAGTGGCAAATGCTGGGGTTGTACTCTCAAAGGAGCAGCACAACAGAATTCACATTTGGTGCTTCTGTAGCAAACCTAACTTTTAGCTGCCAATGTGTTAAATGTTTTATCTCATTCAGAGCCAAAATACTGACTGGATGTTACAGATGGTGATGTGCATGTTTTTGGAAAGATGATGAATGCCTCCAGCCCTTGCTACAAATGGCTAACTAATTAAATATTGTACAGTGAGTTCTTGATTGTGATACGGTGGAAATTTACAGAATTAGCTTCAGTGAATATTTTTATTCAAGAAACAATAGCTTTTAAGCATTGTATTTATTCCCCAGAGGAAATTTGCCTCTACCTACAGAACAACCACAGAATCTGTGCAGTGCATGAGTTGCCTTCGCAATAGCAGTTAAACACTGAAGAGGAATTGTGTATGATACCATCTGCCTGTGGAAAATTCTGAAATTCACTCCGAAGGTGAAAATCTTGGTGGGTCTGTGCATGTGGTTGCAAACTGGCAGCTCTGTGCTTTGGCCAGGCAGGCTCTGCTCTAAGCCAGATCATTCTGCAGGTGATCCAACTCGTGGTAAAAAAGGGATGACTGCTCATTGAGCACGTGAAGTATCCAAAGAGAAGAGGCAAAGGTCAGAGGAATAATTTAAAAATTTCCTTGCTTAGCAGTATATAGATTTGAAAAAAAATGAGTCAATATATCCAAATCGTCAGCCTGAGCCATAGGCCAGAAGGTTAGAGTATAAACTGTCAATATGAACTCTGCTAATGGAAATGCAGACTGCTGGAGCAGTGAAGCAGAAGATGCACAGGCAAGGCATGGCACCAAAGAGAGTGACAGCAATGGAAGGAGGAAGGGTTGGTGTATGGTCACAGTGCTGGCCAGACTGGGCCTGGGAAACAGCACTTGGATATATTGACCTTTTTTTTAGAAATTTGCTCTGAGGAAACACCAGCTTTACCATTAGCTTTTTCTCATTGCTGAAACGGTGTGGTTTTGGATCCCTGTCATGGCTAAAACAGCTCAGCAATAATAGTGGTTCAAACTGTAACCAGAGACCCTGTGCTGCATTCAAGCCAATCTCAGATCAAGCAGCTCTGTGTGATCACCAGTTCTGGTGAATAATACAAACCTTGGTGCTCTGAAACAGCAAGGCTGCCTCATTCTGAGAAAGTGCATTGGGTTTTCACGTATCATTACAGACACTGAGGGCTTGTTTGCGTTTGCTGAAAGAATATTTCATTACTCTGGTTACTTTTCTTAATGAAAACAAATATTTTAAAGTGGTTGATTTACGAGGATAAATATTATTCAGCAGGTTCCTAACTCCCCAAGGTAAATAATACAGACATGGTAAAGGCCAGCTCTGTTATATTAATAATTGATGTTTGGCTTCTTCCTAGCTCAACTGTAATCTATTCATCCTGCTTTGTAAAAGTGCAATTAGAGCTGAATTACAGTAATCAATAGAGCAGCAGCATTTAGAAGCAGGGTACATAAATAGAGGGAAATTTTGCACACAGGAAGTTTTCTGAGGTACATTGCAAAAAATGCTTTAGTTGGATGGAATTTTAAATGATCATGAAGGAGATTAAGTTATAATTGATGTGGGTGTTTTCAGAGGTTGTCTTTTAAACCCAAACCAACTGCTAACAATGTGATTGAAATGATTTCCCTTCCTTTTCCTTCTGCTCAGCCCATGCACTCATGATGTGACTGTTGCAACTTTCCTGTGCTTGGCCAAAGATCTGCACTGCTGTTGGGCAGGTGAAGGGACGAGAGGGATGTGATGGGGAGCAGGCCCTGCCTTGGGAAGAGCGTGTGGCAGGTGTGGGGGGCTCTAAAATGAGTAGTGGTAATGGACAGCTAGAAGAGGAACACAGGAGAACCCACATGTACTACAGCTAAAGGAAATACAGATTTGGGATGAAATGGCCTCCAAGGTTCTGTAAGGAAGTTTTGATCAATGGCCCGAGTGTATAAACTGTTACAGAGAGAAGAGCTGATAGTAACCAGACTTTGGTGTAGGAAGAAGAAATAGAGGGGGAAAGGCCTTGGAAGCTCTGTGTTTCAGATAATGAAAATAAGGGCGTTGCTGTGCTTGAGAGGAGAGGCTGCCACAAGCCTGTGGCACTGTCCTGTAATTGTGTACAAGCTCACACCAAAATCTTTGAGTAATGTGCTTTGCTGTGCCCTTGGGACTTAGGGAGGATTTGGGCATCTTAAATAAAAATGGGATAATATTTTCCATGCTTTATTTTCCTGCTTCCTTTTGTGTCAGTGTGTCAGGAACTTCCAGAGTGTTCAGGAAACCCTTTCTGGCACCGTGTCCTCTGTGGGGCTGCCAAGCACTGCTCGCACTGCATTTGTTTCTGCATTTCGGGGTTCAGTTGGGTTGAATCAGGCGCAAAACCTAATTCAAACTTACAGTGTCATCTTCCTCTAATATTTCATTTACTCAAGATTAGGGACTCTCTGAAGCTGAGCTGAGGCCTGACTTTGCTGCTGGGACTTGCCAAAATCTGGCTGCTGTCCCCATTGCTGGGGAGCAGCTGCTTTGGATGCACAGGGCACTGCTGTCCCTGCGAAGCTGAGTTGCAGGGTATGATGAGATGGATCCGGAGCTGCTGGGAGCCACTGGGAGACTGTCAATGTAAAAGCAAATACTGGCTGATTATTATTGTTATTATTAATCATCACCATCATATTCTCTTTCTCTAGAGCATTGTGGTGTTTGAGGTGAAACTAAGTGCTTTCAGTCCTTTAGGAAATGCGGAATGGCTCAACAACGTATTCCCTGTTGTGACTTTTGGACTTTATGCAATGTCAATTAAGGGATAAAATGTGTTTAATTAAAAAGAGGCTGATTTTATTGAACAAATGTACCAAATAAAAACCAAAATAGGAGCATTAACATGTTGGTCTGACTTGTCAAGCACAATTTTCAGTTCACTATAGAAATTTAAAAATAAAACATCTATTAATGTAATTTTTAAAAATTAATTTAATTAATTATTATTTTTCTGGCAGCAATAGCTTATTAAATGTTCACTACCAACTAGATGGGAGAAAGGTGCTATTTAAATTAATATGGAAGGAGATGCTTTCTTGGCTAGAGCTTTGCACTCTTAAACAAGGAAATTAAATAATTAAAGCTCTGCTTACAGCAATCTATATTCCTGGGAAGCATTAGCTTGTCAGTGTGTAATGCATGCCCCACTCTGTGTGTACATTATGTTTTAATAATGCCTCCATCTCCCTCATATGGCATATTGTCTTCTAGTGCAGCCCTCTCCAATAACCCTGGCCTGGCAGTTGTCATGTGATCCTGATTGCTTTTGGGGGGAGTAGCATATCCTGTAATTATTTTCCTCTCCTATTAAGCTATAATATACTTCACATTCTCTGTACATAGAAATGCACCTTCATATAGTAGTATAATGTCTATTGTTTTTTGATTTTATTTTTTTTTATCAGCATAATGAAACAATCCCACTTCCACATCCTGCAGCAGTATAATGCTTCTTGATTTATTGGTGTACCTATTTATGTTGGCTTATCAGAAAGGTGCTTCCAGTGCATTAGCAAACCCCTGAAGTGCTTCTGGTAATAGGAAAAGCACCTGGGTAGCTGCAAATATAGGAAAGAAGATAAAACTTCGAGCAGGAAATGCCACTTAAGCTAAGATGACAGTGTGCTCAGCCAGGCTGTCCCACAGCCAACCTTCTCCACAGGGCGGCTGCTTGCAGGAGAATTGGGTTTCTCTCTGGCCCTGGCTTGCTGCCCTTGGCAGAGTTTCCTAAATGGAGGCAGCCGTGCCCTCATTCTCTCCCTTTGCTTACCCTGCACCGACACAGTTTGTGTTACTGTGAAGAGGCAGGAGCTGCTGGGTATTAATGCTCCCCTGCAAGCTGAGAATTGGACACTCCATTTAAACATAATTCTAGAGGCGACATCAATTTAGGGTTAGGAAGCCTTTAAATGCTCTAGCCTGCCTAGGTACCTCCATGTGCATCTGTCTGGGAGGAGAGGAAGCAAGCAAATCAACTAACAAGTCATTCCTCCAATAAATCTCTTCTGACTGAACTTGAGCGCGGCACAGTGTGCTTCAGAATGAATAAACCAATGATAACAACAGAGGCTGATTACACAGTGATCGGCAATAGCAGCAAATAGGCCTTATCTTGCACTGTGAAATAGAAACTCATGGCCAAACAAATAAGTCTGGGTTCCTAGAGAGAGCGTTTTCAGCAATCCATGGGCAATGACCCTCAAAATTATGTATTAAAAAAAATTATTTTCAGAAGCGCCGCCTTGGCCTGTGTGTGGCTGAGAAGAAGATATTTGTATTGCTCAATTGCACATGCAACCTATCATCAAATGTTCACCTCACTGAGGAGCGCTGGTGTTCATCATTGGGTGCCGAACAGGACCCATCACACATTAGCGTGTGTGCTTTCTCTTGCTTGGGCCATCTACTCTGCCTTCTTCCTCTTCTTTCAGATAAATAATGACTTTTTAGAACTGAGATGAGCATTTTAAACCACTGAAAATGGACAAAGGGTTTAATCCTTTCAGCACTTACCTGAATCAGCTCTACTCCCACAGGTGTACTCCACTGAGAGTGCACTCTGTTTGCTTTGGTGTGTGGAGGATGAAGAAGGAGCTGGGTTTGCTTTTTTACACAATCCCCAAATTTTGAACATGCTTGCACATTTTTCTAGCACTGGAAAGAAGAAATATTTTGGCAAATGATATTTAGGTATGGCTTTGAACAACCTAATCTAGCGTAAAGCTTCCCTCCCCATGGCAAGGAGGAATTAGGTCCTAATTAGGAATTAGGGTCCTTGAGGTCCCTTCCAGCACAAACCATTCTGTGATTTTATTAAATACTTGTTTATTTTTGTAAAAGTATAAATATATGTGTAAAACCCCAAGGTGATACAATTTGTGAGCTCCCTGTACACATTTCTTCAGCCTGAGTCAATTAAGCACTTGGGCAGCAACTTCACTTTCAGTAAAGTTTGGGTTACATAGAGTTGTTAGTTTACTGAGTGTTTGGGTTTGGTGAGCTCTACTACTCTTGAATTTAGAGAGTCTTAAGCCTCTGCTTAAAATTAGGCATGTTTTAAGGTTTTTTTTTCTTGAGAGGGAGGAATTACTATGTGTCATAATACTGTCACCCAGAAAAGTGCAGTAAAATGGAGAGTTTTGCTGCTATAAGGCTGGTGGGCTGTAGAACAGTGGGGACAAAGTTTGGGAGGATGATGAGATTCCATCTCCCTCCATGTGCTCCTGGCTGGGGGCACTGTACCCTTGTGTCCCCACCTGGCACAAGAGGCTGCAGTGAGATCAGATGGAGAAATGGATGCACATGGAAGGGAAGCTCTCCTAGACCTTGTAGCTACTAAGAATCAATCCAGCAGCCTTTTTTCTCTACATGAAAATAATTTCATAAATATAAGAAAGTATCACTCTTTTTTTTTTTTCTGTAAAGGTTTCACTAGAAACTTTTCAGCTACAAAAGTGTGAAATAATTAATTTTCTAGTTAAAAATGTGCTGTTGGTGTCCATATGACAGTTCAGCTTGGGTGTTCCTTCTCCAGTTTGTAGTACATGCTGAAAAACTGCCCTAAATAAGATTGTTCTTCACCGGTAGCAGGAGAACTGAAATAATTTATTCTAGCTGAGTATAATTTTCTTGAAAAGATTTAAAAAAAAAAAATTGAAATAAGTCCCAAGAATGTTTTACAACCTTATCAAAAGAAAACATCAAGAGCACTAATTCCAACATTACGCTTGCATAAATCAGCGTGAAATGTTAGAATTGCAATGGATTTTTGTATCCTTTAAAAGTAACATGAAATATTGCCGAGAGATAAAGTAAAATATGCATCCAACTGTATTGTTACAGCAATAGTAATAATTGCTGATGGCTGTCAAAGGTATCTTTTGGCTCTAAAATCTCAAGTCAAATCTTTCTCCTTGCTAGAAGCACTAGTAAATAATTCTTGCTGGACTGCCACCTTATTTTGTACCAATAAAGCTCATCAAAATCACTCTCATTAAAGGTGCTGCATTAATTACTGCTTAGCAGTGCATAGTTATCTTTCTAACCCCAGATTTAGCGGGTGGTGGCTTTGTTTATAGTGATAAAGGCAGAAAGGAGCCCCTTGCAGGATCCGGCAGTGGCAGAAGGGCCTGGAGTGTCCCAGGACTCCCAAAGTGGGAGCAGGGCTGTGTGACACTTCCCTGGGGCTGGGCACACTGCAAGGAGCCATTTGCTGGAACTCAACCTGTGAGCTGAGCTCCTTTCCAAGGAACTGTATTTTGTGTGGTGCAGCTTTGGAGCACACCTTCACATTTACTGAAGGGGGAAAAGGAGGGGAGTTGATGGCTAAGATTCTGGCTTCTCCATTTTTCGTGTCTCTGTAGTTTTAGTGTGTAGCTCTGGACTCCATATGGAGTGCTAAAGCTGCTGTTCCCAGCATCTTTAGACAAAACAATCCCTCTAAAGTGGAAATCCAAGGACACTTCGCTGCCTCCGAGCCCCAAAATATGTAAACAACAGTGAATTGTGGGGAGCAAACTTGGGGTAATTGGCATCATCACCTGAAGGTATAATTGGAGGATTAAGGCTTGGTATGTTAATGGACAGAACTTATAAAATATGAAAAACTCATGACTTGGCATCCATTTTGGATGGCCTCTCGAGTGGGCTCTGTCTGCCCTAAATGTACCTTGGAGGCCTTCAATAAATCAAACTGCTATTTATTCTCCTAACTTTGTCTAGCCTCAGTTTTAGGTAAGCCCTGTTCAGGCATCAGAGTGGGCTTGTGAAATCTGATGGAAAGCAAATCTGGCTTCAGTCCTGAGTTTTTCTGTCTTGCTCTTGTGCAGCTGCATTTTTTGCTCATTTCCCATTTGTCAGAGCTTATAATTTTCCTTCAGGTTTTTCGTGCCAATTTGTTTAGAACTGACTTCTTCCAAGAAAGTCCCCCCCTGTCATTCATGCTGTAGGAAAACACAGGATACAAAATAATTATTAAAGATAAATTTAAGTCTGATATGAACATGGAGTTACCAGTTTATTAAATACTTCTTCTTGTGTGTACCAGTAAATACATAAACTTAAATCTTTTAAGATGCACAAAAGTATATGGAGTTAAAAAATGTAAAACTACATGATAAAATTCTAGGCAAGGAGTACATATTTATCACAAAGCAATTAAATATCTTGGTTTGTTTATTCCAAAATTAACTTGGCACATTAATTTAACATGAAAAGAGTGATTTAATGAAATCTTCAGAGAATTAGTATCTGCCCTTTGAATAAGTTATCTAAAATGCTATTTTATTATGCAAAGCTATGTAAAATAAATTGCATTCAAGCAGTGGTTCAGAAAGTAGCTTATCGTAACCTCATGTTCATAAAGAAATGACATAAAAGATCTGGGGATCACTGCTTTGCTTTCAAGATGGGAAAAATTAAGCAGAAACAGTCTTTAATTTGAAAAGAGCTAATTTGACATGGAGATAATTATCTTGGTACTTTGAAATGTGATTAACTCTAATTATAGCCAGAAAAAAACCTACAGGGAACAATGAAAATACAATCCAGTGTGGAAGTGGGAGGGTGACCTCACATGTGGCATTCATGTGACAGCAGGTCAGATGCTTTTCAAGAGGGTAGAAATCCTCCTGGGAAAATATTCACCCATGTCCTCTAACAAGAAATTCCTATTTGCACACACATTCACCCCTCAGCATGAGAGTAACACGAGCAATGTTTGTGTTAAAGGACTGACTCCTCTACCTGTGTGGACATAAACACACAAAATGCAGTGGGCACATCACTTAATGGGAATCCAGGATGCCAATTTGTCCCTGGAAAATCACACTGAACTGCAAGCAAGATCAGTACATTGATTCCAATATGGGGATTGTAAGAAGGCACTGATATTTTTCCCCCCAATTAGTGGGAAAGACTGTTCTCCTAATTTAGTTTGATAATTAATTTGAAACATGAGGACTAGTGGTACTAAATAGATAATATTGTTCTACATGGATGGAAATAGTTTTCAGAATTTGGCTTCCTTTTAACTGAATGTAATGAATTGCTCCTCTGTGTTTTGTGACAGTGACATCCATAAGCAAATCCTATACCATGCTGGGCTTTGGTTTTGCTTTATTTTTTAAGCCTTACCCAGTATTTGCCATGAAAGAGATTTAAACCAGGGATCATTTGCCTCAGGTGAGGTGCCAGATGCGAAAGTCCATGCAAAGAAGGGCTAACCAGCATGGATTATTTAGCTCTCATACTGAAGGCAGTTCCTGATCAGGGAGAGGAAGTCAGAAGCCTGGCTGTTGTTATCCAGTCACACAAAGCTCAGAGAGGTGTGGCTCTCCATTAAAGCAAATACTCTCAAATTCTTGTTTTATGGGAAATGGTAAAGAGCATTATCGGTTTATAGTTAGGGTGTTATATGGAGCTCTGTATCTTTTCCTAAAGGATCTGACCATTCTAACTGTTTATTGCGGAATATTGGACAATAAATGGATTAGTATTTGTTTGTGTTATTGTCAGTTTAGCATTCCTTTCCGATGAGCTTTTGCACAGGCAATGGTGTGCTTTCTGTTACATTTCAGCCTATTGTCTCAAAATTGCCCACTGCAAATGGTTTCATTCAATAACTGAATACTTCAGTTTGTTTTACCACTATGGTTTATGTTTGGTGGGGTTGTGTTTGTTGCTGTTGTTTTGGCCAAGGCTTTCTTTGGTTTGCTTTATGGGCATAATTTATTGACTGATGTGTTTGTGCATAACAATGTAGAATGTGGCTTCTGACCAGCTTGTGTTAGTTCTGTGCTCTCTTTAAACTGATACCATTCTTTCAGTGTGTAAGGAAAACAAATGGCATTTTAAAGCTGTAGTTGAGTGATTTGTATGTAGTAAAACCATGAGAAAAGCAATGGATTAATGAGGTAGAGATTGTCACCAGAGTTTCCTCTTTAATTTGATATAGTTTTACTGAACTGAGACACATCTCTAGTTTATATCACTCAGCTCCTCATTTCAGTCATAGAATCATACAGAGATAGAATGGCTTGGGTTGGAAGGGACCTTAAAGATTGTCCACATGAGCAGGGACACCTCCCACTATCCCAGGCTGCTCCAAGCCCTGTCCAGCCTGTCCTGGAACACTTCCAGGGATCCAGGGGCAGCCACAGCTTCTGTGGGCAATCTGTTCTACCACCCTCACATGGAAGAATTGCAGTACTGTTTGCCTTTTTTTTTTTCCTCCTTAGCAGTAATGCAAGCAACATCCTCTCTCATTTTGTTTAACTTTTAAGCAAATAAATGCAAAAATCTTGTACTGTAGACAAGATGTCACTGCAGTAGCTGGGAATGAAGTTAATGTTGTAAAAAGCATAAAGCAAGAGGTTTGTACTTAAATCCTAGGGAAGATCTGAATATTTTGGATGGAAGAGGGACTGTCTAAATGACCCTGGCAACTCTAGTATTAAAGCATGAGAAAGAAGCTCAAGCAGCTTAAAGCCAGCCTGGTATCCTCCTGCCCTTGGACTGCAGCTCCTCTGGGCCATACAGAGGGCTCTCGAGAGTGCATAACTAATTTAAATTGGCACATGCTCATACAGCAATAGCCTTTCACCTTCTTATTTTGTTCCACTCCGTGCCACTTGTAGCCTCTGACTGATCCTACAGTGACAACCTAAAGTTTCACGTTAACACCTGACTGAAGTTTTAGTGAAGGGCACAAATTGCCCATCCCTACCATATTGCAGAACTGCAGGGAAATGTCTTTTTATTTTAATTACTGCTTAAAGTCCCTTAGACAAGCTGACACATAATAATCATGTTCGCTGGCTTTCCTGATTTTTATTTAATACGGCATGGAAAAATTTATTGTTCCAATTATCCAGTTTTCAGGCCAGTGGGGACCTGTGGCCTCCCTGTTGGCTTCCCTCCAACCTGAAATCCACCTGCTCGTGCTCACATCAACCTTTAAAAACTACCTGCATAGCTACTGTTGGGTTCATCTTCTTGTGTTCTATATTATTTCTATTTTCTTTTTTATATTTTTGTATTTTTTTCCCCACTTTCTGTCATGGATTTCCCAGAGCTGAGTGTGTTGACAGGGCTTGAGAGCAAATGCACCAACTGTGCATATAAACCACAATGCACCTACAAAAAAGTACTGGTGCCCTTAGTTACATCCTGAGAATTCATATTCTGTCTGTGTACAAGGAGGATGTTGTGTTTCCAACGTACCTTTGTTATTAATTCTCTTCAGTAGGGCTAATATTTGCAGAAATGCTCAAATAGAGATAAATATTTTCTAATTCCTTGGGATTTTATTGTAGCACTGCTAATCATGATGAATTCTGTTAGTATTTCAGAAAATCAATTGTCAATTAGCTTTTATGGGGAATTATACATTGTGATTAGTCGTAAGTTGGGCATTATGGTGTTATTTGACAACTGTTATTAAAACATACAGTAATTTGCTTTTATTATGTATTAAATAGCACTGATTTCAAAAATAATATGAGTTTTGGAATTATAATTAGAGAATGTTTTATTGGGAATTGTTTTATAATGCAGTGTTAGTGTTCAGAATTAATTATTTTGTTTGAAGAAAATTTAATATTTACAGAAACCAGATAGCTTACCTGCTTCTTGATTTATTTTCGTAAATGTTTGAAGAATTACAACTGCATTACCAAGATTTAAATAAGTAGATAATCACTCTAAGGTAAATAGATTTGATTAAATAATGAATAGTTTAAAAAAATAGTTTTTTTGTTCAAAACAATGGGCCAGTTCCTACAAATCTGTATTACTTGATGAAGTCTTGTTCCCACTTGATTTGGAGGTTGGTGCTGTGCTGCAGGATTGGTCCAAGGTTTATTCAATAATTTCCATAAGCAACTTCTATAAAACATTGACCCAACTTACTAAATTCTGTAATGAAATGGTTCATCCCTGTGTAACATTATCAACAAATGTTGGGAAGCAAATGGGAACATTATTTTCCTGCCAAAGAGCGCAGAAGGAGCGAATTGATGCAAACCCAAGCAGGATCCTGTGCTGCTGTTCCTCCTTAGCTGCTGAGTACATCCATGATCATCCTTACCTTGCCCCAAGATATTTATTGACCACAGCATTCATTACAGAACAGCCAAGTACCAATAACCTAAAATATATGCAAGTTTTAAAAGTCTATATGTAAGTTTTAAATGTTTTTGCTTGTGAGGGATGTTCTTACTGGTCTTCTCCTGTCTCATTTGGAAGATGGAATGTCTATTTGCTCTGCAATTGGCTTGGCTCTAGGGGAGACATTACAGTGGCTATTCAAACCTCTGAATGCAGCATATCCTGGAATTATTGTGGCTTCTATTTAGTGGAGTATCTTTAGTGTAGGAGGTGCATGTGAAATCAGTCTGCATAAACTGTGGCTCCATAAACATTTTTATGCTGAAAGCTTTTCTACAGTAATGATAATAACAACATTATTACTGGTAACTGCCACCCACTGTATAGAGGGGACTTTATTCAGAGTCCTAAATAAATCTGTGGCAATCTGATGCTTCACTGTTGATGTTATAAAATGAAAGGCAGATTATTGGCACTGAGAAAGATAATTTCCAGTGCCACTGAGCTCCTTGTGAGAGCTGTGTGTGGGGTCATGACTGGCCCACCCTGTCTACAGCATCAACCAGTAGCAAATATTTTTGGAAAGAGAAAAAGAAACATGCAAGACTGGAGTTGTCTTTTCTCTGAATTTCCAGTCCAAATTTCCCGTACTCATCTGCTTTGGGCTTCTCTTGGACCAGAGACTGAGCAGGGAGCTTTGAGCTTGAAGTCCACAGATGGATCTTTCCGCCATTGAATTTCTGTTGCGCTTGTATTTTTCTGCCTTCCCCACATTCTGAAGCAATGGTAACATGTGGAATCCCTATTTCCTTTCTTTTGCTTTGCTTTTGGTGATTTCTCTCCATGCTTTTTATCCCTTCTTTGCTCTTTTATTTACCTGGGAGAAGACAGATAGATTTACTTTGGGAGAAGATCTAAATGGTGCATTGGGAGGACTTAAATGGCAGCTGAACGCTGGCACTGAATGTATTTCATCCTCATGGCAGAACATTCTCCTCTGCTTCCTTAAATGTCTTTGAAAGATGAGCAGTGTTAGGTTCCTGTGCAGTCACAGAGCTTCAAAATGCTTCCCCAGCACCTTCCCACCCCCTTATTCTCCTGTGGGAGGGAACGTCCATCCGTTTGGATGAAGGTTCATCCCTTTACGGCTCACAGGCTGAGAAAGACGATGGTGTTCAATACTGTGCTGGCAGAAAGCACAGACTACTTGCAACACATCTTTAAGATTTCTGTCAATTACTTTTCTTGTTGCAATGCTCTGTTCTGATTTGTACTGCATGAAACAGGAGTTTAAAAGAATTTAAATTCAGATCAATCCCCAATCAAAAGTGGTGGTGCAAATCTGTGAAGAATCTACAGAGTATATGAAGTACTAGAACCTGTACAGTGGTGCACTACATTGCCTTAATCCGTTTTAAAATTACCTCTGCTGTTCTGCAAGGCATTGCATTCCAAGTATTGCCATTCCTTGCCAGTGTCATTCTGCTGTGGTTAAAAATGGCCATGGGGAAAGGACAAGAGCTTCCCTACAGGACCTAGGGCTGTGTCAGAGAGTAGCTGTGTCATACTTAAACTGCCTTTCGCAGCTGAAAGGAAATGTGACTTCAACCCAACACATCTGAAGGATGTGTACAAGCATAACCACTTGGTGGAATGAATTGGATATATCAAAGATTAATACGGAACTCAAAATGATGCTGCCTGTGAAATTTCTGTGGTTACTCTGAAGGACATTGCTGCGGAGTCAGAGATTGGAGACAAGTGAGTGATGAGCTAATATTGGTCTAAATAAAATATGAAACAAGAATAATGAAAACACTGAGACATATGTTCTCACAGAGTTGGAAGAGTTTTATCAAAAACTACAATTAGTTGTCAAAAACATCTCTAAGACAAGACTTTCTTGTGTCATTTAGACTTCAAAGCAGTGTGTCATTCACAATACACACTGCAGTGCAACTGGGAGGCAGCTTTAGAAGATAATGGGAATGGCACTGTGAGATGCTTAGATGAAAGTTAAATGAGTTGCTAAAGATGATTTTCATTAGGGACTTCAGTATTATTTAATTGTTGTAATTTATGTCAAAATAAAAATAACAGATAAATGTAGATATTTCCAAAAAATGCACAGAAACAAGAATTGTTTTGCAACTAAATCGAAAGAATGTAAGATAGAGACCAAATATGTACAATGTTTGGATCTTTTTTCTCTGATACTGATAAAACTAATTACAGAAGAAAGTGGAGAAAACTGTTTTGTATTGTCCAAACAAATACATTTTAGCTAAAAAGCATTCCATTAAAGCCCACTTGGGTAGAGGCAGCAAAAAAGCAACACACAAGAAGCTGCCAAAAATGTTAATAGATTATATCTCACCTGGGAGAAACGCACTGCAGATAAGACTACTGATGAATGAAAGACAGCTAAAAATCACAGAATGAGGCAATTTCTGCTGCCTCTGAGCTTTGTGGAAGGTAAATGGAAGAGAAAATGACTTAAACATCATGAACATGATGGGAAGAATGCAATCACAGATTCAAGAGATTTTTTTTTTATAGGTTGCTGAATCTTCTCTGCCCAAAGGTACACACATTGTGCCTCTGACCGTTCCGTGCTCAGTGGGGCTTTGGCAATTGGGAAATTGTAATTCATTACTGTTCATGGGGCATTTATTTTGCCTGTAAAGACTGAAGCTCCACAGCACTGTTCAGTTTAGTATTTAAATCAGACATATTTAGTCTACCATTGCACCTGTCGGATGTTGTGCCTCCTCCTGTGTGCTGTGCTTCGCTTGCAAAAGCTCAATTTCATGCTGACTCAAGATATCTTTGAAGATATTTATGCGTCCTTTGTAGAAAAAATGCTGGATTAATTGAGACAGTAACTATTTCTAGGCTGACGGGCTCTGGACATAAAGGCTGCCTAATCCATAACCACGAGCTAGACCATGACTCCACGGTTTTATCGCTCATCTTCCAGGTTTTTCTTTCCCCACCCAATCGATCCATCCCTGGGGTGGAGAGTGCAGGGCTCAGTGTGAGTGTGCTCAGAGCCTGGGCAGTGTCACTCCTGGCTGAGAGGAGCTGATGGATGTGGTGCCTGCTGGCATCAGTGGATGTTTGCCTGGGAAACGAAATGAAGGAAAAGGCAGAGACAAGGGAATATTTGAAACACAAATAGTTATGGAAATGCCAACCTTTACTGACCGCAGTGGAGCAGCCTAGAGATGACAAGAAATTCCGGGTGGAGAAGTTGATGGTTTATAGACTCCATGTAAGAATGGCCCATATCTATGGATATGATTTAGAAGTAAAGACACGTTATCTGTCAAAATATGAAGCTGTCTTCAAAGAAATGTTTCTGAAAAATGATTGGCACAAGGTGAGAAGAGAAAGATGATCATGAACAACTCTTCTGAGTGTCACTGTGATTAGGCCTAAAAATTATTGAATTCCAACCTTCCAAAGGCTGATTCAGAAAATACCCTTGTAGATATTGAATTATAACATATGAACAGTCTGACAAATTTGCATGAACAAATACAAACATATAGGTAGGTTTTTTCTGTTACCATAATGCAAGAGTTTGTCTACCTGATACACAATGTCAGATATGCCTTGGGAGAAAATACTAATGCTTTATTTAGTTGGAAACAACACAAATGTTTTGAAGCAGTTGTTTATCTTCCTAGTCTGCATCAAGTACAGTGGCTGGGACAGAGATATTTTTATTTTGTACTGTAATCTGAAACAGAGGTATTAAAAGAACTGAAGAGAAGAATAGTGGCTTCTGTTTACAAAGTCCAAGTAAAACCATTTAAATCCAAGCATATTACAAGTGTAAAAAGAAAAATGTATTGACCTAAATATGTAGTCTTTCTATCATGCAGTCTGTATGTCAGGCAGTCAAAATTAATGTTTTTATAGAGAAAGAACTCCTGCTAGGTCAGGAGTGGTCATGCCACTCTAGGTTCTTCAGTGGGAAATCTGAGCCACATCTTGCTGAGTGTATTAACGTCTAGCTTGCACAATACCTCAGTGTACTTAGGGCCTTTGGGGTATCTACAGTCCCAGGGAAACTGCGAGAAAAGCCACTGCAGCTCCTGATGTTTTACTGCTGCATTCAGAATTGCAGTTCAGCTGGATCTGCAAACAGTGGGGAAAGCCAGCTGTAGCCTGGCACAGCTGATGGACTGTTGTGTAGAGGTGACATCCTCTGGGGGACAGCTCGGGCTGACATCTGCAATGCTCAGTCACACTTGTTGCAATCCAGATGGAGACCTCCAGTTTTGGGTTTGCTTTTTCTTTCAGATAGCAATGGTGCAGTAGGCAGTCACCAGCTCTGTGTGAGTTATGCACACCAGTTCTGGCTACAAAATAAACTGCCTGGCATCCTCCTCCTCCTGGCCCCTCACAGACTGACAAACAGCCCTGCTGCTGTTAACCTGTGAAATAAAACTTTCCTCTTTTAGCTGCTTCTTGCTGTTTCCTTACCTTCTACAAATGTAGGTAAGGGAAGATAATTTCTGTGCACACCAAATCTATCCTCTCACGACATATATTCAAGCAGTTTATGTTTTTAAGTACCTCTTTTAACCATTAAATTCCCATATATATAAAATTCCCTGGACCTGCTAGGAAATGATGCATTTCTCAGTTCTTTTGATCATCCTAGGGCTGTGCAAACCAATGGGTTTTTGCAGGAAGCTGGCACATTTTCTTTGTGATAGAAATTAGAGGCTGGTATTATCTTAGAGGTCTTTTCCAACCTTGCTGATTCTATGTATTGCAATTACTTGCAAATTATAGGATGACTCTGAGGAGTATTTGGCCAGAGAAATGTTTTGTAATCAGTCAGTTTTTTTCCTACATTAATTTGTCCAGTCCCTGAGCCTCAGGACTCCTCAGCTTCCCTCTACTCCTGTATCGAGAATTCCATTCATTTTATCATAATTTATCTCCCCAGATTTTAATCTTCAAAGTTATTTTAATGTTTGATGCATTAGGAATGTTACAAACCATCCATTCTTGTTTTCACGGGTATCCCAGATCCTTTTTTGTAAACCTGCTCCCTAGCTATTAATTCCTATCACAACACATGCTGGCTTTGTGGGGCATTATTTGTCCAGGTTATTTTTAATTCCAATCCTTTTCCCATCGAAGCTCCCAGCTGTACCCAGTTTACCACCACATGCAAGCTTTACAAAACTCACTTTCTGACAGCTGATTAACAAACATACTGGGCAGTGCTGGACTCACAGGGTCTCAGAGCTTCCCACAGCACAACTCCTTGCTCCAACAGGGAATTGCTGGTAGCTCATCCATCAGCACTGCTTTGGGAACAGTTGTTCTCTACAATACTTCAGTTTATATCAGGCTCCTTAGTGGACATGAGTGTTTTGTGAGATGGTGTGAAAATCTTACTTAAAACTTTGGTAGCTGCTGCTAATATCCCCCTGTTTCCAAAGCCTGTTATCCTATTATAGCAACAAATGTGATTGTATTGACTTGATTTGTTCCTGATAAATCCATGGAGGCTATTACTTATCACCTTACAGTTTTCTAGCTGCTTACAAATAGGATTATAGCATTATGTATTTTAATGTGCACAAAATAGAAATGAAGGCTTTAATATATTGAAGCATCATTAATTTTGAAAATTTAATATTAATACAGCTGTTAGTACCTAAGGGACCGTGTTATGTGTCACAACTTCTGTCCTTTTACAATTCCTATACGAATTTCCTGAATACAGTGAGCCTTGCTGAAGTCCCCAGGGTCCCCTTTCCTCTCATTGCAAACATTACCAACAAATGAAGGCAATACATCCAAAGGGTATGGGAATCAGCAGACTGCTCCTGGCTGTGCCAGTGCCACCAACCCTGCGTGGACAGCACCTCAAGGCACTGTATTACTATTGGTGGGGGCTGGAGATGGAAGTGTCTCCAAACCCACATTTCTCTTGATGACATTTCCTTATTCACCAGAAATTTATTGATTTTGTCTGACTTCTCAGTTACTGCTGTTTTGCTATATTGTTAGATATGTGGAAAATAAAACCTCCCTCTAAACCACAAACACCTAAGGCTGAGTAATGTTAAACAGAGCTGCTGGTTGCCGTTCTTTAGTTTTTGCCCTTGTTTCTCATGGCACGGTCCCCTCTAGAACCCACCACAGACTCTGGCCACCTCTGGGGATGCCCAGTCAGAGGAAGAGCAGGGAGTGCATGGAATGTTGCACTATGGCTCCAAGTGTCCACGGTAACCACCCACCCACCCAACCCTGGCTCCTCTGGTGGAGGAGGATTCTAAGTCAGAATCTGTGTCTTTATGTAGGATTGGCCCTTAACTTCACCAGGGGCCTGAGCCAGGGGCCTTGGCTGAACCACATACAGGTTACAACTTTAGTTTGTTGTAGTAGGGGCAACACATCCTTTCTTGTCCCTTTGCTTCAGCTTTGTGTGGTCTGGATCCATTTGAAAAGGAGAGGGAGAAAGCAATCTAGTTTTCTTCTCTCATGAGGCACAAATATAGAGTTAATATTTGCATGTACATAGGATGTGACTTGTTCACCAAACTGGCTGGACTGCTACCTGTACAGATTGTGATAGTCTCTGAAGTGAATGACACCTATCCTATAAAACTGGTGTCAGACAGAATTGTCCTTCAGTTTATCCACAGAGCAGCATTATGACAGACCGTGTTGTTGTCTCTGATTAATACTGCTTAATTCTAGCAATCTGGTTTGTGTTATTTTACTATTTTATTATGAATAAGCTTTTTCTATTTGTGTCTTGAAAATTTTGTTGGACATTTCTGTAATTTCTGAGGATTCTACTTTATATTTTGCAACTGAGGGAGCACATCAGTGCAGTGCAGGACAGAAGTATTTCTAGATGAGTGGTAAAGAGTGGGAGGGGAAGATGAAGTACAGGATAATTGGTGTCTTTTTGCTTTGCTCTAGAAACAGCAAATCTTGTTTCTCCTCCTATTCTGTGCACAATGAACCACCAGCTCTGTGCTGTATTGGCAGGACCAATGCTGGCTAAAAGACCTTTTTATGGCTTTGTAGCTCAGCGTCTCCCTCCAATCAGCAGCCCTTCAGGAGGGCTCTGTGCTCTGATCTGCTGGAGCATCTCCTTGACTGGACACACTATAAATCTGTACACAAATAAATACAAGTTATTGTAAGTCAGGAACAAGTGTTCACTCCAAGTTTTTATTGAAATTGAACACAGTATTCAAGCATGGTTCTGGCTGAGAATCTAGACAGCTAATTTCATCTGGTTTTACAGAATGCCTCAGTGAACCCCTCTGGTGTACATTCACAGGAACATGAAGTGAGCAGGCACCTTGTCTCTCAGCCTACCACCACCGTGTCATCCCCAACAAACTGGTAAAATGGGACCTCGAGGTTTAAGGGAGCAGGGCCTTTCCTGATTCTGCCAGAGGCATCATAGTGGGAGCCGTGGCAGGGGCAGTAGTACCCACCATAATCCCCGGAGTTGGCGATGGGGACGCAGCCCAGGTGAGTGCACACACCCACCAGGATCACCCACTCAGGCTTCTTCACTCTTTCTGAGTCGTGCTGCGGATCCCTCAGTTGGGACACATCAACTGCAGCCTCCTGACTAATCTCTGCCTGGGTTCTGTGACGCACAAACAGGGGCTTCCCTCTCCACTTAAAAGCCATGTTCTTGCCTTCTGGAATGTCAGACAGCTTGATCTCAATCTTGGACAAGGCCAGCACATCAGCAGAGGCACTCAGGCTGGAAATGAACTGGGTGACGACGTTCTTGGCGGCATAGGCAGTTGCTACACCTGTTGCTGCAGTCATCAGGTAGGAAAAGCCTTTCCTGGAATCACTGCTGCCTTGGGAAGATGCGTTGGCATCCTGCACATCCTGGCGGCGATAGGCAGAGAAGTCAGGGACAGCGACATCGTTATGGACACAGCGAACACTGGTGGGGGCTGCACGGAAAAAGACAGGAAATGACACCAATTTAAGGTAAAACACACCATAATGCATTTGAAATTATACTACTTTAGTTGTGGTTTTGGAATATTGGGTAAAAGTTACTCCAAAGTCTGGGTAGGATTCCATTAAGTGTTTAGATTTTAAGCTGTATGAAAATGGTTTTCAGAGGGAATTTTCAGTTGATGAACAGGTGATTTGTGAAACTGGTTTCCCTATTTTTTGAAAAAGAAACCTGATCAGGGTACAGAAAAATCTGTACTGAACTGAGAAGTTCTGGGCTCCTGGGAAAAAAGTGAACTATCTTGCAGTATATTTCAAGATAAAAACTCCTGCAGGATACCATGGCTAATTCAGAAACACAGACCTGTTTACCATTCAAATGTTTCTCTGTAAAGAACTGCTAAGAAGAAATTTGATGTAGTGAAGTCTGCACATCTGCAGGGTAACACTTTTGTGCTATCTTTTCAGTTAAATAGCTTATATGCCTTTTTAAGTGTGGTTAAGCATTTTTAAGATTAGAAATATCAAGTATCCTCTTTCATATTAAATTGTTGTCATAGCTAAAAGCCACAGTAAGTAATTTTTAAACCCGCAGTCCCCAGGCTCAGATTTAGGGATAAAGCTAATAATTATCCAATTCTCAAGCTTTTCAAGTGGGATCCCCACATCAAACCTGTGTGCTCATCAGGATGTGATGTATAACTAAAAGTCCTTCCATTAGTTTCTCCAGCTAAAGAAACTGCTTCCCACACTAAAAATCTGTAAGCCAAAGAAAAGAACATGGCAATAACAGAACATGTTACTTGCCAAAGTGTAACCTCTGTTAGTTGAAAAGTAGCACTTAGTCATTATATTTTCTAGTAGCTGGCACAAAATTAATAGATGTCTCAAAGTACTTAAAGTTTAACTCTCAAGGATTTAGATGCAATACAATGGGAAAAATAGTTACATTTCCTTACAAATAACTCTGCATTGAGAATGTATTTGCCATAGGATTTTAACTGCAGAGAAATTAAACTGAAAATCAAAATTCTGAGATAGTACTCCATATTTAAGTTATTTCAGTATCAAGACTTAAAACACTTAGTAACAAGTAATATGATTTACTACTGAAAATTTGCTATACTCAGTGAAAAGCATGTTTGATGTTAATTAAAATGTAGAGCACTGCTAAATGTCAGCTATGTCAGTTATAGATTTGTAGAATTTCCACCTGAACATACCCTTTGCAGCTGAGGGTCAGGTGAACTACACAGCTCTAATTGAGACATCACATCTTCTGCACGGCACTGCCCTCCCAAGAATTAAATGTGTGCATTCTGTGCGAGCACGAAGCACAGTGTTCCATCAGTGACAGCTGCAGGGCTGGGCAGCAATGCTCCAGGAACTGCAGCCCCGTGTGGCAGCGAGAGCCACGGCCCCGAGGCCAGAGGTTGGGTTCCAAGGAACACCTCGGGTCACTCCCTGGGCGATGCTTTCCCGACCTGGGGGTACCACAGGGCACAACACACGGTGTACTCTCACTGCACCCCTCCGCTCTGGTGCCCACAGTTAAAAACCTTCCCAAATGACAGAACTGAGCTGCATTTTACCAATAGCAAAATAACCACCACCTGAGATATCTCCCTCAGTGGAGATATTCCAGAACCGCCTGGACACAAAGCTGTGCCCTGTGCTCTGGGCTGACCCTGCTTGGGCAGAGCTTGACCCACTGTGGTCCCTTCCAGCCTGGCCCACTCTGAGAGCCAGTAAAGGAAGCTGCCATTCAGGTGCCCTTGAACAAGCTCTGTAGCTGTAAATGCGTGAGACTGCAACGGTGCCAACTGAATCAAGCATTCAGAAACCCCAAAGGGCCCCAGTCCCCGCGGCCCGCCCGCCTGTTCACCTTCCCGGCTCCGCTCCCCCGGCCGGCCCCGGCTCTCCCCGCCGGGCCCGGGGAGCGCCGGCAGGGCCCTCGCTGTGCCCGCGGGCGGCAGCCCCGGCTCCCGCCGCTCCCGCCCGCCCCGCGGCTCCCCCGGCCCGCACCGTTCAGGCTGGCGCTGGCGACGAGCCCCCCGCGGGCGGCGCGGCCGTTCAGGGACTCCCGGCAGAGCAGGGGCCGCTTCGGGTCCAGCGGCACCTTCTGGTCCCGGTGCGCGACCGCCGGGGCGAGCGGGCGGAGCGGGCCGGGCACGGCGTGAGCCGCGGCGGAGACGAAGGGCGCGAAGGGCCCGGCGCGGGCGGCCACGGACAGCATGGCGGCGTCCCCGCGGCGACCTTCCCGGCCGGCGCCGCGCCCCGCGACGTCACGGCGCCGCGGTCTCGCGCGGGGGTGACGCCACGCGCCGGCGCGCGGGGGTGACGCAGGCCCGAGCCGGGTGCCCTCAGGGACCGTGCGCCATAGAGGGCTGTGGGGGCTGCGTGTCCTTTTCCTTTCCTTTCCTTTTTCTTCCTTTTCCTTTCCTTTTCCTCTCCTTTTCCTTTCCTTTTTCTTTCCTTTGGTTTTTCTTTTCTCTTTCGTTCTTTTCTCATCTCCTCTCCTCTCATCTCCTCCTTTTCCCCTTTTCTTGCCCCTTTCCTTTCTCCCTCCCTTTCAGCATAAGGTTTTTAAGCATAATGCGCTATTTTATTGAGATACTCCTGTGTAACGCTTTGGAAGTGCAGTCCTAGTGTGGTAGTCCCACCGCAGGATAGCTGTGGCGACGTTCGCTCGCGAGTTTAAGTCACAGCCGAACATTTCAAGGAGGGTTTGGGAAGCGCTGTGGGGACACGTGAGCGCTCCTGTGCCTCTCCTGCAGGACACGGATTCGTTTGAACAGCAATGTGACCCCAAAACACCTCGAAGGAATTAAAGTTTTTTCTTGCTTTTCTTAAGATGTGGTTTGGAGGGGTGTAAAAGCAATACTTAGAGATGTGTCGCTTCTACGATAACACATGCCCTTTTAAAATTTCTTCTGTTTCTTGTACAGTGTATGATTTTTTGCCCCTTTTTATTTCTTTGTTTCTCTTTTCCTTAGCTTACTCATTTAATTTTGGGGGTTTTTCTGTGTTTAGTAGTCCTGGATCAGTTGAAAATTGGGAAAATACTAATTTTTTTCAGCTTGTCATAAGCAACTGGCGAGGGATAGATTTCACTTCCCATTTGGGAAGGCAATACGTGTCTCACCCCAGCCGAATGCGCTGCCGGGGCTGTTCGGAGGTGCAGGTTCGGTTCATAAAGCGGATCCGGGCAGGCACGAGCCGCTCGTGCTGGGAAGGGACAGCACTTTGGGGCAGGAGGGCACAGGAGTCACTTCCCTTGAGCAGAGGGGCTGTGGCTGCTCCGAGGGCTCAGCACATGGACACGCTCTGGGCCATGAACGTGTGGCCCAGGCTCGTGCTCGGAGCAGCTCCAGAAGGATGTCCTTTCCCCAGGAATGCCCCAGCTCTCTGAAACCACCACTCGATTTAGGATGATTCCTTCCTAAAACTTGTTTGGGTTAATTGCAAGGCTAAGGAGCAGGAGATATATCGGATGGATATATCAAATATTACTCTGGGCTGAAGGAGAGGGCCACTCTTCTGCTAATAACTGGAGTGAATAAACAAATACCTGTGGAGTCTTTTTTTTGTGGTTTATTTTTGTTTTGGGTTTTTTTTCCTTTAAATTTATTTTACTTCATAATAGCAGTCTCATGCTTGACTTGTTACAGCAAAATTTAGTTTGGTACAGATGGATACCTGCACTATCCTTTTAATCAGTTCAAGTTTCTAAAAATTTCCCAAAATTCAGGATAAACTTGACACAGAGATATGTTTGAAGCTGAACCATCCTCTAGAAACCTAACAACAATTTCTCAGCTACTCAGCCCAGTCTATTCATGCAAGGCTATGAAACTTTAGAGGTTCATACTGGCTGTATGAAGAACTATTATTTTGAAATTCAGCTGTTGCTAATGGTATTGCTTTTAAATTATTTTATGATTGTGCATTAAAAATTCCCCATCTCTCTAGAATGGTAGTTTAAGGACTGGCCTTATTAAGATTTATTTAAGGGGTTGAGTTTTTCATTTTCTTTTTAACTGTTGTTAAATGTACTGAAATATGGTAGTTCTAATTAAGTGGGATGTATCATTCCAGTTCCAGTACTATTGATCTATAATTTATTTCTTTCCCAGCACATTTGTGACATCTAAGCCTGAGTAGATAATGATTTACCCAACTCAGTTCACTGTACTGTTAGCAACTGTAGTTACTGGTGATGCAGTAATTAAAGGACACCATAACAATAATCTGGAGCAAAGGTGATTTGTAGAAACTCTGGGGGCTGCCACTCAATATACAGGTGGAAATAAACAATATTCAGGTAGGGAGGAGAGAAAGCTGGGAAGGCCCTTTTAACAGCACAAGTTTTCCAAGCAGCAGTTAGGGGGAAAAGAGCTACAGAAACATGTTATTTTCTATTCCCTAACAGATTACAAAATTGTTATGGAATCATAGAACGTGCTGAGTTGGAAGGGACCTACAAGGATTCTATTATCAGAGTTCAAAAGAGAATAATTTTAATTTTAAAATGACTATCCACGTTCTGGTGTGTAGGTGTTTCTTTGAGAACTGTTGTTCAGCTTATGTGACTGAGCAGCAATACTGAGCATGTTCCAGCCAAATACAACAGTAAAATGCCAGCATGGCATTGTGTAAACCATCCAAACAGACCTCTGTGATTGTTTTTGTGCATTCATACGAGCATTAGCCTCATGGAAATTTATACTGCTTAATGTTCCTGTCCTCTTAAAGTTAAAAGTTCATTTGCATTAATACAAAAGCTATAAGATGTCAGTGCTGCACCATTATGAAACTGATGGAAAGTATTGTAATGCTTTTGGCTATGTGCAGTGCCTTTCTCCATGTAGAATTCATTCTCGTGTTTGTTTTCCTTAGAGATGAACTGCAGAACTTGGATGGCTTTTTGCTAAAATGTTGGTTACCCCAGGCAGTTTGATCTCACCAGAAAGTTGTATTTCTTTGAGTTCTTTGCCATCTTGCGTTATTTTTATGCTCTGAAAACTCAGTGCTACTAAACTTGAGATTTTAGGGTTTGCGTTTCCTTCTTGGTTTTGCAGTGTTGATAATTTCATTTCTCCCTAAATAAGTCTATTCGGAAAGAAAAATAGCAAGAAAATTAACAAATTATCAAATTTCACCTGTGGAGTGTTGTTAGTGCAGCAGTCATCATTCATCAACTGTTTAGATAAGTGCCCCCCTACCCTGAGAGCAGCTCCAAATATCTGCAGTGGTTTCTTTGGAGAATTAATGCTGATGACAGTGATTTTGGCTTTGTGGAGTGCCACTGAAGAAGCTGTCGTATAAATTTGAAGATAGACTTGTGTATGCAATACAGTTTGTTTTCAGGTTAAAATTATGGAGACCTTTTGATAGTTCAACATTCTTTCAATGCCCTTTGAAGTGGGTTATCGCTTTGAAAAGTCAGAGGGTGTGATCAAAAGGAATGTATATGAAATGTGAGGAATGAAAATGGACAGTAAAAATGAGAAAAATCTAGGAATATTCGACTGGTCAAACATTTCTCTCCCCCTACTCAAATTAGTTGAAATGATGACACTTCAGTGCTACAATCTAATCTAAATTCAGGTCTTTTTCAGTCAAGGAAGAACTGAGTTCAAGTACCGTGAGGGAAGAAGAGATCTGCTGGCAGCTTTTTACTACTCCTTCTATTAATGCAGGAGTAATCAGCAGGTGTTCAGAGCCTTAGCAGCCATCTTATTCTGAATCTCTTACAGCCCTGCTCGATAAGGCCGAGATAAATTGCTTGGAGCAGAAGGGCATGGAATATCTGTTTCTGACAGATGTGCACTCAGCGTTTTGAGTATAAAATGAGATAAATAAAAAGAAAGCATCTTTTTCCACCCTGCACAAAAAAAAAGAAAAAAAAGAGCAGAAAAATCAAAACACATGAGGCATTCCATTAGCAGAAAGAGTGGGATTTTCTGAGTCAGTTGTAGAGAGAAAAGAAAATAAAACTGTTGAAACAAATTACAGACTAAGCCTAAGATCACATCAAAGATTTAGATAATTGTGAGATGGACAAAAAGAGTTATATACATGTGCGAAATTGATAGGATCTGCTCACACAAATCAGAAATGGCACCAAAAGGTGTCTGACCAAGCAGAAGCCAAAGGCTAGATGAGAGCTGCCTGGGGCAGCATCAAAGGTTGCTCAGCAAGGCAGCAGCTAAAGCCTAAATGAAGTTGCCTGGAGCATCATCAAAATGTCAGTCTGAGGGAGAATATTTTCTCCTTTCCTCTTGTTTTTTATTCTTCACATTTCTTGAAAAATCCTTAATGCTTCTTGAAGGGCATGTGTTTGACTCCTGTCTGGCTTCCAGTACTGCATATTATTTGCTTTTTAAGACACCTGAAGATGGAAAGAAAATTTTTCAACTTCATGGCTGCCTTTGACTAAAAACTGAAAAGACACTCTCATCTTCTTTTCTTTGCTTATTTATTCATTACAATTAATGCACTTGAAGAGCTCCATCCTGTGTGTGGTGCCCAGCTGACAATGTTTGTGGGGCTGGGAGCAAGGAATTCTCCCCAGAGCTGTGCCCAGGAGGGGATTAGGAGCTCCTGCCACTTCCCAGCCTGCTGAATGTCACTGCCCTGGCTTCGCTTGGTCAAGCCCCAGGTGTTGTTTAAAGCTTGAGCTGTACTTGCTGTAGCAACTCACTCTCTGTGATTGATAGCAAATCTCTCCTAGTTGCACAGTTAAGCACAAAGCTTACAGAAATATTTATAACATTTCAGAGGATCTTAAATTACTGATTTGTCACAACAGCTGTCTTTCTCGGACTAAAAAAGCAGAAGCAGAGAAAGGGAATAGTAGCACCTGAGCTAAGCTTTGTGCTTGATGCAGAGTCAAAAATCTCACCTGCTACTGTGTGTGCAGATATGCCACTATGAAACCTGGGTGAAGTGGCAGAATAAGGAGGGCTACGTTAAAAAAGTGACAAAGGAAATCACTTTGTCTTAATTTTATGGTGTATAGTAGAGATCTTGATCATCATTATGCTCTCCTGTAAGCTTTTCCCTGATGCAAGGTTGCTGAACCTTGGCTTCAAACCAGCATAAAGCAGATAATGGCAAGGGAAGAGCTTTTTTTGCGATGCTTGGAGCTGTTGGCAATACGGAGCCATGCCATGAAGAGCTATCGCAATCAAAGTGTCCCCATGTCATAACTTTCTCCCTCTCGTCCTCTTTACGGTTGCTGTGCAGAGGCTTCGCCTGTAGCCTTTTCTCATTGGGATGCTTAGGTTGAATTATAGGAGCTGATTCTACACTAAATTGTGACATACTGCAGTGCACGTTCCTCCCTGGGCCTGAGCCGGGGTGCTGCAGGTCTGTGTCACTGCAGGGGACAGCAGACAGTCCCAAAGTGCCCTGCTGAGAGCACAGCGCTGTCGCTGCTCTCGCACTGCACGCTGATCTCTGTGGGACATCAGTGTGTAACCTGGGCCTGAACTGAGCCCATTGCCCACTGTCCTAATCACCTAAACGATCTTGTGGTTATTTTTATGCACCTGCTTCAACAGTAGTGTGTGGAAACTCCTATAAAGCAAAAGATTTTTTTTTTATTATCTGCTTGTTTTTTATGTGGTTTTATTTTCCGTCTTTAGATATAGAAAGAATAAATAAAAGCCTTTTCTTCTCTTTTTGTGCTTAGTTGTGAGAATAATTATACTACTGAGGCTGTTCCTAATGGCTCCCCGTGGAGTTACTCCAAGTTTTTAGATTGGTTATATTTCATATTTTCATACTTTTAGTGACCCTTGGTGCAAGAAGGAGACATATACTAGTGAAAGTAGCTGAGGCAAACTTAAAAGGCATTCTTTACTGAGAGAAAAATTAGAATAAAACGTGGAAAAAATTAGAAAACTTTTTTAAAGTTAGGATGAAACTTAGTATTATAAAATACAAGAGCATTTAAAGATTCACACCAAATATTTCTATCACAATTTATAGATTTTTTCATCAGATGTAATAGAGAAGAAAGGAGATCTAGATATGTGGTGGATGATTAAACTGTAATGGTGCACTGTGTGTGTTAAATAGGTCAGTGGGATGCTGGGATTGTCACTATGAGATGTTCAGTAGATACAGGAAATAGTAATTTTGTTATACAAAGCCCCTGCCCATGTAAGTAGAAAGTTCTTCCTGAGTCACTGAATGTGTACATGTTTTTCTCAATTTGCTAAACTTAGTTTTCAAAACAGTTTAGTGAGCGTGGCTCTGCAGGTAATCTCAGGGATGTCAGATGATAATCTTGGTTGTCACAAATTTCAGTGGAATGCTTGTTCAGGTAAATAAACACTAATCTGAGGTGAGCAGTGCAACTGAGAGCAAATACACTGATTTCAGTTATTGAAACACATATCCCTGTGTATTTAGCAAAGGATGTAGATGTGAATAAAAATGCACATTATGCTTCAAAGTTCATGCAGAGAAAATGGCTAATTGCAGAGGGATTTTACTTTTCTTGAGCCAGGGATGCAGATTAGTTTAATGATGTTGATATGGGATTATCTGAGAAGAAAGGTGACAAAAGGGTGATTTTTGCAGTGCCTATGTAAATGCATATATATCATTTTGTCCCCTGTTACAGGAACCTGCACTGCTGTCAGTGGTAACTCTGTGTGTCTTACTAAGCTATGAATTATTATCATTAAACAATAATTGTATTAGCTAGAATAAGGAGGCCTGGTATTGCCTTTCCATTCATATTAGTTATATTTTTGTGTGTGCTGCTACAGGCTCTGCATTTTTCGTTCTTTTTTTTACTTTAGTTATTGTATTATGCTGAACAGTGGCAAAGTGTGTGTCATGGCATTGTGGTGAAGATGCATTGTGTGAGGAGAAGGAATTTGAAATTTTCACTTGTTTACTGAAGTCTGAAAAGACAAAAGAAAATGTATTATAAAAGTGTCTAGTTTTCACACTGTCTCTCTAAGTCTGTGTCATGTTTAAAAGGAATGCATTTCTATTTGTCCTGAAAATTAAGAGTATAAAGAGGTGCCAGAGGACCAGGCAAAGCATTGGCAGGCAGCTTCCAGCCCAGAATGGAAGCAATGGAAGGTCAGAGCTCTCAGTTCCACTAATCCCGGACAGACCGGTTCCTTTGCCATCATTAGCTTAAGGTGGGGCACATATAAAATCTTTACAAAAATAACACAACCTTCTTTACTGTCAAGAATAACGTGAAAAGAATGCCATGAATGTAGTGTAGCAGGACGAGCGGTAATTTATTTATTATCTACATTAAAAGTAAATAACATGTCAGAGCACAGATGTTGCCTTGTGTTTTGTCTGGGCTCACTTTATCCAATGTGTTGCCAGACACAGCAAAGATGTTGAGTACAGAAAGAAACTTGGGCTTCTAAAATACTGCCTTGTATTTTCAGAATTCCACTCTAGGGACGCTATAAAGCACAGAAGCTTTTAAAAGTGTGAACACAGTGATTCTGTTTGGTTCCTTAACTACAACATGAGCTTTAATGGAATATCTTTCTCAGGTTTGTCCGTGCAGGAAAATTTCCTCAGTGCCACACTGGAATGCATTCCCAAAGTAAGATACAGCTCCCAGTGGTCACTTAGAGTGGATTTATCAGCCCCCTGGGGACAGTTCTGACACTCTGTGTTGGTACAGGTTGACTTCTGTCCACAAGGTCAGGTCCACGCGGTAAGAGCTCAGTGATAAAGGAGGAAATCAGCTCATAGTACAGACTCATTTGATAATAAAAGCACTTTAGCCTGGAGTCATGAAGAAATCAGTTATTAAAAAAACAAAACAGCTGGCACAAAGTTGGTGTTGGTTCACAACGCAGGGATAGGCCCATGAGTGGTATTTTCTAAGGAAGGGACTTGCCTGTTGGGAGACAAACAGTTAAACCAGGCAGAAAATGAGCCCAAGTGGAACAGAAGAGACTCTGAGAAACTGGAATAAAATCATAGATCCTGTAGAATATACCAACCGGGTTTCTTAGAAAAATACAAAAACTGCCTATGGCACCAAACTGTCTAAAATGAGAAGGAAAGGAAAATAAAGCAATATATTCTGATTATGTTGTTAAAACAGGGTCACCCTGGTTCCATAACAGCCTTGTCCTTGGTTCAAAGAAGCAAACCTCCATTACTTCATTTTTAAAAGTATAGTAAAGCAGGAAATAATAGTAGCCAGGTGAGGACTGCAGATCTCAGGGAAATGAAGTGATGGGAACAGGTTGGTGCTCAGCAGCATATCCCAGGATTAAAGGTGGCTGCATCTCTAGGGTGGATGCTGCTCTTCAGAGTGAAAGATGATTATCAAGAAAAGTTTCTGCGTGGTTTGTGGACTCCTCTTGGGTGTCTGACACATAGCATTTTTTATTTGTTAAAGTAACAATATTTGTAGAAACAGATGAACTCTCTTGTCTATACTGACTTTATTCTCTGGCAGAAAGTTCAGCACAGTGCAATAGTTATACTCTCATGTCCAAATTTACTTTCCCAAACAGAGAATGAAAAGACAAAATTAATGTTAGAGTTCAAAGCTATTTTTGTGCTTTATATAAAACAGAGGGAATACTGGATCACTGATACACATCTTCAAGGCAGTTCTGGACTGGCTTTTTTTTTCCAATGCACTTCTTCATAGCAGAACAGGATAGAAATCATTTTATGGGTGTTTGTGGGCTCTCCCCTGTGCCCCATGTATTAAATGTGTAGGACTGAGAAGCAGAGGTTTTTTTCAAGAGATTTTACATGTACTTTTTTCATATTTGTTAAATTAAAGAGCAGGAAATTAAAGAGGGTGAATTCACATGGAATTCTATAGGTGTTATGGTTTATTTGCTGGACTTAGGATCCTGTATTTTATGAATATATTACTTTATTAACTTTGAGGGGATGGACAGCTGGATTGGGATTAACTGGAGTTTAATATTGGTTTTGAAGAGCAGACTGTGGTCTCTGTTTTCATGTTCATCTTTGTGTAACCTTGCAGGTTGTTCTTTCTCTTTTATGTTTACTTCTCTTTTTTTTCTTACCTATTTTTTTTTCTAATTTTAAGTGGGATTTTTGTTTTGTGTCTTGAAATAAAAACAGAGGGTGTCAATAGCTCTGAGGATTTAGACCTCCATCTCCCTGTGCTTTGAGTTCATAGGAGAGCTTCTGCTGGAAAAGTATGATCTGGTATAAATTCATTCTCTCCAGAGCACTTGAGACTTTAAGCTGCTTCTTGGGTTGGTTGTTTTTTGGGGGTTTTTTGGGGGTTTTTTTTTGGAGGGTTTGTTTTTTTTTTTAAACTTTTGATTAATGCTGATTAATAATTGATCTCTCTTATCTGCCATGACTTCCCTTTCCAGGAAGAAAAAGGTGATTTGACATATTAGTTTTTAAAAAAGCTTAAATTAATGAACACAGTAAATGTAACTACACTGGTAAGCAGCATCCTGACCTAAAGAAGCAATTAAAAATAAATCATCCATCTCTAAGAAAGATAAAAATAATACTCGGTAAGAGTTGTTTCTGCAGCTTGAAAGCAAGAATAAATTTCTTAAAGCAAAATGAATGTTATAAGCACTTATTTTTGTGGGTGGAAAAAAGAGCCTAAAAATACTTAATACACTAAAAAAACAAGAGCAAAGGCTGAAATAGCATAATCTTTTCATCTTCAAAATATGGAAATGGGAAGGAATAGAGAAGGGAAATAGATCTTTAAATATTGAAATTCATTATCTTAAAGGAATTGCTCTGAACAGCACATTGGCAGTGTTAGTGCTGGCAGGAAAATCTGCCCGTGGGAGCAAGGGATGGAAATTGCCCATCTGAGCTGTGGAAATCACTTGTCCACATCAAGTGCCCATCAGGTTTATTCAGCAGTACATGAACAGGGTGTGGCTGTCCTCCCTCCAGGACAGGGGCAGACCTTGATTCTCATGAATGGCTGAGCTGAAGTCTGTGTTGCCTTCCTATTGCAGGCTCTGGGTGGCCGTGCTGCATGATTTTAGGGTCAGACCCAGCTCTCACTGAAGGCTGCTTTTTGCTTTAGTAGCGAGTGAATTGGGGCAGCCAGAGTTACTGATGATCCCTGTCAGAAAAAGGATCTGTTTCAGTTACTGGTGATGTCCTTTTGAGTTGTAAAATAATTTGGGGCTGTAGCAGAGCCTATAAATAGCAGATTGGATTGCCATGGCAATTCTTTTTTTATGCCTAAAAGAATAGTGTCAGCCTCAGAGCCACAGCAAGCTTGGAAATGAAGTGGCACCTGAGCTGGTCAGGAGGAAGGAACAGGCTGTTTGTTAGCAGCACTGAAGGATGGAGTTCAAGGCAGTAGGTCAAGGATGAAATCCTGGCACTGTTAAGTTCAGTGAGCTGTAGGTTGACTTAATTGGAGGCAGAATTTCACTTGAGATTTCCCTGAATAAGGGGAATTCTTTGAACAGTTGACATGTGTCCACCCTCTTGTCATCTTTCCCTCATTCTTCTCCCTCCTCTTGGCATTTCAATATTAGAAATTGTTGGATAATTTATCAGTTCTTTTTGAAGCATGAGAAAACCTGGCAGAGGGTCTAAAGTAGAAAGTAACTCATCCTACAACAGTTTGAGATCCATGCTAATCATTAATTTTGAGTAAAGGTGATTTCCCCTTCAAATTGCTTCTCAGAAGGCTATCTGCTCCTGTGAATTCGTGGGCAGGGCAAGGCTCCACGAGCCCTCAGGACAAAGAGCAGCGAGGTCACACTCGGCCAGGGCGATGCAGTGACTCCAGCGAGGTCTGCAGGAACTTGGCCTCTTTCTCTGATTGCGAGATCACCTCTGAAAATGTCACTGAATCCGAGGAGAGCATTTAATTGATACAAAGGCCCCATCCCTTGCAAGGGAATTCTGGCAAGTGGCAGAGAACAAAATATGACTTTAGGGAATTATTTTCATTTTCTCGTTCCCTGCGGATTTGCTTGAATGGCTAAAGAATTACAGACTGAAGTTTAGTCAAAGACAACTGTCAGTTACATTGTCTCAATATTCATATTGAAGATTTTAAGTGGTTCACAAAATGCTTTTTAGATTTTTAAATTACTTCATGAGTATGGATCAATCAGCAAAATATAGCAGTAATGAGTTCCTTTTAATAGCAAAGAGCTTGCTAATTACCATGCTGATTATATGAACCAAGTTTTTAGCCAACAAAAAAGCTCCTGCAGGCAGTGTCCTTCCACCTGCTGAGGGGTTGGCAATTCTCATTAAAAAATAAGAGGAAATAATTATTCTTTTTAGTCTGTTTCAAATCTTAGGGAAAAAAGTGTGCTCATTCACTTTCTATGTGTGACATCATCTGAAATTATTAGATGCTTTCACGGGTATTTGAAAGGAAAAATTTAAAAATAGCTGCCCACAAAAGCCATCCTTTTTTGATTCAAAAGGAAGGCCTTCCAGGGGTGAGGTTTCATCTGGGGCCTGCCTGTGAGCAGGTGTCCCTTTGGCCGGGCTGTGGTTTTGGTTTCTCCCAGCACCAGCAGAGGGATGAATTGGGGCCATGGGGAGCTGCCAGCTCTCGTGGGGAGGTGTCAGCAGCTCAGCCTGGCAGCCACCAGCTTCCCCACACTCTCAGAAGATGAGTTCTTGGAGGCAGCGTGAGCAGCGCTAAAATCCAACTTAAAATGAGCTTTTGAAAAGCTCTGGGTTCTCAGCTGTTGCAAAGCCAGGGGATGGGCTCTTGCTCGTGGAATTAGGCTGGGTTTGAGAAATGCGTGGGCTCGAGGGCAGCTTGGGCAAATTGCTTTGCCTCCGTGTCTCATCTGGAATGTTCCTCATTAATGCATGAAAAATCAGGAGGTGCTTAGTGGCTGGGGCTAGGTAGGGTAATTAGGTAGGGTAATTAGGGTAATTAGGTGGGCTCTAGGCAGAAGGGAGCAAAGTAAAGTAAGCCTAAAAGCTTTCTCGTTATTATTTTTGCCCTGTGTTCTCAATTTCCTTATTTTTCAAAGGAAAAGTAAATCCTAGCAGACACTTAAGCCCCTTTTCCTTTAGATAATTTGGGAGAGAGGAAGTGGGAAGTGTCCCTTGGGCCTGATCTGGACCTAAGGAGTCCAGGCCATTCATGGCACCAATGCAGCCTTGTTGCTTCCTGAAATAATTACTTCCTGTTGGATTTATGGCTGCCACACAGGTTAGATTGTTAGTGCAATGGAAATAGTAGTTGTCCAAAAGTTCATTTCCACAATTTATTTATCTGACTCCTAAGGAATTTCTAATGCAGTGAACCTTGGTTTTGAATCAAGGTGTGTTTTTTGAGTTGTGGCTCAGATGGGAAAGGCTCATAACACGTAGTTCAGATTCTGCAAGCAAGGATGTTGGAGGTGATGCTGAGCACTTGGCAATAAGAACTGGCACAAATCCTAATTTCATCTAGAAAAATCACAGGTGGCAACGCTACTGAATATTCAGTCTCATTTTAAATGTGGATGTGTGCTCAGCCTTGCTTCTTGTGGATAACTCTTATCAGAAATTCAAAACTTTAGTCATGTTCCAAGCGGAGACCAGGATGTGTACAATTCTTACTCCTAAAAATACCATATTGACAGCATAGCCTTGGGTGTGAAACAACACGGATTGCTTTTTCCACAGATTTTGTTTTCTTCTATGGGTAAAGAAAGAAATTCACTTTTAGGTCCAAGAAAACTAGTATTTTCATAAGAGGTATGATTCTTTAAAACATAAATGAGGATCCTGTACCTTACTTTTCTCACTAGGAAAATAGATTATTCCCTTTTTCTATTGGAATACTGACTTAGAAAAAATCTTAAATTTTAAAAAGAAAAAATTTAAAATATGGATATTTCATTTTAGTGGCACAAAATTGTTTATTTGAATGTCAGTCACTGAATATTACTAGTTTTGCACAGAGAATAACTTTAAGACTTGTATTATTGTACATTTTATTTAATTTATTTTGCCTGCAGGTACTAATTTAATTCATTTTCATTGATTTGAGGAATGCATTTGAGCTGAAATAGTATGCTTAAAGGCATCAGCAAATGATATAATAGGACTGTACCTGTAGTTCAGAAGGAAAAGATAAAAGGAAAAGAAACTGTTATTCCTAAGGAGAATTAAAAAGGAGGGGACAAAAGCCCTTTTTAATAATGGTTCATTTTCTTCCTTTTTAGTAGAAAGTGATAAAAGGAAGTAAATTCATGTTCCCAGCCTCAGACAAAGTGTAAGGTCATTTATGAGGATGTTATCTTCAAGGGTGACGAAAAGTTTGTCAGAAGTTGTTAATGTTGAAAGTATGGAAAGTGGATTAGAACATCACAGGGCAAAATCAGATTGTCAAGAAGAGAATAAACCTGTACACCTATTTCCCAATTTTCATCTCCACAGGAAAACACAGCATGTTCATGAGTTGCAGTGAAAAGAAGCAGAACATATCGGTCAGCAGCCTGGTAGGAGGGGAATCATGGCTTAATAAAGCAGATATTGGGTTTGATAAAACAGAAACATATTTCTAAATTAGCGATCGTGGTCTTTGTTGCAAGAACTGGTTTTTGAACAGTGTCCAATATTTACTTGGACTTTGTGAAATGTCCTGGGAAATCTCTTTTCCAAGCACGTGTTTGTGCCCTGGGGATTTGAGGTGTTTGGAGGAAGGAAGGCCATTGTACTGGAGGAACTGAAAGGGCGAATTCCTTAACAGCAGTGTCCTAGGTGGGCATTTTTACTGCAGTACATTTATCAACTGTTCCATCCACAGGGGCTTTGGACCTTCAGCTCTGTGTGCCGTTTTATCTCTCTGGTTAAGGGCAGTTTGGCTATTTCAGTTTTCTTGTAAAAAAGTCGCATGGTTTTTCTCCTGTTGCTCTCTTGTTTCTTGCACTGGCTGTAGGTATCTGAGTATTGACTGTAGATCGTTTCTCTGTGCAGTTAGAAGAAAATTTTGTGTATGGAAAAAAAAGAAATTTAATTTGGATTTTATGAGTTGTGAGTTTTGATTGAGCTTTCAGTAGCTGTGGGGGTGTATTTATTGATCTCCAAGTGAATAATAAAATCTGATAATTTTCTATGCACTATGTGCTAAATGCATTGTTCTTCTCCTTTCATGAGTTAAGGAATTTTTTTTTGACAGAATATTTGGAAGGAATTGACGCCGTAGTTTTCCCACCTTGAAAATGGTGGAGATAAATTAGTTCAGATGAATGTTTTTCTTGTGCTCAGTGGTATCGATGGGACCTTTGTGCTCGCTGTGTGCTCAGCTCTGTGTCAGTGTTCTGCATGGCGTTGGGCACAAAGCTGCTGTGCTGGTGGGGCCTGTGGGAGCTCCTCAGGTGCACTGAGAGACTTCAGCAAATCAGACGAGCTCCAGTAGCTCTGGATTTCCCTTTCAGAACATTTTCTGTGTGTTTCTCACAAGGAACATTTTTAACTGAATGGTGGAAACTTTATAAAGCTTGTGGAATACCCCAGGTTTTTGTTCTGCTTTGTAATAACTTGCTGTTTATTTTCTTCTGATACCACAAATATTTGCAGAGACCCACTTTGTCAGGTAATAACTGATTTAAATAGTCAACATCACATACAAAAGGTTTATGAATGCTAAGTAAAACATCTTGAGAAAAGGTGAGCAGTCTTTGCAAGGGTGAGAGAGTCTGCATGTTTCAATGTCTCTTTTAGGAAAATCACATCTTTACTTTCAATTTCATCTCTAATGTAACATACGTTCTGTAAATACTGTTGCTACTGACAAGAACATCAATTCATGTTATTCATAAAGAGACTTTCAGCATGTGAGCAATGAATAGCAAGCAGGGGGAACAATTGTTTGCATTTTTATTTCTTAATACACATCCCTTTGCTAAAAAAAAGGGAAACAGAGTCAATTTTACACTTATCAAACATACTGCTTTTGAGAAAAGGGATGATTTTTAGCAAAAAAAAATTCAAGTGAAGTGAGGTAAATTTGCTAAAGTATATTTATTTCCTTTACATATTACAAGTTGTTTGCTAAATAAACATACTTGGGGAACTGGGATATTTTTACAGGAGTTATAAAATTAGTGGTTGTGAGGGGCTCATTTTGACAGACACTGCATGGAATAGTTTTTTGCTCAGAGTAATTGATGTAAGAGGTGTGAATGGGGACATTTCTGGGGACAAAAAGCCAGCTAGGAGCAGCTGCCCCGTGTAAGGCAGTGGTGAGTCTGATGGCTGGGCAGGACCCAGTGGCACTGTGTGTCCAGCCCTGTGCTTTCCCTGTGTGTCTAGCCCTGTCCTTTCCCTGTGTGTCCAGCCCTGTCCTTTCCCTGTATGTCCAGCCCTGTCCTTTCCCTGTGTGTCCAGCCCTGTCCTTTCCCTGTGTGTCCAGCCCTGTCCTTTCCCTGTGTGTCCAGCCCTGTCCTTTCCCTGTGTCCAGCCCTGTCCTTTCCCTGTGTCCAGCCTTGTCCTTTCCCTCTGTGTGTCCAGCCCTGTCCTTTCCCTGTGTCCAGCCCTGTCCTTTCCCTGTGTGTCCAGCCCTGTCCTTTCCCTGTGTGTCCAGCCCTGTCCTTTCCCTCTGTGTGTCCAGCCCTGTCCTTTCCCTGTGTCCAGCCCTGTCCTTTCCCTGTGTGTGTCCAGCCCTGTCCTTTCCCTCTGTGTGTCCAGCCCTGTCCTTTCCCTGTGTGTGTCCCGCCCTGTCCTTTCCTGTATGTCCAGCCCTGTCCTTTCCCTGTGTGTCCAGCACTGTCCTTTCCCTGTGTGTGTCCAGCCCTGTCCTTTCCCTGTGTGTGTCCAGCCCTGTCCTTTCCCTCTGTGTGTCCAGCCCTGTCCTTTCCCTGTGTCCAGCCCTGTCCTTTCCCTGTGTCCAGCCCTGTCCTCTCCCAGTGCCTGCCCCTCTCAGCCCACAGGCACACTGTGGCTTGCAGGGTTGGACTCCTACTCAATGGAGTCCTCCCTGTGAGTAAATACCAACTCCAGTCAAACCTGGGGGCTCAGGGGGGCGGTGCTGGCGCTGTTAGAGAGCTGCAGGTGCACAGAGATGGGGTTGGGACGTGGGTACAAATCAGCAGAATGCATTACCTTGGAGGGCACTCAGCGTGGGAGGAGCCCTGTGGAAAGAAGGTGCAGTGTGTAAGTGTGAATTTCCTGTTTCCAAATCCAGTGTCACTCTGCCACTGTGTTTGCCAAGGTCCAAGCAGAGCTGCATCTCTCAGAAATGGAAAGTGCTTTCCTAAAAGGTCAGTGCATAAATGTTAGGGAAAAGCGATTAAAATCCTCAGAGTGTGTAGTGAGCTTATGATCTCAGGGCTGGAATAGAAGTTACTGAGTGTTTCCCACTTTCTAATCATTGCGGATTTCAGGTGCTTGGGCACGTCTGAGGTTTTAAGCTAAAATCAGGAAAAAAATTGAGTCATTCTGACAGTGCAACTTGACAAATTGCCAAGGATGTCTAAGCAAGAGTCACAGCTGCATTAAACAGCTTAGTGTAGTGTTATCTTCTGCTTTTTTCAGCTGCAGAAATTGCTTTGCCATGTAAAGCAGAGACCAGCAAACCCAGAAATCTTTACGAGTCATGCATATATGCCAGGAGACGCTGAGAGGGGAGCAATGAGCCATGGAAAAAGCTTTGCTCCTGCCTTGGTAGCTCTGAAATATGCAGAAAAACATTTTGGTTTTGGTATTATTATTATTTTATTTTTTATTCTCTGTTCCTTTTCCAGTGCCCAGAAATGGCTTCCCATAAAAGGATAAAATTTGAATTAATTTCTGCATTCACGTGCACACACAAACTTGTAATTTTTATACATAAAGCAGAAGGAAGAAGATGTATTCTGTTACAAAATTCAGTTTAATCTGGTCCATGTTATGTGATGAGTAATAGTGGTACTGGCAGTGCTGCATAAATGCTCTGTGGCATGACTGCAGCAGTGACGTGGTGGATGTGCTGTTACCTATGGTTGTTTTTATAGACTGGCAGATTCGAAGAGATGGGATAGGAACAGGTCTCTCCTTTATGAAATGCCCCGTACCAGCCAATGTTACTTTTGTGATATGTGTGCAAATCCCTAATAATTATTTTACTCAGCTGCCCTTTAAGTAACAAAAAATACTCAACCATGTATTTTGCCATTTGCAGCAGCTGTCAGAACGGGTTTCCTCCATGTGTGGTGCGTGCATCAGGACAAATGTATTAGTTTCCTTAATAGAATTTGGGTTTGCTCTGCTTATCAGAGGTGTAGTCAAGGTGTGATTAGATCTACTCATTAGGTATTCACAATAAAAATGATGTTCCAGCACTCTCACTACAATGTGCTTCCCACTGTGTCTTTTGGGAAACGTATTCTGAGTGATGAACAGCACAGAAAAGGGAAATCATTCCAGAAATGTAAGGATTGTTAATCTGAGCTGTTACAGATTGGAGGGGATAAGGTTTGTTATCTACATGCTTTCCTTTTTATTTTTTATTCGACTCTATTGCAAAAATAACTTTTTTCCCAGCAATTTGGATATATAGAGATGGAAGACCCTGTTCAAAATAAGTACACAAGAGTTCTGCCTAATGATCTTCAATGAAGCCACAGGGCACTTTGAGAGTTGCCATCAGGAGAACATACAGTTTGTCATTTTTATTAGGAGTTTGCATCGCTGACAAGAAAAGTTGTTCTCCCTCTTTTATTTTTGTGTGAGTAGATGAAGTTGCTGGTCATGGGCAGTTTTAAGTCCTTCTAAATATGCATTTCCTTTAATTCATTAAGAGACTTTCATGTTCCAACATATCCATTACAATGACAAAGTGACACTGTAAAATTAAAAAGCCTGCAATTACTCACTTGGTTTGTATTTTAATCAAAGCTATTGTAATATGACTCGGGGGAGCCATAAATGGCCAAACAAAGGGGTTGGGATTTATATGGGACTTCTGTATACAGAATATCTAAGTGGAAGGAGCTAGTGAAGAACAAAAATGTTGGATTTCTTCCATGCATCCAGGAAGGATAGCTATAAGTGCATTTTGACCAGAACATAAAACAAATCTTCGGCCAGCTCAGGGTCAGAGAGGTCCAAACTAACACATCTTCTCCTTTATTTTGGCTTTCGGGCATTGAAACCATCCAACAAAGCCACGGTGGGCCCAGACATTATTTTTATGAATCATCATTGCATAAAGACCTTAAGGAAGTAAAGAAATACAAAAATTGGTTTTTGCAATGGCTGCTAGGGAAGTAGCAATTGTGTCATTGACTTCTCTTACAGAGTGCACTTGTGTGTGTGGTGCTTATTGGTGTGCAGGCAGGAGAGGAGAGCAGTGTGCTGCTCCTCCTTTGTGGTTTGTGATTTCAAGAGGAATTTTCTCCTGTGGTGTCAGATAAGCAGGATTGATTCTGTCTCATCAGCCAGGGAGGGGCAGTGGGGGCAGGCAGAGTGAGCCTTGTCCATTCATTCCTGCAGGGAGCTGCACTCCCACTGCACAAAATGGAATTGCTCCCCCATCCTTGCTCAACACATGGATTTTGGGTGCTCTTCCCTGGGAAGGAACAGGGACAGCTCATGTGTCACAAAGCAATTATCTCATAATTTTTATAGGAAGTTTTATGCTTTTCTGTATTGCCTACAAAATTTATACAAGACTATAATTTTGAAGGAAGTTAAGTGAATAAAACTGCTCTGAAGCTGGAATGGCAGCTGCGCCTTAGAACTTCTTTTTTTGTCTCCAGGGCTCACATGGAAACTACTGCAGATTTAATGAGTATTTGTCTCTCGCATAGCAAAGATATGAACAGACATTCTCATTTTGGACCCAAATCTGTCTTTACAAAAAATGGACTAGAAAGTTCTGTAATAAAGGCAGTATCTTGCTGTGGCTCTTTCTCCATAGAATTACCCTGAGGATGTGATTGGGATGACCCAAGGTCACCAGAATCCACAGTAACTAACCAGGCTTTCTTTGTAGATTTGTGAGCAGCTCGAATTTCTATGTTCTCCTCCAAGAATTTGCAAAACCTCCATAGGTTAAGACAAAGAGGTTCACTTTAGAATTTAGCAGAAGCACCACGCTCAGTTAACCACTGTTTCTCTTCTAGCTTGTCAGCTGCTGCATTAACCACCTTGTCAATATTTCAGGGATGATGAGGGAAAGGCCCTTCCTCTATTCTTTGAGCAGATGCAGGTACAAAGTTGGCATGTGCCCAAGTACCCATCTGTCTGAGCTGGGAACTGGAGTGAGTGTTTCACAGACATTACTTGTTAAGCTGATCATAGCCTTTTGGCACTCCAGCAAATCAGAATTCTATTTTGCTCATGTTCAGACCGTTTTCAGTTTGTCACCATAAAGCTCTTCTCACTTGTGTGTCAGAGGAGGAAGCAAGTGACTGTGATGGAGAACAAGTAGCCCAGCACATAATCCGGACACTGAAAAGTGTGCCATTTAAAGTGTGTGGCACTGATTTCACAATGACAATTCACCCAAAAGCAAGAGTGGAAATATTCTTCTAATTGAGCCAGAATTCCTCACTCCTGGCAAGGAGCTACCATGGCTCCAGCAGAGGGGCATTGCCCTTCCTGGGTGCAGATATTTCCCCGTGTGCCATCTCCATCCCAAGGCCTCGTTTGCACTAGATGGCACTGTAATAACACTTGTTACACCACCCCAGGTATTTACAGAATAAACCCCAACAACCCCGAAACCAGGGCGGTTATCTTGGACTACAGCAGAGTGAGTGTTTTCATTCATTAGCTCCTTTGGAATATTCCAGCTTCCTTGGCAAATGGATGCTGTTACACACATGGATCTGTTGTTCTTGAGGCTGAGTGTGACTGGGAGTGCAGAACCACCCTGAGCTCAGAGCCACACCTCTGGTGAGGCTGCTCAGACCACACTTTGAATCCTCCTCGGATTGAAGTGCTCTTTTAGAGCTCCCTAGCTTTGTCAATTCTGTTGTAATTCAGAGCATGTAATTTGATAGGGCTTCGGTGTTTAAATATTTTTTCAAATATATTTTTTCTCTGCTGGAACCTCCTAGCCCCCCACCCCCCCTTTGTAAATTCTTACAAGAAGCAGGTCCTTTATGTCTGAGCATCCTTTCAACTATTGACCTCAAGTGCATTTCACAGTACTTTCTTTTTAAGCCTTAAAAGCCTAACTTTAACTTAGGTTAAAAGTCTTTGCACCTGTGTCTCATAATAAAACTTTTCAATTTTGTCCGCTTGCTCAGCCACCCCTTCTAATTTCTAAATGAGTTTTACATCTCTCTGGCATTAGCAGCGGGTTTTGGTCTGATTAAGTCTTGCATTTCTGTGATGATTCTCATCCAAGTAGATCCCCTAGTGCTTTATAAACTTTATTAACTGGTGGAACATACTACCTATCCTTTGCCCTTGATCAAATTAATAAACCTTTAGAGTGAAAGACAGTAAATGATTTTGCTGAAGGTGGAAGGTGATGATGGAAAGCATGTGATATCATATACAAACTACTCCAGACTTCAGGATGCTTTCACCTGAATAGGAAAAGTGCAATAACTTATCAGTGTCACATAGATTTCAGCAGTGTCAAAATGGTTGTGTGAATTAATTCAGGGTCTGTGGCTTCTACTTCAAAGCCCTAAGATAGAGCCCATGCTGTCGCCTAAAAAGGAACATCTGCTGTTCTAGATCTCGTTTGTTGGGAACAGTGATGGTATATGGAGCCTTGGCTCTTTCCTGGAAACAGGGACAACCTCCAAAATCCACCCAGGAGGTTCGTCAGCTGCTGAATTGGGGTTTTTATTTACTGCATCTGCTGGGTGTTTTGCTTAATAACACCGTAGCAAGAATGAAACCATCGGGCCTTTCTCAACTGCTTTTCATTGCCTTTAAAGGAAGATAAAAGACTAAGGTAATCCTGTACATTATTTTTCAGAGCTTTATTAAAAATGGCTTCCAAAAGGTAACCAAACATTTCATGCTAGGCACTGCTGTGAAGTATTTTAATTTTGGATTCTCAAAATCTTGTGTCATCGTCAAAGTATCTTTGAAAGTTCTGCCTCTGGCCCCAAGCCTGGCACACTGTCCAGGCCTCTATGGAATTCTGCATTAAATTTCATTGATTTTTATCTCTTTGAATTTGTCAATTCTTAGCATTTCCTGAATGCCACCCAGCAGTCTTTTAATGCAACACACTCTCTAATTCAGAGGTATTGCAATAAGCATTTTACTCCCTTTCATCTATAAGGTTTTCTGAGTTGAAACCAGTGCTGAACCAACAAAATGTTGTTTTCACTGCAACTGAAATCCTGTCTTTAGTTAAGTTATAAATAACCTGTTTCATTTAAGTAGCAGCTTTAGGTCTTAGTTTGCAATGGAACTAAAACTTTGCTCAAATATAAGTGAGGAACATGGCATTAAATAATACAACAGTTCATTTTATATGGAAGTATTCACTTTGAATGAATAACTAAATATTAAAAATCATTAAATATAAATTTATATACTTGCTTTGTGCATGTGACACATCAAATATTGCTGTCAATTTTAGCCCTGTGGTCTGGCTTATTTTTCATGTGAACTTGATCACAAAATCCAGAAAGTATGTGATGAAAAATGCAGCATTTAAAGAACTTGAAAAGCTCTTAAATTTATCTATTTACTGTCTGAATTTCCTTGAAAAACCGTGTAATTTTTAATATATTTCTAAAATATATTAATTTTTCCTATTAAGAGGAATAAACTTTATGGCATTTGATCATAACATACTCCAGTGTTTAACCCTATCCCTGAATTTGTGTTTCACTGTATTTTATTCAGTTTTGTTTGCAAGGATTAGGAAGGTTTTACCTGCAATAATTAAAGCTGACTTCCAGAAGCCCTGCTGATGGAAGTATTAATGTCTGATTTTATGGGCCTGCAGTGCGTAGAACACACTAATGGGAAACAAGTGATTTAAATCTGAGTGGTGGACACTGAAGGACCCCAGCTAATTAATGGGCTTGTGAATGAAGCTCTTGAGAAAGCCCACTGAGAGCTAATGGGCTACCTTACAGCTTTACTCATGGCACACTGATTATATATTGAGCTGCACTGTAAATCAATTAAATGTTCTTGCTTTGCGCCACATTATTAAGTTTATGTGGTGTGATTGGTTTAGCTTTACATCCGCACTGTTGCCAGTTCTGCATAAAGGACAGATTGCATTTTAAAACTAAAATTGCCTTTTTTTTTTTTTCTTTAATATATATATGAAAAAACATAACACTGTGTTAAAAACTGCACATAAATACAGATGGGTAGGCTGGGCCTTGAAAATAGGAATGGGCCAACACAAAGGCTAGAAAACCTCTTGAAAAAACTTGAATGTGGATCTACTAAAACATTTTATCAAGATACATTTGTTGTTTTGAATCTAAATGTTCAGGGCAGCTCTGAACTTCAGGGACATCCAAAGCAAACCTTACACTTTGGAAGTACTCTTGCGTGGACACACGTCTTAGGGAAGTGGAGGAGAAGAAAATAGTTAAAATGTGGATGATTCAGATGAAAATGCAGTTTAACTGCGTCAACTGGAACATCCACAGTACAAGACCTGCCCCCAGCAGAACTGTGGGGTCATCTCTGATGAGTCAAAGCCCAGTATGTTTGGCAAATGCTGCATTATATAAGAATCCGTGGCTGAAGGCAGTACTGCCCCCCCAAAAAATATCAAAAATACCCAACTGCGTGAGATACACACATTTATCCGTTGCCCTGGTGTCCATCTCTTTTGGGATTGGGTGAGTTTAGAGCAGATCAAGAGGCAAAATCTGCTTTGCACCCCTTTCCTTGCTGAAGTCTTGGGATCCTTACACAAGGCAGGAATTGGAAGCACCAGTTCCCCCTTTCCTCTCGGGGTGACCATGGAATGAGTGTGGGGTTCCATGGTCTGCTGTCCTCACCTCATGTCCTCCCAATGAGTGTCCTGCTTTCCCTTGGCACCCCAATTTCCCCGGAGGAGTCTGTGTCCTGAGCTGTGCCCAGTGCAGATTTAGGTGTTTCCTGTGCCAATGAGCACAGGTCAGTGTGCCTATTATTACTATGTTTTTATTCATTCTCACTTGTTTTCTTACATAAGTCTTGAATTTTTCGTCCTGCTTGTCAGCTCTGAGGGTTGTTCTTTTTACTCCCTGAAGGGAAACATATTTGTGTTTTACAGCTTGAGTTTAATTTCAATACAGTGCAATAAGGTGAATTTGTTTCTTCCTTTTTTTGTTCTCCCTACAGTCAAATGGCAATGAATACTACTAATAATCAGAAATCTATAAAGAAATATCAAATTTCTCTAATGTTTGGAAATCTTATTTGCATGAAGGAAAAATAGGTGAATGTTTCCCTTGTAATAATGCACAATATCAATTGCTATTTTAATGAAAAAATAAACTACAAATATTGCATGCACAACAAAAATGTGGCTTATTATTAAAAATATGAAGGGTATATTGCTAAATTTTAAGTGTAGTTTGTTAGCTATTGCATAATCTCTGAAGCATTTGGAAACAATTAAAGGGTTGGTTTCTGTGTGTTTAGATCCTCTTAACCCTCACCTGAGCAGTTCAGAGCTGTGCAAACAGTTCTGGGGGACTGAGTGTGCTAGAAGTGCTGGATTAATAGGATTATTCATTTAGCTCTACTCACAACCACTGAAGCAGTTTCCCTTAAATTTAGATTTTGATGTTTTTTCTTTCTCTGCGGTCTGATGCCACATATTGCCAGCAAGGTCTTGGTGGGGGACTGGTACTGGTGATGTGCTCAGGTTTTTAGAGCTTATTAATAGAGATAATTAATAATATTTTTCTTCCTTTTTTGGTTGAATGAAAGCCTTTTATAGTAAAAAATTAAGTTTTATTTACTTTTTTTGTTACCCAAAAAGACCCAACACATTTGTGGTGATGAAAATCCATCCTCTGGTGCCTCCTGCTTTCCCTTGGCCACAGCGCTGCATCTCGCTGTGCCTTTTCTTCTGTGGGCTCCCTGCCTTGGGGTGCTTCAGCCTGAGAAGTCTTGGTAACCTGGGTTAGCTCCTGACCTATTTTGTAACCTCGCTTGGTGCTAAAATAGCTTCAGCACTCAGAGAGTCAGCACAGCCTTGCTCCTCTGCTTTAGGAAGTCTTAAATTTCTCATCCGCTCTCCTGTTGTGTGCAGCTGTTCTGATGGAGGAGATATTTTTCCAGGGAAAGAGGGAGAGATGAAGAAGGGATGGGGACACCCACAAAGCGCCTGCTCGCCTCAGGCTAAAGTCATTTTTCATCAGTGTGCTTTGAGACTTCCTGCAAAGATTGCTGTGTGTTAGCCTACATTGGTTCCTCTCTGTGCCCTGGTGTGGGTGGGACAGGCCTCAGCTCAGTCCCAGAGATGGGCTCTGTCCTTTGCTGTCCTGAAATAGAGATCGCCATGTTCCTGCTAATCACACAGAGTGAGAAAGGAAGGTGCTGCCTGGGTAGTGCAGTGCCAAGATATTTGTATGAGTGGATGTGATCATCTGCTCAAATCCCATAACTTTGTACTATTTGCAAGAATTCTCTAAATTAATTTTCAGAGGAAAAAATTTTCTGTGAGCATGAGTTTGATTTGTGCTTTTGTACAGGTTGCCCCTATAACCCTGGGTACATCCCTTGGCCTCCTGTCCTGTGAGATGGGTTGCTGGCAATTCCCTGCATTGCAGATAATGTCACATAAGCTCACGATCATACCTTAAATTTGTCAAACAATTATATAGCGAGGGGGTTGCTAGGAGCATAGAATTGCTACAGCTACATTTTAGATTGCATTTACCATGATGCTAATGCAGATATTTATGTGGGATTTTGATACGTTTTCAAACTGCTCTTTTCTTGTTGAAATACACTGTTATTATCTGATACTGGTGTCACAAAACTGCTGGTAGTTTTATCCTGGATGTGTGGAGGTAGTTTGGGATGTGAGTGGAAGGCTTCTTTCTGCTCTTTGGGATTTTCTCTTGTGACAGTGTCTAAATGCAGCTGTGGTAGTTTGAGTTAATTGATGTGGGAGGAAGAGGTGGAAACAGGTAAATGAAATTTGGCAACCTGTCTTTTCTTCAGAACAAACTCTGGGAAAAAATGGAGTCCAGGAAACTGTGAAAACAGTGCAGTTGTATTTTCCTGCTTATAGGCTATGCTTAACTAACACAGCTGGAATTTTAAGGAATCCCAAATTGTGCTAAGTATGTGACACAGTAGATTTGGCCAGCTGTAGCTGAGCTGGCCATGTGTGAACACCAATTAGTGTGGTATGTGGTAAAATAATTAGGAGCATCAAGAGGAGATGAAGAAAAAGGGGAAGGTACACTGAATATCAGGTAGTTTGTTACTCTCGGGGGCTTTTCAAACTAAACTGCAGAAGCCATAAGGAGGGTCTGTGTAAGAAACAATTTTATTCTGCAAAAGCCTGGGCTGGCTGATTTTTGTGTCTAAGTTCTATGGTTCTGTGCCCAGTGAAGCATCCCTGGATAGCCCTGACAGCTGCTATGTGTGGGAGATGTTGCCTTCTCTGCTAATGATCCAAAGCAAACAGAATAAATATTGGTTATTGTGTGCTGCCCTCCAGAAGCTCTCCTGCTTCTGCCTCACAGTAGCACTGCGTGGCTCTGGTTTGTGCAACATCCCTGGCTGTCCCTGACCCTCTCCTTACTCCTGCCCAGCAGCAGCCAGATTCCTACAGATGGCATTGGGATCTGCAGAGGAGCACGAGGAATCCTCAGAAGTTCATGTGTGAAGGGTGTATTTATGCTTCATTTGCTAAGTAACATTCAATGAATTCAAAGAGGACAGTAGTCCTTATTTCTCCTCCCTGGTTCCCTGCCTACTGATATGGCAATATCAGTGAAGGAGGAGGTGGGTGTCAGAAAAGAGAAATGTTATTGCAGAAGCACGGGGCGTAGATATGCCCTATAAAAGCCATCTGGCCTGGCAGGCTATGTGTGGCTGTGGCTAGATAAGAAATCCTTTTTCCAGCTGGTTGGTTTTTGCAAAGGACTTAAACCCCAAAGAAGTTTTGGGGTAATAGATGAAATGACAGCAAAATGAGTTTTCAAAATCAAAGTAGCATGTGAAATTGTGCAAAGGAACTTTAATGTCAGTAGGATTCTCTTCTAGGTAAAACTCGAGTGTACAGAAATAACTTTAGTGTGCTCTGATTGGAGAGACCAGTTGTGCATCTGAGGACTTAGGATTGTGTCCTGTGCTTTGATTTCCAGGTCAAATAAGTGCATGAGATCAAATTTTATATTCTACCCAGGCACTAGTTTCAAGCTCTCTGAATTTTTGTTACCAGGAATTAGGACATGGAAATACTTGGCAGTGCTTGGTTGCTGCCCCTAGACAATACATCAGTACATTCTCATAATAAAATTCACCACTGCCTTTACATCACTAATAATCTCAGCGATGCACAACTGTAACACCATTTGGAGTCAGTCCAAGGAAAAAGGTTTCTTAGATTTCCTTTTTAAAGTTCTGCAGTGTCCACCTGCTTCTATAGTTATTAGATGTCTGAATACAGTTAAACTAAGAATTATAAAAATAGCAGGATTATTAGTTTCTAGAGAATCCCAATGCTAAAATATTATAGAGAAATTAATTTTCCCCTGGACTGTAAACCATAGCTTTCTTTAACCAAAATCTGTCATAGCTTATTTCCTTTAAGGTAATCACAATATTCCTGATTTATTTTATAAGAATAAGAAAGTTTAATGCATTATTTAATGCTAGTCAAAATAGTGCCCTCATCTATGACTTTGATTTCTTGTTTTATAATTTACTTATCTGAGCATATGTTGTTTTATACATTTAAACTTAATTTTGACTCTAACATTATAAAGAGGCTTCTCCCTGGAAATTTTCATACCTGTGGATATGAGCAGTTGTCAAATGAAAATGCCAAGCATGTGAGATTGTTTTGGTGTATAAACAGTTCCACCAGGATTCTGTAATTAAACTTTGAAAACAAAAAAATACTCGCCCCCCCAAAAGCAATGCAAAGCACAAAACCCCCAAGAGATGATAGAGTCAATAAAATGACATTCTAACAAGTGATGAAGCATGAAATAGGAATGACAGATGAGTGATATGTTTAATACTCCTGTTTGAATGGACGATCCATCCAAGGCCGCTTTGATCTATTGCACGTTCTGGGCAGAAAGAGAGGCAAAATCATTCCATTCTTGTCACACAGAATATGCTTCTTGTTCTGTTGGCATTGCTAAAGGGCAGCAGGAAATGTTTTACACATGAATCCAACTCCAATATACAGTCCTAGGATGTTGTCTTAGAAATCACTGACATGTTTGCTGAGATTCCACTTACAGTAATAATATTAAAGAAGACGCTTATCTACTGTACCTAAGATCAGTATCTAACACCGTGGGTGGGAAATAGTTTGCAGTCTCCTTCTTCTTTGTTCCTTTTTCCTGGGCCCCTAGAAGACAAGATGATATTTTTAGAAAGATAGTCCAGAGAAGGGCATAAAAACAATCTTATCTAAGAAAATTCATATGTCTCATTTTGGTAATTTTGAAACAATTTAATCTTTGCAAAACATGGTTGCTTACAAATGAACTTCTATGTCAATGTGTAATTTGCTTTGGCTGAATGCTAGATAAATTTTTCATCTCTGCGATTATAGATGAAGTATTTCCTCCAAGCAGTTGAGAAGGGACAGGGTCCTGTGGTACTTTTACACCCACTTCAGAATCTTTCTTCTGAGATTTTATGGTATGTTGTAATTCATTAATGGGGGTCTAAACTTTTCTAAACAGAAAATCAAAATTTCTGATGCTGCTTAGTGGCACACCTGGCTCTGGAAGGCTGTTAATGTACTCAACAAATAATTGTCAGCAGGCACACAGGATGGAAAGGGCTGCATTTACCAGAGTGGGATTCTGTCTTCAGCAGTTCTGGGTGGTGTGGGATGCCCTGGAAGCAGCCTGGGGAAATTTGCAGTGGTAGAACTGCAAATTCATGTCTCTTGTGATCTTGAATTTCAGAGACTGAACGGCCCCAGTGTGGAACTTGCAGCACTTCTGTTGTCAGCGTGGTGTGTTGGGTACTGCTCTGTACAAAGGAAAGCTCATTGAATATGAGTGTCAGGGAAGTTACCTGTCCCTTGCTGTGTCCAAATTCATGGCAGCAGATTTGTTGGAACTGTAATTGTTTATAGTGAATTTTCCACATCCTCAGAGAAAGCTGTGTAGGATTAGGGTAGAGAGCTCCTATTTTAAGCATTAGTTGAACTCATTAATGGCATGAAGATGTCAGTGATATCTTTTTACTCTTCAGTTGATAAGAATAGACACGTTGTCTCAAATGTCAATAAATTACCAGTGATATTTTCTTTGCATTTATTGATAAGCTGTTGTGATTTCAGACTGCTTGATAAGAGCAGCATACCAGAATATCATGGATGACAACAGTATTCTCTGATGAAGTTAACTTTGCCGTGTCTATACTACTTAATAATGTGTATGTTATTAAATCTTATTGTGCAGTGCCTTGAGCATTGAGTGTTTTCCCAAGGTCTATTCTGAAACCTTAGTGATATACAAACTCTAATCCAAATACATGAGCTTTTGGATGAATAAGCAAGTTCTTAATTATCATTAATCATTACCGTTTGATCATGTTGTTCTTCCATGAGATTGATTCCTTCATTGAGTTTTGATGGTGCACTGAGGCCTCCATTGTGTGCACTCTTTTGCCATTGCTGTGCTGCAGTAATTGAGTTTGGGAGGGCAGTGAGTCCTGCAGGGTCCCAGGTGGGCACAGCAGGCTGGCAGGGTGACACTGCTTCTGCCCAGGCAGCACTGCTTGGCTGGGAGAGAGCAGCTTTGAGTAAGAGTTTGTGGGACTTGCTGAGGGTGTGCGCTGGAATCTGTTCCTGTGCATCCAAATTTGAGATTAGGAATAGGAAAACAATACATCAATCAGGAGATCATATCATTAAATGAAGTTTTCACTATTGTCTTTTCTTACATCTTTACCTATTTTTTCCCTGTGGTGATGATGAACAAGCCACTTAGCTATGTCTTTTCTTCCTCCTGAAATATGGGATAAATTTTTAATATGTCATTGATACTTGACCCTTTAAAAATTACCTGCTTCAGAAATATATTTGTTTATCTAGGGCTCAGCCAAAGAAGCTGTGTTTGAAAAGAAAGAGAACAAATTAGATAACCTTCTCACTATATTAATTATGTTGAATGGAATAATCCTTCCAAGAAAGGTTGCTGGTTTTGCCATAAATGCCTTGTTTATAACTGTGAAGATGGCTTGTATATAATTTTTATGTGTAAAGACATTGTAAAGGTACATAAACTTGGAATTACTCTAGAAGATGTCTGTGGTATATAAATTACACGATAGGCCTTTCCCACCTATAAAAGGTAGATATTTATCTTTTGTATCACCCTTTGCTACAATGCTCTGTTTCATGGAAATAAACACAGTGCTATTCCATTTCAGTATCTCCCATTAATATATTCATGAGTCTTTTAAAGGTGCTTAGCTGCCTTATTAATCTTGAAATGTCTTTTTCTTTCAGGATACTTTTCCATGAACTTTTGTTAACTCCAGTTGAAGAAAAACCATAATTTTGCTGGTAGGGTAGTTTCAAATGGTATTAGGATTGCCACATTTGCCCTGTTCTGCAGGGAACATGAATTGCTAAAATCCCTCCAGCTGGGTGTAGGTTGATCCATTTCTCTTGTCACCTCCAGGGTCCTGATTCTGTACAAACCTATCTGTGCATGCTTTTGGAAACCCCAGTGTTCAGGGCCAGCCTTTGCAGTAGTCTGGCCCTGATACAGTGTCAGGGGGCACCCACAGCAGGGTGGGATCTCAAAGCCCTCACAGGCACAACAATCTGTTTTGTTTGACACAAAATCTGCTGTATAATCCTTAAGAAATACTTCCTCCAGTCAGTGGAGTTTTCAGAAGTGACAAGTGTTTGCCAGTCTTATTTTGCTTTTTTCATTGGTCGCACTGCAGCACTTTTCAGAATGATTCCAAGGTCTAAGAAATTTTCCAAATTGAGTCTACAGTCGCTGTTTTTCTGTGCATGATACGAGTTTGTTGGCATGGGCTTTCCACTGAGTGGTTGCTTTCACTGTTCGTTTTCCTATGTTCCTCCTGGGGATTTATATGCTTATTATTGTTTAAGGAGGATTTATGTTTGTGTTTATCTGCCATTGGCGTCTTGATGTTTGTTCCATTTCCCACATAACTGATGAATATGGAATACACAGAGGTTCTGTAACTGTTTTTTTCACCAGACCGTTGAAAGTTTATTCCTGTATTTTATTCTTTCTTTTCCTAATCTATTTTTAAAACCTGTAATTAATCTCCTGGCTACCTACTTTCCCAATACACTGCACTGAGTAGTATTATCTCACTCAGACATTTGTTTCATTGGAAGTTTGTCTTGAGTAAATGGAAAGCATGAATGTATTGATAGCAGCCAAGTGGCAAAGATAATGAATGTGCTGAAAATGGAGTGACAAAGGGTCAAGCACTGATGAAGAAGCAGAGTATATCCCTAGCCTTGGCATAGTTGTGTGTCATTTGGGGGATCAGTTCCCTCTCCAAATGTCTTCACTAATTTTTTAAAAATAAAGTTAACTGAGGCTAATCAACCAGTGTGATCATCAGATGCACCACAGTTGTCTATCAGTGGCTCTGCAGGTATAATGTAAACAAAATGTGCTTTTGTTCAATGGAGAAAATCCATTGAGGAGACTTCTGTGCTGGACAGCTCTGTGATCAACACTGAGGCAAAGAAACCATTATATTCTCTGCTGTTTCCTTATTTTCTAGCATTGCTATTTATTTGCTGAGATCCTGTCGGTTTGTGATGAGAGATCTCACAGGAATATTAAATCAGTTATGTAATTCTTTACAGTATTTTACATACATCAAATATTTGTACCTCAAAATAATAAGTGAACTAAAACTGAGGGGATTAGTCATCACTTTCTTGGCTGCCATTGCATTTAAAAGCCTGCTTGCTTCTGATTTGGAAAAAAGGCTCAATCTTGATTATTTCTTTGTCAGCCTGTGAACAAGCTTCAAAGTGCCATTAATTGTGTTCAGAAATGTGTAACATTGTTCCTGGATTCTGCAAGAACAATGCAGTCTTATAGCTGAGACCTGGAACATGGTTTCCTCAATGAGCAATTCATATCAGGACAACAAATCCTCAGGACAGGCTTAAAAAAATTATGTAAAAAAAAAAAATCCTATAGCAAAGCAAGCATGAATTGGGCTCACATTACATCTGCATGATTAAAACAGTCCATTAAACTTTAATCTTCTTCTGAGACTAACTCAGGCTAATACTTAACTGACAGATACTAAGACTTTCATTTTTATATTCAATTCAGTTGTATAACTTCATATTAGCTGAAAGACTGATACGGCATTCTTTTTATCAGCAACGCCTTCATACAGCATGGCAATGTAGAAATAGCTTGGAGCTGTTAAAACACTTTACTTTCCGAGTTTTCTAGATCTCTATCTGACATTACCTTCTGAATTTTGTGCAACCTGTGAAGGATGATAGATGAATACTAAGCTGTCACTTGGACAACTGCAGCAACCGGTGATCAGAATGCTTAAATTTTAATTTTTTGTAATTCCGTTAATAGTTTCAATCAAAGGAGGAGTAGCTGTAAGAATTATAAAACTTTCCTGACCTCATTATAATTGTTAGTTAACTCCTGCCTTTCAGGCTAGCTGGAGTCTGTGTGCTGGACACTTGCATAAAAATATGTTTTAAAATCTGTGCATGAGGCCATGTAGCTGAACAAATGGCTGAGGTTTATGACAGAACATAAAATTTGAATTGACACTTGAAAATGCAAAACTTAAGACTTCCTAGATGAACAGCCACGTTTTGTAATTTTAAAAAATGCCCCAGATTTTCAGTAGCAGTGTGTAGTTTAATCCCTGTAGTATCCCACTGCATGCCATGCAGCACCAGCCTGTTCATGGTCTGCTGCTGAGGGCTCAGATGGCTCTGCTCTGCTTAAGTACAGGAGGTGATGTCTGCATCTCTGAATTTGTGTTGTGGCCCTTTCCAGAGATGGCACTTATATGGTCCCTTTATAAGGTACCAATGTAAAGGATGTCCATTTTGAATGGGCACCCTTGGTCTGGATTTGGTGCTGTGGCCAGGTGTTGTCATGGCATTGGTGTTGTCATGTCACGTTGTCATGTCACCCAGGCCATCCAGAGAGCTGGGGTGGGGGATTGCTCTTTCCTTTGAACCACAGGAACCTGTAGCAAAGGGGACCCTGGAAAATGTGGTGTTATGGGAGAAGAGTGTGAAAATTTCTACTCTATCCTTCCTCCTGAATATGCAAATAGACCTGTTGGAATATTATTTTATTGAATATGTATGGCATGTGCTCAGTATTAATCTGTCTTTTGCAGATGAGCAAGAACTGAGTATTCTGAAAGTTATTCTAACCTTTGCTAGATGGCAATATACCCTTTAGTGAAATAGCAGCAGCCAGGTATGAGAGTTGGGAATTCACCCATTCCCTCAGGGATGTGCTTTGAACAGCAGCCATTTGTTCTGCTTTGCCAACAAGATAGCACCGAGATCAGCTCAGCACTGAGGACTGACTGTTCCTTTGGTCACTTCCTTCTGACCTGGTTAGGAAGACACAGGAGTCTGAAACTTCTCTCTGCTCATGGCACTGCTTTCAGCTGTTTTGTGACAGTGCCTGTGAGGGAGTTTCTGCTATCTTGGTACCTTAGTGGTGCAATTTTTAATTTGCTGTTAATTGAGAGCCAGACAGATAAGTGGCTAAAGGCTGGTGAGTTTAGAGGCACTTGTTCAGTAGGAAGGAGCTGGCGGCAACACTAAATATGCCATTAATATGAATATGATCAGCTCTGGTGCTCTCAGGGCCATGATTTAAAAGGTGGGACTTGGTAACTCCACAGAGAACTATGATGAAAAAATATTGCTGAGGCTGTGACCTCCTCCTCTTGAGCTGTGCTGGGTGGGGTGGTCCAGCTTGGCTAGGCAGAGTCCTGCTCTGGAGCAAGATACAAACCTCTCTTGGGGGAGAAGTGCTCTCAACCCTCGCTTTCAGCTGCCAGTCGTGCTGCTCATGTCACTCTCTGGCTGAACAGCTGCTGGGTGCTGTGTTTTTGTGCAGGTAACAGGTACAGGACTTGAATCATTTTAGCAGACCTTAAGCTGGTTAGAAGGTTGTAATAACTAACTGCTGGCATCCCTGCTCAGGGTGCAACGTCATCTTTTATTCCCTTGGTGGGACTCAGCTGGTCTCTCATGGTCGGTGTCTGTGTGGGCAGGTGAATTTCTTAAAGAACACCAAAGGCAGGGGTTGGGGATGGAGGTGTTGGCTTTGTTGTTGCTTGTTTTGGCTGGGTTGGATTTTTTTGGGGGGTGGGGAAGTTGGTGTTTTTTGGCTTGTTTGGTTGTTGTAGGGGCTTGTATCCGCTTCTAAAGTGTCCAGCAAAAGCACAAGTGGAGCTGATAGTTTGTACCATCTGTGACTATTTACAAGAGTATTCGTCAAACCTGGACTAAAGACAAACTAATGAGTGTAAGTATTTGAAAATCACCCTCTTTATACAGGCTACGATTTGAAGTGACGGTAGAAACATTGCTCCCATCAGAATCGGGTGGAGCTTGTTCCTATGCAGAATCTGGGTGCAAATTTTACCTCTAACTGTGTGCTTATTATACACATCTAGCTGGTCACCTGCATTTCCTCTCTTTCACCAGCTCTATTCAGAGATGAAAAGCCTTTCAGCAGCAAAAAGGCATTTTAGAAAGTAGCTGAAAGCACTGGAAAAACACTGAAGTATGTCTGGGTTGATATAATTTGAGGGTGAGTGAAGTTACATGAGAGAGCTTGAGATGGTCTAGCAGCTACATCAAAACTGGAAGAAAAAAAGCTTTTTCCTTCTATTCCTTCTGTCTGCAATAGTCTCATTCCTATTTTTAATTGATTAGCCCAACAAATATAAAGACAAGTCTTCTTGTTTGCTAAATTCAGTTCCAATGATCACAAGAAATAGTGCAAGAGAGGATGGATGATCTTGGGTCTGTCTGGCCAAGAGATGAAATAACGAGGGAGTCACTGCTCCTTGTCACTCTTTGGTTTGCCATTACATTTATTCTGAATTACACAAATGAGCAGATTCAAACACTGCTGTGTTTTTGTGGGTTTGAGTTAAGGTTTTTTGGGGTTTATTTGTTTGTTTTTGTGGGTTTGAATGTTTTGTTTTGTAAATAAGCCCTGAAGCTCAAGGGTTGCAACCTGTTATTGGCTTCACCTGCAATGCATTCTCCTCTTCTAAGGATCCTGTCTCTGTGGTTGGCAGCCCACTTATCAGATACCCTGCAGCCTTTGTTGGACAAGCCCTGATGTCAAGGTTTCCTTTAGGTTTACATTAATATTGAGTAAATCAGCCAACCAGGCAATTTGGAAACCAAATTTCAGATGCTTGCCTCGTCCAGAGTTTGGAGCTGTATTTACCTTGGGCTCTCAGGAGTGACAGCATTGCATTAAGGATTTCTCACTTGGCTGAATACCCAGGCTGCCAGGGGAATTCTGTAGCATTACTGAGAACTCTTCAGGCAAGGTTTTCAGTGGGGGAAATTAGCTAATATCAAGCTGTGGCCTGCCAGGGCTGGGCAGATGGGTTGTCCAAAGCTGGTTGGAATGGGCTGGTTTGTCCAAAGCTGGTTGGAATGGGCTGGTTTGTCCAAAGCTGTGTGGAATGGAGATGGGTTGTCCAAAGCTGGTTGGAATGGGGCTGGTTTGTCCAAAGCTGTGTGGAATGGGATGGGTTGTCCAAAGCTGGTTGGAATGGGCTGGTTTGTCCAAAGCTGGTTGGAATGGGCTGGTTTGTCTGAAGCTGGTTGGAATGGGCTGGTTTGTCTGAAGCTGGTTGGAATGGGGCTGCTGCCCCTGGGCTGTGCTGCTCCCGTGGCAGGATGGGATGGCTGAAGGCATTCAGTCCTGGCTGCATCGGTGAGAGATATTGGGACATTCCAGACTGGCATGTGTGATGTCCAGCCTGGAGCTGCAGAGCCATAACTGATCACCACCAGTTTTGTACGTCTCTCCCACAGGATCCTGCCTTTCTTCTGTGGAAGATCCTGGCTTTTAGTCTCATGGAGCTTTTCCTTTTTCTAGACCCGAGCCTTGCTTGTGACCATCAATGTTTTTGCATTGTCAGGGATGTTACTCTCTTAGTTGGCTGATTTGATGAGCTAACATCAACATTAAGCTTCAGCCTGGGCTGAAATACTTTGGAAACATTGGGACTTCTTTTTCAAAATTAGAATCTGAGAGAGCTCTTAACATTTATGCAGACAAGAGTTAAAACAAATCTATCACTTAGCAATAAGGTAGTAAATTACTAGATCTTCATTCAAAGTCCCTACTTAGAGTGGTTTTTTGAAACCAAAGAAAAAAGCTTATACAATTTTATTTCAAAAGAGTAAAGATTCAGTAGCTGGGTTTTGTTTTGTATTTTAGTAGGAAAAGTAAATAAAACTTAATACAAAATTTCTATTGAATTCAATTTAAATTTATTGTAAAGGAAAGACAGCTAATATATTATTTGGGGTGAGAAAGGAGAAGAAATTAATTGTTCTTTGTGAATATGAACTTTCAGTGGTTAGAAGCAGCGAGTGCAGACAATACATTTTATTCTTGTCACTTGGAAGCGAATAGCAAACACAATTATGGGGACATTTCATCAGCTCTGGTAAGGAATCTGAATATCATAGATGCAGCTGCTGGTGCACTCTCTTGTGATAAGCTCAGTGTAGCAGAAATGGAAAAAATCAGTCTCCACATGAATGAGGTAGAGGTTGATTCTTGGCTGTGCGATCCATTTTAATGAACACAGCACTTTCCATTTGCGCTCCTTTCACACCAAACAATGGAGTTCCCCTGGAGCACCTGCAAGGTAATGAATGGTCTCCCACTGCAAATAACAGAGTTCACCAATAGTCCAAAACATTTTGTCAATAAATCTATTAAGATTTACATGAAGGACATCACGTGTCGCATGAATTGAAGGGACAGGGAGAAAAGGGGACAGTTTGGGGTTTAATAGAGGGAGATGGTTGCTCTCAGAAATTAATGACCCAGAACACTGCAATATGAAGTTTGGTGGTTTTTTTTTCCTCTCACAACAAGTGCTGTGCAGGCATATGTAACATAGGCTTCTACATATTTATGTAGATTAATGATCATAACCTTCCCACTAAAAATAAGGCATTTTTTCTTATGAAGCAAAATAGTTAACCCTGTGCTATAGCTGTGGTCTTAATTTCTTCTTTTTGGGAGAAAATTTCAGAAATGCTAGCCTATATTGTGCTGCAATTAATTTTTTTCAAAGGGATATTTGAAATTAAATAGATTTTTTCCCCTCTCCCATCAGAAATAAATATGGGAATTACCTGAATGTATAAAATGGCTGAAAGATATAACTTGCCAGTATTTCTTTAGTAATAGTATTAAATATTGATTATTTTAGCGTATGATTGCCAAAATGAGAATCTTCATACTGGCACTTGTAACAGCTACTAAATTACATTGATTTGAACCGCTTTTTACCTATAGGGTTTCATAATTCAGCATTTGTCAATATCAAATCAATCTACTGCAAATTGCAGGCAGTCTATGACTCCCAAAAAAGAGTAAAGACCAGTAGACCTTTTACAATAAGAGCAGAGCGTCAAACTTTCAGAGCCACTCACCTACACAGTATTTGAAATTAGGGAGTAGAATGTGATGACTTTTAAATATTAACTTTTAAATTTGTAAATGTAATCATTTGTAGTGTTTATGAGAAGAACAAATAATAGGACCCACTAGAATACAGTCACAGACACTAATAATAATAATTCTGTAGGAAGAAACACTGGCATAGTTATTATTCTATTATTCTGTCTTGATGCTCTGATGAAAAGCCTCTGTCAGGGACTCCAAGTGCCTCGTGCAGTCTTACTAGCTTTAGTATTTTTAAATGTGCACTAGAGCTGGATGGACACAATCCAATTACTTTCACTTAAGATTTAGCTCATTTTAAAGCAGGTTTGCAGAAGTGCTTGGCTAGGACTGAAAGCCACTTATAGCAGGATCTGTCTTAGGAAGAAACTCTTGCTTTCTTTCCTTGCTTTTAGGAAAGAACCATATGGCAACGGTTTGGAATGCACTCGTATGCTCCAAGGTGCTCTGTCATCTCAAATTCTCTGTCGTGAGCACACCCTGTCATCTTAGTTGTTTGTGCAATATGTGTTGGATGGTTCTGTGAAAACAATATAACAGCACTTTCCAAAATGATGCAAAAATCAGGGACGTTCCCAAGGGTCATTAAGTGATAAAATCAGATTTCAATTCGGCCTCTAATTAGGGAAGACTATAAGTTAAGAAACTGTTTCCATCACACTTTCGAGACAAAGCTGAAATGTTTTTCCAGGTGAAATAGCATCACAATAAGATGTTTTTTCCCATTATAGTTTGAAATCTGAGAGAAGAAGTAATTGTTGCCAGAAAAGGCTGCATTTCACTTTCTAAGTAATACAGAGTCCAGTCTTCATGGATTGATCTGGAATGGAGAGTATGAGTCTACCTGCATTCCAGACTGCCTCAGGCTTGTAGTTTTTAACCATGGGGCTTAGGATATAATTTATTGGATGCCAGCCTCTCACAGTTTATTGTTTACAGAGAGTAACTCACGGAGACATGGTTGTTCTTTCACCCTCTGGTGCCCAGCCACATGGAGCTGTGAGTCTGCTGCAGTGTTTTGAGTTCACAGACCTGAGTAATTTAGTTCAGATCTTGTGCTCAGTCCTTGCTGCCAGCAATCTACTCCAAAAATAATGGTTTAATCCACAGATATATTTGTTGTGCTGAAAAACGTGGCCTGCCTGCAATATGAGCCTGGTTTAGTGGTGGTGGCACAGTTCCACCCAGTCGTTTTTGCCCTGTTCTGTCATCGTTGCAGTGCCTGGATTCAGTGGATGTTGTTCTTTCTTGGCTCGGCCTGTCCTGCTCGCTCGGATGAGCCTGCAGAGGCTGAGTGGCAGCAGAGGGTGGTGTGTGCCTGGGGCTCTCAGTGCTGTCAGGTGTCTGCACCATTCCCTGCCTGCCTCCTGTGCCTGGAGACCCCCCTGGGATGGATTTTTGGCTCTGCCATCACCTCACATCCCAGCACGCAGGAGGTTAACATTAATGCTGAATATGTGTTTTGTGTAAGGGGCACTGAGAAATCCTTCCTCCTCCCGGTTCAGAGGGACAGAATTCCATGGCCCTTTTCCCCACTTGGAGTTAAATGTGCCAAATGCAACATGGAGGAAATCCAGAGAGGGAGATTGGCCGTGCACAGAATTAAATCTCAGGTCTTTCAAGATTAGGAGTTTCACTGACCATAATTATGTCTCAGATTTCAGTAGATAACTGTCTTGGCAAAATGGCCATTCTCATGGCTTGCTACAAATCCAAAATATTTCAGCATATGAAATGCTATGAAATATTTTCTTTGGCATAATTAAAAGGCTTGAAAGCAATTCTTTCTTTATAATATCCTTTCTTTTTTTAGTAATGACTCAAGAGCAATTTTTTTTCTCCTGTCAAATGCCAATTTATCTTTAAAGTATTTTCTTGATTGCTCTTAGTGTCTGAAGGTAATATTGGAGCAAACAATTTAGTGTACTCTATGTATAGTTCTATATTAATCTTTATATCACATATTGTGCATTACAAAGATTTTTAAGTGTAAGAATTCTTGTGAGAAATCTGCTTCACACATGCTTTGTGATTCACATTTCTGTTGCCTCCTATTACTTTAAAGCTTGGGTTTGATTTTCTTTGTATATATGATTTTTAGTAGTTCCTATGGGTTCTGGTTATGTTTAAAAGAACTATTGAATACAGCAATGGATTGATCAGGTGGCACTTCTGGCTTACGTCAGTGATTCTGCTAGAGAGGGCAGGTGGTTGGTCATTTTAATGAAAGGGCAGTGGCATACCTTTATCCTGATGAGGCAACCAAGTCTGGCAGCATTTAGGTGAAGATTGTTAGATTTTGGGCTGAATTGCAAAGCCAGTTTTTCCAGGCAGTACATAGATGTGTCAAGGAAAGAAGTGGCCAGAAGAATGGATGTCTTCTGACTTTGGCTTGGGGATTTTCTGAGGGATTTTTAAAATAATTTTTGATTTTTCTTTAATAGAATGATGCAGTGGACTATGGACAATAATGGTGAAGGTAGAGCTGAAGTGTCACAGCAAAGAAGTCTTTATTTCCCTGAAGCTTTTCAAGCAGTTTGTTTAACTAATTAAAGAGAACAGACTCCCATGCTCCCACTTGGATTTACCACCTTGTTTTTCCTCTGAGGGCCTCGGCAAACACAGAAACTTTCTGCCTAATGCTCTTGCAGTGTGTGCTGCAATGTGCCAGCATCTGCAGGGAAAACGTTACAGGGATATTGCAGGGATAGCATTACAGGGAAACCCAAAACTGCAGCTGACTCCAAAGTTTTCTACACTGAATTGTTGGATTTGAGGGTTCTTTTCAGTGAGGGTGTTGGGTTTGGTGCTGGATCAGACTGGATGTCTCTGTGCAGATAGGATTTGGCATGGTGGTCTGCACAGTCAAATGCTCTCTTTCCTGCTCTTGAATCTGGCTCTGATCTGCTTCACATGTCTCCAATCTTCCACAATATGTTTGTACCTCTAAAGCACAACATTAAAATGACTTTGTCTTTTGTAATTTCCTTAAACTTTTCCCTAGAAGTGATGGCAACAATTTTGACTTTAATGCTTAGTGTGAAGGAGCAGGAGCCTTGCAGCAGACAGCCCTTCCCACCTGCCCTGGTTTGTGTCCTGGGTTGGGGCCTGCCTTGGGCCACCAGGCTGTGGAAGCTGGCAGGATGGAGTGCTATATGCAGAGGTGACTAGTTTCTGTTCCTATTGGTCTAAAGGCCATCTGAACCTCAAGAAACGCTGCATTTTCTAATGATGATCTCAGGGATGTTATATATTACCTTCTTACCCAGCTAGTTAAACAAATATATGGTACCTTTACTTACAGTGCAGATGCTTGCAGCAGAAAAGTACCAGTTTTTCCAAATTTTTCATGGTATAACTGCTTCCTCTAATGTACATGCAGGCATTTCTTATACCAATAAAAAGGGATTTTGAGCTATAGATCTCTGGAACAGCAGCCACATCCAGTTGCTAATTAGATAAGTGCCAGATGTTGGCTCCCTTCTTCTCATCTATCTCATGCTCATCTCATCACTTTTCCTTTTGCACAGATCCCTCCTTCTTACTCCTACAGAGCAGGAGTTATACCACAGACCCTCAAACGTTTTCCTTTGCTGGTGTGTGTCCTTCTGGCTCTCACCAGTGTGTCAGACATTCTCTGCAAGAAGGCAAAATGACATTTTTCATCAGGACCTGCAGGCAGGGCTGCAGCCACAGTCAGGATGTGTTTCTGCTGATGGCAAGGGCTGGTGTGCAGTGTGGCCCTGCAAGGATTCCTCCGTGTTTGGAGCAGAGAGGTTCCCACTTCTCACACTGTCAGGCAAGACAGAGAGCCCTCTGTCACAGCCACCTGGGCCAGTGCCCCAGGGAGAGTGCAAGCCACTAGACAGAGACACAAACTGCCTCAAAGTGTCATTCTCGCCGCCTAAATGTCAGCTGGATTGATGGAGGGGATGAGCTGGACCCCTCGGAGCCTGGCTTCCCCTTCAGGTGCATCCCAGGTGCTCTGAAGGAAAGAGACATATTGCAGGGAGAGACAAGGGGCTGAATGCAGTGCTGATGAGCTGTTGTCTGCATTCCTCCCTTGTTTGGCTGCTCTCCTAATTAATAGGATCATTTGCCTGCACAGTTGCAGTAACTTTTTTGCATAAATGGGAGAAAAGTGGAATGGACATCTCCTACTTGCATATGTGCTAAAAGCATTTGGAAGCTGTCCTAACACGGCCTCATTAGACCCCAAGTTAACACACTGCTGACATGAATAGAGGAATTCATATATCAGATATATTAAAGGGGTAGCTCAGCCGTGACCAACATCTCTTAGTTTTTAACATTTATCTTACAAGTGATCAAGGTTGAAAATTAACTCCCCTAATTTTTAAAGGCAAGTTCTATCATGTAGAGCTGGCCTTGGCAAGGAAAGTTAAAAAATATATCAAATTAGTGCAAAAATGAATGATTCTCCTTCCACATCCACAGTTAAGAAGGAAAACAATATGATGAAATTGCTTCCTTTTAATAAGTTTTGCTGAATAATTTCCAATGTTTTTTTAAACTATAAATCATGATGTTTTGCTAAAACTGGTGCCTTTTTGCATTCTTTTCCTCCTTGTAGATGCAGGTTTTGGAGGTGAGATCAGGAGGGAGGACTGTGCCTGCTGCTGGGTTTATTTACTCTTTTCTGTAGTTATTTCCACCTGCCACTGCTATATTTTTAATCTCTGCGAGCACTGTGGCATGTTAACAGAAGTTAGCTAAATTTAGCAGTTTTCTTTGTGAAATTAGCCCTTCCTCTGATTTCTGACATCATGGGTAATCACATAGCAAAGTGACAGGCAGTGAAGGAAAGAGGAAGCAGGAGTGGGTTTTGCTGAGCTAGAATGGGAGGAGCTGCATTTCTCTTCTCTCTGCCAACGCTGACCTCCTCTGGTGTCAGGTGAGGTTGGTTTATGTGACAAGAACCTCGCCCTTCGTGGCATTTCCATTGCCCACAGCCCTGCTTGCTGCCATCCCTGGACCCCAGCCTTGCTGCTTGGGAGTTGTTAGGCTTTTCTTTCACTTGTACTGACTGCGTTTGGGGCTTTTTCCTATCGTGTCCTCATCTGAATGGAAGTGATTTGCTGTGATCTTGGGGTGAGGGTTTTTTCACGTGAAGAAAAAAAAACATTTACTTCGAGGCTCGCTTAGATGCGGGAGAAATAGTTAGCAGGTCCAAAAAGTGCTGGTTAGAGTCAATTATTGACCTGCTTTGATCAAAGTGATCTGAGAACTTTGCAATGCCTGGAAGCATGCACTGCGTCCTCACAAGGTGGGGATTTTGCTTGTGAAAAATCAGATTTGCTTTGGAAAACTAACTCACTCATAGATTTGTATCTGCTGTGATAAATTGGATTTAATGATCAGCAGGGGGGTGCCCAGATTAATCCTTTCACTATAACCAAATTGTACTGCATCAAATTTACTACTTAAGGGACTGTTTGACTATTCTGTGCAATGAGTAAAAAAACCTTAGCACATCCTGTGCTGAGATATAGATACATGCAGATTATGCAGATTCAGTGTCTGTTGTGTTGTGTTTAATCTTGGTTTATTTAGTCTATGATATGCCACTCAAATGTGGGTGTCTGGTTGAGTTTCTTTGACTTTGGGCTCTTCTGACTCCCAAACTCAGAATCCCACAGAACAGCGGTGTCTCACATTTCTGTAATGCTGAGTTTTACTGCAGTAACTTTTTGATGTGGCTGATTCTGGAAGGAACACAAGAACTGTCTAGAAATGCAGTGACATCACAGAGCCCTCTGAGATGGGGAGCAGAGTGGTGTCCAGTGAGGGAGCAGCGGGGAAAACATTAGGAAATCAAAACATAATTAAGTAGGACAGAATTTGGCGCAGTACAGTAACATTATGTGCCAGGCACTGTGGAGGAAGAAATGCTTAGGCTCAGGTTCCCATGCAGAGGTTGTCTTTTCAGTATGCTGCTGGAGCATGTCTGCTACCAGAAACATTCAGTTTAGACCAATTCCAGTGAACAGAAGTCTGAGAAAGTGCCTGGTGTCATTATTGCACTGCACTTGATGATGAAAAACAGTGCTCACCCTGATCTCTCCCAGGGGCAAAAATAGAATCTTGGGCACTCAGAATTTGAGCCCTGTGTCTCTGAGGCAGCAGTTCTTTCGAGGCCTTCCACCAAATACTGACTCCACCATGTCCTGCTGATTTGCCATGTCCAGCAGGATGGCAGTGCACAGGGAAAATTGGCTGCACCTTAACAGTGGGATCTATTTCTTTTACTATATTAAATTTGTGTTAGAATGCATGACATCTGACCTCGACTGGTTGTATGAGATGAAGTTCTATTTTATTTGTGTACTGAAGTGCATTTACAGTAACAGGATCAGCTTTTAGAGACTTTTCTTTTACAAAGAGCTGGCACAAGGGCTTGGGCTAAAGACAGACCACGTGCATTGCCAAGACCTAATAAGGGCTTATAATACAATGATGATTAGCAGACTAAATCAATCCAATTCTGCAAAAGGAGGCGAATTCTTTGCATGTCACTTTAAGTGATGGTAGAGATTTTGACAGGATTTTTGCTTGCCAACTGATGTAAATTCTTGTGCAAAAGAATATGTTTTCCTTTTCAGTTGTAGTCACAAGATGAACTATATCTGTGTTGAGAAATTAAGCTGAAATGTAGAAATTGTAAGAAATTGTATGAATTGTGGTGTGTATTTATGTGTCTGTAGAGAGGCACCTATATATGCACACACTTGTGATGAATGAGCTTTCAGAGTCTGTCTAAACAACAATAATCAATTTCTCATTGTCCTTTATGAGATCAATAATATGAGTAACACACTAAGACTTTTCTAGGCTCATACAGTCTGTTTCTATAGAAAGTGCTTTCTTTAAGCCTGTATCCAAGAGATCACCACCCTGGCATAGAGGAGAAAAATAATACAGAGCTCTTGCAGGCAGAGACAAATAGTTTTCTACCTCAGTACACATCTCTGCCTCTAAAAGTGTGCTGCAGCAAGGAAATCCATTTACAGTTTTTCTTTTACATAACACTTGCAGTGCCCTTAAGAGCCCCTGGTTGTTTCCATATTCTCTTTTGCAGTTGTCTTGCAGTGGCTGCAATGAAAAGCCTGCTTATGGGGAGCTGGTGCTCTGCAAAGTGTCTCTCAGCAAACCTTGCAGGTCAAAAGCATGTTTGTCATCTCTGGAAGTGTTCTCAGATAATAATGTGGAGGTTCCTGCCTTTTTCACTACAAGAGTTATTTACTTAAGTGCAGGTGCCTTTTCTAGTGTCAGTCTTGCTGTTAAGCACACAGATGAAGGCAAAAAGTGAATGGGGATGGACTGGACTTGTCACATCCCTGAGTGGGCACAGTCTGGGGCAGCTGCTCAGCCCTGTGCTCTGTCCCCTCCCTGCTGACCATGGGCAGCAGTGCCTGCTCTGCATGCCGGGCTGGATTCTCCAGCTGTGACTGTAGCAGCTCTGTTGCTTTGACTCCTTCACTTTGAGCCCCTTTTACTTTCCCTGTGTATCCAGTGACCAGATTTTTGCATACAACAACAATATAATTCCATATCATGTGCTTAGAAGGACTTTGTTCAGATCTGCCATTTCCTCATCAGTGCTGCCCTTGCCCCTTTTGTTGAGCTCCACCCCTGGTCCCCACTGTTCCACAGGCTGGGAGACTCCGTGAGGTTTTTCCCTTGTTCTGCTCTGGTCCTACACCAAATAGAAGCTTGTTTAATATCTCCTGCATCTTAGCCTATGTTCCACTGCCACACCTGTTGATGTTCCACCTGTTGATGCAGTTCCCTGCTGTGTCTTTTCCACCCTAATCAGCCATTTGTTTTTTTCCTAAGCACTTTCAAATGCTGTTGTCTCTGCTAATATTTTTTTGGATCACCTTCCCCAAAAGAAATCACAAAACCGATTAAATTGTCTTCTGTCATCAGTAATTTTGTTTATGCTGTTGAGCTCAACAGGATCTTAAGGCAGAGAACTCAAGCATCAGGTAAGTGCAACAAAGGAAACCCACAGATAATAGGGAATATTTGGCCTGGCAGCTGGGCAGCAAAACCAGATCTGGTGGCTGTAGCACATTGTAAACTGAATTTGTGGAATATGTGGACAAAATGCAGTGCTGTCAACAGCAAGATAAAAAGAAAGGAGCTAATTTTAGTTTAGTATGTCTCAACTGGAATTCTGCATTTAACGTGAGGGAAGGACATTGCTCTGTTTTTCCTGGGATTTTTGTGCCTTCAGCTAGGACATGGACGCAGTCCTGAGTTTCACTGTTTAAGACAGACATACAGAAATGAGAGAAATATGAAAGGAAAAAACCAGAAATGAGAAGTTCAGCAGATTTAACCTCTGAGGGAAGGTTGGGGAAATTAGATTATTTTGCTCCAGGAAAAAAGGCTGAAGAAAACCACAGTAACAAATATCTAGTCTGTAAAAGATGCTTCAAAGAAGACTGTGATTTCTTTGTTTCTGTATTCTCTAAGGCTAGAACAAGAAGTAATCAGCTTTAATTGTAGGAAAGAAGAGACAATGCAGGTATTTAAAAACTCCAAATGTTTCCACTGTAAAAACAGTGGAGCAGTAGAAACAGGCACCTGGGTGTGTGGTAGGGCATCCTTAGAGAGTTTTTCTTAAGGAAATATTAAGAAAACATCTGTCAGGGGTTGTCTTGGGTATTCTTGATTTTCAATAGCACAGGAGATGGAGCAGGTGATTTATGGAGATTTTTGTCAGACTATTTGTATGTTCCTGCCATAGACTGTAGCCTCTCATTTTTACTGTATTTTGATTGCTATAATGCAAAATTGAAATAGTTCAACAGAACTCTTCCACGAGCGGTAATAAGATCTCACAATGAGAAATGTGGTGGATATTGCAGGAAATTCATTTTATGTGCTGCAGAACAGGTGTTGTACATCTTAGAACAGGGGCTATTGTGTCTTGTAATAATGGAATTATGAGTTTGGGAGTTCTCTCAAAGTGGCATTTTCCACACTTGCTGGTTTGTCAGGCTTCTGCTTTTTTTTTCCCCCTTAAAAGTCCAGCCTGAATATATTTCTTTATATAACTATGTAAAAGTACTTTTGCCATTTCAGCTTGTTCTGCCATCTCTAGAAAGAGAGAGAGGCAAAGGAGACAAAACAAGCAACAAACCAACCCTCAGCTCAGTTTTAAATACAAAAAGCTGTCATCCAAAGACATTTTTAACTTTTTTTTTAGGTCAAAAGGCACCTGTTGGATTATCTCATCTGTGTTTTTTAGAAACAGCTGGTTTTTGTCTTTTTGCATAAGGACCTAGGAACACCTTCTTGTTCTGCTGTTGTATACACTTAACACTGCGTACCCTGCCTCAGACCAAGGGATGATTTCTAACACAAGTAAAAATAGTTCCTCAGAATTCTGACCTAGCAAGATACTTAAGCATATGCTCAAATCTTAAATACATTGTAAACCAAATTTAAGAACTGAAGAATGGAGGCAAATATTTCTGGTTTTTATTTGTTTTGTGTGGGTAGATCAAAAGACAATTCCACTACTAATTCATTATTTATTTCACATCCATTCTCAAAGGATATTTAACAAAAGTTCCAGTCCTGAGGATGTTGCAGGAGTCCTGTCAAGTTTGCAGACTCAGGACCTGAATAGTGACACTGCTCTGTACCAAAGCAGCTTCTTGTTATCAATCTTTTTTCAACTGTTCAGGAGTTTGTTGTTTTCAACAACTATAGAGTGGTTGGTTATCACAGAGAAGCCAAATGAGATCACCCATTAATTGTGGGAATTCTGCCTGTACCCTGTGAGCCTTTCTAGCACAAATAGGATTTTTTTCAGAATTGTATTATGTCTTTACAATCAAGATTGGAGTGTTTGGAGTAGAGAGCTGCTAAAAAGGCTTGAAATGAGGTGTTGTGAGGAGGGAATTTTATTGGAAAGGTAGAGAGCAATGAAATCCACCTAAGCAGTGAATTATGGGTCCCACTGTATTATCAAAGGAAGAGAATTAGTACAGCCCAGAAGAAAAGTGAGTGCACAGTGTGACGATAGCCCAGGGCATTTCTGAGAGGAATTAGTAAAATGAAATTATTTGCAGTACACGGTGCGGACACAATAGACAGTAATGGGCTAAAACAGCAGAGAGGAAACAGGTGGAAGTAGCAGCAAACATTCTGCAAAAACACCAATTAGGCACTTGGGTAATTGCTGTTCGTTGTGCACAGCAGCCATAATCAGCTCCCATGGCAAGTTACTCAAGAAACATGGATTTTATGAAGAGCAGCAAAGCCTGTCCTACACGCTCTGTGCAGACTGTCCTTGTCTGCCACTGCAGAGCAGATATCTCTTCAGTCTCTTGGAATAAGATGATTTTATTTAGTTGAAGTCAAACAAGAAAAGCCCCCAAAAGATTATGGTTTGTTCCTCTTTTTGTACTTCTGAGTTAAAACCTTTAGGTCAAATCTAATGGAGGGACAGAGCAACGAAAAGAACTCTAAAATTCAGAATTCAGGAATCGGTGTTTTGTTGGATCAGCAATGCATCACTCTTGCTTTGCACAAGCTATTGGAAATTAAAAAACAAACCAAACCATCCAACCAAAAAGAAAAAAAAAACCCCAACCAAACAAAAAAATTCATCAAAAAACAACGCCCCCCCAAAACAACAACAAAAAAACCCCCAAAACCCCACAGCAGAAAACAAACTAAAACAAAACAAAAAACCACAAACAAAAAACAAACAAACAAGAAAAACCAAACAACCGAAAAACCAGAAAAAGAAAATAAGGGCAAAAAGGGGAAAAAGCACGCCATAAAAATATTGTGTGCTTTATTTTAACAAATCAGGATTTGTTGCTCTATTATCTTAGAACCAGAAGGGGCCAGGTATTTCCTCCCATGTTTCTTTGCAGATTTAGCTCAGCAGTTCTTCTGAGCAGTGTTACTTCTGGTTTTATTGGGATGGAGAATGCTTTTAATGTGTGCTGCAACCTATTAGGAATTGTGCATTGCTTGGTTAAAAAATAATTTAAAGCATGACATTTTTCCCCTAGTTCTTACTTTTTCTCCCTTATCCTGACCAGTGAAGCAGTTCCATGTCCTGTTTCTGTTGTAGTTAAGAGGAAAAAACGCACCCACTGTGTGTTAGTTTTTTGTTTAAGAAAGTTGCACGGGCCACTTGCATTATGATGTTTATGTTAAATACACATGTGAGAAAGCTGAGGTGCTTTTCTGTCAGGCTGGTGTGATGATAAATGTTTTCAAGTGTGTTGGAAGCATGTTTAGACAGGGAGCTGCCCACTGGAAATTGTGCATTCCCCCATGTGGGGAAGCTCCAGAATTCTGAGATGTGCCCTTCAGGATGTTCACTGCCTGCTCCTCAGTGCTGAGCTCCGTTACTCTTTCCACAGAATTTATGCCAGGTCTTTGGTTGTTTTTGCAGTTAACTTGAACAACTAGCAGAGAGAAATCAGTCTTCCATGATTTCCTTGTTCCTGGACCATTTTGCTCACCCACAGATGAGTGGTTGTGCAGAAGAAGGCTGGAGTAAAATGACTCACTCCAACCACTCTTACAAGGAACAAGTTGCTCAATTACATTATATGATACCACATCTACTACTTAATATTTTTCCCTAAAGCTTCCTCTGGCCTTTGTTATATCTCTGCTCTTCTGTTCTTAATGTGGAAATAAAATGTGATGTGTGAGTTTGTGCCTTATTTCCTCTTGTTCTCTGGTGCTTTTTACTTGAGAAGCTTTTTGAAACAACTCCCCATCACTGCAGGTTCTGTAGGCAGAGCTCTCTGCAGCCCCCGGGTTTCTTTCGTTCAAACCTTTTTTTAGGCCTAATTTTACTGGACTGAAATTGTTTAGTGGATATTAGTCCAAATCAAAGCAGAAGCTGTTATATTTATTTTGGGGCTCATAAACATGATTTAAGGCAATAATTACCCAGAGCTTACTTCTGCATTCAGCAGTACTGAATTATTCCACCCTTCTAGCCAAAGCCTTTCAAGATGGAGCAGAAGAGCAGAATATAATTTATAAGTTGTCCTGAGGTAAAAATCAGATGTTCCTGTCAATTCTTGCTTTTCAGATTTTACAAGATCTGTAATTTAAGTGCTATAGATGGTGTTGCCTGCCTGTATTTGACAAGAAAGTCAGAGTTGATGGACATTGATTTGCCACTGGGAACCGAAACCATTAATTGAAGCTGTGGCGACTAATCCATTTCTTTGCTCTGCTTCGTGGCTCCTGACTTCACAGTTTTTGCTACAATCAAAAATTCGTTCATGCAAATGCGCCTTCTGTGATCAAAGTAATCAATTTTTGTGGCTTGTAGTTGACAGACTCAGGATTCTAAAAGGGTGTGCACGTGTCACTGAATTTCCCGGAGGAGCTGAGTGCTCCGGGGGTGGGATGTGTTCCTGTGTCTGGAGGGAGGGGACACAAAGCAAACCTGAGCATAAAAGATGAAATTCTGCCAGCTCTGATAGTGCTGTGAGACAAGATCTTGAGTATAGATCTTTGAAATGAATGTATGGGGTTTGTGTTGTTTGTTTGCTTGTTTATTTTCTAGTTTATAACCACTCTAAATTGAGTGTACAAGAGACGCGTAGAGAAAATACAAGAATAGTGAGGTGGGTTTTTTATTTTGTCTTTTTGGTTTACTTGGTTTTGTTATACTTGCAGACTTGGGCTCTGGAAACTTTGGTTCTTGCAGGTTTTTTTTATCTATTACTTCATGTGATGGAGGAAAAGAGAGCATTTACTCAGAAAAGGTTTGAAGAAGAGGCTTTTAATCTAATACATATAAAGTACAGTGAAACACTACTAATGGAAGCCTCATGAATAGATCTATTTTTATTAGCTGGTATTTGGGGAATTATCTGAACATCCCAATAATAAATCTTTTATCACTTACTGATAGCACTTGCATTGATGTAAATCACAAATACCTTTGCTGTCAGGTTCTCAGTGGCCTAACTGAGATTACCAAATAGCCTCTGCCGTCCCCACAGTTCCTGTGTGTGAATAAATATACAACTTCAATGCTACTTGAACTGACAAGTGCATGAGATCCTTTATGTTTTGCTGCTGCCTTTTCCTAGCCTTATTCTTAGCTTCTGAGGAGTCTCAAAAGCTTGGTTTAGTTTTGGGTCGTTGGAAGCTGTAGGTTTTTGTGACTCATGTTCTTTTAAGTCTGTGTCAGTGTAAATGTAAAATAAAGAGGCGAAACATTAAGAGGATGTTCGAGAGATATTAGGATAGAAATATTAATTCTTGGTCCTCTTTTCACTCAACATGTTGACCTGTAAATATCCTATAGTTTTTGTGAAAGTCCCAGGCAAGCTGTTAGGGCTTAAAGAGTCATTAAGTTTGGCTGAAATTGTTTAATTTATAGACGGAAGGGAATTGGAGGAGAAAAGCTCTTGCCCTTATTATACAGGAGATCTCTGTAGTAAATGTGTACCCTAAAATTTCATAATTAAGGAAATTTCTCATAATTCCTGATCATTAAGCAACAGCGCAATGCCCTTGATCATGATATTTTCTCAAACTAGTATGTTATAGATAATTAGGGTTAGAAAAGAGCCATAAAATATGTAGGCTGGCATAAATGTCCTATTGATAATGTAGACTATCTTGCATAACTGCAGGTTCTCAGGTTGGTTTTTTAGCTTTATAGTAATTAACATAGATAAAATAAACTTACATGTCCTTGGTGAAGACCAAGAGCAGTGTTAAATAGTACAATGACAACAGCATGTGCTTCATTTCTCAGCATTCCCTTCAGAAGAAATCTCTAAGCCTTTTGTACTGTTAATTAGCAAAGCAATATTACTTTGCTGAACTGCAGTCACAATTCTCATTTAATAGTTTTCCCTGTAAAGTCTCCATAATTGCTTATCATTGCTCAGACACGTGTGGGGACAGTTGATACAGCGCTGGCTGAAGGAGAGGAAAAGGATGCCCTCAGTGTGAGGAAGCCACTGAACCATGTTAAACAATTGTGGGAATAACTCTTATTTTCATGACTTTTGCACTTGTAACTCTGAACCATGAAACTCCATTCAGATAGATTTGTCTGGTTTAATACACCAGCACTGTAACTTCGTTAAGGTCGATTGCAGGAGACTTTTGCCTTTTCGTTTGCTGCCTGGGAGGGGATGCTTTGGTTTTCATTTGTCTTTGTCAAGTTAAAGCATTTTATCTTGTTTAATGTTAGCATCAGGAATGTCATATCTGGTGGATGGTTTTTTTCCTGAATGACATTGAATGTATTACTTGGAGGCCCCAGATGTTAGTTGGAGTGGCAGAACTATTGCTTTATGTAAGTTTTCTGGGGTTCCAAAGCTTAAAAAAATCAGTGTGTTACATAGATGCTAAAAATAGAATGGTTTAAGAAATTATGGAACCCTGAAAATGACATTTCTGAGCCTTGTTAATATCATAAATAGCAGAATGTCACAAAATCAGTATAATTTAATACAAAACACAGGTTTGGGAGGGCAGATTTAATAGGGATTTATTCTTTAAATTCCTTATTTCCTTGATCTTTGTTTGGAAGAAAGGAGTTAGGATCCTGCAATCAAGGACAGTTCTTTGTTAGGGTTTGTATTCTGGATTTTTAGGTATCTGGTGTGGATCATGGAGAGTATGTGGAAAAGGGGAGCACCTGAATACTACAGCAGTGTGATTGTAGATCATGGAGTTCCCCAGAGCCAGGTTTTTAAAGTGAATTTCCTACAGCAATCTGCCTTTTTGTATGTGCACAGTGCATATTAATTAGTTTTTAATTAAAATTGAAATTAGTAATTTTTTGTAAAAGCCTTAAAATCCATATGTGAAATTAATTTCAAAAGGAAATTCTGCAAGTGCTGTCTGTCCAGCTCTCTTCTTTCTTCATTTAATATTTATATTGTCTGTGCAATAAAAGCTATGCAGTGCTTTCCAGGAATTCAGCATCTGGCCTTCTTCCAGCATGTTTTCCTCTAGCCAGGGTTCTGGAATAGCTGGTGATTATTTACCTGTATAAGTGATTAAACACATTCTCATTACAAGTGAAGCTTTGCAGGGTTTTTCCTTGTGGTCCAGGACAACACATTCCTCATCAGTGTTCTTTAATAACTTATCTATTTCTCCTTCTCTTCCATTTCATTTCTGTTCAGGACATTTTCTGACTCTGCTGACCACGTTAATCTCCAGTAGTGCCCGAGGGATTTTGCTTGTCTGCTGCTTTGGCATAGCCCTAAATTAGCTGTGTTCACATCTTTTCAGAATATAGCCCTGAACATACACTGCAGGACGGAATGGGACAATCTCTGGTCTTCTCTAGGATAATTAGTATTCCAAGGTAGTCTTTCCTGTGACTGGTGATTTCAAGTCAGAACATTTGTTGGCACGATTTTATTTTTTCTTCCTTGCTACCAATCCACAGAACATTTTGTCAGCAAAGGCAGCAGTTTGACTCAGCTCGTCCTGTGCTGACAGATCGCTTGGTAGATAGAAGTGTTAGATTCCATTTTCCTCAGCAAAGCTCAAACTAAACAAATAATTCAATTCCCATATCGATGCTGGGCCCCTTCCACATTTTATCCAGGCTGAGCAGATGTAACTTTTCAAAGATAGCTCAGTGGGGCTTTTTTGTTTGTTTTGGTTCTGCTTTTTTTCCTTCCCAATGCACTCTGGTGAACATCTCATTTGGGAGATAACAGTGGTTACTCATTATCACATTTAAATTAACTTCCCCAAACACAGTTTCTTCAGGCTCTATGTCATCATCCTTGTAGTCACACGTGCTGACTTCCAGTCCTCAGCTCCTGGAAAAAACCTCTGGGTACCCAAATCCGCAAGGATGGAATTGCTCGCTGACTGATTGGGGATTTAGTGAGCTCCTGTCCTGGACATCCCATCATTGTAAGAAATCTAAGATATTTCATCCATAGCTTTCATTTTCCTTCTGTTCCTGTTCTTTCTTATCCCACAAAGATTCAATGGTGCAGGAGCCTCTACAATACTGAATGAGGAAAAGAAATGTTTATTTGCCTCTATGTCCACAGTGTGCCAGAATTTAGCTTTTTCATAGTGAAAATATCCATATGTCGTTTCAGGATGATATTTTGCTCCTTGTGATTGAAATACTAAGTTGAAATGCAGGTTTCTCTCAGCATGTTCTCTTTTTCTGTAAGGAAGGGTTGAATGATCAGAACTAGAGAAACCACTGAAGGACTCCTCGTGACAGCAAACAGCTTTTTAATGCAACGATGAACACTTGTATATTCAATGCTGCTTTCAACTCCAGTCTCTCATTCATAGAGGAAGAGGGAACAAAAACTAGAAAACAAAAATCTAATTAATCTAAGGGTATTGAATGCTTGTTAAAATTCACCTGTCCCGGGGTGTCCATTTATCATGATTATGACTGAACAACCAAGCTAAGAAAGGTGCTGCTTCTTCATTTGATGCAAAATCATGATTTATTACCCTGTTTTTTAGTAATGGTTAAATCTAATGAACGTTTCTGCATGACAAATCATTTGTCTTCAGAGTAAAATTAGACATGTTATTCTTTCATGTAGAACATTACACAGCAATTCATGGGATGCAGAAATCTTGTGTCACTAAATTATTACCAAGGCACTGGCTGTGTATATAAATTTAAAGAACACGTGTGCATTAATGTTTGAATATGATATAGCCTCCTGTTTGTAAAATTATATAAATATTTTCATTTGACCTAATTGGTTTGTAAACTGCATTTTCCTTCAGGCATATAAATTCCTTGTCAAAGATCCGAAAAATACGTATCTTAATGAATAATCGACTTCTTTGCCCATCCATTGTATGTACGCAGAAGTAACATGTTCAACTTTTATTTGGTGGATTCTATATTTAATAATGATACTTCCTGCCTGAATGGTGCAGCTACATTTTTCTTTTTCTTTTCCCGTTTTGTTTTTTTTGTTGGGGTTTGTTTTTTTTTTTTTGTTAAGGAAGAGATATTTTAATATTACTGCTGCTCATTTGCTTCCAGACTGCTCTTTATAGAGATCCTCCTGAGTAATTTTACAGTACAGTCAGCTGCCAGGTTGGGGTCTTGATGCTGCTCCTTTAACAGAAGCTCTGTGGATTTCATAAAGGATAATCATTCTTTAAATGTTCTTGTAGCAAAAAGATGATGTAAATTATCCCATAGGCTTCTGTGGAAGTCTGCCTGCTTTATTATTCTAACGCTGCTGTAGTACCATATGTTTCATCCTGCTTCTAGGCTCTTCTAGTCATCAGAAAAACTTCAGGCAGACGGTGTTCTAATTAAACCTTAAAAACCTTAAAATTTGCTGTAAACTGAGCCAATTCTATGATTCTGAGGTTAGATTGTGCTTGAACTGGGGTTTACAGAAGACACTGTGCTTCAAATGTTTGTACTCTTGCCTCTCTCCTTGTGCACAAAGTGATTTTTTCTTAGCAGTTAACTTCACGGGAGGGGAAAAAGTACTTTCTGTACTTTTAGTATTTTTCAGCATTTGGTATTATTCCATATATATATATATATATATATATATATATGTATTCAGTATTCAGTGAACTGATACAATTATTTTCCATTAGTCTCAGGTCAAGGGCTTAGAAATCCAGTGAAGGTGCAGTAATGCTTTTTTGTTCTTTGAAGCTATTGAATTCATTTGGTTAACACATTTCAGTCTTTGGAGTCAACAAGGTGGTGATTTTAAATGAAAGTTGAGAATGTTATGCCAGTATTTCATTGTTAGTGCTTGGTTGAAAGTCCCAATTATGGCAAGATTCATAATAAAACTTGATAACAAAACAGCAGCTGAAGTGAGAGGCTGGAAAGATAGATGAAAAGTAGGTAAAATAATTAGCTGTCTCACAGTTGATGTGGCAAAAAAAGCATCTCAGGATAACAAATAACTACTACTGAAAGCAATCCATTATGTGCAAGGAAAGGTAAGACAATTACTAAGTAATTGTTGCTGCAGAATCCCTCAGAGTTTGGATATAAACATGATTTTAGTGTTTGCATCTGTTACAAAGGGGTCTCTTCCTGGTGGAATGCACCAGCTTCCCCCAAAAACTTTTTTTTCCTTTTTTTTTTTTCTCCTCTTTCACTTCTTTCCTAGGAGGTAACCTGGTGCTTCATCCTAATTGCGCTGTGCTGTTTCAGTTCTTTGGCGATACAAATGTCTCTGTCAGACCAGGTGATGACATCTGTATTAGCCTACTTTAAATCTCTGCTGTAGCAGAAAAAACTTAACTGTTCCTTCCCCCTTGCCTTGATATTGTGTATGTTTCAGCATGAATTGTTCTCTCCACTGAACTTTCATATTTTATACCACAAAACTTTATAACCCAGGGGCACAATACCCAACCTTTCCTGTCTGCTGTGGGGTAGATGCTGTTTCCCCTATGTTCATCCCTTTTAGGATAGCAAAAAGCATCCCAGAAGAGATGTAATGTCAGTATGCTCTGTGTTACCTGAGAGAGGCTGAAGTTTTGGGCTGTGTTTTTCCTCTCCAGCGCAGGGAGCAGGAAGGGATAAGAGCCTGTGCTTCTGGGAGCTGCTCTGTGCCTTCTGCAGGGTGAGACAGAGCTCCTTGTTACTGCCTGGGTTCTCAGATGATGGAACCATGGGGAGCTCAAAAGATCACTTCAAGTTTAGCTGAAGAAATTAATGAGCTTTTGGAGGGGGTTGTTTGACTCAGTAGGTGAATATTCAGCTGTGCAAATTACAGGAAAGTATTTGGTCCCAACTGCGCAAATGGTGCGGTGCAAGACATCTCTCTGGGGTTATTATTGTCGGAGCTTTTCAGCATCTCTGAACTCTCTGGGATCTAACTTTCGAGTAAATATGACATTGCCTACCACTGATACCAGGATTGCTGCATTCTAGGATGAGCTATTGTATTATAAGGCCATTAAAAACCAAAAAACCCAGCCTCCAGGTTTGAAAATAATAATCATTTTGTTGTTTATTTTTTGTTAATGTTTGTTTTCTTATTAAACAGTGTCCGAGAAACTGCTTGAGCCTTGTTATGTGCAGCAGTAGTTTTCACCTGTGACATCTTACTGAATTTATAGGGAAGATGTAGAAGGCACAGTGTTCATAAGGGAAAGAATCTCTAGCTGGTGGCAGATCTTTGAGCAAACATGGTACTAGAAGGGATTTGAAACCTCTCTGCTCTCTCTGCAGCAGTGGTCAAGTGGATGTACTTAGATTTTTTTGGCTCTTGGATAAGTGGTTGAAGCATTAATTTTGCTTTTTATCTGATCCTCCATGGGCACTTTGTTATCACGCAGGTATAGACGTTTCCTGTAGTGGTCCTTTGTCAGTGGTGATGGGATTGGACAGGCCTATGTTGACGTGACTAAAGCTTTTTTTTCCTTTTTAACTATAGATAATTTCTGTTTGTGTCCACCAATTTTACACAGCAGTATACAATTGCATTTGAGATGGTTCAGCACTTACTGCATTTCCAGTCTTGGGTTAGTTCTGGGTATTTTTTCAGCATAAATTATAGTAGCAAATGATGTTGCACTGTGTAAAGCTAGGCAAATTTGGAATTCAGAGCGTTGTAATTTGTAACAAATACCCCTTGCAGGACTGGACCACTTCTTTGATTGTTGATAACTGCCTGCCCCTCTAAAGAACACCTTGGCTTAGTGTCAGAGAGCTGTGGGCGATCTCTCGAGCAGACAGAATGTGTTTTCTGAACAAAAAATGTTCAGAAAATACTGCAAAATACATTTGCAGACGCTCAGTGTAAGAGCTCACACTCATCCATGTTGGTGTTTTATTTCCAGACTGTGGAGGTGAATGCGTGTTGGATTTGCCTGTGGGAGGAGGATTTTATAGTTTCTTATATATATTATATAGACACCAGATGCAATTATGAACTCTGAAGGAGGAAACTGTATGTTTATTACAGAAACTGAAAGAGACAGTAAAACACAAGGTTTTGGTTTTGATTGTTGGTTGCATCAACGCAGAAAAAAAATGAATTATATATTTCAGAAGATTTGTCCAATAAATCATCGCCTCCTAAACAGCTTCCCTGTTTTTTAACTGAACTACTTATCAGAGTTGATAAAGCCTTTGGAACAAGAGAAGGTCACTTCTGTAAAATTCAGGGCTGGGTAAACAGTACTGAGAAGTGATGATGTGCCTGTCTGTTTCCTGTCTGCTCTTCCTGGAGCCACAAAGGATGTGGAGTTCCAGCGGATTCCAGAGCACCTCCTGCTGCCTTGTGAGAGGTCTCCTGTCTTGGCACTCCCCTTTCCTTTCAGAGGGAGATCCTGTGTGTTTGCCATGCTTATATGGACTTGCACATTTTAATTTGAGCGTTTTAGCACACTTTTATTTTAAATAGAAAGAAAGGTATCACTGATGGTAGATGATGGAACAGACATTTCAAGCAAACAGTCCCTTAAGCATGGAAAAGGCAACAGAAAGATTGGTCAGAAATTTCTCCAAAGCAAAGTAATCCCCAAGAATCCTCCTTGTTCCCTAAGAGCCCACCATATTAACTTAACCAAATGCTTCCTCCCTTAGCAGGGTCTCATTTCTCTTTTTCAGGAGTTTAGATCCCCTTTCCCCCTCCCTTAGTGCCCTTTTGACTTTGAATAATGTCTGCAAACTTCTTCACAGTGTCACTTTGCAGAGCTCTAACAGGACACCTCATTGGTCAGTCAGTAGAGCAATGCCCTAAGGGCATGTCTCAAAAATCCCAGATTTTCACATGCATTCCCAGGGAACAGATCGAAGAAAATATACTAAATGTGCTCTGTGTGTGCTCATGTAAATGAACAAACTCTTCTGAAAATAGTGGTGTGTCACAGGGAGAAAAAAAAAGAGATGATGGGAGAAAAATTAGGCTAAGCTGTGTTTTAAAACTGAAATACATATCTTGATACATGTCAGAAACCAGTCTTAACTTTTATGTGGCATTTTATCAGAACTCTGGATTTGGTGTTTGCATTATGCCACAGAGCTCCCTAGCTTGTAGAGGAATTTATCTAAGAGGATTTGGGACTTACAATTCAGGCCTAAAGCTATGCTTGTCCATCAATAGGCTGTGGGTATCTCTGTACTTCTGCAGTTAATTAGCTGAGTTTTTTATGGGTTCAGGAGTTCTTGTGCTATTTTTACTGGTCTCTCTGCTTAAAAGTAATAAAATGTTGTAACAAAGCTTTAGAACTGGTAATGTTTTGATAGATGGGGCAACATTAGTATTTGAAACAGCTATACTAATTTGTATTGTCCCTGTTTGCTGAACACTTGGATTAAATTTTTGTCTCATAGTCATTTAATATGCTGAGTTTTAAACATTCACAGCTCAGTTCTCTCTCCTGCCCCTGAGGTTGCCAATATTCTATTTTTCCAAATTGAGTTCTGTGTGTTTCTAGTTTAATGACAGAGGTTTTTGATCTCTGATCTCATGCAATTTTATGGATTTCTTCCACTGATATTCTGTAAAATGCTGCTTCTTCATTCATATTGAGGCTGCATACTTCACTTCCATAGATTCCTTTTCCTTTCTTTTCTGACTTTTATTTTGACCATTGATTGAATACATGACAGGAGTGACTCAGAAGGGTAAAGGCAACTCCACTGCACAGCTCAGTGCTGCAGTGTGGTGCAGAAATTTATGTTGGTGGAGTTGTGCATTATCAAAGGCCACTTCAAAAGTCAGAACTTGGTGTGAGTGAGGAGTCTGAGTTTGGGACAGTCACTGTGCAGGCTGAAATTACAGCATTTTCAGCCCTTCAGGTTGTAAAAGACACTGCTGGGCAGACTGGCCCAAGCATTCTCTCAGCATGATGGCAATCCTGGTGTCTGCTGTACATTTGTGACTTTCATACCCAGCTACTCTTTGAAGAGAAGTAGAATATTGAAGATGCTTTATGGAGACAGATTTTCTTCCTCTCCCTTTTGTCCTCGTTATCAACACTTCCCTGCTAATGATTCACAAATGCGTTAAAGCATGTTCATCCAAACCTGATACACAGCCACCAAAAATGAGACTCAAATGAAATTTCTCAAAACTGTGTGTAGTAAGCAAGGAGAACGTCTTGTTCAAAATGTCTATGTTTATTTACCAGTTAGCCTTAGACACTGTGATGTAGGAGAGCTTTCATTTACCAGGCTTAGCTGCTTTGTCAGTGCTGCTCCTTTTAGCTGAATTCTTCCTAGTGAAAAATGGATAATGGAGCATTCCACTTTAGTCTTATTATTTATCTGTGTATGAAAAGGGAAGGGGACAATGTCCTAAATGCAAATACCAAAGACCTTGCCTCGAAGACAACTACTTTCTATTAAATGCATTAGGTTCAGAGCAATAAATTAAATGGCTTATTGAAATTCTAAGCATTATTTCCATTCTCATTCTACATTAATCTACGAAATGGGCTCGCTCTTGATAAAGCTCCAAGAAATTGTTAGTGATTCACTTTTTGCCTGGGTATATGTTGCTATTGCAGGTGGTTTGGCTGTTTATTTTATTTTACCTCTCTGAGTTGAGTAGCATTGCTGAAGAACCCTTTCTTTTCATCCTCTCTCTTCTAATACTTCTTTAACTTGGATCAATGAATGGAAACTCTAATCTTATGATGGATGGAGCCTCAAAATGGGATCTCATATTAAGACTCAGAATAGGGGGAGAACTGTGTTGGTGCTGCCTTTTCTGTGATTTCCTCAGGCTGTTGGAGGTCAGAACAGTCAGACTCAAGGGGTAAGGCAGGGTATTGTGCAGTTGGGTTTTAACAGAAATATGCAGAGGAGATGGAAACATTATGCTGCAAAAGAAATGAATGTATTTGAGAAAATGAGAGTTGTTAGAGTAGGAATGCAATACGGAACCATTAAAGGGTGAAATTCCTGTGAAATCAACTTTGCTTCTGAGTCTCTGATATACAGAAAGATCATGTTACTTCTTACAAGGGTAAATATTTACAGTTCTTTAGACTTTCTGACTGAAGTATAGATTAAAAATGCAGTGTAGTATTAACATGGCAATTCTTTACTTAGTCTGTGTTAGGGCTGAAGTTATTTTGCAGCTCAGGATCTGTCCTGTTGCTGAATATATAAAATGTTTTTTCTCACTGCATGTCATGTAGCACATTTGTCTGACTCAGTGCAGGTAGATCTAGTGAAACACTCCTTTCAAATTAACCCAGGGACTGCTTTAATAAACTGTGATATTAACTGCGCTGTAGCAGGCTGAGAGAATGTTGCAGATTGGCAAAACTAAGGATCTTGCAGGTTGTTCTGCTTTTGTTACACCAAGAAGCTTTGACTTCCATCTCTCTTGTAAGCTCCTGAAGTGCTACTCCTCGGTGCTATTTTCATGACTCATGAAGTAACAGCTGCAGCCTTTAGCAGCATATTAGCAGTTCATTCTGTGACCCTGGGTTCAATAATAGCTCTGCCCAGTGCATCAATGAAAATCAAATATTGAAAGAATGGCCATTATTAGCTGAGGATTCCTCCTCTTAGCCATCCTTCGTGTGCAAACTTTCACTATCTTGTTTTCATTGAAGGAATTGGCAGGACTGGTACTCAGAATTGCTCACTCCATGTTTGGAGGTTCTCCCAAGACTAAGTGAACTACATCAGGCTCACTTGGAAATTGGAGTTTTCCTTTTGCCAGGTAAAATTCAGTCCTGTCAAATGCAGTTAAAGCAACAGAACATTTCCCTGCTCTGTGCGAGGCTTCTCTTGTGCTTAGTGCTCCCAGGGCAGATTTCCAGTGGATCCCAGCCAGTTCTCTGGCTTTTCATGGAAGACTTGCACATGTTCTGATAGAAATATCTAATTGCCCTTCTTGGAGCTGCAGCATCCTTACAATGATCAGCTGAGCAGATCAATACTTCCCTTCTAGAGCTGACGTGCCCAGTATTGGGTGGTAGAAATTTTCAAACAGTTATTTAAAAGACATTGCTGAAATCTCACCCAGTAGCTGAAAACAGCTTTATACCCTCTCAGAAGCACTTGTAGACCAACCTGCCTAATTTCAGTAGGTTTTATAACTAGGGTAGCAAGCATATGACTGTTGTGTAATAATAAGATTTGGGCATATTTTTTTTCCCCAAAATATAGTACCCTTGGGGGAAAAAAAATTAAAGGCATCTCTGGCAACTGTTAATTTTCACAAAGGTCCAGCTGTGGTGTTTGGGCATGATGAGATAGAATGAGGAGAAGCAGTCACTAGCACCTTTCATCTGATTGTGTGAACACGTGAAACCTTGGCCAGAGCATATAAACCCCCACGCAATGTTGCTCTTTGCTGGAGAGGAGATCCTCTTCTAAAAGGATTAATGGAAAGTTGTGTGGCATCTCTGCTGGATCTGCTAAATGCTGAAGAAGAGGATCTGATTTGAAAGATCTTTATTCACAATCTCTTGTGCATAATGACTTGGAATAAAAAGATGTAAGTGTTCTAACACACCGAGTAAGTGCCACTGGTGATGAGTTGTGTTTACAAGCTCCCACCCTACACGGTGTGCGTAAGGACCTTCCCTGGCTGGCACTGATCACTTTCCACAGTGGCAATAATCCAGGGCTGGAGTTTCTTGCAGAACCGAGGCCACAGCCGTGGAGCCATTTCACCTGGAAAACAGGCAAAATGGGAAGTTTCTTCCCTGGGGGCATTTTATGGAAAAACATCAAGTAGCAGTAGATGTGTCATCCTTCAACTATTTGACTTAGTAGAAATCAATGATAAGTTCATATCCTCGACTGGAAAAAATAAATCAATTAATAGCCAAAAAAGGGCAAAATCAATACAATGTATAAAACAGTGTTAGCCTAATTAAAATGTCCTGTGCACTTCAAAATTACTTAATACCTAAAACTACTGAATAGCAATTCCCAGTCTGCCAGAGGAAGAAAAAAAAAATAAATAAAAAAATGCAGACTCCCATCATTTGCAAAACCAAGCTTAAAAGGAGCTTCCTTTTGGATTAGAAAACTGCGAATATGTAACTGGAGTGAGCTGCAGAGGCTGCCTTCCCTCAAGTGCTCAGCCCAGGTCCTGCTGACCTTGCAGCAGCTTTGGGGCTGTGTTTCCCTTTGGGTGAAGTCTTCTTGAGCAATTATCCTCATATGTCAGTCTTGAGCAAGTTTTCCATTAATATTGGTCAGTCTTCATTTCCAGCCTGCTGTTTTTCTTCCTTTAGAGCACACCTATTTAAATGTTGATTTTACAACAAAATCCTGTTGTTTATGTCTTGGCTTCCCCAGGTGTGTTCTAGAATTGACCTGGGCAGTGATGCAGTATTTGCAGCTGACACTTCCTCACACCTCTTTGTTTTACTTGTGAGGAAGATACCTCTGGAGTCTATCTCTGTTCATCTAACCCTTTATTTAGACTTATCTTGTTAGACTTACCTTGTTCAGAGAACTCTGCATATTTTGGGAGAGAAGAAAAATAAGGTAGGAAGTATGAAGAAGAGAAGCAAGCAAGCAGACATGTAGTGATTATCATTAGTATCCACTGTATTGTTCTGATGGTAACGAACAAAAGAAAAAATGCCATAAATGTAGCTGTGTTGTAGAGTATATTATTTTATTATTTGTTCTTTCTGTGTTCATTGTTGGGACAACAGTGTGTCTTTTTTTTGTTTGTTTTTCCCATCTTCTGCCTGCTAAGGTAAACAGTAATACTAAATACACTGTGCATCAGCTTGGCCATTCTACCTGGTTTAGATTTGATTTGTTTTTCCTGAAGTACAGTTGTAATGATAGCTTCAGGAAAAGACTAATGGAGAAATTACCTCAGTGTATGAGTGACTTTTATCAGCATGGTTATTCTTATTTTCATAGAGCATCTTTTCCACTCTTGTTTGCAGGAAGATAAGCAAATTGCTACAGTTTTCTAGCATGGACAAGAGCTCCATTTGCCAATTTCTAACGTGTGAGAGTCCTGAAATCTAAAGATGAGAGGACAGCTGTTATCAAATGAAATTTAGTAAGGCTCATAAAAGGAACCAAAAACAATTAAGAAGCAAAGTCATAACCCTACCATAGTTTTAAAACAGGCGGGTTTTGGTTTGAGTTCCTTTTAGATTCTGCTCTAAGAAAGATTCACTGAGAGGAAATGATTAGATGCTACTTCATGGCAATGTTTGCCTGGACAGATTTCTTCACTCTATGGTAACAGGAGAATTGGAAATCTTGTGATCTAAATAGCACTAATGCTGCTTCTTTACAGATATCAGTGTGAGGGGAGGTTTTGTGGAAAAGTTGTTCTGCCAGGCCAGGTGTGGACTGATGGTTGAGGGCAGTCAGATGGGACTGAAAAATACAATTTTAAATCCTTACACCAAATCGGGGACCCCTAACAGTCAGAGATGACCCAGCTGAGTATTCTTGTCTGAGTACACCTAATTCCTTCCTATTCACCAAATTTCTGTCCTAGTTCACTGAAGAGTGACTTCAGATTGGAAACCCCATAATGTGAAATACATTGTTATTATTGCAATATTCAGTAGTCAATATTGATTGAAGTAAATATTTGACATTGGGATATTGGTGTTGTATCATCCTGTAATATCTGTATTGAATTAACTGCTTTTCTGATTAAACAGTGAATTTCATTTTAGGAGTTAAGACCCACTGAGTTAACATATGATTCCAAGTCACTTAAGTTGATCTGAATTATTTGGGATTTTTTTGGCACTGCCAACATATGCAGCTGTGGGGGGTTTGTTTGGTTTAGTGTTTTATTTTTGATATTCCAAACTAAGTAACTATGTCCATCTACAGAGCATGCTTGGATTGAATCATAAGTGACTATTACTCTTCTAATCTTCAAATATTTGTTGATAAATTCCAGCAAAGGAGACCCTTTAAGGCACTATGAAAAAACAAAAAGCAAATAAACACAATAAAAATATGCAAGTAAAAATTAATGTCTCTCCTTTGGTATTGCAGACTAAGAAGTCTACCTGGCCTATACCTGATAATAATTTAGACTATCTAATTCAGTTTTAGTAGGGTTTGGAGATCCTTTTTTGTTGTTTTGTTTGTTTTCTGCATGTGCCAGGGCTTTCACCAAAGGGGACAGATGCATTCTGAGTGTTGCTCTCCGGGGGCTGCAGCACAAGGCTGGAGTCTGCATGGCAAGAGCCGAGCATTTATCAGGATATTGGTGCTCTGAGAGCGCCATTTGATCCTGGTGTGACACAGGACAGGGATGTGAAGGCTTTCTTTGTCAAGTCCTTTCTCATAGCTTTGGGTGTGCAAAGAGGTGTGCAGGCTGTAAGGATGATAGTTCCATTCTGTTCTTAATGCCTGTCTAGCCCCTAAAGGCTCATCTTTTCCATGTGTTAAACATGTTTGTGTGATTTTCCCTTTTTTTAATGTGAAACCTTTTTCTTTCTCGATGAATGCATCAGCTTTGCTGTGTGGGGCCTCTGCTCTCCCAGCCAAGCTGTGCCTGCCTGGTCCAGCTTTTCCAGCCCAGCAGCGAATGCAGCACTCCACAGCCTTTTCACCCAGCTGGGAATTGGGTAAATGCACTCACCCAGAAAGTGGCAGCACTGATCTTTGCAAAAAGTGCTGAACTCCATGAATGCAGAGCTGTAGCATGTGTATTTCTCTTTTTGTCTTCTAAAAACTTTAAATAGATTTTTGAGTGGATTCCTAACAATCGTTGAGGTATTCCCTCTTTTTGATATTCATTGAAATGCATCAATCAGTGTTTTTTGGGGAACCCTATTGTCCTGGTTAGTATGTTTACACATATGTCCCATTCACTTCCTTCAGGGATTGCAGCCATATCAGTATAATTATGTACTTGCAAGAATAGCACAGAAAGTTTCAGTGGGGTAAGACATTTCTGTCAAGAGTAAGGCTGTGTAGTTTACTTATAGAAATTAGACTATTGACAGTGTTAATGGTGTTTAAAGTAGACATTTAGAGATGCCACTGTTTGTGTATAAATGTTTTATAATTAATTGGAAGCACACTTGAGGAAAGCTAAGCTGATGGGATCATAACCATAAGGCTGGTTTGTTGTCCTGATTGGTACATTGTGTGTCTAATTGTTTGTTGATCTGGCATGGCTCACAGATGCATTTAATGATTCCCTCTTGGGCTGCCTTGGTTTGCATCGATCTTCCTAGACACAGGGGAGGAGGAGATGTGAAGGATGTGGTTTAATTAGGCTACAGCTTTATTAATGTAGCTCATCTGGGAGCTCTTCAGCAATAACTTATAAAGTACAGGTCATGATGTCTTGAGTTGCTGCCAGCTGCTAGAAGTTTGCATTTGCCTCCCCAGGCTTTTGCTGGGCACCTGCTGCATCCCCATACGTGAGGCTGAAGTGCTTGGGGTTCCTTAGCGTGGTAGGAAGTGTTAGACTGTGAGCTTATTCATCACTTTCTAGTTCTTTCTCCGTGTGGAACCAGGTCTCTCTTGATAAATGATCTGCACTGTGTAGCTGATGGAGAGGCTGATGGAGTTATTGATTAGTTTATTTGTTCTGCCCGAGGCTTCTGGATTGCTAATAGTTAATAGCTTTCACAAAATATGCTCCTTGAGTGGAAAGAACTTGCTCCAAAAGGGCTCAAATCAGATATGGTTATGGTAAGTAGTCACTGATTTTCACTGTTGCTTTTCCTGTCCCTGACTTACAGATCTTCTGGTTTCATACCCCTGTAAAAGGCTAAGTTCTCCACTGCAGTGTTTCAGATCAGTTTATAGTTAGTATTACAGAAGGTCTGTCACCAGTATTTGCGTGAGATCTCCTACAGTATTTCCACCCACCTATCCAAATAATCCCTGCTTTCACTACTGGACATTTTAAAACTGCAGAACTGGCCCCAGTGCAATCCTATTCTGTCATTCCGCTGTTCTGAACTGCAGTGAAATGAAATTAGACCTGTGGGTCTCCTGTACCCAGCCACACCTGCCCAGTGCTGATGCCACCTTGTGAGGAGTTCCCGTGCTCCAGGAGGGAAAGATCAGCAGAAACAGGCATGTGTGGGCAGCAAGTATTTCGTTTCTCTGATGGAGATTAATTTGGAATAATTGTGTTGTGGTCCTATCCATGCCCCCTGGATTGCTTTGTTTGGTTTTTTTCCAATTGCAAAACACTGAACATGGCAGTGTAGCTGCCTGTCCTTTTTTTCTGAAGAACATTAAAGAAGTTTCAGCATGTTTTTTGGTTGCCTGCTTTTCCTCTAGGACTCATCTGCTGTTCCTCAGGAGGGACACGCAGGGTGCCAGGGCTTGGCTGCTCCCTCCCTGTTGTGAGCAGTTGTACTGCAAAGCAGAATATAAGTCTTTCTGTGCGGGGTTTTCCTTGGTTTGATGGATCTGACCCGTCCTGCAGCATTACCAGTGACAAAGTAATTCAGCACCAGCGAGTCTGACTGCTCTGATCACGAGGGAATGGCTTAAGCTGAAGGTTATAAGGTCCACGCAGCACTGCAGGATGCAGAAGAGCCAGTGCTAGCTGAGCACTGCTGCCTGCTTCCCTGCCCTCGTGCCCTGCAGCCATTCTTGTCATCCCAGAAAAGGGAATAATTAAATCCTACTCAGTTTTTCCTGTTAATCCAGATACAGCCTAAAGCCCTGCCTTTGAGGTAGGAGGAGTGTGGTTTAGGATCCATTTTTAATATGTGCTATGATATTCTGTTTTTCTGGATGCAGAGCAGTTTGTACAGGTTTCATTTCAGGAAGACATGATATTTTTAACGTGCTATTTTAAATTATTATGTACTTCCACTGAGTGTAGCAATTCCTGATTTTTCCATTTCTTCTAGAAGGACTGCTGTTGGTGACTTTTAAAATTATTTGTATTGAACTGTAGAGTATAAACTGGTATAGCTGGAAAAAATATTTTCTTAAATGGATTCTGTGTTTAGTTCAGAGGCAGGTCTTCTTATGTGAGCATGGGAAGGAATTTGGATGAAAACTACATCTGATGCCTGGATATGTCTATAAAGCATATGAAAGATTGTGCAAATAGATGTTTACTGCTTCATAAGCACAAAATCTTTGCCACTAATCCTTTTATTTTTACAATGTCAAAAGCAACACAGTAGACTAGTTTTAGCATTTATGTGCTGTTATTATACAAATATTTAGGAAAACAAATTGGATTACCTAATTACGAAGGGGGGTTAAAACCAGAGTCTTGGTTCTTCTGCTATGCTTCCAGATTCTGTTGTCTCTGTAGCATTGGCTTGATAGAAGAATAATTTGCATGTTCACTTGTTTAGTGCAGCGATGCTGCCTGTTGTAGTGTGTATGGTTAATTAGGAATCTGGAATCGTGTGCAGCTAATGCCTTGTTTGTTCTCAGCTGGCCTGTGCTTGCATAAACTGTTAGGAAATGCTGCACAAGCACAATTCCTTTGGAATTAGGTTATAGTTAAATTGTAAATAATTTAGTCTTTAGCCTCCTTAAGATAAAGATCTTCAGCTGTGAGTTTGCTGGCTGACAAGTCTCCCATTGGAAAGAGAGGGGTGAGTTCCTTTTCTGTCAGTAATTTAAAGTACAAATAAATTAATGCTATGAAAAGAATAATCCTAAAGAAATTGTGCACTGTTTTTACTTTGGTTTTATTCTTTGGCTTCTTGTATTCTTAAAAGGTTTTGCTTCGTAATAAGTAGTAAGTGAAGTTATGACTGCTGTTTTATATGTTTGCAGTGGGTCTGGAATATTTCTGGAGTGCTAATAATTTTTTCAGAGAACACCAATATTGTTATCAATTGTAAGGCAGCAGTGAAATATGATCTCTCACAAACAGTTAACTTTTTTGCTCTCTTGTAGTTTTCCCATTTAATGATGTAACAGTTTGGTGAGCAGCTTAGAGCATTAAATAACAGTGTATTTTCCCTTTAGAGCTCTTTGTTGATCTATGGCCTTGGTTAGCTTTGGTGGGGTTTAAGAGCATCTTCTACAAGTGTAGACGGAGTAATTTCTAACTCTAGCAGCCAGTTCCCTATGTGTTGAGTATTTTGCATTACTTTGGGAATTTGATTGATTGATTGATTTTAATTTGGGGAAGATGTGTGTGAGAATATCATTGTCCCAAGTAACTGTTGCAGTCTGTCAAGGATTTCCTTAACCAGGCTTTTACCCCATTATCTGTAAAAGGTAACTAACTTTTGAATTATGGAAGTATCATTTCAAGGGAAGCAATTCTGCCTCGCACAGAAAGGGGACTGAGGGGCTAGAGAGAAGGCAGAGCCAGACTCCTCCCAGGGATGTGCAGTGAAAGGACAAGAGACAAAGGACAAGTTTCAGCAAGGACCGTTTCAATGAGATGTCAGTAGAAAGCTCTTCGGTCAAACACTGAGTCAGTGCCTCGGAGGATGTGCAGCTTCCTGCAGCCTTGGGGGCCTGGGCAGGGCCCTTATCCATGGCTGATCCCAAATCTAGCCCTCCTTCAAGGGGTCCCTGGTGCTCCCTTTGTGCTGAAATGAAGACTCCTAGCTAAGGCAGAAGAGGCAGACTCCCCTCTGCCGTGCGATGTGGATGGTAAATCCTGCAGAGAGAGAAGCTCTCTGTAAGGTGGGGCTGGGCTCAGTGTCCCCTCCTGCCTCAGTGTCGCTGGGGGAGACCTCAGGGGACAGGATTGGGTCACTCTGGGTTAATTTGAATCACAGACTGTGTCTCCTCCTGGCCAATGTCTGTGGCACTGGTGCATAATCGTAATGTCCAAACCCGAGCAGTCTCCTCTCTCATTCTGGACTGATGCCTCGGAACTACGAACAGACCTTGCAGCTAATCTTGTATTCCATGAGTTAATCTAGAAGACAATTGCAAGATACAAATAAAACATCTCATGATTAACCTTTACTGTACCACACTGCAGACAGCTGACTGTAGATGCTCACTTCAGTCTTTGCAAAGACAACATAAGATTTTCAGCTGTAAGCACTGATGTCCTATCTAGAGATGTGCTTTGACGTGGAAGGGAAAAAAATGTTTTGTTTTTTTTTCTTAGCTGGCTTTGTGGTTTGTTTGGTTGGTTTTTTTAACTGAAATGGAAATTTTGTTGTCAGAGAGCCTGAAGCATATGAATTCTCAAGTCTTATTCCTAATAGAAGTATTTACATAGTGAGGAATAATTTTGAATAGTGAGATTTTTCTAAAGTACCTGAAGAAAAAATTTAGACTATTAGCCTTTTAGATTTCTGGAATACACCCCTTAAAAGCACACTAAAAATACCCTTTATGCATCTGCATTAAACTCCTAGAAAGTATGTGCTTTTACTTGTGATCTTCTAATGCAAAAATAGTCTTGAGACTTAGCAAACATAAATGAATGAAAATATACTGTACCCAGAAACCTATCAGCACTATGAAGTATTTAACACATGTCCGTGAATGTTCCTGTTAAAATGAGTTCTTATTGGTCATCTTGATGTTGAAAGAGACACCTGTGCATCATAAATATTGCAAATATTTGTATGCTGGAAACAGGAATGCGGGTTTTTGCCATTGGACATGTACATATAGAAGTTTGCTCTTATTAGGCCCCTCTGAGGGCAGTGGGGCTCAGTGCAGGCACATTATTGTGCATGGAACAGCTGAAAGAATCCAGACCCAGATTTTCAGCTGTCTGGAGACCAAGGACAAGAGTCTCATCATTACCTTAAATCTAAAGCCGTAACAAAAATAGAACAAATTGGTTCTGGGGATGGGGAGAGAGGTATGTCTGGCTAAGGGATGGAGTGGAGGGAATTACAGAGGGACTCATGAGAGCACACTTAAAATAAGCTTGGGAAGCGAGCAGACATTATTTGGTCTGCAGCTGTACACGCTACATGACTGAGCAATTAACTATCATTCACTGACTTTTACAGATTTGAAGTAAAGCAGGATATATTTTTATCCTAAAGGTGGTAAGAGAGTTGACAGTAACAGCAGCCTGACTCTGTGTGTGTAAGTAGATTTCAGGGAAATCCATTTTTCAGAAAATGGAAACATTTGTCTTAGCTTAACATAACTGATCTGTCAACACACCTAGATATTTTATGCTCATAATCAAAATCAAAATTTAGGCTTAGCTACAAAGGATTTGACCAACGTAGCAACAATATTTTGGTCATGTTGTAGCAAAATATTCTCTGATAAGTTAGTCTTGGCTTGTGTGTGCTGAAATGCTAGGCTGAGTCTTTACCCACAAAACCATTCCCTTGTTTAGAATTTCAGCTTCCTCCAAGTCTCAGATGCTGTTTAATGCACCTTAAACCCAAGTTCAGCTCTGTATTGAAAATCAAACTTTGATCTTTGAAGGTGGAAGTGGTAAAATCTGGGGATTTATTCAAACCTAACCCAACTGAAAACTCTTGAGTGTCTTCAGAGATGTGTGGCCACAGTAAGACAACTGTGCAGCAAGATAGGCAACAAAAGAATATGAGTACTAAATAAACCTAATATGTTCCAGAGTTACAGTAATGTTTTACAGTTAGAGTTTGTTATTTCCCTGTTACAGAGCTCAGAAAGCCATACAGTTATATTAAACGATATGAGTTTTCTCTTTTGGAAGGATTTGTAGGAAGAAATTCTTCAATTATTAAAATTGGCTCAGAAGATTTAGTCCAAGATTTATTTAGTAATTAAATGTGGCAACTTGGATTCAAATTTCAAATCTCATCTGTAGAGAGCTGTCATAGCATACAAGAAAAAAATTTATAGCTGAAGATGTCATTTTTGCCATCCATATAGTATTTCGCAACAGTTCTCCCCTTCGTTCAGGGTGCTTTTGTTTATAAAATGGTCTCAGAATGGTGGATATTTATTCTGGTGCAGTTCTCTTGTGCATATAGAGCAAGAATATAGAAAAAGACCAAGAATCTGTTTTTTACATTTACCCTGCCTCAGGAGAGATATCATTTTCCTCCTCCATGTCACTGTTGATACCACTACTTGTTTATGCTGAAAAGAGCTAATACTAGCTTCTGCTAGGTCCAGTTCAAATACTTCTTGCTCAGGTCCAATGAAAAGCCATAATCAGACCTTCAAATGTGTCTTCAGCTTTTGTCTTGAGGATAATGGGAGACTGGTAGCGAATGTAAGAGAACCAAGCACAACTCTCCCCACCTCCAAACAAACAGAAAACCACCCTGATGGATGTATAAAATGCACCTGGAATCAGAAACACTCAGGCCCTGAGCTCTGCAGGTGTGGCAGAGATTTCAAAGGGCAGATGCCAACTTCAGCTCTGCTCTGCTATGTCAGGAGGCAGCAAGGCAGGAAAGGGTGGGCCTGGGAGGTGGGCTCTGAGCAGCATTTAACCAAAAATTTAATGACTGGGAAAAGGATGGATGATGGATGATGGATCTTTCAAGTTGTGCAGGTGCTGGGGGTCATGATGGTTGGGTATTTTTGCTTGTGATGTGTGAATCCCTGTGTGAGGAGGGGAGTTAGGACACCAGACCGGTGATAAGTTAAATAGTGTGGATAGTGATAAATAGTGAGGCAGTTGGTCCCAAAGGGCTTGGAGGGGAATGCTCCCATTTGTGTTTCCAAGGCCTCTCGTGCTACCAGAAATCTCCCAAGGACAGTTTGGGGATTTTTGGTGCCTTGGCCCAGGGAGGGGAGAGGGACAGGGTAGCAGTTCGTCTGTTGGTGAGAGCCCTTGAGGCTGTATCTCCTCTTCAAATATATGGTAATAATGCTCTTACTTTACTTTAAAAATAGTTAAAATCCAAAAGCTCATGTCTTCTCCCTGGAGACTGGGTTTCTTTCTACTATAGACGCTTTTTTCATTGAATGATAAAACTGTTGAAACCTTTTCCAAGTATCAAATTGGCACCTGGACCAAGAGAGAAGTGGAAACTGGCACGGGTACCCTTCTATAGGTTGAAATTCATCAGTAATTCCAGCTGTCAGTGTACACTATTGACACCTTAATTTCTGTACCTGTTTTCTGCTTTTGAAAGAGATTTTGTGTGGGAAGATGTGATGGGTTACCTTACTACTTGCTGTAAAATTTAAGATCTTTGCAGAGAGCTGTCACAGACCTCCCAAGAGATATTTTAGTGGAAAGAATTAAATATAAAACAGCTCTAAGGAAATAAGTGACGTTTTTGTTGTCAAATTAGTTTTATTCATTTAATATTCAATATTTACAACAATGATTTAAAATAGCTGAACTGATTTGGGGCCCTGAGATTTGAATCTTTTAAATGTTCATCTGTCAGACTGTTGTATTATCTGGAGACTTACTTCCCAAGCAGTGTGCCGGAATACTTTATTTGCAGTGCCTGGATGTGTGCTCTATATATTCATTCAAACAGCACCATTAACCTAAACTGTGACACCACCCTGCACTTACCTCCTTTGCAAACATGGCTTTAAGAACGGAATATTTTCTGTTCTATCCATTCTTTAATGGATATGGAGTCAGCTGGGGTTTGATGAGGGCTCGCAGCAGAAACGTGTGAGGAACTCCACCACAGACTGAGCATCTTCTTTAATCTGAGCATCCTCAAAGTTTGTGTGTAAATGAATATAGAGGAGACAAATGATCTCATTTAATGTTAGTCACTTTTGTGGTTTCCTGAGCTACCAAAGAGCAGGAAAACTTGTTTCAGGGAAGAGAAAGCCCTGGGGCAGGAATGAGATTAAAAGCTGTGATTGATCAGCTCTGTGCTGTGGCTGGCTGGGGTGGCAGAGGCTGTTCCCTGCTGTTCTGGGATCAGGAGCCGGGATCAGAGTTCTGCTCTGCTCTGCTCTGCTCTGGGGGCTCCGTTTGCTTCTCTGCTTTGGGTCACTGCAACTCAAGAGAATCCAATACGGATTCTCCTGCCTGTGCACACTGTGACAAGAATTTAGCTTCTGAAGTTGCTGTGGCATGCAGAGGAGCAGGAGACAGCCCAAGAGGACTGGAACCCACATAATGCCTTAGGGTGGAGGAGAGACAGTGGGCTCAGTGTCATTCCAAAGTTTCTGCTCAGACAGGTGCGTTTCTCAAGGATTCCAGCATGCAGAAAAGGTGACACAGGTTGGAGCTGTTTTTAAATAATTGGTATATATTCTTTTCCTAATGCTTCTCTGAACACAGTAGGGAGCAGTGCCATCCTATTAGCCTCAGACATTCCAGAAAAACTGTTTTACAGCACTACCTGGCTGCTTGGACGGTGAGTGTAAAACAGAAGTAAAAACATTTTATATTGCACGCAGTGAATACGAGGCCTTAATCCTGTGTTAGGGCGAAACAATTTCTTGCAAATACTTAAATGTAGAGGAAATTATAAGGTTAAGTGTCTATTCATTCTAGTTTTACAAGGCTTTAGTTTTGTTGACTTCTTTAATATGTGCTGGGGATTTATAATGTTTCTGGGCCCAGAATGTGATGCTGTTTCATACAAGCTGGAGTTGAAACCCTGTGGGTTTTCGTGTGTTAGTGCTTCAGTTTCCCCTGTGGCTTTGTTATATCACACTGGAAATTCTGGTTGTCCGACAGTTTATCTCGGGATGAAGAAGATAAAAATGTTCTGAATACTTGTCTCTCTTAGTGCTAAGTCTGTGTTTGTTCAGTTTGTTTCTTGAGAAACTTGAGGTCTCATTTGCATGGCATGAATTAGGAGGAAATTGAAATGCTGGAATAATAGGAGCTAGTGGAAACATGATGATGAAAAGTGTGAGACTCTGAGCAAGCACGATGTGACTACACAAGCAATCTGGAGTCCAAATGGCCACAATCCAGGGGACAGCCTCAAAAATTACCACAGGTCTGGAAAAATAATTGAGAAAGAAGCATTGAGAGTCACAGTCCCGTCCCCTCAGTTTGCCCTTTGTGGGTGCCCAGAGAAGGGATCCTGTCGCCCTTCTTTAGACACAGGAGATAATGTTGGCTTAGCTTTGGTGTGCTGGGAAATATTCCCTGAGATGGAATGGGGCCCTGGCCTGTCTGGAATGTCATGTGAGGGACATGGAGGTTTTAGTTCCGGTGCAAATCAGAAAAAGATGCAAAGCTTTTAATGATATCTGAGATTTCAATTGGAGGTCATTACTTGGCCTCACTCTTTAGATAATACTGCAGTTGTACTAGACCTTAACCACCCCCCCCAAAAAAAAATACAACAGGTCCTCAATTTCCAACCCAATCTTTTTTTTGGTTGGGAAATCTTGTTTCTTTTAAGTTCCAACCTGCAATGTGGAACTCTAAAATCTGAATAAAATCATTGCTGTGTTGGTAATAGTACAGTGTGAAAGTTTCTCCAATGTGCTTTTCACTGGAGTTGACTTTTAAAGCCTCAGTCTGCTCATTCTGATTTTGCACAATGCAATTCACTTTATAGGGTAGTTTAGGGTTTTTTGGTTTTTTTTTAATGGATATTTTGGGTTTTTTTCTTGCACAATTCTCACAGGCAGCAAATTGGTGTTACTGCCTAATATACTGGATGCAGGAAAGATGTTGGGAGTTAGAAAACCTGATAAATTAAAATACGTGAGAATACTGTAACCTGTGAAAGACAGTAACAGCAAGAAAAGTTGTTTACCTCAGAAACAGCAGCACAGAAATATTATATTGCATAGAAGTATATATTGTATGGTGGCTTCTATTCTTGTCCATCTGTGTCTGTTGAAAAATCTTGTAAGAATTCATTGACTTGCTTTCTGTCAGCTTGACTTGTTCCTTCTTGACCTGAGCTGTGTGGCTGGAATTGCAGTACTTGAATTACAGCCTCAAAGAGTGCAGGTTCAATAATAGTCATTTTCTGAAGTGCTTTAGAAAACCATTCCATATTGTTCATACAGCTTAATTGTTGTAAACTGCTGTAGCTCAAAGCTTTGTTTGTTTTCTCTGACAAAAGTTCAGAATGTGAGGTTTGTGGGGGTGGTGTTGATTACCGTGGAACATGGAAACAAACCCATTGCTAACATATTCCTTTTTAAGAGTAGTTGTTTGTGCGGTAAAATGCTTTGGATAGTCAAATTTTCATTTATATTTATTATAAATCAAGGATTTGAGAAAATATTTGCCCAATTCTCTCTATCTGCCTACTAAGAGAAATAAACTAAAAATGAAATGAAAATGCCCAAGAGGAAAAAAAAACCCACTGGGAAAAAAATTCAGGAAGGTGTATAATTATTGCAGCCCATTAACATCTTCAGTTTTTGAATTGGGACTATCAAACACCACCTTAGCAGTGACTATGTGCTGGGGGTTTTTGTTGAGTTTTATTGCTTAGGATAACTAAATTAGTAGTTTTGTCCCAACAAACTCTTGCAGCTACTTACAATTAATATGATTTTTCTAGATTCCTGTCTTACCAAGATACAGTGATCTGGGAGAAAGTCCAATTTTTTTTGTTTTGAATTTGGTTTCTTGATTATATTTTGTTGTTTTGCATGCATACAAACATGTAAATTAAGGTGCAAAGTACCTGACATATTCCAAAGACCACAAAAATCTCCAAGACTCTCCCGGAGTTGCTATTACAGATATAAGGTTAGGTTCTTATTTTGTTCATTTGTTTTATTCCTGTGGATTCTTCAATAGCAGAGACCCATTTCAAAATGAAATGTGTAGGATTGCCGCTTAAGGTATTTTAGGTTTTGTTTTTTCATCCTTTCCAGTTTTTAACTTTTTCTCTTTTGATGCCTTGCAGGCATCCTTAAAAAACCTGCTGAAGTTTCTATGAGCAACTGGGCTATTTCACTGAAGATGATTTCGTGTAGGGTTTAATTGCTGCAGAATCTTAGGCAGATTTCCTGATTAAACTGTCATCATATTTGATATCAGAGCTTCCTGCATCAGATGTCTGCTTTGTCAGGTCTGAGGAGGCTCATCTAAACTTCTCTGGCAACAAGCAAATGAACAGAGAAATGCAGCTTGGGACAGCAATCTGGAGCAAATTGTACCTACAAGCCTGGGTTCAGCTGAGGATGAATTGTTTCCTGACATCATTTCCCAGAAATCATGTAATACAAGGCTGGGAGAGGCCTAAAGTCCTTATCCTGCCTGAAGTCAGGAGCAATAACCTGGTGTGATCTTTAACAGGAGCTTTCCAAATGTCTTCCGGAGCCCTCCGAACCCTGAAATCTCCCAGCCCATCTGTTCTGCTCCCCTGCCCTGCAGCTTCCTCATGCAGAACTGCATTTGTTTTCTCCTCACTGAAGTGGTCTTAGGGCACAGTCATCTTCCCCTCTTTTCTGCAGCAATCCTTTATGTGTTTGAACCATAATGCTTATCTCCTCTCTCCTCTATGTTCAGCTCTTCAGCTTTTTCCTTGTGATTCTTTTTTGTCAGCCTGCTCGTTTTATTGCTCTCTTCTGGATCTTTTTTTTCTGGTTGATTCCAATCTTCTTATTCTTTTTCCAGAAAATGAACTTTGAGATGTCTGACTCCTTTCTTTGTTGAGGATCACATGTCCAGGTAGTTGAAAACAGTGAGAGGGATGTTTCTGACCCCTTGAGTTATTTGAGTCAAATTCTGACTGCAAGTGCAAAAGGATTAATTTGTTACTAACTTGAAACCCTTAAGTTTGAGTTCCAGGTGTTGTTTTTGGTTATTGGTTGGATTTTTGGTTGTTTGAAGTTTTTTGCTTGGGGTTTTTTTTGCTTTGTTTTTAAAAATAAAATTGTATCTATGTATCAAACACAAAACCAAGAGCTAAAATATGGTGTGCTTTTGGTTAATGAGGTAACCCTTTTGCAAATTAGTTATCTTTCAAACCACACTGCAGGATTTTATGATCAAATTTCCAACAAGAAACTCCATGATGTGAAAGTCGGATTATTTCATATTGTAACTAAGAATTACTCAGAGTAACACTCTTGTTACAATGCCAAATACCTAATAGAGACACAAAACAAAATAGTGGAAAAACTTTTCAGGTATTCGCTCACAGGTCTAGTGAGCTCAGAACTCAGTGTCTAGGCCAAGCCAAATTCTGTTTTCAGTGCAGGCTACAGCTGAAATTTACGGGTGCATTATGCAGAACTTAGGATAGAATTGTGGGAAATCACCTATTTCCATTAACAACATTGAATTTACTCAGTGCCATTAAATTGGTGCCTTTCCTTTGGAGTAATGCTCAGTAGAACTTCAGCTGTCTCTGCTTCTTCTTGGAGAGGTTCTGTGGGAAGAAAGTGGCTGTGGGTTAGTTGGATTACATGGAAATACATTAACTGATGTCATTTACATGCACAATACTTATTGGAAACCAAAACGTGCACAAATGTTCCATGAAATGGTGCACAGCAGAGACACAGTCTTTTGGCAGTGATACAATGAGATATTAAAAGAAATTATTGTACCTGAGGCGTGGGAATTTATGGCATCCCTTTGTACAGGCAATCTAAATGTTAATTGGTAACTATAACGGTTTTCATCTTTTATCTTGAAGCTTAGCATTAGCTATGTTGTCTTCCCTTGCTTTGCAGTTTTAGTTGCTTTGGTTTATGATGAAATATCTTGGATGTGAAGTTCCATAATATTTTGGTCTCTTAAACCACAAAAGCAATAAACTTGTCAAATTATCCACTAAACCCAATGCAAACACAGCATAACATTATCCATCATTTGCAATACCTGGAAATAGCCATTTGCCCAAAGCTTCCAGAGGTGCTTGCTAATTTTAAGACCCAAACCAAATGCCATGAGTCTGGAGCCTTTTGGATTTTTTTTCCTTCATATCTTTCTCTCTCAGAGGTGGTGTTAGACACAGTGGAGACGTGAGGGGTCTGGAAAGTTGCTTGTGCCACAGGCTGGAATGTCAGGCAGCTGTGAAGGTCTTGGGAGCCCAGAGAAGAACTTGGGGAATGTAAATAAGATAGTAGAGGTCAGTAACCATGTTTAGACTCAGCAATAGCCATACTGAATGAAGAGGAAAATGTGCTAGTTAAATTTGGGATGAGGAAGATGTGAGATTGGAGGGACAGTAGGAACAGGTGTAGAAGTAGAATTAGACCTTTGCTCTCCAAAGGTCCTTTATGAAGGAATTGGGGCTAAAGTCAAAAAGTGCTTAAAATCTAAGTGATGACTTCAACTCCTTTATCCCCATTCTCTTTCAATACTGCAGAGCTGTTCCCAACCCTGGAGTGTCATTGCAGAGCTGATAACCTCGGCACGGCTGTGACCAGGGAACCGACAGAAACAGACCTGCTCTGCCTTTGCTTGCTTTTTGTGTCTTTGTGATGTTGTTTTGTTTGTTTCTTTATTGATTTCCTATATGACAGTATCTGAAAGTTTCTCTCTTGGGGAAAGCTGAAGCTGTTTGTGTCACTCCCCACATGTCCCTCCATCCTGGCAGGTCCCCCAGGGATGTTGTCACACAAATGGTGCCGTGTAGAGGCAGCAGCTCGTGTCCCCAGGACAGGGGCCAGGTGTGTGTGTGCAGCAGCAGGGGATCTCCGTGACTGGAAGCAATCCGATTTCACTGCCTGACTTGTCAGCAGCTGGAGTGGATTCCAAGAACTCTGCCTCTGCAGACTCAAGCTGCTGCTGCCTGGTGTTAAAACATGAGTGACTTATTGCCAGTCTAGCTCCTAGACAGGAGCAAAGTGCCAAACTACTTTTCATAGAGGTTTTCTTATGTGCTATCTCTCTATCTTTTCTGCTTTTTGGAAGAGGAGAAAGCTGATTCTGCCTGTGTGCATATCACTTTAGAATTTCTCTTCCCTGTCTTTCGCTGTCTTCTGTTAGCCCAAGAGCTGCCCAGACTCCCTGTGCTCCACAAACTGCAGCAAAATGGCTTGTGAAGGGCTAGAAATGGCAACAGCTAACCTGAAAAAAGAGTGGCATCTTAAAATACATTGTGTTTATGTATTTCTTATTAAAATAGCATGTCTGATAACAAAGCCAAAATGTCGTAGCATTGATTTATGTTTGTGCTGGAAGTATAATGTTGATCGAATTGAATATGTTTGACAGAGGAGAGGCAGCAGTTTGGGGTGTGTTTATGTTTTGCAGTCTGCTTTCCTTTTCATTTGAAGTGACCTCTCCTGGCGTTGCTTTTCATTTTCAGAAAAGAGAAAAAGGCAGACCTGGGGACAATTTATCACCTCAGTTCTGTCCTTTTTTTAAATATAGGTCACTGAACTAAAGGAAAGTGCCTCCTAGGGAGAGCTTCTCTTTACCAACAGCACAGCAGGGCCAGTTTTGGTCTCGCAGCTCCCTTCACGTTATTGCCTGGGTGCTGTCCCTGCCGAGGGGATGCAATGAGAGCTCAGCATTGTGAAGTCACTATGAGAAACTGGCAGTGTCTGCTGCAGGAGCACACTGAGTGGCAGGTTTTTATTTGTACAGTCTGGAACATCCCTTCTTGCATGGGAGTGGCCCAGGGTTTTGAGGAGAAGAGCTGTGCAATGGATGTCCTCTCCCTGGGAGAAGCCTGTTTCTTAGACATAAGAAAATTCATCCTATCTCAAGTAACAAAACCATAGGAAAACCTCGTCAGTACGGCAGCTTTTATGGCTTTTGATTTTAAACAGTGCACTGACAAGTTGTAGGCATGTGGCCCCAGTAATACTGAAATGGATTTTTTTCCTTCTCTCTCAGTTTCAGTCCTGAGAGCTCAGTGTGAGCAAGGTGGGTCACAGTGTGAGGATAACTGGGTTTCCCTGAGTGACTATTTCAATAAACACTTCTGTCTGTGGGATGTCAGCAGACAGGGGAGGCAGGTGGCTGATTAGAATTAATTACTGGAGGACTCAGAATCTGTCATGTTTAACTTCCTGTCACTGAAACCAAAGGAAACATAAACCAGAGCCTGAAGTGGCATTATTTGTGTCCAATAGCATCCTGAATCTGGATCCAGAACAAAAGCTATTTACAGCTAATTTCCTTCTTGCAAGGAGTGCCACAAAATCTTGATTGGTTTATCAGTTACTAGGATCCTTGAAACTTGTCATTAGCAATTTTTTTAATAAGTATCATCTTTTCCCAGCTCATATTTTGTGAAAACCAGATTGAGAGTTTTCAGAAGTAAGTTAGTGGAAGATTTTCCCTGATGAGAAGCAGAGAGGCTGTAAACATGTAGTTGGTACAGAAGGTGAAGGATTCTTGTAGGGCATGGATGGCTCAGTTGTGGTTGCTGGGTTTGGGAGAGGGGTGAAGATAAACAGGATCAAGAAGAGGGGGGAGGGTTGGGCAGGGGAAGAAGAAGTTCTCTGACTTGTGAAATTTTATCCTAAATTTGGGAAATCAATGCACTCATAGGTCCTGACAAGTCAGCATTTTCTAAAGCAAAGCCATTTAGGAAAATACAATATAGTTCAATGTGTAACAGCATAAATTCCGTATCCTCTGACTTTTTTTGTTTGTTTTAATACTACTCAAATTTGCACAAAAGTGGGATGTTTTGTTTGTTTCTTTGTAGTTCAGTAAATCCTCAGCATAATATTTATCCCATTTGTGTTTATTAAGTGCTTGCTGTGTAAATTAGCATATTGTATAAGGTTCTAACTTTAGAAGTATAGAGACTAAAAAAAAATCTAAACAGAATCCTAATTTTTATGTAAATGTTTGTATTACTCAAAATTGAAGAAAGTAATGGGGAGAATGAGGACTTCCGATTTTTTTCCTTTTCTCACAATGAAGGTGTTTCTTCTGGGGTTTCTTTTGTTCTTTAAGCTGTGGAGGTGAGTGACTATAACCTGTGTTCTCATACATATGCGCAGACAGAAGTTTTGGGTTGCTTTCCACCTGCTTAAATCGAATTTTCTTCTTTCCTCTTGTTATGCAAATAAGATTGGGAAGAGCATTTAGCCTGCAATAGGCACTGTGTAAGCATCTTGACTTCAGTCCCAGAGCACTCTTTATAGATAAAACACACAAAATTAGGAGCAGCATTACATCCTGGAGTGTATCAAACAGAGTCAAGTAATAATGCTTCAAATTGAATTAAGTCACTGATGTTTTGATATTAAGTAATTTTTGTGTGACTGGTAACTTTGTTCAGTGCTCTTCCTTTTCTTTCTGCATGACATTTTGCAAATAAAACTGTAGAGATCCAATTATGCAGCAGTTATAATAAAATACCAATCTCCATGAAATTTTTTTCTCCGAACTTCATTCAGGAGCCACTCAATGAAAAGTATCAAATCCCTAAGAAAGGAAAATCCTTCCAAGCATGGGTTGTGCTTGTGAAATCTCAACTCTGTTGGTGCTTTTGAGGTCAATAACACTTATGTTGGAAAAAATTTTAAAAGAAAACAAAAAGAAATTGATTTTAAAAGGAAATTACATTTTTTGCGAAATCAAAAAATTCTACAAAGCATCTTTTAAAATTGGCATTTATAGTAGAAAAAACAATTATTTAAAATTGTTTGCTTAAAATTGCTTTTTAAAACAATATTTTGAAGTTATAATAATTTCACAATAAACAAAAAAATGGGTCCTCCTTTATTAAACACTGATGGACTCTTTGAGAATGTGCTAACCAATACCTGCCTGCTTTTATCTTGTTCAGATTCACATTAAAAACAAATGTTGAACTTCATAAAGAAACAAAACCCCCAAGTTTCAATAACTTATCAATACTTCTTGTGTTTGGTTACTGTTAGAGGAGAGACTTATCAGAGACTTCTTACAGAACTAAAACTGATTGGTACAGCAAGCCCTGTAACTTTCATTTTTCAGACATGCTCTATAAGTCTATTTTTTTAAATACGTATTTATTTCCCCGGAAAACCATGCCTGCAGCAGGTTGGATGCATTCACACCATTCCCTGGGCTGTGCCTCCCCCTGGGCACACCTGGGACTCCTGTGAGGCACTGCACAGGGACCTGGGGCCCTTTGGGCAGCCACAGGGGCTCAGCCAAGCCCCTGAGCTCCGATTTATTTGTGAAACATCTGCCCAGAACACTGCATAGAAACACAGCTGGAAAAAGTATCCAAAATGTTCTCTAAAGATATAGAGAAGAATTGCTTCAAAATGATACTGTATTACAGAATTCACTCTGGGGGGTTTTTACTTTTCTGGGGGGGAATGTAAGTCAATTCTTCTCTGTGTTGTCAAGCTGCATAAAAATAGACTTTCAGGTATATTTGACCTGAAACACAAGTCTCGGTGTTTGTGTAGGCCTCTAAATTGCAGAAGTAATCTTTGAACTGCTTTCAGATGTTCTGAGTGGTGTGGGTCAGAGAGGCAGACACGGCATCTGCAGGGAAATTTTTGTCTGCTTTTCAGAGGGCAAAACAGTGCCTGAAAGTACCTAGAAAACATTTAAGACACAGATGTATTGTCAAAGTGGACCAGAATCTGTCATTTTGGTCGGGAGCTCGCTTTATTTAAAAGAGTGGAGGAACGACAATTTATATTTTTGAGCTTTAGCCTTGCACAATTTCAAATCGCGAAGTTCTCAGCCCCTCGCAAAGCACGGCTCTGACAGAAATCCTGAGAGCCCTGAAAGCGCAGGGGCACTGCTGAGCTGTGCAGCAATAATGTGTGGGCTGTGAGCTCTGATGGCAATGACCTGGGCTGGCAGGGACAGAGTGATGGATGAGTGTCCGGAGCACCAGCCGGGGCTGAGCACAGCGCTGCAGGCTGATGGGGATGGGCACAGCGCTGCAGGCTGATGGGGATGGGCACTGAGCCGCAGGCTGATGGGGATGGGCACAGCGCTGCAGGCTGATGGGGATGGGCACTGAGCCGCAGGCTGATGGGGATGGGCACTGAGCTGCAGGCTGATGGGGATGGGCACTGAGCCGCAGGCTGATGGGGATGGGCACTGAGCTGCAGGCTGGTGGGGATGGGCACTGAGCCGCAGGCTGATGGGGATGGGCACAGCGCTGAGCTGCAGGCTGATGGGGATGGGCACAGAGCTGAGCTGCAGGCTGGTGGGGATGGGCACAGAGCTGCAGGCTGATGGGGATGGGCACTGAGCTGAGCTGCAGGCTGGTGGGGATGGGCACTGAGCTGCAGGCTGATGGGGATGGGCACAGCGCTGCAGGCTGATGGGGATGGGCACTGAGCTGCAGGCTGATGGGGATGGGCACTGAGCTGCAGGCTGATGGGGATGGGCACTGAGCTGAGCTGCAGGCTGGTGGGGATGGGCACAGTGCTGCAGGCTGATGGGGATGGGCACAGCGCTGCAGGCTGATGGGGATGGGCACTGAGCTGCAGGCTGATGGGGATGGGCACTGAGCTGCAGGCTGATGGGGATGGGCACTGAGCTGCAGGCTGATGGGGATGGGCACAGCACTTCAGGCTGATGGGGATGGGCACTGAGCTGAGCTGCAGGCTGGTGGGGATGGGCACTGAGCTGCAGGCTGATGGGGATGGGCACAGCGCTGCAGGCTGATGGGGATGGGCACTGAGCTGCAGGCTGATGGGGATGGGCACTGAGCTGCAGGCTGATGGGGATGGGCACTGAGCTGAGCTGCAGGCTGATGGGGATGGGCACAGCACTGCAGGCTGATGGGGATGGGCACTGAGCTGCAGGCTGATGGGGATGGGCACTGAGCTGAGCTGCAGGCTGATGGGGATGGGCACAGTGCTGCAGGCTGATGGGGATGGGCACTGAGCTGAGCTGCAGGCTGGTGGGGATGGGCACAGTGCTGCAGGCTGATGGGGATGGGCACAGCGCTGCAGGCTGATGGGGATGGGCACAGCGCTGCAGGCTGATGGGGATGGGCACTGAGCTGCAGGCTGATGGGGATGGGCACAGCGCTGCAGGCTGATGGGGATGGGCACAGCGCTGCAGGCTGATGGGGATGGGCACAGCGCTGCAGGCTGATGGGGATGGGCACTGAGCTGCAGGCTGATGGGGATGGGCACTGCAGCGCAGCCCAGGGCTCTTCAGGGAGCCAGCAGCTCGTCAGAGCTGGGAACTGAAATAAAACACTGGGAATAAGCTGAGGAGGTGAAAAGCACTGGGATAGCTCGTGCCCTGTTGCAGCAAAGAGCTGCAGGATGCAGGGAGCTCCCAGCCTCGTGTTCCCTGGCCCTGCGGAGAGGACTCGCAGGAGGGCTCCAGGCACCTCTGCTCTGCTGAGCCAAACGCTCAGGCAGCTCCAGTTGGGTTCCAAAGTCATTGAATGCTGGGGTTTACTGCACAAAGTTGTCTTAAACATCCTGTGGGGAAACAAAACGCAGAGTTTAAATTCTGCCCACCTCGTCTGCCAGGTGACACAAGCTCAGTGCGGAGTGATGGGGACTCGGTGCGTCAGGAGCAGGGGAGCTCCCCACGGGCAGCTGGTGGAGGCTGGGCACTGGTTTAGCAGCAGAGAGTGAATTGCTTACCCATGTCAGCAGCAGCCTCAGCAGAGGTGGTTGTTCCAGGAAATAGTGATGTGTTTCAAGAGTTGCGCCATAGAAAATGATTAATGATTCCTAATGACCCTAGTCTCATTCGGGATTTGCGAGAAGATCTTTAATACTAGCAGTGTTGAACACTACTAGTACTTCACTTTCTGTTTGTCCCCTGCTTATTACTTTAAAAAGTTCATTAACACCTTATTTTTTCCCTTTGTATTTGAGATAGGATGAGCCATTGTTTAGGCAGTCCAGAAAAAAACTGTATGTGTCAGGAAAAATATTTCATATGCAAATAAAGTATTTCTTTCCTCTTCAGCACTTGTACACCAGTAAGCATATTCATTGAAATGAAAATTGTTAAAATAAAAAAGGGGAACAAGTTATATGGTCATTCTGGAGCTTTTTGAAGAAGGTCTGTTCTTACATAAGCCACATACTTGACCCCTCTTATGCCTCTAAATCCAATAAGAAGAGGAAAACTTTTTGTTTTACAGCTTCAACAAACTAGTGGTCTGCGTGAGCATCGTTGTAATGTGGGAGAAGTTATCTTTACAACAATAGTTTTATTTCACCTTAACATTGCATACAAAAGAAGTATATACCTGGTGTGTGGTTACTCATTAGCTCGTGATTTAAATGTATATTCCATAATTATATCCTTTGGGGATCCAGCAGGTTTCAGCCTGTTTCCTTTTCAAAATTCTGTGTTCCTTGAGATGCTCTGAATCACTGTTGAGGTTCTTTTGGTACTTGCATATAAACCATGATCCCAGTAGTAAATTGTGCTCATCATATCCTCTTTAGAACTCATTCTTGCCCCAGGCACTGTGATTAACCAGAACAGGTCGGGTAACTGACCCTGCTGATGCCATTTAGCTCCAAGGAGGCTGTGCTTTACATTTTGCAGTCACACAGGATCTAGTGTCAGCCTTTGCGTTTAGTTTGTAACTCGTTATCAGTAATTCCTTGTTGTCATGAAGAAATATCTGTGCTTTAGGAGTTTGGCACTATGTGGCTTATTTTAATGATGTTATTAAACCTATCTCGGTTTTATCTGCATCCGGCAATTCCTTTTTCTGCTAGGTATTAGGAAAACATTCTTGGTCAATTTATTATTGATATTAATTTTTAATGTTCCCTGTAATATGTGCTGGGTAATGTTATGAACTGTTTCTGTAACCAGACTGAATCCCAGAGATGTTTAGGGGTGGTTTCCTGTCGGGTGAACAGATCCAGCAGTCCACGTGCTCTCAGAGCAGGCTGCTTCTGCTTGTTAATCTGTGTGTTCAAAGGCTGTAATCTTTAAAAGTGGCGAATATACTGGTTTTGCTCCACTCATTGGAATACTCTCAGATCTAATGCCTGTATCACCTTTCTTGTATTGATGTGTTATTTATTCTTTTTCATTTTGACACAATAAAGTAACAGACGAGCTACATGAAAGCTCATATCTTTTCCAGTTGCTCAAAAAATAAGAGAATTAGCTGTTGAATATTTCTTCTAGTGTACAGGGCCATTTTAATTCCATTAACAATGCATAATTATGGAAGTAAAATGGCACAGCCAGTGATTGTAGATAAAAATAGATCAAGAAAATAGTTCTTTTGATGTGTTCAAACAGAAGAATCTGCTCCAATAAGGTTTCCTTCCAAACCATAGAGCCTGAGCTTTGCCGCAGGTCTCAAGACTTGGAGGGGGGCCCAGCTTCCAAAAGTCCAGGCTTTTTCCTTTTAATAAACAAAACTGCACCAATAAGGACCTCCAACAGAGTGTTCAGAGATCCATGACTCTGCTAATGCGTTGTGAAAATGAAGTAGGCTCTTCTAAATAGAATACAGGTGTTCACCCAGAGTGCTGTCAAACTCGGTTATCGAGGGATAAAGGCTTCCCAATGAAAATGGCAGTGGCACAAGGACCACGCTTCCATTTTTATTCCAGCCATCGTGGAAAGGCCCATGGCTGCAAATCAGTTAAGATGGCTATTGGGGTTGAGATTTTCCAGGGCCAGAGTCCCCCAGTGCAATAAATGTCATGTCTTTGTTAATAAGTATCAACTGCTTCGTATGTAACCCTGAAAAATGGTTCAATTCACAAATGAAAATTCAAATTTGCATCAGATATAACCAGGATGAGCCATGTTTAATCCCCTGAAAAGGATTTAGTAGCCTGCATTCCTCTTACTGGTGAGGATCCCTTGCCTGAGGAGGAGATGCAGGATCAGGTTTGATGTAAGGAAAAGAAAGAATCTGTACACTGCAGAAACATCTCCTAATGAAGCACACAGATGACAGCAGTAAAACAGGATCCATTATTCATGCTCCAGGCACAGAGAACAGTGCAAGTTAGCAAGTGTGTTTCCAACACACACGGATGAAAGGCTGCCTAATAACTAGCCAAAAATGCCCAATGTTTGCCAGCAGTCCTTAATCAGCACTGGGGGTGTGATTGACCATTCAGCAGGGAGTTAATTTCTCAATGATCATCTCTCTTCCATTTCTGGGCAAAAACCTTACAAATAGCAAGATAAAGGCCATTTTAAGGCCACTGGCATTTCAGAGCGAAGGATTAAAATAGGACACAAATCCACCTCTTTCTCTTCTCTTCTCTAAAAGTCGAAGAATATGAAATTTTTGAGACCCATATGCAATTTTCATGTGCTTATGTTCAAAATTTACCAGTGCCTCCATCTCTGCAGGTGTCGAATTCTCTCTTCCTTTTAAGTTGGTTCCAAAATAATTTCAGAAATTACACCCTTCTACGCCATCTTCCTCATCTTTCCTCAGCTGCTGCCTTAAAAACTTGAAAGACCAGTAAGATTGGTAAAAACAGTGGAAAACTTCTCTTTCTTGTGCTTTCTGATGTATATCATGTCTCATTTTGACTCCATGAAAATTAATACGGTGTGTAACTTTATTAGTAGCCATAAAAGAAATCACATGAGTTAAATACAACAAACATGGACCATTAAGAGATTACAAGGTCTGGTAGACCCAGGGCTCAGTACATCTTAGCAAAATTGCTGCTGCTATCCTGTGCAGTGAAAAATGTTTTAATGATTATCTGTAGTGCAATTCAGAGTTGATTCCCTCCCCCCCTGTTGCCTTTGTAGTTGAAAAAGGCATCCAATACAAGAAAAAAATGGTCAACATAATGGCTTCAGAGAGGGACAAAAACTACTGTGCTCATTAACTGCTTGTGTAAAAACGAAATCATGCTGATAAAGTAAACTTGAAGTTCCTTTCTTGCTGACTTCCTCTGAGCTGTATATTTTCCCCCTTCTTATTTTAGGTTAGCCTAAAGATGGCTGCGATTAAAAATGTTTTAAAGTTAATTGCACTGAATGCATATGACTCATAAATATACACTTAGCCCTTCCAACTAGGTTCACTTGCCATATGCCTGCTGGTTTATAGCTGAAGTGCTATTTGCTCCATTGAATTTCTCTATGTTTGGTGACCTCAGCAGACTGTTAAAATGCTGCTAAAATTCACTTATCTGTGATCACCTGAAGGGGAAGTGATTCAAACGTAAATTTTGCAGGGTAGAATTTGTCTTCTTAAGCTGAGTTTTATTCTTTATATAAATTGTTTCATACATACACGGCAGAACAGGTGGTTATAAAATGAAGTTAAAAGCTAGTTTATTTACACAGATAACACAATATCTAAAGATATAAAAATTGACAAAATAGTACAGATATAGTACAAACTTATAGATGTTGCAGTATAATTATAATGCAAAATCTATAGAAAAATTAAGGTGATTTATTGTTTTATTTTCTTTGCTGTTATTGTGCAGCCTTGGAGGTATTTTAATGCTCTTTTTTTCCTGGGATAAAAATGACTACTTGATATGCTAGAAGGTAAATCTATGGAAAATATTCACTTCATTCTGTATAAAATTGCTGTGGATTGTGTGTGTCTCAGAGGGGCCTGGCCAGCCTGGTGGTGCTCTGTATCTGATGGTGGGACACATGAAAGGCTTAATTTATAGTTTGCTTTTTAAACTTGAAGGATTTTCTGTGGGCTGTATATCTTTTTATGGCACAGAGTACCTTGGAGGAGTATCTGTGGCTCCACAGTTCACTTCTGGATGTTTAATAACAGCAAACAATAAAATTTATTTAGTGATGGTGAAGCAGAGGAACAGAAATTCCTGAGAGGGCTGAGTTCTGATACATTGACTCAGCTGAAGTTGCAGGAAATAAGTAGCAATGAAATATGAGTAAAAATATTATTGCTAAACAAACGTGCAAATCGTTTCAATCTCTGACTTTCTTTGGGCTATTGAGAGAGCTTCAAAACCCTGAGGATCTTAGATTTCAGAGGAAAATGGATTAGCAAGGTGCAATTGTTGTGAATAGTGGTTATGGCAAAGAACCCAGCACTGTGTCCAGTCATTTTTCTGAAACAACATTCGTGTTTGGTCCTTGAGCTGTTGGAAATTTTCGTGAGGGATGTGCACATGGCACAGCACAGAGCTGAGCAGGATATTCCCACTCCTGCTGCCAGGAGCAGCATTCCCTGGTCTGCAGCAGGCTCCACGTGCAGTCCTCATTTCTGGCCTTTGCACACACCCAGCTTAGCTAAAAATTATATATTTTGTGCCTTATTTGATAGCTGATGCTTATAACTTAATAGACTTCCTGTGTGTCTCATAACTCAGCTGGGTTCAGAAATATTTAGTGTGATGGTCAGGAAGTGAATTTCGATGTGAAAATTCTCACGTGGAGAGAAATTGAATTGTGTTTATCCAGAAAGCAGGAATTTTGTCAAGTAACAAGGTTTGTAATAAATAAGGTTTGGGATCTTTGAAGTGCAACAAGTAGGGCATTTGAAAATATTTTATGAAAAGTGGGGAATATTGCAAAGGAGTTAGTAAGTGTGAGATAATAAATGTTGGATGATTTGCATCCCATGAGACTAGAGACTGAGGGGGTTACCTGGATTTAGTGGCTGGACACTTACCCAGGGTCTGGAACATCTGAATAGGTATCCTTGCTTCATATTTCTTGACTAGCAATTCCCTCCTGAGCTTGCCATTGATTTCTGAAAACAGCTTCTTCCTGAGGATGAGAAGTTGCTGTAATAAAGATCTGGTTTTGCTAATAGCATTTTGTAATTGAGGAAAAAGTATTTAATTGCATTGGCTCTGATGTGAACAAGGGAAATCTTTTAGGGAAAAAAAACCAAAACCTCACAAACAATCAAAAGCTTTTCAGCAATTAGTCCAAGTAGGAGCCTGGAGATCTGAATGAGTCTCAACGTTCAAAGTTGTCATGCGAGTCTTTCAAGTGTTTTCCTGATGGCTTTCTGTCCTATGTTACCTGTGTAATTTGAGGCCTTTATTCTCTGTGGATTCTGGTCAAGAATTTTCATGAAATTTGATTATGATCTTTCATGAAGATAAATATGAATGCATAGTTTTAGTTTAAAAATCACGTGAAAAAATTAAGGATTAAGACAACAAAATAGCATGAATGTAGAGAAAAAGAGATTTCTTAAAATCTCTCTTATCCTGTGCAAAAAATACCCTCACCCAGGACTGCTGGAAGGAATGAAGAAATGAGAGCCTTTTTTATTATCACTTTATGTGGTCTGTCCGAAGATAAAATTGCTGATGAGTGTCAGTTCTGAATAATTAATGAAATACGTATTTTCCTTAATGTCTGCACTCTTTCCTCCATAGCAAAAATTATTGGGATGCCAAAAATATCGTTTGCTGTATTTGTGTTGAGCAACATAATTTCATTTGTCATTGGTGCTGCCCTGGTCATCAGGATCATTTTGGAAGGAGCATCTCAGACTTTCTCTCTTACAGCAGTGGGTCTAAATTTGGACTTGATTTGCAGGGCTGTGTGCAAGGCAGGATTTGGTGGTGATGTAATTTTAATTTTTTCTTTTTTTTTAAATATGCCAAGGTGTTGTCGCTAGGGAGCCCAAAGCAAGCACACTCATATAACCTTTGATTTAGAAAGGCAGAATATCTAAATGAGGATTCAAAAAAATCTACTGTAGAAAAAGTAAATTCCCCAATTCTATGTCAGAGATGGAGAGAGAAGGCTGCTGCCTCACCCTCTGGCTCCTGAGCAGCTCTGCTGAGGAGGCAGCCAGGCCACCTGCCTGAGAGCCGGGCAGGAATCGGCTCAGGACAGAGATATTCCTGGTGCTGCTTCCCATCAGCTGTCTGTGGAGAACTGTTTTACTGAAATCATTGTCACAGGCACAGACGAATGGAAAATTTAAAGGAAATAAATGTGTCAAATCTGTCATTGCTGATTTCACGCAGTTGAAATTAAAGCACTGTTGGTTCTCCATTGCCTCTCTTTCACTCGAGATGAGTATGGACAGTCAGCTGAAAGAGGAGATGCTCCAAATCACGCTGAGGGTTAATCTCTTACAACCCAAAGAAATTTCCTAAGCTGACCCTCATCTGTGCTTTTGGAAATAAAGGAATCATTTGGCCAACGCTCTCCCCATTTGCAATTAAGCATGCTGGCAGCTCTCCAGCGGGAGCTCTGTAGGCAGGAATATTTAGCAGCACAGAGGATATCATTCCATACACTGACCCAGGCTGTTGCCAGATGGAGTAGAGGGCTGTGAAGTGAAAGTAAATCTACAAATGTTTTTGTGAGCAAAGGAAACCACTTTTGATTTTGGGGGGGAGTGTGATCCAGAGATAAGGAAAGAAACAGATTTCTTCATTATTTTCGGGGGTCACCTACCCTTTTATTTTGATTTGTCTTGTTTGTTTTCATCTTATCTTGAAAAAGAGGCTACAAAGCTTTTGTAAACTGCATAGCCTTCACTTTGTGCCAAGCTCTGAGGTGACATGAAGCAGTACTGCTGGTTCCTGCAGCAGCTGGAGGGCTGCTCGGAGCCCGGGGACTGCAGGGAGACCAGGGGGACATTGGCAGGTTTTGTTGGAAATTCTGCCAGCTCTGACTCCGGTAATGCTGCTGGGGAGAGGGGCTGCCAGGCTGGCACCAGCAGGCCACCACTGCCCGTGTCCCTGCTCTCCTGGTCACACCAAGCCCAGCACGACCCTCGTGGCAATGCGCTGGTCCCTGGGCACAGAGGGGCAAAGGGGGCTCTGGATTCAGCTTCTCCATCCTCCAGCAAACCACCCTCACGCCGTGTTTGCTGCGTTGACAGCTGACATCTAGCTTTGGTTATTTATGTTTTGTGATATTTTGGAGCCTGGATTTGATGGCACAGGGTTTAAAAGAAATGAAGACTTCAAAATGATGAGATGCCAGCGTTTGGCTGCTCAGCCATGGGGAGGGCAGACCTTGGGCTGTGCAGGCTGCAGGGTGTGGGTAGCCACAAACGAGATGGGAGTTGCTTTAAGAAATTGGTTTTGTTGCTAAAACTGAAATAACTTTAGACAGATCTTGGTTGCAGAAAGATTACTACATTTCCGTTTGTAGTAATTATTTTTTAAAACTAATTAAAGTAATCATCCACTCAGGGATTTTTGGGGATGCTTAAGAATTTTCTGGTTTGAGCAGACTTCTGCTTTTCCAGTTTTAAAAGAATAATTCCATCTAACTGCCATATAGAAACTATTTTTTAAGCTGTTAGTCAGAGAACATAGTATACATTACCTTCTTACCACAAGAAGAAGTGCATTTGTACTTTTGTAAGGTCACCAGGCCTTGATCCTGTTTCTGCTAAGCACTGTCTCCTTGCAATAATGAGTGTCTTGCTGTAAGAGGATTTCAGATGGACAGATGTACCTTAATGTCTTGCAGCAGGATTTACTGTTTTATAAGACTGATTCTGGATTATTGTGTTCATGGTTGGAATGTGGCAAATACTCAGGTTAAAGGAGCAGTGCTTGGGGCAAGGAGGCTTGGACCTCTACAAATGCAGAGATCCTCGTACTACAAACAAAATAATTTAATTAAATTCAACTCTGTAATTAACTGTTATTCTCAAACTAGCCTATGCTGTACTTCAGAAATAACAAACTATTCCCTAAATCTTTTGGGGGTTTCACATATTGGCTAATATAATGTATTACACTGCCATCAAATCTTGTTGCCTGAGTTTTTATATTATGGGGGTTTTTATTGCTTTTAACTTGGTGGAATCATCCTATTTGGGATTGAGTCCTACAGGATGTAGCTGCTCTTTAGTAGCTTCCTCAATGTCTCATTCACACCTTTTGTTGTTATATCTCAGCCTTACTTTGGCTATTGCTTTATTGCTGTCATTGCTGTGCATCTCCTGGAACAGCTGCCTTTTGCTCACAATTTCACCGCAATGATGCTTTTGTTGGAAATTAAGCACAGAAGGCATGGGAAAAATCCCAAGAAATATGCAGTTTTCTATTTCGGCAGCAGACTTTCAACTTGTGTAAATGCCTATGTTCCTATTCCTTATCATATATCTGGGGGGGTTGTTGAAGTTTATATTTTTTGGTCCCAACTTGACACTTTTACATGGGAAGAAGCTGGCACTGGAGTTGAATGTTGGAGTTGAGTGTAATCCTTTTGTTCTTGCTTCTTAAAGACTCTTTCCTAACGTCTGTAACATTCTTATGCTTTTGCAAATGTGCTTGTCTGAAGTACTGCTGCAAATTAATTTCCTTATCTAATTCTTTTTTATTTCCTTCTGAATGCTATTGGGGAATAAAATCAAATGTATACAATGTGCACCAAATGGGATTGCCTCTTCCTTTAAGGTCTAGTTATTGTAGACATTTGCTCTTGCTGCGCAGAAAAATAATGTTAACAGCTGCTTAATCTAGTTAGAAATGCATCTTGCTGTGTATTAAAAATTACTTCCACTTATCTTTTCTATTGGTATAATTTGTAAAATCACATTTAAAAAACTGAAGCAGTGTAAATGCAACCTTGTTCAATCTTTTTATGTGTTAACATACAGAGGGGGAACATTTAAAAGGCCTTTGAGCATATGACAATTAAAATAGACACCTAAGAAATATCAACCTCCTAGGCACTAGAGTGCTCCTAGAAATCTTGCCCAAAGGGCTTATAGTGGTGCTAGATTATTTCAATTAAAAAAAAAAAAAAAAAAAAAAGGAAAGAAAGAAATCATTCTGCTTCTTTTCAAATGGGATTTGCTATTTCTGGAAACTATTAAATGTTCAGATCGAGGACCCACCCTTTATAAATTAATGCAGCACAGAAGAGTAATTAAATTTGGTAATCTCATTAAAGCTTTTAATGGAATTGATCATTTCAGAGAGTTTTTCTGGTTATTGGGATTTCTGAACAAAAGAGTCACTATTGGATTATTACTGCTCTTTTCCAGTAGCAGTTTGTTTTCAGCTGCCAGGCAAGACAGTCATTCTGGGACCTTGATTTGTTTCTGTTGAGGATGGGACCAGCATGCAATTCCCCCAGGAGATGAGAAGCTCAGTTGTAGTGTTCTTCCCTAGACTGTTAGCCACTAGTTACATAATTTTTTCTAAAGCTGATTATAAACTTAGATCTATTTTGAAAGTGCTTGTTCATTAAAGCAGAAAGTTAGAGCAGTCAATTTTTACTTTTTGTAAATATATTTAGTAACATGCAAATTATTTGTTCAAATCTATCTGATTTGATTCTTCAGTAAAGAATGCCTTCAAAGTTTCAGCAGTATATAGTTACTGTGAAATAAATATGCCCTTTTTTTTTCATTTAGAAACTGTTAAAGTTGTACTATTGCAATATCATGAAACTGTAGTGTATCTATAAAATTATTTTGCATGGCTTTACTTCTTTTTACAAAACTTTGCTCATTGTTTTTTAATTTAAAACAAAACAATGTAAATAGGCAAGAATAATCCTGAGCAATTCTGTTTATTATAGTAGTAAGTCCGACACTGTGGATGCATATATATTCATTACTTGTGTATGCATAAGTATTTAAACCTATTGCCTTGTTTCCATGGCCCCCCCTCCATGACATTTGTGTCTTTTCCTCAGTCTTTTCTAACCTGAGAAATTCCACTAATTAATCTCTTTCTACATGTCCTCCTGTCCCTTTTCTGCTCAGTGATATTTGTTACTGAGATAATCTTTACAGCTGTGAGAGGAAAGAACAGTGTTCATTATTAAAGGTGAATGTTGATGGTAGATGTAAAAGAAGTGCGAATACACTATAAATCATTGCTTTATGAGTTAGAAAAAAGATTTGTGGACATGTGGCCAATTTTTCTGCCATCCCATATGTTTCTGGTTAATCTACAGGTCAGAAACAGGACTGCACAGTGAGATTGCTTTCTGCACAGGAGTAGAGCAGTGGACCAGGCTAATAAATTAGCAAAGCAGAGAGAACCACGGTTTTCACACGCAGAACCGCTTTCCAACTGCAGACAAATAATCTTGTGCTGTGCTGTCAGTGCATCCCTGCCCTCACCTCCATCCTCATCCCAGCTGAAGTGCTGGGGCAGGAGCCTGTGCTCTGCAGGCAGCAATGCGCTACAGACACAGACTAAAGTCTGTTCTCAGGTCTTAATTAAAACCAAGAGGTCCCAGCCCCTCTTGGGACAGCAGATAGAATGGTGGGCTTGGTGTAATTACGGCAATTTTCAACAGTATTTACTGGTTTTATAGAGAAACGTGCAGTGACAAATTTTATTGACATAAAATGGCAGTTAATTTCAGGCAAAAGTTTTTCATTTGTTCCTTACTTTTAAAGTGTATCTCCAGAAATAAATGTTGTGGGGTTGCTTCAGACCTCTGCAAATGTTTGCTGATACAGATACCATTTATATTACTTTCACTGCTGAAAGATTTATTGTAAGAAATGCTTATGGAAAGATTGGTAGCCCCCATTTCAGAAGCACTTGGAGGGGCGTCAGGCAGCTGATTTGCAGGTACCAACTTCCAGGCTTCTTTGTATATAGGAGTGAGGAAAACCAAAGCAGTAAGGACAGGTCCTGCAGGTTTTCAGCTCTTTCTGTGCTGTGACTGCCAATGCTCCTCTCGAGCCTCATGGAGGAGACAGTCAGATGCCAATGCAAATCCTGACTGTCTTCCTTTTATGTTCAGTGGCTGGGGCAGAGGAGAAAGCTCAGCCCCTGCCCTCTGGAGATTGCTCAGAGTGCAAAGCCAAGGAGCAGCTGTGGGCACCGTTTGCCTCCCGCTAAAACACAGCCTGGGAGATGTACCTGCAGTCAGCCTGGTGACAGCTGCTGGGCTGCCAGGGAAGAGCTGATGGCCCTCGCTCCTCTAAGAGTCACTGCAGCCAGTGATGGAAACGGGAGAAGACGCCTCTGACTCTCCACTGCAAGGAGAGCTCTCACTGAAATTGCACGAGTAAATCCACAGCATTGGGTGTGAGCACTTCCTTGGAAAGGGTCAGTTTTAATATCATGGACATCTGTTTAATCATTTCTCTGTATCTCAAAATTCTTGGTAAACTATTTTCAATATCATCACCATGATTAAAGTGCTAAAATACTCCAGGAGCTACTAAAATGATATTAAACTTAATCTTAGCTTTGCTAATTATCAGTCTTATTCCTACGAATGAAGAATATATTAGACTTTGTGTTAATCTCTTTTATCAGGCAATACCATGTACTAGAATCAAAAGGGAAAATAATCCTGATTTGACAATAAATGAAGCAAAAAAGGAGACAAATTCTTGTAAGGTTTCCCCTCATGGGCTGATTTTCATGTGAGTCTGGTGACTTCAGAATATTGAAACATGGAAGGAAGTAGAGTCCACTGGCGAGAATTAGGAATCAGTCTCTTATTCTTTGACCCCCAACAATGCCCAAGGAATAGGATTTCTGTGTGCCTGGGGAAATACATAATTCTATCACTAATTTCTTTAAGTGAAACAATTTTTAAAAGTTCTGGCTTCAGACTGTGTTAAAACAGCTGCATTTCTTGAGGAATGCTGTTTGGCATAACTACAGTTTATCATCCTACAACAAAATTCCCTTACATTTAAACTATTCAAAAATTGCTCTGGAGTACTCTGAGTCTAATGAAGACTTATGTCTGTTATAAAAGGCTTACCAGTGTAAAAGTTTGCCAGCTAAAGACTGGGCACTTGGGAAATCAGATAATGGACTTCATTATGTTTTCTGAGAGGGTCAAACCAAAATATTTATTGTTTGAGGCACCACCACCTCCTCCTACAAATAGATCCCTCCATTCTGGACTTAGGAGCTGCAGGCTGTGCCTTGCCAGCAATAGGAGAACAGGCTGGGTCGAGAGGGAAAGGTTTAGGTGAAGGTATCTGTCAAATATTTTGATGTGCAAGGGATAGTTCCTTTAGTGGCAGTGTAACACAAGAGCTGTGAGACTGTTTACTGAGAGAGTGTTTCCAAGGGCATGGAGTGATAGGACAGGGCAGGGAATGACTTCAAGCTGGGAGAGAGTAGGTTTAGGGTAGAGGGAAGGAAGAAATTCTCCCCAGTGAGGGTGGTGAGGCCACGCACAAGTGCCCAGAGAAGCTGTGGCTGCCCCATCCCTGGAAGTGTCCGAGCTGGGTGGAGCTCTGAGTAACCTGGGATAGCAGAGATGTCCCTGCCCATAAAAGAGGGATTGGAAACAGATGATCTTTAAGGTCCCTTCCAATCCGAACCATTCTGTGATTCTATGACTGCATACAAAAAGCTACAGGATTATGCACTGGCCTGTTACCATTTTGGCAATTCATGCTGTGTGGAAGTGCATCCCATTTGCCTCCTGAACTTGCTTTTGGGATCCTTTGTGGGCTTCTGCAAGGGAAGGGGAGTCCTACAGGGGTACAGGTGGGGACTTACATACTGGGAAGCATAATGTCATCATTTGTGATTGATCATGTGAAAGAAAGGGCTTTGGGGTGCTGGGAGCAGCCTCTAGATGAGCTGTTGATAGCTCTGCGCATTACTTGGTTAGAGTATTTCGCTGATTTCAGGTCCAGTTTAAAATGCAAAGTGAATAGAAACCATTCTTCAATAGCATTAATTAGTGAATCAGTCTGGTCCCTCTGTCAGTCTGCCCCAAATGCCTCATGTAACAGAGGCACTGACCAGTGGGCTCTGGCACTTGGGGTTTTGGATTAGTGCAGGTTATCCTTTACCCAGGGCCTTAATTCATTGCATTAACTTTAGTGTAAGATATTTTCAGATGCTTTTGGGCAGAGTTGTTACGTGTTGTATACATGAGCATATGATTTCACTGAGGTGTTTTCCAGGTGGCTTTAATTTGCCTGCTCAAAACAGAATTCAGCTGAAATTGCCTGGAGTCTTGGTGTTTTAGCATGGAGTCTGAGGTTTGTGAGAGAATTTTGTCTCTTAAGTAAAGTGAAGTTTTCTTTTCAAGGTATTTGATAAAATGAAGACCTTCCTTGGTTCTTGAGGTTGTTTCCACTGCTGCAATTCTAAAGGTGGGATTTAACACCAGAAATCTTTCAAGGGAGCGGGGAGCAGATGATTCTTCCTTGATCCCTTGCTGTAGTGAGGACATTTCCAGCACCAGAGAGCACCTGCTCCTCCTGCCAAGGAGTGTGGGCATGTTTGTGTAGCTGCGCTCGTGCACCCTCTGCTCATCACTGTGCTATCCTTATTCTCAAAAACCACCTGTTGATCTGGTGTGACACTCTGGGGACCTGTAAAAGTCGCACATTTTTCAGGGCAAATTAGGCTTTGTTACACTTAACAGCTTTTGTGTCTGTGTGTTGATTAAATAGCACATTGTTTTTATGACAAAATCTCTTTGCATATAGCTTAGAGTGGAAACTTGACATCATGGCTTTAACAGTGCCAAAATAAATGTCTGGTAAATTAGCACAAATAAATGTTCTTGTGGTTTATTGTCTATAGGGAAAATTAGTTCTCACTTGAAAATGTTGGAGCTAGCAAATTGGGAATATTAATTTATCCCTGCTCATGCTCACAGGCTTTTTATTCTCAGGTGCTTAGCACTTGTGAGTGTTTAAGCTCCCTTGTGATTAAAATGCCAGTCCTGCTTGGCCTCATCATAGTTATCAGTGAGAGTGAGTGTCCCCAGTCCAGCCCTGTGTGTGTGTTTGAAACCAGGCTGGAGACATGCACCTTTGGCTTGCAGGAGGTGGCTCTGGGTCCCTCCTGGTCACACGTCTGGTTTTTCAGATGTGTCCCCGTGGGTCAGGGAGGATCCCTGTGGGATGCCCTGCATCTGTGGGCTCTGCCCTGCACTTGGGCTCTGCTGTCTCGTTTGCCAAAGCCGCAGGTTAGGAACAGCTCCCACTGCTGTCACTGCTGACACAGACCAGCATTGGTTCAAGGATTTCACCCTGTGCTGTCCCTCCTTTCTGACCCCACGCTTAAGGAGTGTTACTGAAGTCAGAAGTACTGCCTGAAGTGCTTATGTGAAAACTAAGGCAAGAGCATCAAACCTCTGGGCCAGAAAGCACTTTTTACATTCACAGCTAGAAATCATAAAGCTCAGGTCACACCGTTACTGATTTTGTCCGAAGCTAAGAGAAAGAAATAAATCTTGGAAGAGGCCGTTAAGGATTAATTTTGAGAAAGGTCAGCTCCTCAACATTTTCTGGATTCCAGAAGTACTTGTTCATTCAGTTGCAATGCTGTTGGCAGTTTAAAATATGGGTTTGGACTTGATGGGGAGGGGGGTAATCTATTAATCAGCACTTCATCATCTGCAACTGCTTATCTTCTCTTTTCTGTAATTCCTCTTTTTACTTGGACATCAGCATTGTCTACATACTTCATATCATCCATCAGGAGGAATGAATGAAGTACACAGCAATATATCAGTTTGACTAAGCTCAATAAAGCAAAAGAGAAGCAGAAAATTATTGCAATAATCTTAAATCTTTAATGATAGTGGAGTTAAATATATATCATTTTCTTTACTCATTACTGCAGTGATAAAGCCCTGCTCTAGTACATAGTCCTAATTTGACACAGAAAGTTTCTTCTTATTCTATTAGGAAAAAACTTCTTCCCCTCCCATCCCCCCCCCCCCCCCTTTTTTTAAACTTTTGGGACAAATTATATCTGAACTGTTTAATCTCACAGTTCCAATAGATCTTGGTGAATACTTCTTTTGGACTTTATATAAAAAAATTAACTGAGCTTCTGAAGGAATTAACTTCACTCCAACTGTGCCTCTTTCCTGTGTGTTTGACAAGCAAAAAAAAAAAGTATGTTAGGTTTTCAATGAGAGAGATTCAGCTGTTCCAAAGAATGAATGGCACTCATTTTTGTCTTGGTTAAAAATACTTGCAGATGTTTCATTAATAAACTGTAGTGTCCTCCTATGAGAAGAGATTAAATTTGATGGGAATGCAGGAAATGTTCTTGCTGCTATTTGCATGAAAGTTTTCCCAGCTTTGGCAGAACTACAGGATGCACGAGGCTTGTTGGGCTCGGCTGACGAATGCTCTGAGGATTCTGTGGCTGCCTGGCCAGCTCTGCCCCAGGGCTGCAGGGAAAGGGCTGAGCTCCACCAGCGCATCCGCCCTGGCACTGGGGCTGGGATTAGACTGGACCTCAAAGCAAAAACAGAGGTGTTCTTCCTGTTCTTGATGACATAAGAGTAGGGAAAATCAGGGGAGACAGGAGAGAAGGATGAGGTGATGCGAGAATTGATTCTGGTGGGGCAGAGCTGGGACAGAGCAGAAGGGAAGCCAGCGCTGCCCATCCTGAGGAGGATGAGGTGCCTGGAGGAGGCCTGTGAATAAGAGCTTGTGTTAGAGGTGTCTGCCCCACCTGAACTGGGGCAAAACCACAGATTTCTCTGCTGTCAGTGTAAATTGGCTCCCAGGAAGTTTACAAGGATTTTCTGAGTTTATGTCCCTTTGCTTGCTTTACACAATGCTGTGTATTCAACTCTGCTTATTAAACTTTGAGACAAGCATTACTGTAAGGCCGAGTTAACAAATATTAGAGGGAACTGAAGGAACAGGTTCAGATTAATTTATTGTTTTTCTCCATCCCTTTTAGTCTAGGACATCTCTGCAAAGAAACTATATCAAGGTTAAGGTTCTGAGACTTGACTTTGCAAGTTAAGAATTGTTGAAATTACCTGTACGATGATGGATGGGGCTACACAGCAGCAGCACAGTAATGCTTTGGCAGCCCATTTGCCAAATCTTGCAAGAGGACTGACTCAGAACACACATTGCCTCCATCAGTGAGAAACTTTCCAGATTGAGAGAAATCCATGCCATGAAAAACAAGCTCTTTGCTGCAGAGGATATAATATGAAGTCATTGCTTTTAATTAAACTTTTCTGAGTGAGACTGAACTTTGCGACTTCAAAGCATGTGTAATTGATGGGTTTATTGCTTTATACGTATCTCCATAGTCCCGAGAATTCTGGTCACGTTTTAGGTAAGTGGTGGTCATGAAAGCAATTTATGGATTAACATGGATTAAAGGGAGGTTCTTTCAAAGGAGTATTTCAGCAGTAAGAATGATAGGCCTAAATGGCACTTGTTGTAAAGCTTCTAAAAACTAAACTTGCTGCTGTGGGCTAGACTCATAATCAAAGCTCTGATTTAAATTTTCCTTAATAACTTTATGTTATAACTTTTCCTTTCTGTGCCCTCTAAATTACTTTGTCTATTCTAGATAAATGGATCTCATCAAGAGTGAAAAAGACATCTTTTTTGAAGCATCCAATCTCTCTTGCTGGAATCTAGATTTATTAACTTCACATTATGAAGTTAATAAATGTTGTCCCTCTCTCCCTTCAGAGGCCTTTAAGGAGAGAATGGACTGAACACTTAAAGGTTTAGGACATTTATATGTAATGAGGAGTCCTTAAAAGTGAATTGCATCTTTATCCTTAGGGGCTGACACCTTATGTTTGGGAAAAGCACCTTTTAAAGAGTTTGTTGTTGTTGGTCTTACTCTTTTTTGTTATTTGAAGAAATCCATTTGGGACCTTCTAATCTGTTCTCTCAGACATTCTATGTGTAGCAAGATGTTCAACTCCTTGCTTGAGGCTCCAAATGGAGAATTAATGACATGAATACTTTTTAAAGCTCCAGTCTAAACATAATTGTACAAGAGTATGTTCCTGAGATTGCAACTTTGAGCTGTGCAGTACCTTGCAGATATCATTCCCCAGAGAAACCTCCCAGCAGTAGAAAATGATGAACAGCAATGCAGAGCCCAGACTGTGGGTGTAGTGCAAGTACACATGAGATACACAGAAGAATGGCAGAAACACCGATGCACAGATTTCAGAGGAAATATCATCCCTTTGTGCTCCTGAAGATGCCTTAGGAAAAACTGGGTGATGTTCTTTTAGGTGCTGGAGATGTCTGCTGATGGCAGCTATGATTCCAGAAAAAGACAAGCTTTCAATTATTATCTGTAGTTATTCAGCCTATGGAACACTATTCCTTACATATGCAAACTATCCTCAAGCATAACTGTTTTTTTTTAGAATATTTAGGATATGCTACAAACATTTGGACCCAAGAATGGCATTTATTTCTCACAAATACATAAGTATCTATGTGAAAAAAACTTCAAAAAATCTGGAAATATTAATATTCTATTTGTTGAAGAGGTACAATTTCAACTAAAGCAAAATACCTTTGATTTGCATGAATAAGAACATTTTTTCCTCTATGACTGTTCTTTTGAAGGAACCCAATGAAAGTACTTGTGACTTTGCCTGAAAGCTATAGTTAGTGCTAATTTATCTAAAAGTATGTAACAAAGAATATTTTATCCAGCTGTAAGTATGTGATGATGAATTAGTGGGAATATATAGCCATTTGTTATGCTTATGTAGCAGCTCATAGCTGTAATAATCCTGGATCACTTCACTCTTCTCTGTGAATTAGGCAATATTAATATCCATTTTTGTCAATGGAGATTGAGAGACAGAGAGCAAGAGAGCTCTTACCATCTGCTCTTAATGGAGGCTTAACCTCCCATCTCTCTCCACCCATGCAGATAAACTCCTTAGAAAACTTTAAAGGTACTTTTCTTTTTAAAGTTCACATCTCTAGGACCACATTGTCGCAGTTTTGAACTTTTGAACAGAATACTTTGTTTTGGATCACACCTAGAGGAAAGGCAGAACAAGTGTGGTACAAGGTCTCCCAGACAATTTCCATCCTTTCAGCCTAAGGGGATCATAGAATCACAGAATAGTCTTGATTGGAGGGGACCTTAAAGGCCATCTCATGCCACCCCAGCCAGGGGCAGGGACACCTTCCACCATCCCAGGTTTCTCCAAGCCCCATCCAACCTGGCCTTGGGCACTTCCAGGGGCAGCCACGGCTTCTGTGGGCAACCTGTGCCAGGACCTCAGCACCTTCACAGGGAAGGATTTCTTCCTAACACCCAATCTAAACCTAACTTTGAAACCATTCAAACTGCATTCAGTAACTGTGACTGAACACCCTGGCAGCTGAAGCAGTGTGTGAGCTTTGCTGTGGCCGTGCCTGTGTGAACATTTACCTGACCTGGGCTCCTGTGCCTGTGTACCCAAGCTGGAAAACCTGACCTGCAGTGATTTGCCTGAAGTTACCTGACCATTCTCTTGTGAAGCAAATAATTTAAGTTGATATCTCCAAATACTCTGCAGTCCCTGTCGATGCACTGATTAGAAGCTGTCTGAGGCAATAGGTTGATGCTTTAACTCTGCCTGACCTCCCCAGGGGCTGTTTGGAGTGTGAGAGCTTCCAGCCTGTGCCTCTCACCAGGGAATTGCTGCTGAGCTGTGCAGCAGAGGAACAGCACGAGAGCTGTGCCTCTCCCTGCCAAGCACTGCCAGGCATTTACCTCTCCAGCTCTGCAGTCTTATGGACTGAGGAGAGGATTTGGGGAGAAATTTTTTCCTCTCCTTGGTTCTCCATATCCTTTTAAACATATGGAAAAATATTGATTTATATGGAAAAAAAAAATCTGCTAACGTCAGAGGTAATCTCTCCTATCAGTGATTCTTTTTTCTCTCTCTTTAACTTTTTTACTTGAATCCATTTTCTGATAGCATTGTCTTTATGTTAAGAGAACTGCTCATCCTACCACAGTGCCTGTGAACAGTTCAAACTATCAGGTTTTTACAGGTGCTTTTCTTTCATGTCTGATATTATTGTCATTGCACTTTTATAAGGCAATCCACAGGGCTCACAACATACTATTTCACAGCAAATTCCTAATCTTCACATAAAACTCACTCTGTGCATGTTTATTTTCTGGTAATTCAAGCTTGCTTTCCTTTTCCAACTGTCTGCTTTTTGAATTACCAAAATCTTGATCCAAATCTACCTGGTTATCAGTTGACATAAACAGGTTTATTAAAGTGTCTTACTCTCTCTGTCTGACAGATCTCATGTTCAGTAATCCATTTTACTTCTACCTTATTGATCAAAAAATCCTTTTGAATCATTCATTTTTCTTCCTTTTTTCAGACCTTGTTGCCCAAATGATTTAACAGTTCATTTTACATTACAGAATTTGCAACCAGAATCTCTTCTGTTATAATTTAGTTATAGGGAATACCTCAAAATTCCCTTCTAAACCAATCAGTATTTTCTGAGTAATAAATATGTCTGTCATCATTGTCGTGAATGAATTTTGCAAGACTTTGCTATGAAATTTTCTGCTTGCTTTTAAGTATCTAGAAAACATCCACACTTTCTAAGACACACATTTTAAACCTGTGGCTTCCCAATCCCATCAAGTATTTTGAGAGGTGACTGCTGTATAATATCTGCAATATCTACATCATCTGCAACGTGTATTTTATGCAGATATGCTGATGAAATCCAGGGCCAGGAGTTGGACTGGATGGTCCTGATGGGTCCCTTCCAACTCAGCATATTCTACAATTCTCTGCAAACTTTTTCTTAGCTCCAGCCCCACCTGTGCTAAGGTACAGCTGCACAGAGGAAATACACACAGGCATTCAGAGCTCATGTGAAATGCTCAGATTTTCTGAAGGGTGCAGGCTGGATGCTCAGGCATAGCTGAATTCCTGCTTTCTTCTCCTGGAGCTGATGTCTGTGGAGTGCTGCAGCTGCCTTTGGTCCCACATCCCTCTGTGCTGGGCACTGAGTGCAGCGAGAGGCAGGAGAGCACAGGGGACTGAGAGTCTCCTGGGCCTCCTTTTGCATTGTCTCCACCCTCTCTCTCCACTCCCAGGGCAGGAAAGGTGACCTGGGGTCTCAGGAGCAAGCATTCCCATTCCTTAGACCCCCTGACTAGGTGTTTGCCTAATTATAAATGAGTTAAGCTAACAAAGTCCCTCTCACCTGCTGGCATGATGAGGGATGTGGAGAAATGTGCCTTCCACTTAACATCTCGTAGTGATAAACAGTTTCCATTCACTATTTTAGGCATCTGCAGGCTTTGGCTGACTCTGCAGTGCTCACTTGCATGCCATGAGACATCCATTACATGTGGTAATTTGAGTTTCTTTTCGTGCACTCTCATTTGCTGGAAATGGGTATGGCTGACAAAACGCCAGCAGGTCAGGATGTCTTACCCTAAAAGAGCCTCAGCTTGGGTCCTCTAATGTCATATGGAGTTACCCAGGGCTTAAAGAAGGCTTTTGGGGAGTGGTTGTGGTTGTGGACCAAATGGAAAGTAGATATGTTTTTTGAGTAAAGGGGCTGCACTGGCACCAGAACTGAAATAAACTTTCTACAAATTAATTTAATTTGGTAGTGATAAGGTCATTAAACACCGGAGTGGGGAGGTTCTGGAGCAACTTTCCATTCAGAGGAGTGGGGACAAGAAACCAAATTATTTTTAAGATGGAACTTGTCATTTATGGAGTGTTTGTGTTATGTGGCTGCCTATGAGAGCAGGGAATTGTGTTTGATGACCCAGGAGGTCCCTTCCAGTCTTACTTCCTCTGCATATGCAGTGAAAATAAATAAAGCTTCTTGTGTGCTTCACCGGGTGCAAAATCCTTTCTGTAATAACCCTAGGCACCTAGCTGGAAATAATTAGTGGAATTGCCAGTTATAATGTGAAGATACAGAAAGCTGAAGTGACTGAAGGAGCAATGTGCAGAATCTTTCGCTCTCTGGATTTGGGTGGCTAAATTGTCTGTGATGCACTTCCTTGAAAGGGTAGTTGCTATTAAAACAATTTGCTTTATGTCCTTTGCTTGCATTTCCAACAGCACACTCTGTATGGGACCATGTATTTCCTCTTCTCCTGTGCTGTACCTCTGTGCATTTGCAGCTCTCCATCCCATGCTTCTATGCTGTATATTTGAATAATTGGCAGTAGAAACTGCTGGCATTTACTTAATATCCAGAATTAGGTTGTACAAAATTTCCTTCTCTACTAAGGAAGCACAAACTCCCTGCTGTAGCAGCAGTCAGTGGTTCCCAAGTGACCTTCTGCTCCTCAATGCTCAGATCATCCTGAGGTCACTGGGGCTGCTGCCTGCATTTCTGACCGGATCAGGCCCAGCAAAGCAACACTGCTGGAAATCCAAATATGCTCTACAAGGCATCATCAAAATACTAACCATAAATCACAGGTCTGTGTGCTGTGCTACAAATCCTGTGATTCAGTGTGTCAAAAAGCAACTATTAGGCTTCCAGCTTGGGATAAAATAATCACATGAAAATAGGTGGATCTGTCAAGTTGCTAAAAGATAATGCTGAAATATGCAGCAATCTGCTCAGCAATAAGGCTGTCAAAGATGGTAAATATTAGTCTAGAAAATGGGAAAATAGACATTTTTTTACATTAGTGCTTGTGAAAATAACTTGTATTTGACTTTGCATTTTAATATTTGCATCTTTAACCCACGCTGGAAGGTTAGACCCCAAAAAAAAAAGAAAAAAGAAATTACGTTAAAAAGAAACACAAAATATAAACAAAGGGAAAAAACTCTAACTCTAAATGCCAACTCTAAATCCCTGCTGTATGACCTTGCAGAAGAAAAATACAAAACAATGGTTTGTATTAAGAAAAAGAAATTTACTTAGGCAAATCCAGTTGTTGTTTAAACAAATCTTTAAGGTTCATTTACAGTACAAAATCCTAATGGCCCTAGAGACTTGAGAAGAAGGAATGAAAAGTTTCAGTTTCTTTCTACAAAATTGCAAAGTCACCTTTTCCATTATCGATTGCTAGGAGTCTCCCCAGTGCACCTAGCAGCCTAAGATAATTAAAACACATTGACTTGTGATGGGGAAGGGGGGCTGGTCACAGCACATTTGGACAATTCCATACTCAAACTGTGAGCAATATGCAAACACAAACCCTACATGTTCCATTTTCAGGGATTATGAGGTAATCTGCTGGAAAAACGATGTCTCTGCTTTTAGGATTGCTGATGATTGATCAGTCTCACAAAGGAACTTTAATGGGGCAGCATTGCTTGGAGTGCAAGAAGTTGTTTTCAATCCACCGCAGACATTCACATTCCTCAACCTTTTAGACATATGGCTTAGATAGGAAGGAGCTTATTGTCCCCTTTAACTTCTCAAAGATCATTAGAAAGCGCTGCTGTGCTGGGCTGTGCTTTGCTGTGGCTGAGCAGAGGCAAACCTGTGCGATGCCATGTAGGCGTAGCTGGTTGTGCTTCCTGGAGTTAAGGTTTGTTTCTGCTGAGCTGAGCTTGGCCAGGCTCAGGTAGGCTTGGCTGCTGCTGTGGGATGAATTGGAGACTTTGTCAGCAGAAATAATTGAGCTGCTTCTTGCAAGGAGATTGCATTCTTAATTGTTGGCTGGAAAGCTCTCACACTTCTGTGTTTCAGAGCAGATATTTTGTCTAGAAGGCTGTTCCGTCCATGGGGATGAATCTTTGTTGTTATTCTCTTGAGAATCCAGCTAAATCTGCTCATGTTACTCAGTATGATTCTAATTGCATGTGCTTCGTTAGAGGCTGAACAGGCTTTTAAGTGAGAAGACCTCACTTTTCCTGGAGCTGCCCCAGCTCAGGGGTACATTGAGAGCCACAGCTGCTCCCTGGTCCTGGTGAGGCACCTGAGCTAAAGTGGGCACTGCCGCACTGCTGTAGTGCTTCTGCTGGGGCACTGAGACAGGGAAACTCCCAAAAAATAAATAGGCAGCAAGGTCTGGAGCTCAGGACAGACACTTTGGTGGGCAGAGGATGCTGGAAGCCAAAATAAGGAGTTCTGAGGTGAGGAGTGCCTTAGAGTGGCTGGAGGAAGGCTGGAGGCACGGGGGTGCCTGTGAGTTTAATCCAGCAGGGTCCATAAGCACTGGTGTGGGTGCGTGGGGCAGCAGCAGCTGGGATCAGAGTACTTAGGACTCCTGTCTCTGGGAATTACCCAGCTGGTGATATTCCCAGGATAGCAAAAAGGGATGCTTCATAGCATTATGCATGCACAGTGCTGTGATGTCTGCTTGAAGAAGCCAAATTAAGCTTAACTGGACTTGACTTTGCAAACTGAATAATCTTTTACAACACTGTTTTGCATGCAAGAGAGATATGTAAGCCTAGTTTCAGCTGGGTTTCTGGGTGGTTCAGTGCAGATGATTTATTTAAACAGTGCTCTTTCATCTCCCCTGCATTGGAATTCACTGCTCCCCCCAGTGAGCCCCCAGTCAGAGCAGTTTGTCCTTCTACCTCTTACCAGCCACACTGTGATCCAAGCTAGTATTCCTGCTGTAAATAAGTTTTATGTGATAGATGTGGTTGTAACGTGAGCTCCCGAATTTCTTTCTGTGTATTTGTGGCAAACAGCGCTGCTGGTATATGGCATTCTTAGTCTGTGGCAGATGTCCACCTATGTGCTCTCTACAGATGCTGCTGACAGCTTAACAACTGATGTAGTCTAAAGATAATTAAATATTAAGTCTTGAATAGGCTCTAGTATCCTATCAGTAATTGAACTACCATCATATATTTGCCAGTGTTTACTGCTGTGTGCTAAGCCAGATGCATTTCATCATTTTGATCCTTTTCACACAGCTTTTCTCCTATAATGCAGCTTCCTGTAAGCAGTTGTGTTAAGTAGCAGCCCTCCATACTTTCCATCTGGCTTTGCCCTAAGAAAAAGCTCCATGCAATAAACGCATCTCTGTTTTGAAAACAAGGGAGAGCAGTTGCAGAGACATTCTGTAGTCACCTATTGGAAAAAAATCTGTCCAGGGTACTCCTAATTCCTTTAGGGTTTCATGGCTGCTACTTGCTACCCTCTCTCCTTTAATTATCCAGTGTGTTTCCTCACCCTGACTCTTTTCCCTCGCACACTGTATGTAGCTATGTATATTGTTGCAGGATTGTAAGATCCTGCATGGTTTCCTGGAACTGTTCTACACAAAAACCCACGGCCTTGCTTTTGCCAGAACCATACAAATTTTGCAACGTGTCAGTTTTAGGGGCCTGCTTAAATTGCTCCCAAGATTGCCTTGCTGGGGAAAAGGGACAAGGGGAAGGCAATAGATACAGAATATCAGCTAAAGTCTGGAGTTTTTTTCTTTTTCATTTTTTTGTCCTTTTTGCCTTGAGGGGCAGAGCTCTGTTCTGCTGGTTCTTTGCCCCATCCACTGGACAGCAGTGTCCAATAGTGTGCATTCATTATTCACTATAAATTGAAAAGTTATTCTAATTAGTGCTGTAATCCCCCTGCTGCTTTGGATCAGATGTCTTCTAGTGTAAACAAAAACCCATCAGACTTGAAGAAGTGGGTCAGATCAAGAGACCACAGTGCATTATAGCCTAATCCAGTGGAATTGGTTCTAAAATGGTGGCTCTTGGTGGGGGAAGGGGACACTGGGCTGCAGCCTACACTGTAAAAATGTCACTGTATTGGAAGAGTGTAAAAAATGTTTGTTGGTGTCATGTTTTTTATTTCAGGGCATGTGCTGCATTTGCACAAGGAAATCCATGTCTTTCATGTGCTTTGCCTGTCAGTGCTGCACAAAAAACTGAGTGAAATATCCTTTCAAAAGTCCATTTGCAGAGCAATGAAATGAAACCATCTTAATCTAACAGTATGTAAAAGTGTATAAATTTGGCAGTGACATATGGATGTATAATTGTACAGCTTATGTACTGCATTAATGAGGTATAAAACTTGTCTCAGAAATGCAGCTATGCAGTGCCTTTCATTCCACAAATCCATCAGAACAGCATATCAGTGAAAGCATATTCTCCCCACAGCGCTTGGAAGACATTTGTTGAGCATTAACCCCAGTTGTCACATGGTCCAGGGAGTCACTGCGAGGCCTGAGAGTGCTGCATATGCCCTGCTTGGACTCACTGTCACTGCACTAGGAGCTGCTGCGGTTGAATATTTCTGCCAAATGTCAGACTCCCGGCTGGGAAGGACCATAAGGATGGGGGAAGTTGGGTGCAGGCTCTGCTATCTCTGCACTTCTGGTGTGGAAGGAATTTGGAGGGGGTGCTGGGGCAGGCATGAGCACAGGGGAGCCCAAAGCACCCAGAGAGAATCCAAAAATGTAGGGATTTTGTTCTGCTGGAGGTGAGAATTCTTAGGAGAGTGATCTGTAGGTCTCCAGACTGTTTGCACAGCTCAGCTCTGCACCTGAGGGAGCTTTGCACACTCTGTGTGCTCACAGTCCCGTGGGGATGGGAGACAGAGAACAGCCCAGGGCTGAGTGGGGAGGATTCATTTTTCTGTAGGAAGCTGGAATTCCAAGCTCAGGGAAACGAGCCACATACACCTGGAAGGTGTGCAGAGGTAAACTGGGGGCATGCAAGGCTCTCACTTAAGCTCAGAACTGTGGACAGATGGGCAGACCAGTAAGAAAAACTCAAGGTTGTAAGAAGTTTGAAAATAAACTTTCCATCTTGTCTGAGTAGTTTATGAAAAACAAACAAACAAAGCAAACCCAAACCAAACAAACACATATGAAACCAAAACAAAAAAACTACAAAACATAAAAAAACTCCACCCAATACTCCACACCTCCTTGTTGCATTTCTTAGTAAGTAACTTCAGCCAAATTTTATTTGTACATTAATTAATGGCTTACCTAAATGCAATGGAATGCCTTTCCAAAGCTGATCAGGGGTTTATTTTGCACTTGATCAGAGTGAAGTAGGTAATCTGAGCCTTTTCATCTCGGTACTCATCTGAGCTGAAGAGAGATCTGTTAATTATAGCCTTCCCTCAATATGGATTTTCTTTCTTTCTCTGTGTGTGTGCGTGGAATCAGTGTTTTAACAAAGCAAATAAGTAAGTTTGTGTTAAGGGCTCTGTGGCAGCGCTGGATTTGCAGACACAGAATGCAAACCTCTTGCTTTTTGTATTCTGTCTCTTCTGTGGATGAGAGAGCTGTCTAGAAGAAGAAAGAGCAGTTTTGCACCTGATTTGCCAGTGTTCTAAGTCCTGTGTGAAGTTGAGAAACCTGGCATTGTTTTTTCCAAGCTTCTGGTTGAGAGAATGGATTGCAGAGGTTATATCAGCCCAGGGTATCAGGATGATTGAATGTGTCGTATGTTAGCTTTTGTGTTGTCCTTGTGGCCTCTGAGAGATGTATGAGTAGTAAGAGAATTGAGGAATGCCATAAATAACCCCATTTTCAAATGGGTCCCGAGTAAAACTTTAGTTCAAATACATATCTAGGAGCATATCTGCTCCATTGTAGATATCAGAATCAACATGATCTGTCCTCTAAGTAGGCAATGATTATCACAGTACAGAGAGGATGTGCAGATGTTACGGAAAAAAAAAAAAAAGGAATAAGAGGAAACGTGAACATCCCTATCATTAAAAATCTCAAAAAACCCAGTGGTGATCAAACTAGAGGGACCTAAAGAAGTTCATCTTTCCACAAATAAAAGCAAAACTATAGAAAATATTTGTAAGCATCTGCTCAAGATAATGGGAGACTTGGAAAGGAGATTGAAGTGATAGAACAAGCAGGTGAAAAGTAGTGCATGGATGATTCTAAAATTGCCTACAGGATTTAGAAGTTTATCACTATAATAACTTTTCCACAGTGGACTAACTAAAAACAAATTGAGAATTTTATTGATGTAGTTTGAGAAAATGATCGAAATGCTGTAAAACTCTGTTATAACAACTTGGAGTTTAGATTAATGATTTAACTATCTTTTGCACATTTTCAGATAGTGTACTTAAACCAAACTCTGTAAAAAACCCAGATTTTATGAGTAATCCTAGTAACAGTGCATTTTACTAGGTGGTATTGTATATAAATAAATGTATTTCCCTTCCAGTACAGGTACTTTAAATGCTAAGATTCATTTCTACATTCCTTGGTTTATTTATTGTAATTTTACACTTCTGAAAAGTTGCTTGAAATCTCTTACAGTAAGTGCCTGGACATATTTCTTAGTTTTTAATTTCAGTAAAATGATTCCATTGTTTATGTCAAGAGGATTAAAGAAAATCATATTCCACTGCTCATTTTTTCCCTTACAGCTGGATTACTGAGAGAAATCATCACCTTTAGGGAAAAAGTTTACAGAGTGTTTTCTCAAGCACTAGGGTCATGTCTTTTGGTTTGAAAATTCAAATTAAGTGAATTTCAGGCCATGTCAAATTTAACCCTGAGAATGGCAGGTGTCCAATAGATGAAAGTAACACATGGAGCCTGTCTCAACCACAGAGGCACCTCAGTGGTGAATTATGGTTTCATCCTTTCCAGATAATCAGATCAGGGTCAGCTAGCAATAGCATTAATTCTTGCCACCTCAAGATTTATTTGCTTAAATATGGTATACAAGATATGATGGATATTGTAATAAAATACAACCTATATAACTTTTTTTTTTTTTTTTTTTTTTAACTGTAAGGATAATCAAATACTAGAACAGGTTCCCTTGAAAGTTTTTGGATTCTCCATGCATAGAATGAATCAAGTCTCAACTGGACACAGCTCTGAGCAACCTGCCGTGGTTGGACTAGACGATCTCCATAGGTCCTGTTCAACCTCAGCCTTTCCTTGAATTTATATTTGCAACAGGCTTACTGTGATTTTGATAGACTGGGATTTTCCATGCCAATTTGCATCCTGAAGTGCATTTTTATGACAAAGTTTCAAGTACCATTAAGAGGTTTAGAGTGGAAGGGCTGACAGAACCTTTCCTACAGTGGTACAGATGTGTCACTATTATATACAGCAAGAGCCTGGAATAAGGTCTGGAGTTAGGGATTGATCTGTAACTCCTGCATGACAAAGCATTAGCAATGCTTTGTAATTAGCAATTATCAGTAGGAGTCTCCTACAATTTTCTACATCATATAGCCCTTTAATATCTGCTTTGAATTCCCTCTTAAATTAGCAGAGCATCTATTTCATACAGAGCATCTGTTTCATAATGTATTTGATCTCATTTTCTTATGCTTTCAAAAAGTATGAAAAGAACCAGCTGCACCTACTTTTATTTTTGTGATTCTAGGATTGCATTTTATTATTTGTACCACGATGAATTCTGCTTTTGCAGAGACTGTCCTCTATGTAGTGTATCTGCTATTTCAAACTCTAATCACGCTTAATTTTTGAACTTAGGTTGGTTTTATTTTTTCCTCTTTAATGTCATACTGGTTGGGGTTTGGAAGCAGGAAAGTATTGCAGAGACAGATGTTCAAACCTGGTGAACATTTTCCCCTTCCTCTCCCATTTGGGATCTGCTGCTGCATTTGAAGAATAAGGAGGAAAGTTGGTGTTGTTCCTCCGTGTTCCATCTTGGAGATGGTTTCATTTCTGCCCTGAGAAAGTGATTTGACGTTACCTGAGTGTTACTGAATGGACATAATTCTGCAAGTTGCACTGTACTCCTTTCCCATTAATTTTATCAGCAGTTGGGACCACTCAGGGCTTCGAAGCCAAATTATGCAAAGCCTGTTGGGAACCTTTCTGCAGGAGGAGAAGTATTGTAAGGAATCCAACCTGTTTACTCTTTGACTCGGGGCAAGTGGACAGAACAGGCACTTGGAGAGGGACTGAGCAGAAAAGGAAAGGTTCCTTGATTTAAGATTGTGAAAACAAACTTGGCCTTCTCGTAGGCACCTGAGAATTTAGTCTTCAAACAAAGGACAAACATCTGCCAGTGAAAACAAGATTAACTTGCTGCTTGTGATTTTTTTCTTTTTAAAGTAGAAGACTCTGTTGTGATGGACAAGTCTAGAAAAGTCAAAGAAGGTTGTTGGGAAGGTGTGTAACTAAGGAAGACATTTCATTTCTAATTTGCAGTTGGGAAAAGGAGGCTCTGCTTTGTGCCATGGCTTTAGGCTGTAGTTCGCTGCCCCTGTGCTTAGGGGTTGCTCCCTCTGGCCCACAGGGATTTGACAGCAGGGATTTAAACCAAACCTGCTCCTGTTTGAGCTGGTCTGGGACCTGGAATCTGCTAAAATCTGTGCCCATCAGTCCAAAAATAATGTTCTGGTTATAGGGCTTTTTAAAACGATACTCCTTGGAGTATATTGTTATGAATAGTTCACCTCCTGGAGTCATCACCCCAATTTCCTGCAGAACAGGCTTTTTCCAAACATACACCCTTAGAGATAGCATCATTTTACTTTTGCTGATCAGGTTGGCAATTAAGCAGTGCTCTTAGAAGCAGATATGTCTGTGTGTGAATGTATTTATATATATCACATATCTGTTCTCACCATGAAATATGTGTTTTTTAATGACAGACAAAACAAACTTGCCTCTTTAATATTTTAATTAAATACATGTATGTTTGCAATCTATATTTAAGTATTTCCTGCTTGTGTTGGGTCCTCCTTGATCACTATCATTGGTGAATAATTTATTTCATCATGAAATCAATCTGTTTAGGTTGATTTTTTAAAATTATGTATTTTACTACTTTTAGTTGTCTCTGACAAGGAAGCTTGCTGTATATTTTTATTAATCGCAGGCTGAAAATATAACAGTGTTTTTTATATCTGTTTTATGTTTTAATTGTGTGTAATCTATGAAGCATGCTATATCAAAAATAAACAAAGCAGCTTAGGAGGCAAATAAGGATAAGATTCTGTGGTAACTGCTAAATTAATCTCAAAATGCATCTTCTTTCTGATGAAGTTTGTAGGTAAAAGAAATGCCACTGCCAGTATGTCAGATTTCATTGGCTGAGACAGTGTGTGGGGAAATTCTGATAAAAGCCAAGGGGACTATTTTTTTTCCCTCCTGATTAGTAGAGAAAAACACCTTTTATTTTCTTTGCAGCTATCTGCTCTTAAATTTTAGTGCCAGCTATTGTAACAATCTGTTATGTCTGTTCAGGAATATTTCTCAGCTTGTTTAAACTGAACTGCACTTTGGAGTCCTATCTGTGTTACCCCAGAAGGTTCCTGTGAGCGCAGGGCAGAGCTGCAGAATGGAAACCAGCTGGGCAGTAGTGCTCCTCTCCAGTCTCTCAGATTTTCTGTGGTGCATCTCCGCAGTGACTGAGGATTTAGTGCTCTCTAGATTGTCTGGGTTCTTATAAGCATATCTGATAAATTGCTCACTATAGAAATGCGTGAAAATTTGCAGTATCTCTGCAAATGACATGAGTATCAGGAGTGGCAGATAATTTATTTGGTATGGTTGTTAACTGGACATGAAGTCGGTATGAGCAATAACCAGAGCAGTTTCTTGTCTCTGACGGTGAAATACTGACTTTAAACCTCATCAGGCCCAAGGTTTCTGCCTACAATGCTCTGTAAAAACTAATTATTAAATATTCTGTGGGACCTCTGGAAGCTGTGCCGGTCAGACATAAAGCTGAGTTTTCTTTCATTCTCCATGAATAGCTTAACTCTGTGTGATTGTGGGGAAGGGGGCTGAACAATCCTATCTGCTGGATTGCCCCCGTGAAGAAAGCCGTGCCCACCTGGGTGCCCCGAGAGCAGCGAGTGGCTCCTGCTGCTGGACTGATGTGGCTCCCACTGGGGATGTTCCCACATTCCCAAATTCTGAGCATTCCCAGACTCCTCTGCTCCCAGTTACAGCCCTGTCTCACATCTGCTCCATGGGGTGTGTGGGTCTGGAGGTGAAGGTTTTGCAGCTGGTGGTGTGTGCACCCTTGAGAAATCCTTTTAAGTTGTGCCAGCGTTGCACCATTGTCATTTGGCTGAAGCATTTTGAGTCCTCTTCAGTCCTCTCATTGTTTACTGAACTTGGAACCTGCTTCCCCGCATTTAAAGGTCCTGTGGGTCCTGTTGGAGAGTGAGCATGCCTGCTAGAGCATTGCTGAGCTCCTGTTGATGAGACACAAAGTGAGATGCACGTGTAATTGATACAGAAGAAAACAAAGCAAAGTGCAGAACCCCACGTGGGAATGGATGTTGGTTTGCTTTTTGTCAGAGATTTACAGCTCCCTTTTACTTAACTGTCGCAATTAAAATATAAGTTACCGTCAAATATACTTTATTTGTCAATGGAAATTGAATTCTCTCTGGGGCAGTGAGAAACTTTGTTCTTTAAAGTCCAGCAAAGCTTGCACTTTTGGGGCTGTATTAGCCTGGAGGAAAAACATTGTCATTCAGAAGTCAATTCTGCTCACCCATTAGGAAAGCCCATTCACACTAATGGCTCCACAGTCAATCAGTGACAAAGACCTACAGGAAAACGTACTAGTTTCACTGTTCACTGATCTTGCAATTTGATCAATATTATTTTGAATGAATCTTTTTTTACTTCATCTGTAACATCTCTTTTTACGGCCTGACTGAGTGTGCACCATAAAACTGTTCTGCAGATATTGCTAAAAGAACCAGCCATGTCTTTTACAGGTCGAAGTCCACAGCAGAGGCTCAAGTTCATTCAGCCACATGGTTTTATCTGTTTTCAAATGAGCTCCTATTATTCTCTGGTACCCTGAGGGAGTAATAATTGCGATCTCCTTGCTGACTCTGAGATGTTGCTGTTCTCTCTAGCAGAATTTCTCACCATGTACTACAGCTTTCTGTTTGCTTCCAAAGTGTTAGGGAAGCTTTCAGGCTTTTAAATTTTGCTGTCGTGCTCACAGAGTTACAAAAATAGACGAATGACTCTGAGTTTAACTTCTCTCTGTTACAGGTGGTCTGTGCCTGTGGCTTTGGGGTCCATATCCTCCCCCAGGGAGGGACCATGGGCAGAGAGCTCTCTGCAGAGCCTGTGCAAGGATGGCTTGATTTCTGTGCTCACCTGTGTCTGAAGGGGTCATTGAGCTGCTAAGAGCCCATGGGATCTGCATGGCTGCCACTTGGTTGCTCCTGTGAAGAACAGCTTCTTCCAGGGTTTCATCTCTCTGCTTTTCACCACTGCAGCTAAACACAAGCTACATTCCCAAGGAAAAGGTAAGAGTCTTGAATTAAAATACCTGTGATTCTGTGAGTCAGTTGTGGTTCTATCCAGAGAGTGAATCAAGTGTAATATTTATTAAGGAGTGCAGTGCAGATCAGAGGCTTGTAGCAGAACAGTTTATTTATTTTCAGTGAGTCTTTCATTTCATAGGACTTGTGACTTCCTGTAAATTGTGTATGACCCAGCAAGAAAAGTATTTCTGCCCAGGGTAGGAAATTAATGGATCTGTTATGCTAAAATTTCAATTGAGGAGGAGTGCTAGAGATGACCAGATAATCTGGTTCAGATCTTACTCTTCTGCTACAATTAAATGGTTTGTAAAGTGTTTAGAATGTGTCAAATTAAGTACAGTATAGAGGAAACCATGTCTGGAAGACACCCTATAGCTATATGGAAAGTGATTGGGTGCCTTCAACAAGTGAGAAAGTGGCACAGGGAGAAGGTCGCTGTTACAGCACAAGTGTGGGTAGAGGCAACAAAACACGTCTGGATGTTGGCACAGAGTTTTGTAGGGATTTTGTAACAAAGATTAATTATGTTTTTGGGATACTGGGATCAAGAAATGTCCACAAGCCACATAGTCTGAAAGCAGAGAGGAGAATTGCTGTTAGTTCTAAGCAGAATATAAAAATGAAGCAATTACTGTAAGAAAGGGTTAATACAGTCTGGCTGGGAAAAGACCCCAAACCTGTGAGATTGCTGCTGCAGAAAAAGTAAGAGAAAGATATGGTCTGGGTCAAGTAGGATTGAAAATTTCCTGGATTTCACTCTTCTGGTCCAGAATTTTTCATTGACTTGCTGCCTAGTTTTCCTGTCTGTAAAATGGTGTAGAATTAATGCCTGTCTTCTGAGGTGCTAAGTATCTTACCCTAGAAAATTAATTAGATTCATATGCTTAATAGCAAGCATAAGTTGCTTCTCACCACTACATGTAAGTAACTTTTCAGAGATGCCAGTAGGTTGTATCTCCCAAAATGTGCCTATTCCTTCCTGGGGTCATGACCAAAATGTTCAGCGTATCTTACCAATTGACCCTTAGCAGAACTAACTCCTAAATTCAGATACTATAAATAGCAAAATTATGGAAAAGTAAGAGTGTAATTCTGAGAGAATTAAAACTCATCATTAGAATAACTCTTGTATGTTACTCTTCGTTAGTTACAGACCATCATCAGAAGGGCCATTTTTTATCTAACACTGGTTGTGATGTATCTGCATTTTAAAAAATTATCAGTGGGTTTTCAACAGAGATGTCCTGAAATTTTTTATTTTCTGAGTCTCCTAGCAATATAGTTCCATTATAAACTGCAGGTATTAAGAATAGAAAGTAATTTGTTTGAAGAGCATTTAATAGAATAAATGGTAGAAGTAAATTTCTAGTTCATATAACTTCTACCACGAAAGAAGAGGTAGAGCCAAAAGTGCAATTTTTTTAATGTATAAATTTTTTTTATGCATAGGTTATATTTACTTTTTTTAATCACATAGGAGAGTGAAAGCAAGCTTTGCAAAACCACAGACAAGATGTTCAACCATTTATAGACTTGCATTGTCAGCACACACTGTTTTGCAGTCGGTTGTTACTTGTCTCCTACACTTGAAAACAGAGGCTTGGTGTTCTTTCCCCCTCTGCTCTTCCCAAGCTGCACAGCTAATTACACATATTAATACAGTGGGATCTGCTTAAAAATGATGGCATGAAATTTAAGAAAAAAGCAAGTGTCCCTAACATGTCAATAAAATTAAATGACATCCTTCCCCTTCTAGCTTTTCTTAAGCTCAGGATTTCCTGTGTTCTTTCAGCAGTGCTTTTAATGGGCTTTGAGCTCATCAGGTTATTGCGTTGGGGATAATCTCCATATGGTGAAGGTCCTGCCAGCCCTACCAGAAGGGCATTGCTATTCCTCAGTAGCTTGGAGATTTTGAACAGAATAGTGGGCAATGAATTTTAGAAATTACAAGCATAATCAAGTCCCTGTTTGCAAAACGATGAACTTTTTCACAATTAAGGGCATTGCTTGCAGTGTATCATCATTTTTGAAGCTATTTTCAGAGCACGTACTCTCTTTGTCAAAATGAATCCTCCTGGGGATAATGTATTAAATGAGGGTGAAAATGGGTACCTTCAGCGTGAGTGCGCTGGAATTAAATTCATAACACATTACCACAATTGTAAAGATATTGCTGAAGAAGTTTTTATCATTTTGTATTTGAGGAGTATTTAAAAAAGTATAATTGAACCAACAACCATGGCATGATTTTAGGAATGTGTGAGAACCAAAGGTCTGATTTCATTCATCCGAAAGGATTTTACCCAAATCCCTGAAGGCCTAATGAATTAATGTCTGCCCAAATCATGTTATAATGAGCCATAAATTATTTATAATGTTTTTTGTGGAAGGGAAACCTCTTTAAACTTCAGGGGTTTGTACCACTATTTAGAAAAGTTCTTTTTTAAAATTGATACATGGAATGCTCCCCACATTTATCTTCAGTTTCATTCATTAGTTCCGCAGCGTCAACTTGTTGGTATTAGTGAGCTATTCATAGTCTGACTATTAAATTTCTGTTGCTTCTTCCTAAATTTTCACTCCTGTAGTGACAAAGGCAGCCTTGGCATGAGCCAAAGCTCTTGAAATCACCAGAGAATTTCCCACTGCTGTAATTGGACACTGCCTCCTTTATGTGGCATTTAGTGGCACCTTTCAATGGAGCTGTTGGCTGAACTGAAGCCATCCCTTAGAAGGAAAAGACAAGAGGCCAGGATGGCATTGCCCAGGCTGGCATTGCCAAAAGCAGCTGGGAGATGCTCAGAGCTGGAACCCCTCGAGGTCACTGTGGCTGCAGAGCTCTGCATTGTCACCGTCAGGTGGGAGGGAGGTGGCACATGGAGTCTGAAACCAGCCCTGTTCCAAGGACTTCAGGGGAAGGGAAACAGAAAAAACACCACGCAAAAAAAGAGGTGTTAAAGTGCTGCTCCACTCATGCATTCATGAGCACTTTTGCACTAACAAGCAGCTCCCTGAGGCTGGAGAGCTGAAATGGGCAGAGGGCAGTGGGTCCAGGCTGGCCTCCCTAAGCCCTGCCTTGAAAACACTGTGGTCTAAAGATTGTGTAGTTCTCAGGATAACCCCTGGATTTTAAAGTTTTACTGTCGTTTCATGCTGTTTACTTTAACCAGTAAAGGTGAACACTATTATGGCCCTCCATATGCACATATTTTTTTCAGTGTGTAGACTCTCTCCCTGTAACTGTGGTACATGGAAACACATTGCTTTGGCAGGCAGTGAAAATCATGGCTAAAAAGAGTACTTCAAAACACCTACTGAACAATCAGAAATCTCCCTTAGACCCCTCTTCTTAACAGAGCTGTAATTTTACAATCTATGAATCTATGATATTAAAATGGAGGTTGGAAACCATAGTATTTCTATGTGGAATGTCAGAATGGTAAAATAAAAATGCTATGCTGAGAACTGAGAATTATCTCAGCTTTCTCAGTCTGGATCCAACTAAATCTATCAAGATAAGTGACAGGTGATTTATCCTAACAAGGAATTGTCTGAGAGGAAAAGAGAACTGAAAGAGAATTGAATTGAGATAGACATGAGTGAGGAGAACAAGACACTTGAATTTCTCAGATGTGTCTAAGCATGTCATTGTATAGACAAGAGCTAAGGGAGCAAAAAGAAATCACTGATCAAGCACAGAGGCAACTACCAAATAGAAACCAGGAAAAAATCTCTGGAGAAACTAATTTAAGTATTCTGGACAAAACTAGATAATGAGGAACGTACCTTAGCACCAATTTATTCCACTGACAGCCTTAAAATGTCACTTGTGTATTTCCTAGAAGCATTTATCATCATACTTTTAAATCATAGCTAATCCAAGTGCAGCTGAGGCACAGTGGCACTGCAGTTAGGGGAGCAAGGCTCGCACAGGAGGCTGGAGATGCTGTGGGGCCCTGCAGCTCATCACTGCTGCTGTCTGCGTTCACTGGAGCCAAGAGCTCTGAGCGCAGGCAATTGGCACCTCCCTCTCCATATTCCTCGTGCTTTTATTTTTGGGGTGGCAATGCCTGCGCAGTCTGGAGCCCAGGGAGCCTTTCTGAGGGAAAAGGCCAGCGTTGGGATATATTTGATTTTTAACTTCTGCTGCTGGAAAAGGAGGTTTTGCCCCAGGAAAGAGCCTGCTGAGCTGATGGTTCAGGTCCCAGTAAAGCAAACGCAGCTTTGCTTTACTGGGACCTCCTGCAAGGCTCAAGGGGGTCCTGTAGGAGGGTGAGGAGCAGAGCAGAGAGGACAAACACAGAACTGCTGCTCCACAGATGCTTGGAGGGAGAGACAAGGGCTGTGTCCCCCCAGGAGCAAACCCCACGGGCTGAAGGGACAGCAGTGCAGGGAGAAGCCACCAGGCCACCTGTCCAGTGGCAGTGGGGACACGGCACTGCCATCAGCACCCGTGGGGCACAGGGATGAGGGAACTGCTGATCCCTGGGTGAGCTGCAGGGCTCTCAGCTGAACTCCACGGAGCTCAGGGGCTTTAGGCATGTGTTTGTCAGCCTGAAATGCATTAGGAAGGGGGATTTAACCATGAGATTTGCTTAGGTTTTCACACTTCCATTTTATGAAAGGCAATGAATATTCTGCTTGTTGAGAGGTTAAATATAAAAGCATGTCTCTGGTGCAGTTGCCATTATTCTATTGCAGTGTACCTTTCTCTTTTTTGAAGTGAAAGATTCATTACTTCAGACCAACTGTTCCTTTTTCCCTTCTTTATCATCTTTTAAATAATCTTTGAAATTCTAGAATAAAAAGATTGGAAGAAGTGTCAGAGCTGAACAGACCCAGGTCCTACACTTGGGTTCCAGCTTGCATAATTAGATCTTCTAAACTTAATTAAATCTTCTCTTAGTGCTGTTCAGACCTGTCTACAGCTTTCCATTTGGTTATATAATAAACCTGTATCATTGTTTAATTACATCAACGATGTTGGTTGGCTGAGCTGAAATCAGGTTGCTTACTTGAAGACACAGCATTTGAAAGCGAGAGAGAGCATTTATTTTCATTTTCTTCACTGTGTGCTTTGATGTGTGTAGCGTTCACCTGTGCCTGTCTGTTCATTGTTTCTAAGTAATTACTGCAATTTAAGATCCATTTAATTATAACTCATTACATTTATTTTATTAATAAGTCAAAACAGTATATATTTCTTGAGACAGTACAATGAATTCTTTTTATGGTAACAAGGGAAATTCTTTTTTCAGTAATGATGGCTACATTCTGGTAATTTATGTAGCCTAATTGGAATATTTCTTGTCACAGTCTTTAAAAATAACTTTTTGGGTGCATTGCCAGTGCATTCTGAAGCCAGTTACTCATACAATTTATCTTATTGATGCCACTCTTCCGTGACTCTATGAGTATTAAAATTTCTGACTGTCATTGTATAGATCCTGTTAAATGTTAAAACCATCTGGGAATGTCTCAATCGATTAGTCTTGTGCAAACATTAAAAGCAGAACAATAGCAGTGAATTCCATCTTCAGCTTATGCTAGAAGTACGGATGCTTTAGTCCTTAAGGAAACTTCCTGAATTTTTTCACAAGTTTAAGTGATTATAAGGAAAGCTGACAGGTTTAGGTCTAGAAGTTGGTGCAAGTATCTATTTAACATTCATACTTAGGAAGTCTGTCTAAGAAATAGCAGTGGTATGCAATTTGTACCCTTCTGCATTGCTTACTGTATCAGGGTATGTTTTGCAAGTTGAAAAGGAAAGAGAAATCCATTTGCTGCCTGGGTAGTTCCATTTTATGTTTACATGTAGTTTACAGTGAAGAAAATGCATTTTTCTTCCCTCTGCAAGAGCTGACTCTTCTATCCATTTGCAGCCTGTGTGTTATCTGCTGAAGCTGGGAGGCAGTAAATACTGCCTGTAAAGTGTAGTTTCTGTACTGAACTATAATAAATACTCAATTCTGATATTTTCCAAGGATCCTGATGTTGAGCAGCTCAGCTGAAGCACAGTAAGCAGCAGCTTGCTTCACACTCGGTTTCCCAATAGATTGTTTTCTTTTGAGGCTAATAATTTATCAGGGTGAGCATCTTCCTAGCTCTCATCCGGAGCGGCTGGCGGTGGTGTCTGGACAGAGGGAGAGCTGGAGTCAGCACACAGACACAAGGCAGGGCAGCTGAGGGGACAGCAGGGGCACAGGACAGCAGGAGAGGCAGGGGCTTCCCTTGCACTGCTTGTCCCACCCTGCCATGGATGTCCCTGGACAAAGGGGTCCTGCGTGGGCACTGCTGCTCCAGATTTGGCTTCACATAGTCATTCCTGATGAACATTTTTGGGCTTGGTTTGTTCATTTTTGAGGGATCTCACTGCAAGCATTACTTAGCTCCAGGTATCCTGTAATCACAGGGGACCTTTATCCAGTTTTCCTTCAGAGAACACTGATTCTGAGATGCATCAATGTCTCTTTACAGACAGCAGGTCTTTTCCCCAGTCCATTGTGTTTATCAGTGTGCCCACAAAGGCTGGACTGGCAGGTCCCTGGGGCCAGAAGAGGATCAGTGGGAGCACAGAGCATCCCCACTCACTGCCTGCACCATTGCATCCCTCAGCTCTGCTGAGCCTGGCTCTGCTTCTGCCCGGAACCAAACTGAAAAACTGCATTTTCAAATGTGGCCATTTAAAGGCACTTTCCGTAAGTTTTGCTCTAAGCACATGGAACAATACCAAGAAGCTTTGCATGGAACATGAAGATATCAAGGAGAGTTCCTGTCCCTTGATCTTCTCACTAGAAAAATAACTATTGTATTAGTCTTTGCTAGTCTTTTTTCCCCTTCCACCTTCCCCCTAATTTCAACCAAAAGTAAAATCCACTTCCAATCAAGAACAGTGTGGCAAATGCCATAAATCACTACTCCATCTGTGGCTCCCTGTGCTGATCCCTGAGTTGAGAAACCACCTGGGGTGAGAGGCTGTGGCCCCTCTGCGTGGAGACAGTGGTGGAAGAGGTTTGCAGCCAGGACAGAAGGGATGTGCCAATGCCAAACCTGAAATGCCCCAAAAAATAGCAGCATGCTGGAATCAGCATGATTTATTTTCTTAAACATGGGATGTTTCTTGCCATGATTGCAGCCGTGTTTCATTAAGAAAGGGCCCTGCAGTTCCTTACCTGTGCTTGACCTGACTCCACCACTCTGTGACAAAATCAGAGCATGTAGTTCGAAATTATAAACCCAAATAATCTGCAGAGACCAAAAGGGATGCCCTATCCAACTGCATATCGTTGCTATCAAAACTTTAAATCACAATGATTCTAAAAGAATTTGAATCGACTTGTAACTTTGTTTTCTAGTCTTATCTAATATTGCCTGCTGGAGAAAATACAGGGAAGCTCTGATAACACACACACGTCCACGGAGCTTGAGCAAAGATCAAGGTAACTGCCGAGTATTTGGCTGGCAATTATTCAAGCCTTAGGACACCATTTTCTTGAAAATACACACAAGGGAGAAATGAAAAATAACCATAATAAATTATTAATTTTAAGGAAATTAATATGCTAGCTGCAAAAATAATCACTCTGAAATGCAAATATGGCTAGAATAGTTTAGCTGGTTAGATATGTTATAATTAAAACTATTTATGGAAGTATTGGTTGTCATGAAAGTTAGCTTTGGATACACAGCTTCTTCTACTTTAATTCTACATGAATTAGGTAAATATAAATTGTGGGGTTTTCCTACAAACATTTTAGGCTCTAATTTTATTTTTATTTTGACCTGAATGCTTTTTCTGTTTATATTTGTAATTCTCCAAGGTATAACTAGTGCTTCATCTGCTATACAAATACACAATTTGCTTATTGCTGAGAAGGAAGCCTTTAAATATTTAACAAAATCATGTTATGGTTGTAGAAACAGAACAGAAAAAAAATTGTAAATCAAAGTGATGACTAATAAGTTTCTAAGAAATGCGTGATGAAATACTTTTTCTCACATGTATGTGCTTTGAGTATAATGGTCCTTTGTACTTCATTTATGCTACAGACTGTAGGTAAAGATCTATTTTTCAGATTAAATATACTTTGAAACCTGAGGGTAACCTTGTTTGTGTCATTGGAAGACAAAGAAGCTACTCTTGGGTGGTAGTTTTATAGATTGTTATCATCTGTGTGACAAACTAGCTGATGATAATTCATTTGATCAGTGTTCTTTGGGAAAAGAGTGTACACTCATCTTTATTTGCTTGAAATCTGACTATTAAAACAGGAAAACTGGTAAAATGTGCTTTGAGTCCTGGGCTCTTCAGTTTCAGAAACGACGAAGTAAAAATGCAAATACCATAAAACTAAAGGCAGAAAAGGGAAGTTTTTCCCAGCAGTGCTCTCAGAACGGGATCTGCTGGCAGTTCACCTGTAGATCTGTTTCATTTCCTGGCACAGCACTTGTTAGAGGGTTCTGGGTGGTGTGTGATTCCTTACCTTGGAAATCACAGTCACCTAAAGGGCTCCTGGAGCACCTGGAGTGCTTATGGACTTGGGCAGATTGACAATTAATCTGACTGAAAGCAGAATAAATATTTCATTTAATGCATAAGAAAGAGTTGAAATGTTTATAAACCTTCAACTTAGTACAAGGAACCTTATTCAGTAATTTCTGTGTTAGAATTCTGTGTGCTTTGATTATGATGCTTATCCAAGTCACTGTTTCTCCAGCTGTGGGGTGTCCCACTTCTTAAAGACTAGAGAAGGATGCCAAAGGAACTGGAAATGAGCAGAAAAAAGCTTTAAAGTGTTCAAAATATTCTACCAACTATCTCAGAGTTTGCAGACAGATGGAAACAGAGCCAAAAGGGGGATGGTATTTTCAGTAAGTCTGAGAAATACTGATGGAAGGAATTCTTAAGCAGCTTCTTTCCTCTTTATATTCAGATTGTTAAACAAGGATATTTGAACTTCTTTCTGTGCATGGAAAAAGAGGAGATCTGATGGATATTTCTATTTTAATTTGAAAGACTATAGTATATCAGGGGAACATGTGAGAGAGAAATATTATGAAAGTGTGTAATTTATTTTTAGCTAACTTACTGTAGTACCTAAAAATGAGTGGAAAAATAATCGTGGCAGTCTCTGAATCACTTTAACACCAACACTGAGACTCACATGCTTTGAAATTGCATATTCTGCCTCATCCACACTCTGCCTCCTTCCTTGTCTGTAGCTGTAATGAATGTCTGGATAGTACCTATTGATGCAGATGATGGTACTGCCACTTTTACCTTTCAGTAACGTCCCCTTTCAGGCTGTGTCTCTGTGTTGATCCTCTGCTTTGCCAAAATTCCTTCCTTTGTATATTTAATACAGGAGATGCCAAACACTTGCCATTTTGCCTGTCTTTCATTTACCTGGCCTTTTTTCATTTGGTTCTTGCAGGTGAATGATTCTGTAAATTACTGGGGGTACAGGGGATAACTGATGTCAGTGAAATGCAAAATTTAGCCTTCCTTGGCTTTGTTTTGAATTACTGTTTTTCATTTTAATTACATTTGTGGCAGACTTCTAGTTAAAATGGATACTCTTTTTTCTTATGTTGTGACAATCTCAGTAATTACTTCTCTGGATTTGTACTTTGGAAAGTCCTGTGTTTGGGTTTCTTTTCTCTCACTGCCTTCGCACATTTCTGGAGCTCATTGCTTCATCAGTGATAAATTTCTACCTCAGATGGGTTTGTTTCTGTCACTTCTGGCTCATTGTGTTGGGGATAGGGGACACAAAAAGTGAACTTTGGGTATATGAGAAGACAGAAATCTGCAGTTTAGTACAGTTAGCCGTTAAAAAAAATCTGGGGGTGGAGGGGCAAGAGAGAGGGATTAGTCTGGAAAGCCTCACAGATTATCCATCTGCCCCTGTAATTCAAACTGGGACTTAGCACAGAAGTAGTGAAGTTGATTGAGTAACTTAATAGTGGCAGAATAATCTCCCTTTTCCAGTGGCACGTGTCTTGGAAACCCTCCCTCACCAACCACCCCCTCCTCTCCAAATGTTTGAATGCTGCTTCCTGTACTTGCCAAATATCAAATTAAACACCTGCACGGTTGTTATGCACAGCTGTATCCATCTGCTGAGCGTGCCACTTGCCATTTGCTTTGATTAAGAGCAGGTTAAGAGACGTTAATTAAAGAAAGTCCGTGACACAGTGAAGCATCCACCTCTTCAGCCTCTTGCCTTGATTATGTTTCTCTGCTTTTCTCCTTGATAAAGACAAGGTATTGACTCCAGAAGGGATACAGTTTAATGATAACAATAGATAATGATTTTTCAGTGTAAATATAGAGCATGCTGAGGCTGAAACACTGTGAACCAGTGGTTCTTCCCAGAGGTGTGGAATGGGGCTGACAAATTTCTTTTGAGGCAGACCCTCTTTGCTGGTTCTGCTGCCATCAACGTAGCACAGTCACATTGTGCTGCCCCTAGGGATAAAGGTGATACTTTTCCTGAAACTTGTGGTTAGGAGAGGGAATATGTTAGGAATTATTCCATGGAAAAACACATAAACCAAGAAAAGATTTCACAGAACTCTGTCATAATGGGCACATTTCCTGCTGGGTGCAAGACAGTACTGCAGAGTTACAGCTCTGAATGGCACAGGAGGGCACTGAGGAGAATGACCCCAGTCTGATCCCAAACAAACATCAGAGCACCCTCTCAGAACATGCTCCTGAGTCGCAAACTTTCTTCCTTCTCATTGCTGTGACTCAGCAGATTTGCATCTTAATAAGGATTAGCTATATTGAAGTCAGCAGTGATCAAATGCATGCAATAATTAATTTAATACAGATATTCTGGTGTAGCACCTTTAGCCCAACTGCAGTCACCAGCCATGGTCTGTAGTTTGCAGCAAGAGGAGAAATCAATGATATGTTTAAACAAAGACAAAATGTATTTTATGTGTGCATGTGTTTATGAAATCAGAGTGGGATGTGGGGGTACATAGTCTAGCTTGCTTTTAACAGCCTGAATTTTACAAACAAATGAGAACAGGATGACAAATTAGTGGCATTAATCTTCAAGTGATTCTGTTTGGTTCTTGGTGGTGATTCTTCTTGAAGGGAAGCCCAGAGAACCTCTCTGGAGTGAAACTGGGGAACTTATAAGCAACTATTACTACACACTTCTGCTATTCAAAAAATGTAAAATAAATTATTCTGGATTGCACCAGAAAGTTGCTGAAAAGTAGTCATGGGTGAAATTAAGCTTCAGTTGTTGTTTTGCTTGTTTGGGAAATATTAGGGAACATCTGTAGCTAGAAGGTATGTCCAGAGTAATTTTCTGGCTTTTTCAGTGCTGTTCATCCTGTTTCTAAAGGCAATAAAGTGGAATAAAGAACTTCAGAAGGGCATTTAAACAGAGCAAGGCTGAACCTTTGCATTGAGACTGTGCTCAGAAAAAAAGGTACAACATATTAATAGAACAAACCTTGCCAGGGTTAGAGAGAAACGACAGACTTACTTTTCATTTGAATGGCAGTCAGTTTTTGAGTTAATGTCATGTAAAGAGAATTTGTAACTTTAGATCTGAAATGTATTTATTTTTACCTCTTTGTCTTACTATATTTACTTTCCAACTTAGCTTGAGTGTCTTCTGAATCTTTTGCTTTTTTTCCTCACATTTTCATATACAGGTCTAGCAGACAGAAGCTCTGAGTGAAAGCAGGAAAGAGCAGGTTTCAAAAGAATCTTCCTCTAAAACATAGGCAATGTGTTGAGACCTATAGCATTTTTATATCTATTAAAATTTTATCTAACCACATCTTGTCCAGAAGTTTGAGACTTATTTTGGGTGTATGAAAGATTGCTTTGTTCAAATCCTGCAATGAGCAGTATAAAGAATGTCAAAATTTTGTTATAAGCATTATCTATGGAGGTTGTAAATGAGCCTTTCCTTGGTGAATCTTGATATCCTCCTAGAGTTTCAAACTGCAGTAAGGCTGTAATAAATGCTGTCTTTCTGACCTTCTCAGCTTATTGAAACAGTGCTTTTCTGAATGCATAATGTTTTTAACATTGATTGGCATTTGGGAATGTGTGGCTTTGTCAAGACTCAAAAAAAAAACCCCAACCAACCCCAAAAAAAACCCCAACTCATTTCATGACAAAAAGAAATGAGGAGAGTTTTTTGTCACTATTTACTTGCCCCTTGGGATACTTGCTAAGCCAAAGAACAAACAGGTTCATGTGCCCACGCTGAACAACACAGAATGGGGGCTGAGGGCCATGTTTCACCTCAGGTATCTCTTACCTTATTGAACACAGGGAATATGTGAGTATTCTCAGATCTCATTCTGACCAAAAGTTTTACTGCAGACATGACTATATTTCTATGTGAGATGACCTGAATGTATGGCCTCGTAAGGACAGGGTTTCAATGAATCTGCCTTTTTCCAGTGAGATGAAACATTTTGCTCCAATTTTCCGTGCTGGTGTTGGTATGGATTCAGTTGTGCTCGAGAGCAGCCAGAGGAGCTGGGGCTGCTCCCAGTGCTGGGCAGCAAATCCAGAGGCACACTGTGTGCTCAGCAGGAGCCCCACTGGAGGCACTCCCATCACCTGCGGTGCCCAGAGGGCTGTTTGGCACAGGAAGCCTCTCTGCCTGGTTCCCTGGCTGGAAATATGCAGCCAGGGTCCAAAATTCTGTGGGAGCATTTCAGATTGCTGTTTGCCAGGTTCTCAGTCACCTTGCTGAAAGGAGAAGCTGATCTCTGAGGTCACTGCTTGCAGCTAGACAGGCTGGGGTTCTTTCGGGAGGGACACTGGATCTTCTTCATGGCAGATGTGGATGGACCTCGTCATTGTTTAGCATTTGTTGCACACCTCAGCTTTCTCAGTAATATGGAGAAAAACTTCCACTGCCACTGCAAATGGCTACAACTGTCAACAAAACAATTTATAAAAAAATGACATCTGCATATCAATCAAGGTGACAAGTTTTACAAAACTGACCTTTGTAAGCCAGAGAGAACCGGGTGAAAGTCACTTTGCATTCTGAATAACACCTATAAAGTGCAGTGCAGGTACTGCAGCCACTTCAACAGTGTGGGCACAAATGATCTGTGGGGTGATTTAGGAGACAACAAGAAAAATCTGCCTGTTCTTTCTATCCGGCCTTAAAGCTCTATAGACTGACCTCAGAACTGAGGTTTAAAAATAATCTGTGATGTTAGCACCTAATAATGTTGTGATGTTACTCTGTTCTTTGAAATCACGTTGGAAGTTTATAGCACTATATAGTGATTTCATATTGATTTAGCATCAAAGATTATCAAAATTGAATTATAGAAAAAAACCAAAGGTTATCAAAATAGAATTATAGAAAAAACCCAACTCCTTTCAGTGAACCAGAGTCTGAATTTGCTGCTTTATCTTACTCCCATCCAGTAGCAAAATCCTGCTTTGGATTTTTGATGGTTTAAATGCTTTCAAAAACAGCGTTAATGATCCAGATTAGGGAAGAAAGCAGTCTAGAATTTATCATAAGGTGCCAATGGGAACCTGCCTAGATAGGGCCAGCAATAGCAAGTTAATTAGGCTGTGCCCAAGGCTGGGACAACTGATGAGGTGAAACTGCAAGCTGCAGTTGGGAGTTTCTGCAATTCATCATCAGCTAACACAGTTGTACTGAGCTGCAGAGAGAATCTCTGCCTGCTCTGAAGCTGTGCTTGGCTGCCTGAGTTGGGCTGACTGAACCTGTGGTTTCTGCAAGGAGCAGTGCAGTGAAGACAAGCTCCAGAATGAGAATCTTTAGTGTTTAGCCCAATTTTTTCTGCCTGTATCATGTTCATTCAAAGTTTGCATCAGAAAATATTTGGGGCTGACATAAATATAGGTGCAGAATTTCAAACTCAGTTATGCTGAGAAAAATGCCATCAGTGTTTTTTCGGTAAACAAATAATGTCAGTTCCTCTCTGCAGTGCAAAGACACATGGTGTCAATAGAAACAATTACTTTGTTGTAATTTAATTTGAAAGGCTACTGGCAGATAAACAGGCAAGCAGTTGAGCATGATTGATGTAAATGGTGGATTGTTTAGGATAGATATTTAGGATATTTATTTAGGATCCGGGCTAAAACCAGGAGGCTTCTTCAATGTGTCTGAGTCTCACATATATATTAAGAAAGACTTGAGTTAGGGAAAGTGACATTTGTTTTCATAAAATGTCTTTATTTATAAAGCCTGAAGCTGAACTGAAATAGGAGCTGGATCCAAAACTAGTAATAACAAATCATTTTCCCAAACTAAATTCAAGCCCTGAGGTTTTTTTCTAATACCCTATCTAGTTTTGTCCTTAACTTTGCTCTGAGATGTCTGGTGCAGGAACCCTAATTTAATCATGTCTAACAATCAGTTTTAACAACAGTGTTACTTCTTCAACTCCTGATAACCCAGGTTTGCTGAGAGATTGTATGACAGGATACCCTCTTATTCCAATAAGCACAACTGCTTTAAATAACTTTAAGACAAGCATGCAAAGGTGAAAGTTCCTGCAAATCCTGTAGTGTTTTGCCAGTGTTATTCTTTCATTGAAAAAGGCAGTGGTTACAATATGTAGATATGTGATCAGTTTTCTTTGAAGAGGTTCAATGAACATAAAAGTTTTGTCCTGAGCCCTAAAGGGCAGTAAACTTTATGGCACATCATGCAGCCAGCCTTCTTCCTGACACCAGCCTAACTATAAACCTAATGTTTTAAAAATGAAGTGCTTATGCAGGTGACCCAGGTGTAAACACAAAAGAACAGAGAGTATGCCTTAGTTCCCAAAATTTACAGGTTAGCCCCACACACTGAGTATTTCACACAGACTGTGCTTTAGCAGTTCCTGGTCATTAAGCATATGGACATTTGTATTTCTTTTAAAATAATTTGATACAGGTAATTTTGGGCAGGCTGTGTTCAGCAGGAGTGGTAATCTTGAAAGCTTATCCTTGGGTAAGTTGAAGTCTGGAGAACTGGGCCATAAGTCATGGAAACGATTGCAAGTCTGCTTTCTTATAACCCTTTGGCAGTCTGGGTTCTTTCTCTGTCTGCAGGGCACAGATTAGGCTGGGGCATGGAGATGCAACTATCACTGTTTCAAAGTGACTTTTGTCTACCATGTCTCCGTTTCCCTTTAAAAATGGAGCATAAAGGCTTTTCTGTGTGAAGAAATCAGGATGAATTTGCTGTGAATTGATGGCATGCCATCTTTTCTGCTCCGTGTACTCCTTCACACAGTCTCCATGGTCATGGTTAAAGCCATTCCCTGTCCCCTGCCTCTCCCAAATAAAATAGTTGTAAGTGATGGAGAGATGTCAGCTAAACCTGAAGGGAACCTGCTGTGGTGGTGTGGAGAGCCACAAACTGCCTTATTTATCCTGGCACGACGTTAATCAGCTGTCCTGCACAATCAGTTCCATGTCACCCTCGTTAACAATTTAATTCTTCCTGTGAAGAGGGGAGGGAGGGGATGATGGATATTTATAGTTCCTTCATTCAGTGCCACCACGAGAAGCCAGGGTGTGCCTTCAGCACGAGCACCAGCACAGGTGTCCAGAACACACTGACTGCAATGGGCTAATGAGGAGCCTCCATGGACTCCATCAATTTATTAATTATATACATAAATAACTCATTTATTGAATCTCTTTTCAGCTTCCAGGGCTTCCTTTTCTTTGCATGAATCTCTAGCTATGCAGATATCTGCATTTCCCTCTTGTCTGCCTCCTGCTTAAAGAGTATTTAGTCATGCAATGAGAAACAATGGTTTAAAAAAAAAAAATCACCTTTTGGAATTACAGCTGTGGGTTCAGTTGAACTTTAGGAGGTGGTGATGTTGCAGGCCAGTTCTCAATTTCAACAAAATTACACCTGCTATTCATAGAGGTAAAGGCTTCCATGTGGGATTAGTTAAAGGGAAACAGAAATAAGTGTCAGATAAGTGGCAAAAACAGTAAAAAAGAGAGGGTAAAATGGAAATACTCAAACAGACTAGCAGAAAACCTTGGACATGCATAAAAAGGCGGCTCTGAAGGCTCATGGAAAAGAGGTGGATGGCAACAGGAGCAGCAGAATCTGAGGCAGAAATGAGAGCGATGGTAGCAGCCGCGACAGGAACAGATGCTGAAATAGCGCCAGCAGAGATATCTCCTCTCTCTGCACATCCAGACCACACATTTAGGGGTGGCCAAATGCGCTGTTAGAGAGCAAACAGAGCATTATGGGCCATTGTACAGATATGTGCTGGGATAAATGGCGCTGTGCAGTGCACGATGGAGCAGGAGCTGTGTGTGTTCAGCAGTCCTGGAGTGAGGCCATCCATGAACAGCAGCTCCTCTGCAGAGGGGCCTCTCTCCCTCCATGTAAGAGGCAGTAATCAAACCACTTCAAAATTCCCAGATAATTTTTTTGTGGTTTTACTCATTATTTTTTAGCTTAGTTCAATCTTTTTTTTCCTTTCTTTTTTTTTTCTTTCTTTTTTTAAATGGAAAAATACAATGGACACCAAATGTGTTTTTCTTAAAGGAAGAATACATTCCTTAATAGATTTCCTGGACTCCAGGATGACTTTCACAATTCCTATTCATTTTCCTCTAGAAAAGTTTCAGTAGTCCTTTAGCTGTTGCAGCTACACATTCTCCCTTTGAATTATTTTGCACTGCAACAACTTGTAATAGCAGAGAACTGTCCTCTTGACCTCTAGGTGTCTTTACTTGTGTTTGAAAAACTTTAATCCTTAGTTGAAAATTAGTAACTACAGTTATGTCAGCTGACTTTGCAGTGGGTTTGCTTTAGGACTGTGCATGTACATACATGTGCATGTGCAGAATCATTAGATTTCCCATCCAGTCCTTATAAGTGTTCACACATTTTAGAGTCTCAATGTTTTGTCTTTATTGGGGAAAAAAAAATATATCCAAGCCTTTTGTTGCCTTTGAGCACGAAAAAGACGAGAGGGTACTCTATGAATAGACTGTGCGAAATATAAGTTGCTTTAAAGAAAATTTCCTATAGGAACAGGCCTGGATTCAGCAAATTTTGGATGTAAGCATTGCACTTTGGAGGTGGCAGGCTGCAGCAGCAGAGCTCCTGCTCAGAGCCGTGCGTGACTAGTTGGAGCAGCTCCTGTGCCATTAATCAGAGCAGTGTCTGTGCTGGGGGCATCTTCCAGCACTTTCTGCCACTGGCCACGCTCTGACCTTCAGGCACCTCTGCACAGCTCTGCTCCCACTGCTCAATGTGCCTATGAGTTTGCACCCCTGAGTATAACCTAAAAATGTCCAAACAATTAATTGTAATAATAAAGAAATTTCCCCCCGTTCAAAGGCGTCTGTTGGTGCCTTTAACCTTGGAGCTAAATTTTAGATCTAAATTCTAATTTCTAGTAAACTTCGGATTAAAATGGAGATGTTGACACAGCAGAATCGCTGCCATAAAGAGAGCGAGTCACACGCTTTATTGTAACAGCTCTTGATTGCCTAGCAAAGAAATGCATAATGAATAAACATTATTTTAAAGGGCTTGATAGCACAATGAATTTTTCAGTGGGAGAAACAGAAGACAGAGTATTTAAAAATACATGAGTTTCATATTTGATTATAAGTCAAGAAGCAGCAGAAAGAACCAAGAAAATTGATAGCAATGGCAGCAGGCACCAAGCTTTCAGTCTTGAATTAATGAGGTTATTCATAATAGAGAGGGAGTGACATAGTGATTAGTTAATTACTGTGCAGAAACATACAATTAATGCAGAATTGGAATTAGTATACAATGAATTAAAATGCCACATAATGCGTAAACAACAAAACTGAGAAAGAAACCTTGATTGTTGATTGAAGTTGTTATTACAGGAAAAAGTCTGTTGAAATGACAATAGTTTAGCTCTCAACATGTTTCACATGTGTGATCTGATTCCATCCTGTCAATAGGAATGCTGTGGTGGAGTGTGCATCGATTACAGCCGTTTGTGCTTTAGGGCCAAACGAGATTCGTGGGGCCAAGGGGCTGCCAAGGAAGCTGATAAAGTTTGTGTGCACTGGAACAGGAATCTTGTGCAACTTTTGATAAAATGAATGGACATTCAGGCTGATTGTGTAGCAGCTGTCCTGTCATCGCTGGCCGGGACTGCTGAGGCGGAGAGCAGAGCTGCTCCGCCCGTGGATCCCGCAGCCAAAGCCCTCCTGCACAGTCCCACAGCTGTAGGGTGGCTGTTTGCTGTGCACTGAGCAGCTGGTAGGAGGGCAGTGGTGAGGGATGGGTTGGGCTGGGGGTGTCTGTTCTGGGTGACCTCTGTGCACCACAAAGAATAAGGGCAGCGCCAGGTCAGGAGCAAATGGTGTTTACCAAGAGAGTCTCTTTTCCTTCTGAAAGAGGGGAGGTTAGAAAAGGTTCCATTGTGCAAGGGAAGGAAATATCTCAGACTACACCACATCATAACTTAGAGCTACTTTGGGGCTACTCTAAGCTATGTCAGTGAAAAAAGCCTTTTCATTTTCTTTCTCTCTCTCTATTTATCTCCCTACCTATCTTGTGTGTAACAGCAGTCCTGGTGCAGCTGCTGCCCAGCAGCCACCAGCACACTCCAGCTGCTTGGGGCAGCTGCAGGGCCTGGGCTCCCGCTCCCAGCAGCCTGACAGAAGGCTGCAAAACCTCGCTCTGCAGCATCCTGCATTTGGCACAGCATTCCTGCAGCAGTTCGGAGTTTGCAAGTGCACACGTTTTTAACGTAGATTGCAGAAAACTGAGCTGATAGCATTGAAAGATCAAATGTATTCTTTCTTTTTCCATTTAGCAATGTAAATAGGAGTGATGTTTTAGATATAAAATAAGATCTGATTTCTATCCTAAGGAATTAGAAATCTGAACTCGAAAAGTAATTTATAAGAGTGTTGTACATAAAGATATACTTAAGAGAATTTGGTGAAAGAGAAGAATTAGAGTAGGAGCAGTTTTCAGAAGGTGCCTTTATGTGGAAATGTATAGTTATGATGACTGATTTATGTAATTGGATATCTGTTATGGTCTAACTTGTATTGCATTGCTGATACTTTAGTCCAGCTGCATCTGAAAGTCACTGGTAGTGCATTTTCCTGGGACATAGAACTCCACCCTTTAATCTTTTATTTCAGGTGAGAAGTATAGTCAAGTATTATGTCACTTTTATGTCTATACAAAAATATCAGTGGTATGTAGGAATCTAAAAATGTAAATGCTTCTGGACAAAAGCAGGAAAACCAATTAGCTGTGATAATTTTAAGTCTCTGACTGAAAGAAAGCTTTAGTCTTAAGAAATGGTCAAGAGCTAGCAAAAAAAACCAGAAAAAACCAAAAAGCCACATACAAAAAAAACCCCAACAAAACAAAAAACAAAAAACCCCACACCAAAAAACCCTCAGAAATCCTAGCACTCTTCTCTCATGGGTCCAATTCAACAAAGGGCTCAAACACTGTCAGTTTAGTTTGTCAGAAAGATTCTGCCAGACAAGTGAAGCTCTCTGAAAGCCTTTCATTATGTCCCCAGAAGCTGTAAGAGAAGCACTAATTTTTTCCAGGTAATTTCTGAAGAGGACCCTTTACAGTAATAGTGTGTGAGAAGGTCCATATTTAGTAAGTGCTTGAATCTGACCCTATAAGTTGAGGGCAAAAGTCTCACTAAATTTAATCCCCTGGCCTTGGTGATGCTGGGAGCTGTGGCAGAAACGAGACTCCCAGGCTGTGTGTGACTTCTGCATCTTCCTCTCCTCGTCCTTCTTTTCCATAAACTATCATAAAATAAATCTTTTCCACAAAGATTTCAACAAAACAATTTCTTCAGAAATATCTCCCAGCATAAGTTCTGGTTAAAATTCATACTGTGTCACTCAATGTGCCTTTACCAAATTAGAAGAAAATTCAAGTTTATTCAGCTTTATCTCAGGTTTCTGTCTTTTTCTCCTATACCTCTCTCCTACTGCTGTTCCACTGAGAAATTAACTCAGCCTTTCAGAGTGAGAGCCAGGTTGGGAATTACAGGAAAACCTCAGTTACTAGGAAAGGTATTAGTTTATAATAAAGTGCTGATCCTTGAAATGTCATTTTCCAGTTTGAATACAGTAAAATAAACAGCAACAGAAAACCAAGGATTCCATTAATTTAAATGGTTGGCTTGTTAATATTTACAGTATTCTAAGCAACCAAATAACTGTCTCTGCTTGTAGAAGCTCTTGCAGCAATATTTTCATGAAATGTGCACGCTTTTTCACAGATATTAAATGGGTATGAAGTTTCTGAGTACTGTGCTGTGGCAGAGTGTTGCGGAGGCTTGGGTCAATCACACGCAGACCAACATGATCAAGGTGAAAGCCGTTTATTCCAGATCAGAAGGCTACTTATATACATCTTCTACTTCTCTATATCTAAGCAGTAGATTGGTTACTAGCTACTTGTTTACACATCTAAACGAATCTCTTAGAGCCATGGTGAGCTGTCATACAAACGCTGCTTCTGGTGGCTCTGCTAAGCTAATGCTGGATTGTGCACATCTCACTGCCCTGCCTATTAAGAACACCCAAAAGCAGAGGAGGGAAACCTCCCAATGATTTCCAGGCCCAGGCTTCTCTCCCCACCAATAAAGCAAATTATTTGCTCCAAGCATCTCCAAGATGCTTCTGCTGCCAGGGGTAAAGCAGAAGAGCCTGCTGCTCTGCCTGGCCTTTCCGGAGCTCTTCCTGTGTGTGTCACTGCTAGATTCTGTGCACACCAATGTGTTTATCTCACCTCATCTCCCTCTGAGTGCTTTTATTTACATTACAGTACCAGCGTTAGCCCTTACGGAGTGTGGGAAGAGCTGCTTTTCTGGGATAGGTGCAATTTAAAGTAGAACTGGGTGTGATTGTGTTTGCAGTCAGGAAAGTAGTGAAATCTGGATCTGTTGAACACACCTATGCAAAAATGCTGAGCCTGTAAATCTTTTAAATTAATTGTTTTCAAGTATGTTGCTCTTGACCATTGGCTCCCAAACACTGATTATATTTTTCCCCTGAAGTAAAATATAAACAATACCAACAAATCTCAAAAGCTGGGAGGTTTTGTTTGGTTGGGTTTAATTGTTTGCTATTTCCATGGCTGGGTTTCAGCCGAGACCAAAACCCCTAAGAAAGTTAAAGGCTAATTTCAGAGGTCTTGAGTCCAGGATTTACCAACACTGTCACAAGAGGCAAGTGGTATTACAGTCTGCAAGAGAAACTGTCCTTTACAAACACGTGAAAAAACTCTTTCTTTGGTAGCATCACCCTGTGTCCTTTTGAACAATTTCCTGTGCTCCATTCTGAGGAAAAAAAAATTTTATCCTAATTGCAAACTACAAGTAAATTGCTGCAGAGCAGACAGTGAGTAGGGAAGGTTGCTGCTGCAGTCTAACAAGAAAGGCATTATTTTACATCACCTCAGATGCCTTTTTTTGGTACAGCAAAGACCTGCATCATAAAATACAAAATGGTCTGAAGGGTTTGAAACTTTTCAGACCACAAAATGCATTATGCAGCTCCATCAAACCTAAGTAAAGGCTATGCCTTTTTCCACCCTGTATGTGTAGGAATAGAAGCTGGAGTTTACCTCAGAAGGAACATTTTCTTGTCTCTAATGTGAAGCTTTAGTTCCTTCTGGAAATGGGAAATCTTTAGGTAGGTTTGGAAAGATCCAGCACACTAAATGTTCTTAATGCAACAGGTGCTGGATATGTATCTGACAAAGGTAGGCAGCAAAACTTCAGTTACTGAGGCAGTGGAGATTAGTTTGGGGGCAGAAAGATTAACAGTCAGGGATCATCATCCATGTGGGAAAACCAGCCCCTTGCTGTTTTAGTTACACATCAAATGGTTATTCAAATAACATCTAGAGGTAGGGAAGTTCTCGGTAGAGATTTATGCATAGAAATAAGTTTTTGTCTAATATATAAATATATTCAATGTATGCATAAAAGTAATATTTTTGTACCAAAATGCCATTTCAGGGTTATTGCACACAGGGGTTTGTGAGTGGGTATTTTGATGCTGTATGTGACTGTCTCTCATATTGGGGGAAACTGAATGAAACAGGAGGGAAATATTCACATTCTTAGAGGCTAAAGACAAGGTGCAGCTGCAGCCCAGCTCTACAGCATCCCCTTACAACAATGGGGAATATAGTGAAAAAAACACCCAGGTTTGTTTAACATATAGGAGAAGAAATTTAGATGGTAAGATGTTGAGAAGTACTAAATTACATTAACACCAGAGGCTTATCCTGCAGGGTCCCGTACCAATTTTGAAAATGTGCTCAAGTGTTTTTTCTTTTATTTCCCTCCATTTCTAAATGCATCTCTTGTATCCACTGTTTTTAGAGCACCCAGAAACTTAACATTTGGGTGCAAGGTCTGACAGCAATGAGATATCACCCCCGACATTCATTTTCCTACATGTTCTATTTGATTTTACAATGCCAGAGGAACACAGAACAAGTTTTCTATCAGCTGTAATTTTTCTCTCTCCTTGCTGTGAGAGGGTTGTATACCTCTCAGGGTATTTTAAAATACTTTCAACATTTTTTTTCTGGATAATTCTATTTCAGAATGCCTGTTCACATTCTCCCCACAAGTTTCTCTTAATATCTGATATTTTTCAAAGATTGGAAAGCAGCATTACACAGTAAAAGCAGCTGACACATTTGATTTCTCTCTCTCCATCTCTCAGTGGAGGAGGTAGCATTTGTCATCCCTGGGCAGAGCAGCTGTTACAAAGCTTTAAGGTGAATTGTCCGTGTTCCCAGTCCTTCAGAATGACATTTTTGTAAACCTTTTCCTTAAATTGTTTATTGCAGAGCCCTGTCTGATGCTCTGTGTCTCCAGACAGGCTGAGCTGAGCAGAGGGACACTCCGAGCCCTGCAGCAGTGGAGGCTGCTCTGAGCACTGGTGCCAGCAGGGTTTTTCCATGGATTTCCAGGGGCTGCTGCTCCCATCTCTGCCCTAGGAGCTGCAACTCAGTTCCTCCCAGCAAAAAGCTGACTGCATTTGCTGTATTTAGGAGGGTGATTTTTAACCTAGGCCATCTCCTGCACTCTAAAAAGCCTTGTGAGGAATTTTTCTGGTGTTTCTGGTTTTTGCACTGATGCCAGTCACTCAGAGGTGTTTGTGTCTGCTGCTGCCAGAGTTAAAGCCTCATCTTCTGCAGGCTCAAACAAGATTTTTTTTCTTTTATTTTGGGGGGAATAGGAAGGTATGGTCCTGTGCTTTTGACTCCAGTATTCTTTTAATGCTCTTGGCCATCTGTGCACTGAGGCATGACTTTTTGTTAAGAACTGTATTAAAATGCAGTGCTCTTTTCTTGGTTTTGATATTGTTTTACTCTCTTTTGCCTTCTTTATTCCTGCCTTTTTTTATTTCCAGACTATTAAACTGCATTTCTTGTGCAGTACCAGATTTTTCTGTTTCTTTCTCTCATCAATAGCACTTTAATTTCACATTCAGTGAAATTAAATTATAAAATAGATGATGCTTTATTATGATACAGATGCTACTATGTGGTGGATATATTTAACATCTGAACTTAAAAATTCAACAATATGCCCTTAAATATTTTTCAATTCCCTTGAAATTAAAAACTCTTCCCTTGGCTAGGTCAGATGTGACACACAAGCAGCGCTGCAAAGTGAACTTTCCTTGCTCTCATGAAAATGCAGTGTCATTATCAGGAAATTCCTAAACTGACACCACTCTCAAGCAAGTGAGCAGCATCATGGTGGAGCCAAATGCTGATGTTGAAGATGAAGATCACAAGGAATCAGTTTTCTTTACTGATTTTAGTTACTTTTTTTGGGTGGATTAGAACCATCACATTAGTATTTTTCTACAATGTCAGTTTTCTTTCTTTGCTCTTTTGTTGTCCTTCTTCTGCTGGTTGCTAATTTTCCATCTTCTTTAGTGTGTCTAGAACAGATGTACTGATTTTCATCTCTTTAGAGACTACAGAAAGGGGAAACATTGAGGGTTTCTGAGGAGCTCTGCTTTCTCCATAGCCCACGGGATGTGTCTGGGTTACTGTGGAGGCAAATAAATCCTTGTTTGCAGGCAATGGCCATCCATGACAGACTCTATGCAGATTAAGCAATAAAAAGTTATGGTAAAAAGCCCCAGTCATGAAAGTCCTTGAGACTGCTGGCAAATTTCCACAGAAAAAAAGTAACGCAAATATATGCAGAAGTGCCTTTAGTGCAAGCCTTTGCTCTAGATCCGAGATGGAAAGGTTTCTGCGGGTCTGAGATCATTTGGTAGGAAGGAGAATTATTTCAGATGCCCAGGCTACACTCAGGGTCCCTCCTGTGTCCATCCCACATCACGGACAGGATGATCTCAAGGCCTCTCTTGGCCATGTCATTTCCTCACACAGAGGCTGTTCTCTCCGGCAGCCTTTGCCACAGAGCGCTTCTCCTCCATCTTTATGGTACAGATTTTGTTCCTCAAGCTGCTCAGGACACAAGTTAAAGTGAAAGCAAGGAGCAGCAGGAGGTGCTTTTGGGAGTCTCCAGACAGGTATTCTCTGCCTGCACACACATCTCCTAAACACTGAGCAAAGGTGAGGCAATCACAGTTACCTGAAGCCCTTGAGCCTTCTGCTTTATCCAAAACTGTCACTGCACCATCAGCCTCAAATGGCTGGTGGCTGCTAGGATATCTGTAAGCTCTGCAAACTGGAGGCACAGGGAGGTTTCCTGACTCCTCTGCAGCACATAAAAAGCCTCTGTGAGCCCTCACAAAGGGCCAGTGCCTCAGCTGAGGCCCATTGACTCCGCTGGAGCTTCGCCAGCCTCCACCAGCCCAGAACCTTTTTTCTTGTATTTTCTAAAGAAACTATCGGGAAAACACTTTTGAAATCCAATGAACAAAGTTCAGTCAATAAAAAGTGAGGAAAAAAAAATAACATGTGCAGCAATTGAACGGGTGAAATTGAATTCAGAGGTGACTGAGTGGTGCTGGTTGATGCATTTTTCTGTCTGATATTACTGATTTGGCAAAATGGGAGCATTTCCCAAAAATGCATAAGGTTTTATCAGAATGCTATGGGAAATCATTGGAACCTTATGTGTCAAACATTTTGTTATGACTATTACGCAATGAAGATTGAAAAATCCTTCTGGACACAAAGCAGTTTGATCCTCCTTAAAGAAATTTTTTCTGGAATCTGATTTTGCTGTAGATTGTGACATTTTAACTTGTTACTCGAATCTGACATAAAAACAAATGCCAAAATTCCCAATAGAAATGTGATTTAGCACAATTTTAATAAGAAGCTGTTTTATTAGGAAATATTGCCTTTGAGAACTGTGAGTGTAATAGACACCCTTATTTTTAGCAAGGGTGTGCATTACAAGTGAAATCCTCCCAATCCCTTAATAGAAAATGACAAAATATTAAACAGTGGCACAGCATTTAAAGACAACGTGTCATTTTCCTCTGCGTGTGTTTAACCACGACAAATTTCACAAGCTCTCAGTCTAAGTACAGAATCCAGGTATCTGCTGGCCTCGGGAATAGATTATTGGCACAAACATATTTGACTTTTCTCAACAAACTTCTAGATGAAATACAAGGATACAATAGGCAACAGAGAGGCAAGAGGATGTCTAAGTGCCAGCCACACTAAGAGCTGGGACAGGAAGAGTGATTGTTTGCTTAAGCACCTTCCACTGACAACCTTGCTGAGGATTGTTATTTGGAGTATTCAGCCCTTGAGTTTCTGGTATTTTCATGCTGTTTCCGCACAGATTATTTTTCCTGCTGGTAAATAGTTGAGGGAGGAGATAATACATTACCTCTGCGAAATTATCGATGCTAGAAATTTGATCTACTCTCTGAGATGGGCTCTGCTGGTAAGGCAGGTATATTTAGAGATCTTATAGTGGGCAGGATGAGTTGGGGTTTTTTTCTTTGAATAATGTAAACCATTTATCTTCTTTTCTGCCTCGGGAGAGAGCATTTTCTGTAACTTAAGGCAGTAAAAATACTTATCTGAGAAGCACTCTGCACTTGGAGGTGTGTGAAGTTCTCCTTCTTTGGAGTCATTCCCTAAAAACTGCGGGAATGGGCTTTTCATGAAGAATAAAGATAAGTCCAAAGTGCACTTTCATGACCCAATTTGGGGATTTATTCCTCTCTTCTGTATTGATAAAAAGTCTCTTCTCTTTCAAATGAAATATATTTGTACTCACAGTGGTGTTTCTGAGCTCCCAGCTCATAAGGATATTTGCATGCTGAAGTGGAGCTGCTTTTGCTCTAATTCCCCTCATTTCACATATTTTTTAGTTGTAAGAGGTAAAAGACTTCTTTAGATCAGAAGATCATTATTGAGAGAAAGGAGCTTAATATTCTCCCTCTGTTTCCTACCTGCAGTGTGGTGGGAAGATGAAAGTTAATCTCTAGCCACTCCACTTCCTTTCAGAGAGGGAACAGTCACTGAAGCATCATTTGTGTTTGTAAGCCCAATGGGAAGAAGTAGGTGAAGCATCAGAGTCCTTCACTTATGGAAATTTTCCTGATCAGTTTTAGTTTTGCACCTTTTTACTCAGGAGCATCTAACTGTGCATGGCTCGATCTGCAGAGGCCATGGAGTGAAACCCCTGCCCAGGCAGACCCACCATGGTGTCACATCCTGTGTTTGCTCCCGCTCTGGGCTGTTGGTGCTCTTGTTAAAAGCCTTTTGGGAAGCTGCATCTTTCTCTGAGCAGCAGAGACACCACAGAAACCTGCCCAGGCTTTCCTTCTGCTCACCTGTCCCTGAGCACTGTGATCTGGAGCTCTGCACATGCTGTTGGCACTCCGGGCTTGCTGCTCAGGCAGGATTTTCTGAAAACATGTGGGTCAGTGTCATCTTTGTCATCCTGTGTTTAGGGCAGGAGGGATGGAAGTCATCTTCTGTGTCTGCTTATAGCAAGTGCAAGAAATTGTGGACTTCAGTAATCCCTTTCTTTTTGTCAAAATCCACTAATCCTAATCAGTTACAGACATGATTTCACAACCCAGAATGTCAGAGTATTCCAAAATTATGCTGCACCGGACTTTTTTCATACAAGTCTCAAAGCCCATCGTAACTTGGGGAAAGATGGATGACTACTTCTATATAAATACATATTTTCTTTTTGTATTTATTAATTTATGGAGTTGATTTTATATGTATGTATCTGTAATGATTATGCAAGGAATAGAACTCCCAAATGCTTCTTTTTTTTCAATTTAGAAGTATGAGTCAGAATTTCCTGAAAAGTAAAAATAGACCATAAAGTCTTTACTTATTCTGAATTTTAAAACATTTGAGGAATATGAAAGAACTGAAGATTTGCCTTGCATACCTCTCTCCAAAACTCCCTGATTAGACTAGACTAAAAAAAAATATTAGTGACCCATATTTGCCTCAAATGCCTGCACTTAGATTCCATTGATGCCCTCTTTCGCTCAATTAATGAACTCTTTAGAGACTGTAAAAACCACACTCAGTAGTCCTCTGCTTCTGATGCCCTCTGCACAACCTAATCCCAGGTTTAGCCATGGCCCCATTTAGCCCTGAACAAAGGCAGACAGGACCCCTGTGATGACAGCTCGAGTATTAATTCTTCCAGGCTTCCTGCATTCCTGTTGGGTTCCTCTGTCGCACTTACACCTTAAGTCCAACCCTAAACCAGTTTTGCAAACATTGAGGCTTTTACTACTTCTCCAAAAATTGTTTCCAGTTGGGTCAAATGCACTCTTTTGCTCCCCAGGTCAGACTCAGCCATTCTTCAGTGATCCACTCCACCAAATTGGGTGCAGCTGACCCCCCACGTTCACGGGGAGGACTGTGCTCCCTTTTCAGCCTCCCAGAAGACACTTCTGTGTCTCCTGCAGGCTGTGCTTGGCTCGCCTGTGGGTTAATGGAGATGCATTTGCAGCACAGAGTGTGCTGGAGGAGCCCTGCAGCTCCCCTGGGGAAGGGGACAGCTCCAGCAGCAGGAGCAGCCCAAAGATCACCGTCCTGTGCCTCTGTGGGTTTGTCCCTGGTGCTCCAGCTCTGAGCTGCTGAAAGTGTCAGGGAGTTTTTAAAGACTCCTGTTGCGTTTGGTGTGTCAAACTGCCCTCCATGAAATACACACGGGTAGGAAAAGGGCAGTGAAATCCCAGGTGTTGCTGTGTGTGTCGGGGCAGGAGAAGGCGTGAAACCTTAGAAGCACAAGGTCACTAATGTTGTAGTTGTACCTCTCCGTGTCATTTAGCTTTTCCTTGGGTTTGGTTTTTTCCCCCTGTCTGGTTTTTACTGTCAACTGATTTGATACTGTGTCTCTTCTTAAACTCAATGCAGATGAGCTACCTTTGTCAATGAATCGTTGTATAAAATATGAAGGGGAAAATTCCTGTAAAACAAGAAGGTGGATACAGGAGCAGACTATCATGAGAAAAGAGTGGTGTGAGAACAGGATTGCCTGTTTGGGTTAAATAAGATCTCCTTATTTCTGTGAAATTGTGATGTAGTCCGGGGTAAATATTAGTTTTATAACTGATTGACATACAGATGAGGCTTTCCACAGCGCTTTGTCTCAGCCGGCAACAGCAGCATAAAATCCCCCAGGCATTCAAGCTGTTTTGTGTACGCAGGGGCTTTACAAGAGAGCTCTCTGGTGAGAAGCTTGCCCTATTCCTGGGTCTCTTTTCACTGCAAATGTGACCCATTCATTACTGCAAATGGCTCTGGGTGGGCTGCGTGCTCCAGGGAGTAAAGAGCAGGACTTTGGCAACAAGCTGCTGAATGCAGATTTCTGTGCTGATTTGTTCTGTAGGCCATTGTTCATGGGAAGCTGTTGACTAGGATTTTATTTTGGCTTTTTTTAAAAAAACCCAACCAAACAACCAACATTTTATACTTCTTTTATATCAAGATAGTTTTCTCAGTCTCCCTCCTCTTGGGAGATGGTTTTTCTTCTCTTGTACCCCAGTTTTGTCTTTGACTCTTCCTTCAACTTGGGTGCTGTCACTGGATTTTGTCACAGTCCTGTATTTTGTATCCAGAAAGGCCTACTCATCTTTGCTTTATTTTCTTCTAGCAAATGTCCTTTCTCTGCTTTTGTGGCAAAGAGAAAACTATTAACAGAGCAGCTCTAATGTGAGCAGAGATTTCTGTTAATCTTACAAAGCTCAACTAGCATGTACTTCAAACAAGGAGCTGAGAGGTCACTTTTGAGACTTGTCACTTTGGATGTTTCTTGCCACTTAGATCAGCCTTGAAGAAGCCCTCAGCAAAGATTTTTGGACGTTGTGGTTTTATGGTGTTCTGTTATCAGGGGAGGCTGAATGGGATGGGACAAAAAAGTCCATGTGGAAGTTGCTACACAATTTCAGTGTGATAATTTGGCCTCTGCTAGTTAGCTCTGGGCTGCTCCTTATGCTGGCAGCTTCCACTGTCCATCAGGGCTCTCCAGGGGCATTATTAAAGGGCTCCAGAAGCTGGAGCTGTTTCTTTTGGCAGAGTAAATCAATTCCCATGACTTATGTCAGATAAACCCATTTCAAATGTGAAACTCCTCTGAAATACTCTTGGCAGCCTCAATCTATGTTAAAGTGTTTGACTGGCCATGAGTCCAAGGGGTGTATGCTCTATGTGTGTGCTCTCTGGAAATAACCTCTGCTTTGGAAATGCACACTGTGTTTCAAAAATAACAGTTTGGTGGGACAGAACAGTGCGGTATGAAGGGGTTTAAAACTTTCTTAAGTGCTTTTCGTAGGAATTCAGGGGACTGCAACCATCCCAAAAAAAAGCTATGCTGTCGTAAGCAAATACGTAATCAAATTAAAACAATTGCAATGTTTGTTGGAAGAAATAAAATAGAATAAAAAGAAATCAGCATTTCTGGTTTGCTTTACTATTAAGCAGACTGAATGACCTCTGGCTGACGGGGGGGGAGGGAAAGCAATTTCACTGCAGAAGAACTTATTTCATTCAAAAGCGATGAAATGTCATTGCTGGAAAAGTGCAGAAGAGATTGCCTAGGACAGACTGGGGATGGCTTGTGCAGGGCAGGGATCCCAGGTGGCCCTCTCCATTTTCCAGCATCACAGCAGTGCTCATGGAGGGCAGCAGGGATGTGACATCCGTGTCAGCCGCAGACACAGCAGCTGCATCTGACAGACAGGGCACTGCCTGCACTGCTGCAGCACCTCAGGGCCCTTTGGAAGTGCCTGGGCTGCTTTGGGATGGCTCAGCACCCACCACTTGCGGGGCTGGTGGGTCATGGAGCTCAGCTGCACACACGCTCTGATTGAAAGGTGCCAGCACTGAGCCATCAGCTGCTCGAGGCTGCGGCTGAGACACAGCAGCTCACATTAATCAGGTTTGTTTTTGGCGAGGGCACTGACCCCTCTGCCCTAAGGGATCGCCCAAGGGGACCAGGCCAGGCCATTCCCCACAGCTGCTGCAAACCCTTGGCTCTTTCCGCCGCCCCAGCCCCTGTAAACGCTCAGGCTGTGGCCTCTGCCCTCCCTTCTAAGGACAGCAAAATGAAATAGCAGCTTCTCTCCTTTTGTGCTTCTGTGTGGGCACTGATCATTAAGGCTCTGGCTTTTCTTGGCCCGTGGTTAATGTCTTGTAGCAGCTTTTGTGCTGCACAAGTGCGGTTGTTTCGGGCAATTGATGCGGGAATGCTGGAGCAAGCTTTTGTACATGGCTCTCTAGGCTGCCTGTCTGCTACCCAGGATAAATTTGTAATCAGGTTATTTGTCTCAGAGCTGAATCTTGGCCTCTCTTGCTATAGATTGTCCCAGTCTGTTTCCCCTGAATGTGAATTTAGGTTGTTCTAGACCCAGTTCTTGTGCCAAGATTTAAACAAAGAAGAGGATGCCCCTGGCACACAGGAGACTTGCTCCTCTAACCTGGGAAATGCTTCTGGGGAGAGGAACCAGTGGAGAGCTGATGATCAGACATAAAGGGCAGATGCCACCCTGTCCTCTTTGCCACCTTTCTTTAACCAACAAGATGTCTATAGAATAAATATCCACATTCTTCAAGCAGATTAAGTAGTAATTCTTCACTTCTTCAGAGCGTATCTGCTGTAGTCATTAAAGCCAAAAGCACTGGGACCACCTGACCTATGAACTGACTCCACTGAAGAAGGCAATTGTCTTATTTCTCACGAAGACAAAATACATTTGCAGATGGTGTGAGTGCTCAAGCAAGCTGCAGTGGAAATGGGAAAGGGCTTCATTGCCAGGCCTTTCAGGACCAGAACTGAACATCTGCCAGTGGCACTGATTTACCTTGGGTGTCTCCCACTAAATTTCCTGCGATACACCAATCTTCTTTTGCAGCTCATCACTCCACATCTCCGGTTACCACTGCGTCTGTTCTCTGCAGTTTGAAAGAGCAGAGATCATAGCATCTCCCAAGGAAGTTTCAGCATCATTACAAAGGATGAGAAAAAACCCACAAACTGTATTAGAAAAGTGGTATATCCAGTACCCTTCTGCTACACAATGAGATTTTGAGGCTAGGAAAACCTTCTTCTGCATGTTCTGATTATTGGCTTGGTTATTGTTATTTAAGCAATCTCAGAAAAAGATGCAGACCCATACAAATTGACAGGAGACAGTGGAATTACATCAGTAGAAATCTGAATCAGTTCTTGGATGGACAAGAAATTTTTGCAGTAGTTAAGAAATGAAGTTCTTTGTTCATTATTAAATCCAGCTGTGCCATATAAAGGAACAGATTGATGACATCTAACCAGTAAAATAAACACCCATTTTTCATGGCAGTTGTGGATTGATGCACCATGAAATCTTCTAATAGTCCAGATCTAAAGGCACACAACCATAAATTGTTCTATTGACACGTCTGGTAGCAGTTTTACAGATGCACTTAAACTGCCGCAAGTAAAATTTTAATTGCCTAATTTTGTGGAAATTATGGACCCAGATCCAGACATCTACATCTGCAGTATGGTCTTTGGAAAAAAGAATTTATACTTCATCCTGTAAGATTGAGAGCAGAATGAATTTGAGTGCACTGCAGCTCCTAAGTCACCAAAATTACAAATCATTGAAATTCTTGGGAGTGAAGGCTGGGGAGCCTGGAGAAAAGATTTCTGAGGGAGTGACTAGGGAATTACAGTTTGATCTTCTTTGGTTTGCTTGAAGTCCGAGCTGCATAACTTTGTATCCATGGTCATGCCTTTAGGCACCAATAGTGTATGTTTCCTGCCAAAATTGATCAGAGGTAGAGGGAACCTCCTCCCAGATGGATGTCTAGAAACTCATTTCCCTGGCCTGTGAGAGGCTTTTACAAAGCAGTTGTTCTGTTGACTTGTGTCATAGTGATTTCCAATAATTCATAATCCATTGTACATGGAAATCAACCGCTTCACTTCAGACAGTTAATTAAGGTTGCAAACAAACACTCACCATTTTAGATGGCTTTGTTTTCTTTTCCTTGCTCCTCCCCACTACCTCCTTTTGATTCACACTACCACATTTCAAAGGACTTGCTGCATTTAGCAGTCCCCTTGTGTGGGGCTCCTCTGAACCTGTGGGGATGCTCAAAGGTCACGCTGGGAATGTTTTCCCCAACACTTAGACCTAAATGTTTTCATTTTCTAGGGCATCCACTAGAACAGCTTTTCCTTGGAGGAGTCTCTGATTATTTGTGCTTGAAGCAAAAGTTAGTGAAAAGTCTATTGACCCTTTAAGACACCAATATTCAGCTATTTGCTTGTTGTTCTTTACTTGATAAATTACTAATTTAGGGTGAAATCATACTCTTTAGTGGCTCCCTGTTCATAAATCACAATCTGACATTTTTTCTCTAGGGGAAGATTGCTGTTTGCAGTATGCTCTGCCACCAGAACAGATGACAATATTAGTTTATCAGGAGAAACCTATATTTTAAAAATAAATCCTGATACAATAAATTCCCAGCTCTCTGTATTGCTGCTTGAATGTTTTTATTGCCAGATTGTCTCCATGATCTTGAGCTCAAAAGCCTTTGTACAGAAAGCAGAGAAGCCCCAAATGGAATTTATGATCAAATGGACAGAAAGGGGAAATCAGTGTTTCAATTTGACAATAGTTTGACAGTCTATACAGGTTTTATAGCAGATTACTTATGCTGATGAGAAATCACACAACATTTTCACTGAAGCAGCGTTCAATCAAGAATAAGATTTTCCAAAACTGGAATCCAGCATTTTCAAGACTCTGTGAAGCTTTCCTTGCTTTAAATTGCCATCACAAAATTTAAGTCTAGATTTTTTTGTGTGTGTGTGTTTTAATCCCTTGACTGTTCCAGAACTAGGACTTTATATTGTATATTGGCGTCAGGCCTTTCTAACAAGTGTACAAATCACTCTGAGCTAGCACAAGGTCCCTACACACACAACCTGCAGTGTCTCTCCTCAGGAGGAGTGGGCCAGGGAAGCTGTAGGGTTTTCCTCTCTGTCCTAGATGGCAGAAATGGCAATCTCCATTCCCAGCCCTTTGGCTGGCGCACAGGATGCCCAACCCACGGCGCTGCTGCTGAGAGGAGCAGCACTGCAGCCTGGGCTGGCAGCACACCCTGTGAGGGGCAGGGGAGGCTCCTGTCCCTGCTCCCCTGGGCAATTGCTGTCCCTGCCCGGTGCTGAGTGTGTGTCCCCTGCCCCTGAGGGGTGAGTGATGGCTCAGCCCACCCCAGGTGAGGTGGGAGCTGTTCCCGGCAGGATGGGGAACATTCCGGAGGGATACTCCATGTCTGCTCCATGGTCCCACACAGCAATGGGCTCCCCCAAGGACAAAGAAGCCATGGATGAGCCCTTGGGCGTGCTGTGGAGCCTTGCCTCCTGCTTCTCCAGGGTGAGAATAGGTGCTTCATTTGGAGCAGGGAGTGCTCTTCGTTCTCCTTTTGTCAGGGCTTTGGAGAAAGTTGGAAAGGAATGACAAAGAAGTAGGAGGGAGGGAGAAGGGCAGGAGAGGATGCTCCAACTCAGTCCTGCTCCTGGCACCAGCGACTTCTGTGTCCATTCCTGCCCTTGCTGCCCCTTTCCGTGTCTGCCCACCAATGTCAGAGCCCTGTTACTCACACATCCCTCCTCCTGGATGCAAATGTGTCTCCTGTGCATGCACCAGGTTAGGGACACCTGGACAAGGCTCCTCGCATTCCCTGTGCTCCTGGCAGGGATTGGCGGGGACTCAGCAGCCACGGCAGCAGTCCTAGGCTCCTCAGCCATGCTAAACACATTTAAAAAAGCAAACCCCACAGGTTCTTTTGTATTCTAGTGGAGTGCTGCTGGTATAAGAACACTGTTCCCATGGGTCTGGAAATGCCTTTACATCCTTAATGTGTCTTTACTTCAGAGAAAACAGGCATGTGCAATTAATTCTTCTACGTATGCTACTTGAGGTTATTTGAAATTGTGTGTGTATATGTGCAAGGCAATTAATTCCCATTCTTCAGATGTAAGAGAGTGAGGGAGGTTTTTTCCCTTTTTTTGTTTTTGCAGTGGCAGGGTAAGGATCCAAACTTAAGGGCTTTTTTTTAATTATTTTTCTCCCAGTTCTGTGCTGTCACTTCCAGATCACAATGCTTGGGATAGTCCTCATACAGAGGAACCTCAAGCAATAAAAAGTGAATGATCAAGAAAGCTGTATTTTAATGATTATCAGTTTGCAGCACAAACTGAGGAAAATTCAACAGCAATCTCTGATTTTGTCCTTAATGAATTTAAGATAATTCACTTACTTCTGGGAACACAGTGGTCTTTCTGAAGGATGCTGTCATGGTAAGAGCAGTAAGAAATGGTTATCTGTTGGAACTAAGACTCATTTCTCCAGTGCAAGTTGCCTCCTGAAATTTGTTTGTAGTGTACTTAACGTACACTGTGTCTGGCTCTCTCTATGGTGCCTATCTAAAATGTCCCCCGGGGTAAGAACTTAAGTGCATAGCTTTAGGGTTTGCAAATTTTATTCACCATCTGAACCTCTCCAGGGTTCAAGCAGGCAGGGGTATGACCTCTGCTAAAAGGTAAAAGAGGAGATGGAAGACCAAGTGACAGACTCTTCTTAGTGCAGGGTCTTTAACTTTGCTTCCAAAAATAATTTTAGCTCCTCAGAAACAAGGTTAATGCACACAGGCAGTTCAATACAATTGCTGTTCTTTTCCATTCATGATGTAACTCATAAAAATGTCTTGCACCATTTATGTGGAGTCTGTTGTACTTGACATAAAAAGGTGGAAAGAAGTTGTTTCATGGAGGCTGTAGCATGGTCCTCCGGGAGTCATGAAACTCAATTTTCCCTGACTATAATTAATATCTTTCCCATTACGGACTCGGGGAAGGTCCATGCAGCCTGAGATGGCAGCAAACTAATCATCAGAAGAGACACAGGGCTGGGAGAATCATATGCTGGATAATCATTTAGAAAATGAACTTGAGGGAAAATCAGAGAGAGGCACTAACAGCAGGCTTTATGGCTGTGCCCTGCCACCTGTGCAAACAAAAGAGGGGCCCTTCCCTGGCCTCCAGCAGTTGCTCTGCAGTGCTGTGGGTCATTTCAGCAGCCCCTTTATCACGTTCTGATTGCACACAAGAGGCCAAAACCACTCCTTGATGCAATCCCCCTCACTTCGCTGAAGGAGCACCACAGCTGAATTTGGCTCATGCTTGCTGTGAATTGCAGCCTCTTACCAGAGATACAGATATTAAAAGCAGAGGTCAGCCCAACACTTTCCATCCTCGGGAAATAGTTTTCTCAATAATTATGGGCTGTGACATCTATCACCAGGTAGCTGTGCCACCTTTCTGTCAGATGTAATGCAGGCCAAACCTTTCAAGGCCACAGTGTCACTGGAGCAGCTGGATATTCCAGGGAGGGCTTTTAACTGGAAGTGCCCAAATGGGCCAGATGTGGAATGCGTTCTCTTTGTGTGACATTGTGGGGTGACAAAACAGTGCCTGGCCTTTGTGTGAAGCCTTGAAGAGCAGACTCAAGTGACAGTGTAGGTCCAGGGAGGAGGCACTGCTTGATCGCCTACCAGAAACCTGAAGATGTTAAAACCATCTTTATTCTTAACCATTGGAGCATGGCTATGGCAGCTGGGCAGAGCAGCAAAAGGCTTCCCTGGATTGAGAGTTTCTGCCAGGGTGTATTGAATCTCTGGGGCTTTTCCTTCCATTTCCCAGCAGGTCTCTCTCCTCATGAACTAAGTGTGACAGCCACTCTCCCAACAGCCAGCACGGGGCGGATGTTCTTCTCCATTTTTGAGGGCAGTGGAACAGCACTGTGCCTGTCAAGCTGGGTCTCTTCTGCTTGACTCTTCCCTTGGACACGTCCTGCTTATCAGTTTCCACTTTTATCACCATTTTCAGCTCAGGGACATCGAATAAAACCTTCTTTAATGTTCCAACAAAAAAAAGTTCTCTAAAGTGATTTCTAGCTTATGTCTGATGTCTTCCTCTATTGGACTTGCTTTTTTATAAGAAAAATTCTTTTCTGTGGTATTCTGGATGAACCAGTTCAGAGTTTTTCAGGGATCTCACCCTGCTGACGTCTCTGAGCAAGCACACGGGAGCTCAGTGATGAGCTTGGTGAAGTTGAACAACCATGGGAAGCTCCCCAAACCCTGAGTGTCAGTTCAATAATATGCAACATATTTACTGGTGGAGTGAGAAACCAAGGCCTTCTCTGTGTATGCAGACCAAGCCTCTGAAATGTTCTCATGCAGTGAAGGAGACTGAGCTGAGAGTAAGAGTCAGTGAGCAGCAGCCTGAAGGAGCCTGTGGTGTGATTTTCGCTCTGCTGGAGGAGCCAGGATCTTGTCACACGAGGGCAGCTTTGGGAGGGATGAAGCTGTGAGGGCACAGAGGGCAGGAGCCTGGCTCGGAAGTGTGTGGTATTCCTCTCATTTTCGCCACCTCTCCCTTCCATGAGTTCATTTTCTGGTTGCTGCAGGCAACGAACTTGTGAACTGTCACAGCCATCTCAGTGTGGCACAGGATACTAAACATTCACACCTCGCATGGAAGCCAAGGAGAGTTCAGCGGCTTTTAATTCTGACTGGATTCACAAATTAGGACCAAGTCCTTCATTTACCAGTTATCTGCACTTGTCTGGCGGTGATCAAGTCCACTGGTGTTATCCTATTTGTATAGGTCAACAGCATTAATTGGTTTTCGTGCATCTTGTATATTGAGCATGCAAAGCGTGGACTATCTTGCCAAGAATAGAGGCAGAGGAAAATTAAAGACTGCTTATGTTGGGGTAATCATAAGATGCTTCCAGGTAATTTTAATAAATTAGTTGTTCAAGTCACTCAGATAGCACTAAATTAATATGTCTAGAGCAATGTGCTGCATTTTCTATCAATCATTTTTTTTATTCTTCTTAATTACATTTCCTCCACTTTAGCTATTGCCTTCTAGCTGTGGAACCACTATACTTTAGCTGCAGTAGGTACAAAGATTAGAATACAAACAGTGCATTTAGCTCTCAGCAGGAGGCTGAGTTTAAAAATGGTTCAGCCAGTGAGTGCACAACAATGTTAAATGTGGAGTGTACCACAGATTGAGAAGTGGTTCTGTTCAGCTAATGCACGAGGAGCATACCCAGGGCTACAGAGTGTGCAGAGATACGAGAAAAGACAGCCCTGAATACCTACTGGGCTATTTTTGTGTAGATAATGGAGGCCATTTGGCTTTTACTAAGCATCAGAGATGAAAATTTTTAATAAAATAGGTTACTTTCAACCTAGCAGAGACTTCCCTTCTCTGCACAGTGGTGTTATCAAAGTCCTTGCAGCTAAAGAAGCCATGGGAAATGTCACTCGCATCTTCAAAGGCCATTTTTCCCTTTCTCTGCTGCTGCTATGTCAAGAGCAATTCTAGTGAAGTCCAACCAGTTAAACTGGCAAAGAACCAGTCCAGGTCACCCCTTCAGAATAAGGCCCTGATCCTGCAGATCTGTCCTGCCTTCACAGGCAGCTTCTGCGATTCCGTGCAAGTTCACAAGTTACCTTCACGGAGCTCTTCACCAAATGCTCTCCAGCAACGCCTCTCCAGAACTTTTCCATGCTTTAGCACTGGAAGGTAGGATTCCAGCCTGGTGGAACAGGAGGTTCAGCTGAGTGCTGAACCACACTGAACATACCAACACAACTTTATTAGCTTCTTCTTACTTCTGGAGACAATGAATTGGCAGAGCATATGCAGAGAGATTTGGAAAAAAACCTGGGAATTCAATGCAGAAGCCCTGGCTTACAGCCATGGCTCATCCAACCCTGAGGTTGGAATACATTTTCCTTGGGTGTACTCCAAAGGGAGGGGATTGTTGGATGTACTGGCAGGGGGGATGTAAAAACACAAAAATTGCAAAATTGGCACAAATCTGCTGAAGATACGAGTGAGAAAATCATTCTTAACTGGCACCAATAAAATCTTTATGATGGAATAGCTATATTTAGTTTTCTTCCTATTCCTCCACGCATATTCTGGGTGTGGGGTTTTTTTCCTTTCTTTTTCTAAATCTGTGAAATTTTACATGTTTTTAATAATAATGTTAACACTAGGCTAGTGCATCCTTTAAGACAAAACCCACATGCTGGCTGGGCTCCAGAGCACGTCCTAGTTGTTATTGTTTATGCATGTCAGCCACAGTGCTGCCTTGGCATTAAGGTCTGGCCCTAGAGTCTGGACTGTTTGTGTTTTCTAATTCATTGTGTATTTACATATATCCTGTTGGGTAGTTTGTATCTAGCAGAATTGGTTTGTTCATGTATTTAATATTCTGGCTGAAGATAAGATATGCAATCTAACTGTAGCAGTCTCAGTTCTAAAGAGGGTCCTGTTTAATAATGCTTCACTTGCATCTGTTTAATTCAAGTGCTGTCAATTGGATTGCATGATGGATGTTTAAGGGAAACACCATCCTAGTTTTAGCCAAAGTGCATCTTGAGTTGAGGGGGTTTGCTCCTTTTCCTCTTGCATTTCATGTCTTTTTCCAGTGTATCGCTCTGAAATATGCATGAATGCTTCCAATTATGATTTCTGGCCATCTGTGCAGTCTAGTAGGGATTCCACAGGCTACTTCTAGTAAAATTTCTCACTTCTTACTCATTTTCTGGAGGACCAAACTTGCTCAGGAGATACCACAGGGATGCCCTAGAGTATCTGAAGTGCTGAAGAGAACATAGAGAACAACACGGCCAAACAAAAGCTTAAGAGCCACTGGAATGTCCTTGAATACTTGATAAAGCTGAACACACTTTTCTGTAAAGCAAGGCAACGTGTGCCTGGTATTAAAGCAAAGTAGACTGCTCAAAAAGTGGATACAGGTTATCAAGACAAATATTTTAAAAGCAAGATCTGCTTTATTGGGAAAATCTCTCAAGAGAAGGAGTGGAAGATTCTTCACACAGCTCTTTGTGAAATGAGATTGGTCAAAAGTAATCAGTCTTGGCTCAGTGCTGCACTAACTAGGTAATAGAAGACAGCCTCAGGTCTTTTCCATGTCTAATTATTATGCTTTCATGAATATTCTCCAAATTCAGGTCACTCAAATCATTAGGTGCTGATCACAGATGAACATGGCCTAGTATTATTTGCATTTTGGAGTATGTGCTCAAAGGTTTAGGAATTGTAGATGAAAATTTAGGATTTGTGGATCGAAGGGCTGAACTAATTCTGCGTTTCATTGAAGAGCTAAGGCCAGCAATTGTCCAATGTGCCTGAAGCTCTTAGAAACACAAGTGCAAATTTCCCCTAAATGAATTGTAGGTGCTCAATCTTGGAACAATGGTTACAATCTCCTAATTTTAAAGTTTCTAACATTTGTATTTACAAGTTGTTCTTCTAGAATTTCCCTTGCTAAGCAAGAATAAATAAACTGTTCCCACAGGTACAGTATTTAGAGCTCAGCATACTGGTTGTTTAATGGGGAGTGATGAAATTAATAATCTGTTGTTGATCTACCCCACCAGACTGCAAAGGAGAAGTTTCCAAAAGCAGAGTTGCTTTTGCAATGAAGAACACAAAGACTAGTTTAGTTCTGAACATTCTACCACCACATTTCAGGAAACTCTTTGTTTCTCGAGGATAAGGTTAGGCATTTATGGTATTTGTATAATATTTATCCCCTAGGAGAACGCTGTTAGTATAAAATTCTCCTTTGTGTGCTTTTTGTTCTGCTCCAGACTGGTTGTGGGCTCTGGTAATTCAATGGCAGATGATAAAATGTTCATGTTATACTACTGTGGTTTGATTTCTGTTTCGCATTGTTGTATGTAGCATCCAAAACAATTTTTGTACCCATTTGCTATGGCAGCTGATTTTTAATTTCTTCCTTGCTGGTTTTTACCGTGAGAATAAATTCCACGACAAGAATAAGCTGGGTTTGTGTGGTTCTGATCCAGCCCAAACCATCTTCCAGTGTAGTCCTGCTAGCACAGCCCCAAGGGCTCTTTACATTTACAGTGAGGCCCTTGTGTGCAGAGCATAAGAGCAGCTTATATAAAATAGAAATCTCCAGGGGGCTTTAGAATCTGTTTTGAAAGGATCTTGAAGTTGTAGTTTTGCTGTTGATCTCAGAATTCTCTAGTAATGAATACAAAGAATGTTTTCTGTAACGATTCATGGTTACCTGCTCATGCACCCAGGTAAGAATATGTCTCAGAAAGTGTATTTATACTGCAGTCTTTGTTGAAGCCCCATGGATGAGGCAAAGCTGTGTAGAAAGTATGATTGTGAAGCTAAACATTCACCAAGAGGTGACCTTGAGAGTTTTGGCGTTGAAATTCCACTCATGAGGTAGAGAGAGGTTATAAAAGCAGAAGAGGCTTAAAAGCCTCTTGGCTGCTGAGGCTGTGAGTGCAGCTGGCAAAGAGCCTCCTGAACACCTATCTCAGCCCATTGCTCTGCACTCACAGGAACTGCCAGCCTGCATTTTCTGGTTAGAACAACAGCCCAGGTCATAGCCCAGGTGTGGTGTCCAGCTGCCCTGCCGAGCCCAGCGACCTGTCTGTGACCATCCCGGGGCGTCATTGACTCCTGCCACTCACAGCTTGCCAGAGCTTTCATTTGGGGTTTGTGACAGGGTTTATGGCTTCATTGCAGACCCGTGAGCCCTCCCCAGGCCTGCCTGCCTCACCCCCGGGTGCTCTGCAAAGCAGCAGAGAGGCTCCCCAGCAGAGCTCCAAGATTGCACTGAGCAGCAATGCTGCGATTGCAGAGCCAGGTGATGTCACACACGGAGCTGCTGCCACAAATTGAAAGGACGCTCTGGAAAATTGGACTCTGTGAGAATGGGAAGTGGTGACACCCTGGGACTGCAAAAGCCCACAGTCCTCTCTCAGCCCTAGCAGTGAGAAATGTCACAGTATCTTGAGCGATGATCTGAGCTTTAAAAACTAATACAAAACTCATGCTGGGTCCATTTTTTAAAACTACTTGAAACATCATGTATCAAAGTAACTGGAAGCTAAGCTGAGGAAAAACCTTTTGTTTTTTGCTAAGCAAATTCATTGCAGCTTAACTGGGAAAAGTTCGCAGGAACATTTTTCAGTGCGAGACTGTTGCCTAAATTTGTCACATTTCATGAATGTGCTGTCAGGATGAAAAATGTCACCAAGAAATCAGCTACAGAAATTCAGGAACATGGGAATTGGGTCGTTTTGGGGGGTTTTGCCCTTTTTTTTTGCCCCCCCCCCCTTTATTTTTTTTTAGTGGGAGAAGGAGCCATGGTTTTACTGCTTCTGAGGTTTGTGTCAGCTTATTGTGACAGAATTAAAAGTAGTAGGAACAGCTAAGTCAAGCCTGGAGTCAGGCAGTGTGGGTACTGTTCTGGCTCTGTGGGAATCGAAGGGGTTTATTTCAGGAGAACCAATATGACTATTTAATAATCTGTTTGTGTCTACCACCTTGTATGTTAAGCTCACTGTACTCCCAGTAGTGTCTGGGGATGATGGAAACCTGCTTTTAGTGGTGTGCTTTGGTACTTGTTTGGTGTTCAGTGTTTGGTGGTTTCACCACAAAAGAGCTTGGAAATTCACTCCTGAAATCAAAGAAATTTTCATACTGACCTCCAGTGAGAACCTGGGTCTGCTGTAAAGTCTTCCCCAGAGAAAAGCTGCTACAAATTGCAAAGTCCCACAGAATCCACTAAATGGAAACTCTGAGCATTTTTCCCCACCCCTGAAACTTCTCTATAAACTTAAGTATCCTGAAACTTGCATACATGTGTCCTTCTCTTTTGTGAGACTCACCGAAAGAGACAAAGATTTATTTTAGCTGGGTTAAAAATGAGAATAAGCATGTATTTTTTTTAATTACTGGTGATGATGAAAAATAAGCAGGTTACTCTGCAAGGCTTAGATCTGTAAGATCAGATTGGATATTAGATATAAATGATGATCTTGCAATATTTTGATTTTCTTCTGGAAGGCCATTTTCTGATGGGAACCTCTGCCGTCGCTGTGAGAAGGGAGATCACATTGGGGCTGAGAGGGGCGGAGAACCCCTAGTGTAGAAGCTGAAGTGCAGATCCTATCAAGGAAGAGGGATCTGGCCATTTTAACAAGGGCTTTGATCTCAGCAGAGGCAGCTGTATTCTGTAAATTAACTCGGCAAAAACATCACAAGAGTATTCTCCAATTATTCACTGAGCAGGAACTTTTTCTATTGCAGTAGCTATTGTGCCTTTGACATAAAGCTGTGAGAGAGTCATGTTATAAAGTTCAAGTATCCTATTTATATTAATTTTTTCAGATTTGTTTCCTCTACCTTCTGATTAAAATGTGTAGCCACTGTGATAGAGATGCACTGCTGGAGCTTCTTCTTTCATATGAAGGCACCGATAATGTCAAGAAAACAAATGGAAGAGAAAAGCTGTCTGATTGAAAGTAAATACTTAGAGCAGTTTCAGCAGTCCTTTGGGTGGGAGCTAATATAAAGTTGCTTAGTAAATCAGTAAACAAGTTAAAATGTGCACAAAAAAGATAAAGAAGTAGAATGCCATCTGAAATGAAGGGCTTCCAGGAAATAAATCAAACAATCAAATATGTGAGGAGCTGGGCAGAATCTCAATCCCCTGTGCTCCAGAAGGCACATTCTCTCCTTTCACACTTCTGCATCTCTGAAATTATTTGTCCTAATTGTAAACATTTTGTAGTTCTGCCAAAACTTACTTAACCTTTATGGCCAATGTGCGTTGATGACAGACTTTTCAGTGAGGATTGAAGAGGATTTGAATAATTGCCATCAGCACTGTACCAATAACTGCTACAAGGCTCGTGCCTATGGTTGATATTTATGTGTCTTTGATAGATGAAGATAATGATAATTATTTTAAGGTTTTCAGAGCTGCACCTTTCCAAAGTTTACAATATATATTTATTTCACTAAACAGATAAAACTGCAATAAAGTTATGTCTCTAATAGACTTTAAAAAGGCAAGAAATCTGTAGCTTAGTTTCTGTGGAAACTGAGCGCTCAGAAACCCACTGTGCACCTTCGAGAAATCTGTAATAATGCTTAAGCTGCTGCTGCCCCATTTTTTGCATCCCTAGCAGAGTCTCATAGTTTGGATTGGGCTTATGTATATCTTCTGGGTTGTAGGAGGCATGTAGTGAGTCTTATTTCAAGTGTTTGAAGCTACGTGCTATTCTTTTCATATTTATCTTACTAGAATATTCTCTCATTAATAGTTAAAGCATTATGATGAACAAATACTTCAACTCACATGCCTATGATGTGTTTGCAGACAGGATGACACTCGGTTTGAGGAAATCCACCTTCATTACCACAGCACAGCTCTACCTGGCTCCAGTGGATCTCTCCGGACCCACAGGAGTTCAGGTTTTAAATGGATGACCCAGGTGTCTCCTTTGAAGATTTAGACAGCAGTGTTTACCAACAGCTGTTTAAAACACAGGATTTTTGCTTAGAAATTAAAGCAGATCAGGGATAAAAAAAAAATTTAGAGAACAAACTCTATGTGTGTGTATGAACAGCAGCTGGGAGGAAATGCTGGCAGCCTGGAACTTCCCGTGCAGTGCCACTGCTCCCTTGTCACAGAGGCTGTGCTGCAGCACTGCAAGTACTCTGTCTTGGCTTTGATTCCTGAAAAATCGTCCTCTGTAAAATCACTTTAGGTGTCCATTTCCTCCTCTGTGCCTTGTCGAAATCTGAGTGGTGTTTTGTTTTCCTTTACTGTCAGTGTATTTCATATATCTTTCACAGCACAAGCAAAAGTGCTCAGCAGCTTGTCAAAAAATGCTTCCCTTGGCTCTCTTGTGTCCTGAGCAACCCAAAGGGGACAGTGCCAGGCCCCGTGTGTGCCATTCTTGCGTCAGCTCTGGATCCAGCCGTGATGGTGATTAGTGACCCCTGCACTCATCATATGCATCAGGAACTTTTCCTAAACCATAGAATGAGGCTTCTGTCAAGCACTGTGAGGAACAATCAGTGTGACAGCAATTCTGCCTGGTTAGCCGTTTGGTAAAAGAATAAATAATGATGGGAGACCTTTCAGGCAGCCATAACCACGCGCTCTTGGGTGGTTAACAGGACTAGGGATTGTAGCCAAAGCCTTGAACCACTCATCCAAACCAATTTCCTCCCCATCTCAAATGTTCCATGATCTGAAAGCTTTTTGAACAAAGAATAAAAGTTTACAAAATACGCCCTTTCTAAATGAGTTTAACACAACCCTCACAGAAAGCAGAAGTTGTGATGCAGTCATGTTTTCTAAGCCATTATGGCTTCATGCATAAAACTGTATGAGGAATTAAAATCTTCCTGAATTGAGCTGAACTTGAAAATGTTATAATTACAAATGCTCTTTTAGATCTGGAGATAGGAAAAGCAATTCTTACCACTTGCTGTCCTTTTTATTCTGCTTGTGTTTCAACATCACCAAGCAGCTAGATCATGTGTCAGAACTATGTATGGACTGTGCAGGTGAACTGCATGTTCCACAAATCCTACTTTCAGGGCAGCAATTGGCATGGGACAGTCTTTTGCTTCCTTTATGATTAATCATAGATCATGAAGTGGTGTGTCTAAGGCCTTGAAAATTCATTCTAATATGTTTATTCCTTCATATTGAGCCTGCAGATGTGACTACTGCAATTTATTTTTTAGTTTATGTCCTATTTAGTTTTGCTGCACACCACTGTCATTGGATCACATTACTTTGTTTCCTTTTCTTTCCTTTTCTCATTACTTAAAATTAATTGAAAAATGAAATTAAAGTAATATTTGTGCTTACTACAAGCCACATCTTTCCTCTTCATATCATACAGTTCCCAGTTATGTTACTGGCATTTAATGAACTGGAAGTATTCAAGATAAGAATTTGATTCTGTTATTAAGGAGAAAGTATTTTTTGTATTTCATAGAATTATATATGTATTTCATAGAATAGCTAATTTGTAGAGGATAGTGGTCATTTTTATAAGTCTTGTTTTCTTTGGGATTAATGAAATATTACTGAACTGGCTCACAATTTCCTAATCTGATCTGCCCTCAGAAATAGTTAATAAATACTGCCAGTAAGCAAAAGCTGTCAAACCGGATTGTTTATGAAGCAAGTTTTGAAATTCTGTTTTCAGACTCCATGTTTAGTCAAGGAAAATAGTTGTTGTTTTTTGTTAAAGAGCCTATGATATCAATCACAACCTACCTGTTAGGCATAGCTTAATCAACAATCACATAATGAGATAAAGTGCGCTCGGTCAGAAAAATCTGTTTGTGCCTGCTGTTGCTTCTGCCTGGAGCTCTGGGCAAGTTCTATAGTGTGCCTCTCTTTCAGTACCGCCTGAACATCAAATTATCTACACTTTCATCAGATATTAGCAAAACACTTGATAAAATGGTGCAAGAATTTAGTAAACATAAATGGAAAACAAATTCTAGCTAAGTATTGAATGTTGAAATCAACAATACTTTTCTGGACATACATTTTTGGAAATGGAAGTTCAACACTTTTCTGGACATACATTTTTGGAAATGGAAGTTAGAATAGGAATTTTTTCTTTTAATTTCATCGTTTTTTTATGAATTCTCATGAATTCCTGCTTTCTTTATAGATCTGTTCTGGCATAAAACCTCAGTTTATTAACACATTCATCCTGTAATGGGAGAGACAGTTCTATTCGATAGTTACTTCTCCCATTCCATCCCATAATTTCCAAATTCATGCCAGCCCCACAGACCTGGGTAATCACCATTCAGAGATAATCCTCTCTGCTCCAGGCCTTCCGTTCTGTAATATTCGGGATGACACAGAACGCGGTGCTTGTGCTGCTGTCAGGTTTTTATCCCCTCCTTCCCCATGACACACTTAGCCCTCCTGTTATTTTAATGAGGTTTTAATTTCGTGTCCTGCCTCGCCTGCCCTGCCCTCTCCGCTCTGGGCTGTGGCTCTGCCTGGCCCCTGTCCCCAGTGCCACAGAGGAGGGTGGGCTCGGCCACAAGCAGGGCAGGATTGTCACCTCCTGGCGGGACAGGCACCGCGAGAGCTGCAGCGCCTGTTGCACGTTGGCTTTTTGTTTGCATGTCACTGCGCCTTAGCGTCGTGGTTTAGGTCTTTAGAAATGCTGGTGTGTTTAGCACTGATCAGATTAACGTGACAAAATTAATAAAGTGCTTTAATACACGGGGTGAAGAGACTGAAGGGAATTGAAATTAGGGAGACAGAAGAACAAAGGCACTTCTTAAATGAACATTTTTAGCAGGAGCTTAACATTATAAAGATTAATAGGAATTAATTTGCATATATAATGCAGTGTACAGAATACAATTCAAACTGACTACCAACTCTACAAACACTATTATTGTAAAAGAAGGGCTACATAAAATAAGCATATCTGTTTTCTTGCCCTGGCCTAGCAAACATGATTGACTAAAGGCACAGCAGGTGCCAGTCACTCTCAGATATTCTTGTTCATGTGCCTTTGTCTTGGACTGCACAGGCACAGCCATCCCACATGCTCACTCTATCCTGATTCTATAGCAGATCACCTAGCTGTAAGAAATGATAACACCAATCATCAACGTTTATGATAAAGTTGAGCCAAAACAATTGATAATCTACTGGTTGGTCACTTAAGGAAGCAAGAATAAAAAACCTAAGGAAGAACCAATACAGTAAGAACAGAAATTTTATGCCATGTCCCCCTGTACATTAATGTGTAAGCTTCAGCCCGGGAAGATCCACCTGAACATGAGGAAGAATTTCTTTGCTGTGCAGTGACAGCACAGAGAGGGTGTGGAGTCTCCCTCCCTGGGGATATTCCAGAACTGTCTGGACACAATCCTGTGCCCTGTGCTCTGGGATGGCCCTGCTTCAGCAGGGAGGTGGGATCAGATCACTCACTGTAGGACCTCATAACCTGAACCCCTCTGTGATTCTGTGATTTTAGAAGGAGACAGTAAAATTCCATTTCCGAGGTTTCAGAGCTCCTGTTCCTTGTCCTGCTCTGTAGCTGCTGGCTTTAGGGCTGCTCTCCTGAGTGCAGATCACCTTGGGAGCTGCTGACTGCCACCAAGCACAGTGGTAGGAGAGTTGAATTGTTTGGCAGGGCAGCGATTTAGGGACAGCAAACAGATTTTATCCCAGGGCTCAGAGAACAGTGCCATGAAGCACTGTTCAGTGGCACTGGAGTATCTACAGAGACATTTAATATCTGCAAAGATCCCAGTTTAGACAGCTGAAGGCTGCTGCACCTGTTTGGAGTTTCTGTTTTCTTTACAAAGGCATTCATTGCTCTGTGATGCAGTTCAGTGTTTATAGGGAAAAGCTTCTTTGAGCAAAATTTCCTTTTGTATCATCAGAATAAACATGCCCACAAGGCCAGGAGTCCCTTGTCTTCAGCCTCTGTGTACAGCAGCACTTGGAGTGGTGCTACTTCACACCTGGATGGAATAGCTGGGGCCTCAGTTTTAAATGTTTTTGCATTATTTATCATCTTAGAGGCCATCTGTGGGTTCTGCAGGTAGCATGCTGCCCTCAGCCATTTTCTGCTCTGGAATAAGGAATCCCCCAAATCCAGGCAAATACAGAGTCAGTGGATTGATCCAAGCTGGATCACACCATTAAGGGTGTGCCTGTCATTTGCAAAATAGATTTGAGATTGGTTTGTTTGCTGCAGCTGGAAACCTTCATTTCATTACGCAAATTATTTCTCTGAAAGCTGCTAAGAAGGATTGTGGTCTATAATTAGAATAATACCCCCCAGGATTACGTTCACAAATAATTATATAATCATTTAGAACTAAATTGTGCCATGAAACTACAGGGTTTTTCAAAATGGTACTAGCATTTCTGGAGCACTCTTTTTAAGATTTTCTGTTGTAATGCAGTTACCACAGGCCAATTAGAAAGATTTTCAGTTCAGCTGAGAGCTCCTCCCTCCTTTCCCTATCAATAATTTGAGATTAATCAAGATTAGAGTTTGTGTTCAAATATCTGCTGTGATTCAGGACAAGTTAGTGGCACTGGAATGAGGTGCAGGTGATTCGGAATGAGTTAATAGCACTGGAATCAGATGCAGTTGATTTAGAAGGAGTTAGTGGCACTGGAATGAGGTGCAGGTGATTCGGAATGAGTTAATAGCACTGGAATCAGATGCAGTTGATTTAGAAGGAGTTAGTGGCACTGGAATGAGGTGCAGGTGATTTGCCTCCAGTGTTGAAGGTGAGATGGTGTAAATTGGAGGTGTCTGTAGAAAGCCACAGAAGAAGGCTGCTTTACACAGGCTCCTTTGGTACCTCGGTGTCATTCAGAAGCAGAGCGTGAAGTGGTGAGATGGTCCTTCAGGGCAGGAGTGTCACAGCTCTGTGGCAGGGAGGCTGCAAGCTGCGTTTGTGTCCCGCAGGGATGGGGAGGCCAATCCTCGCTGTCCTGAGCCAACCTGGCTGTCCAGCCTCCCTCGAGGACAAGCTGCAGGATGTTCCTGTGGGGTGCTGCAGCTGCAGTGGCGCTGCCCTCCTTGCAGCTGTGCTCAGCACAGCCTGCCTTTGGCCCCCCAGGGATGGGAATGTGAATCCATGGGTCCCTTGGCACCCCTGAACCTGTGTGAATGTGTCAGGGCAGCTCATGGATCAACACTGACACAAAACTATGTCACACTAAACTCGTTTCACTGCTCTCCTGCCTGAATGTAATTGTAAATATGAAATGGAGAAGTTTTGCTTTTTTTCTTCATGTTTGCAGTGCCCTTTTTATTAGCACTTTTGTTAACATTGTTGATACGACATCAAGTTGAATCCTCTTTTACATCGGTTTCCTCACTTACAGTGCCTTGTCTCTTGCACAGACAAAACTCTGCCAGAAGGTTTGTTTAGTGTACTAAAACTCCAGAAATAAGAGCAGTACATTGCCCTGTTTTATTAGGAATTCATCCACTGTTCTTTGAGGTTGCAAACCCCTGGTTAGTGAGGCAATGGGCAATAGCAGGGTAAACTAATGAGGTTCTACAATATTTGCAACCTGAGAAAGGCAAATATTTCACCGAGCTCTCCAATTATCTCTGGTAGCCTTGTACACTTCTAATGAGCACAAGGTAATCAGCCTATCTCTTCCCTGTATTAACAAGAGCCGCTTAAAATTCTCCAGGATTCCTGTGGAGAACTGATCTATGGACCCAAAAGGATAAATAAAGAGGTCGTGCAATTACCACTTCAAGGACTTAAAGGGCTGCCATGCTATTCCCAGGGCTGGCTGCCTCTGCCTGTGGTGTGTTTTGCTGATGCCTTTATTGTATGCAAGCTAAAGAGACAGTAATTTTGGGATTGCAAGGGTGCTTTAGCAGCAGCTTGATCTGGCTGCTGTGGGGCCACAAAATCATTCTCCTCCAAGACAGTATCTCCTAACCAGGTGTTCAGTCGCCAGCTCACATCTCAAGCAGTGCAACTGGGCAAGAAATAGGATGTCAGAAAATACAAACCTGAAAACACCAGCAGCTAGTGGCTGGGCTTTTACCATCTCATCCCTGGTCAGGAAGAACAGGAGCATTTCAGGAAGCAGCGAGCATGGCACCTGCTTTGGGAGGCAGTCTCCCATGACCTCCCAGGACAAGGAGTGTCCAGGACAAGACCTGAAGCTGTGGAAATAGGAAGCACAAGAGAAGGGTGTGGAGAGCTGTGTTCTGGTTTACCATGTATGTTAACACCCCGGGGGACTAAAGAGGAAGAATACAAATGAAATGTTGAGTGGTTCTGATCAGCAAGAGTAGCTGTGTTTGTTTGAGATTTTTAAAAATAAGGGAAGGAAAAATTGTTGCTCAAATAGATTGCTCCTGTGAGGTTGGAATGCACAGAGATTTGCTAATACCCAACAGAAACTTGGAAAGAGAATTTGAGGACTTTCTCTATTCTCTATATCTATGTCATAGTGAAACCCTTTTATAAGCAGATGTTTACAGGAAAAAAAAATAATTCATTTAAAAAATGTGAACTGACAGCTAGTATCCCTTCTAATTCCCTAATCTGCAGCTGTGCTGAATTCACACATGCACTTTTGGATGCTCGGGAGATTGGTTCTGAGGAATGTTCTTCCACTTTCAGTACCTCCTGGGCTTTACGTTTCACCACAGGGTCGCATCTCCTTACAACTCACACCACGTGGGTTTGTAGCACACATCAGTTCAGTCTTTTTCTAATCACACTAACACAGCTCGGCTGGGGGACAATGAATTGGAAGTCTGTTGTTCCATTAGGAGAAGCAGAATTGCACAGCTGAGTTCTTAGGCAGTGTCTTTGTCTTGTCTGTAATTAGCAACAACTGTGTTGAAGCAGGAGGCTGAGGGGACATGTCCCTCCTGTTTCCCAGTCCTTCAGTGCCTTTAGTGAGTCCTTTAGTGAGGTGTGGGTGGGCAAACACCTCACAACAGCACAGCCCAGCCTCTGTCCCTGCTGGCTGAGGGGAGCCCTAGGAGTTCCAGCCCTCACACAGCACCAAAAATATCAAAATTCTGTCTAAAGTACAAGTAAAAAGCTTCATCCAGCAATGCAGCAGCTCCCGGATTTGCTGCTGAGAAAGTTCAAAGCTGAGAAGCAGTCAGAGAGAGCTGGGAGTGTCATGAGGCAGCAGCTCAGAGGGCTGGCAGTGGAGCCAGCAAGGGCAGCAAACTGGGGAGAATAAGGAGAAAAATAAATATTAATATGAGTGAAGCGTTGTGCCTGTGTGTAAAATCTCGGTTGTAATCTTGTGAAACCTTTTCTTGTGGCTTATGATGACATTAGGCTCTCTAAAGGTTTATTATGTGCAGCTGGATGTACATCAGCCTATTTATTAGTCATCACGAGGTTGTTGACATTATTTCCACAGTGCTTTTACATTAAGAGCTTACTGAAATGATATATTTATGTTAGGGTACCAAAGTAATTTCCTCATATCAGGACAGCTTAGAAATACAGGGACCTAAGCTGTTGCTGTAATGAATTTTCTGCCTCTCACAGGGATATTTATCCAATCTGTTCTGTAAACAGAGAAATTAGTTCAGACTTGTGCAAATGCTTTAATTACACTTAACTGGATTAATGGCTGAACTCTGAGGAAATGTTGTTTCTTTAGACAAAACAGTTTGACGAGGTCAACAATGTATTTTTAATTTAGCCTGGTGCCGTAGCTGGGCTGCTGCTGAAGCCATCGCTGGCCCTGGGCACTTGGGCTGGGATGTGAGGATCTGTGACATGAAGGGCTGTTCAGATTTAGAGTTTGTGCCAACACCTCTCTTCCAGCTCCCTTCTCTTGGACAGAAGACAGTTCTTGGCACCCCCAAATTGTGGCAGTTTCACAGCCTCTTTCTTTCCACGTGAGTGAACAATTGGCCCCCAAGGTTTTATGGTGAATATTTGCCCATCAGGTACCTAAAGGTGAATGCAGCAAATTGTGTTAAAGACTTCCAGTCTTCTTTCCTTGACTGTATTGAGGTAGCTTGAGCAGCTTGCTCAGAAATTTGACAGATGCTTTGTTGCTTTGGTGTCTTCTGAGTGCTGTTCCCCTTACAACCTCAGCCTGGCCTGAGCAAAACATGCAGCAAACCTCCAGGGAGCCCATCCCAGACACAGCTCCCTGCATCTTACAAAAAACACTCTTTGGCCTTGAGAAGGATAGGATTTCTAATCCCACCGTGCTCTCATCTTCTGATTAAATTGCTACAGCCAGCTTCCTGCTCAACATGTTTTTATGTTTCAACCTTTCAGTGTTGTATTGAAGCATTTCTATTTCATTTTTCACCCTAGTGAAACTAAGCTTAAGAGGGGCGAGGGTGCCACTGTGGAGCCTGGAAGAGACAGCAACAGCTCGAAATGCTTGTGTTGGGCACCTCCAGGCTCCCTGTGCTCTGCTCCGAGCCTGGGGAAGCCCTTGGCAGGATCAGTGCTGACAGTGAGCCCTGAGTGTGAAGGAGCTGCCTCCTTTCTCATCGCATTAAAGCTCAGCTCGATGCCCCTGCTCCAAGGGCTGGTGCGTAAGGCAAAGCCACGCCTTGAAATTCCACTCTCTCACCTTCTCAGGGTCCTTTGCAGTGGTTACTGTGCTTTCCACAGATATGCAAAATGTCAGCACTGTCACCTCTGCTGTTTCTATAGGTTCTGAAATTTGCTTGTCAAATGGCAATGCTCAGCTTTCTTTCCTCCTCCACTTGCCCAGCCCTGCAGCTCAGCTCCCACTGTCTCAGCCCTTTGGCCGTGTAGAGGGAATAGCTCGGCTCTGCTTTGGTTGCCACTGTCTGAATCAGAAATCAGAGGCTGGGGAGTTCCTCAGGTTTGCTGGAGCTCCTGAGACCAGAATTCCATCTCAACCACAGCTGCAGTGTGCAAGTCTTCATGGCATTTTTCAGCAGTGTCTCTGAAATGTATTCTAATTAACTGTTTCTGATAAGAACATGTTTATTATAAATACTACATACACAGGAATATTTCAGGCAAAGCAAACTGGAAGAACTAAGATGATGCAGGGTCTGAGAAGCTGTGTTCAGTAAAGTATATATCATTTTAGTACATGCACATACCCACTTCCATACAAAGATGAATGTTGACTTTGATCGTTAAAAAGAAGAAAACAAAAAACCAAACTTGCATTTTTCTCAATATTGTAAAGATACTATTGCTACAAGGACATCTGTGAGCTCTGTTTTGTATAAGGTTTGAAATAGCTCTATACAGAAAACAGGCAGAGGCCAGGATTGTCAGCTCTTTCCAGAAGGGAATTCAGCTGCAGTCAAAGTGTGGCATGGCATTGAACACCTCACCTTACCCTCACCTGCTGGAGGAGCTGGGCAAACAGAATCCCTAAATTCAGCATGTCTCAATTCCGGGTAATTTAGAGTTCACTGCAAGTTGGCCCTGCGTCTCTTTTGATTTAAAATATTCCTGATTTGCAGTGGTTCACCTCAGGAGAGGGAGTCTTCCCCAGCTTTCTAATATTAACAGTGAGTGGAAATGCCATCAGCATTTATCATTTAAACTTTGCTGAATACATTACACTGCAGATTTCATTGCTCCTCCTGCAGAACGAGCGAGGGAGGCAATTGTGTTAAACGCTCCGTGGTTGTGCTAGGAGGCTCTCGCTGCTCCTGCTGTGGGAGCAGCTCTCCTCAGGAGCAGAGGAATCTCTGCTGTCCCTGCAGTGCCCTCGTGGCTGGAGAGGCTGGGTCAGGGCTGGGGAGATGCCAGGGTCACCTCTGTGTGTGAGCTGTGCCTCTGTGGTGGGAAACAGGCACAGACCTGTGCTCTCTAGAGCTCCTCTTCTAGTGTTTTGAACAGGATTGCAGTGGGTGGGGGTTTTTATGCTGGGGAAAGTGCAGAATTTGGTTATTCCCACAGTCAGCACACGAGCACAGCCCTGCCACGTGGGGCACAGAGAGCAGCTTTGTCCATCTCGGAACTGATTGAAAGGGGGGCTCATTCTCCTTTCCCTTGTTTTCCCAAAACCAGGAGCAGTTTAACCCAAGTCAAAGGACCCATTGGCACTGACAGGTCAGAACAGAAGTGTTTGAAAATCATCTGCTTTGCTTCTTGTCCCGGAGCTGGTAATGAGGCAAGGCTTACAAGCAAAAGCTCGTTTCAGACAGAGTATTTCTCACTACTGGTTTGGCTTTAGAAATTGTAATCACTTGTGTTATTACCATAAAACAAATATCTGGAAGGTTTTGCCAGTTTTTAGTGAGCTACTGAAAGCTATACCGGAAAATGGTGTTAGTGAAGAATAACACGCACAAAAAATAAAAGTCACTGCTGTCCATTTGCAGAGGCAGCAACAGAAAAAGCTAAATATCAGTTTTCATAGCAAAATTGCTATTTGTTGGTGAATCAGTTTCATGCATATAAAGAGTGCTTGGGGATTTTGCTCCCATGCATGTTTATTTATGAAATGGAAAGCAAGCAGAAATTCTGAGTAGTCCCATGGTACAACCCAGAACTGAAATGTAAAGATAGAATGCAAAAGCCAGTGATGCTAATAATAGAAATGCAAGGTCTCTGAGGGTGAACGTGATCTGTGGGGAATGCCAGGGCTGTTGCAATCAGGAAAGAAAGGATTCTTCTGCTTCACTTCCTCCTAAAAATTCAGGAAAGCTTTTAGTTTGTTTTAACTTGTGCTTCACAAAATCTGGTGGCAATCATGACCTAAAGGAGCAGTGCAGAAGCAAACCACAAACACAGCAGCTCTGAGAGTTTGAGGGCAGAGTGAACAACCACGTTTTGGCTTTGTGATATCCAAAGGAGAAAAATTATTCTTTCTAGGTTGGCTTTGACCTTGCCAGCCTGCACAGGGCTGAGAGGTAACCCTCTGCTGCCTCTAAGAGAGAATACTCTGATTTCTAACTGATAACATGAGCATCATCTCACGAGAACATCCTGCATCTCAGCAGCAAACAAGCACAAACACAGTGAAGTGCATCTCACCCTCCCTCATCTCCTCACTGTTGGGCTAAGATCCTTTGGTCATATTTATTTCAAATTCCAGCGGCGTGTGCCAGCGAGCTCTCCCATCACACAGCTTTGCCAGTGGAATTGCTTCTGTGCTTGTTTGTTCTCTCTGGCAGCATTTAATACCTTCTTTAAGTTTTGTTTTCTCCCCTCTCCCCTCTGTCCCTGCTAGTTCCTCCAGCAGCCTGCCGTGTCTCTCCTCCAGAAGTGGCCTAAGCGCCTTAGCACGCTAAGCCTGCATGGATGGGTGCTCCTGCTTCACCAGTGGAGGCAGAGATGATAGGGCCCCTCTTCCCAATCCTATTAGCTCCTCGTGCTTTTCTCACAAAGAGCAGGCGCTGGTGGTGAGCTGGCCACGAACAGTGCTGCGCAGGACACCACTGCAGCCGTGATTTAACACTATCATTCAGCAGATATAAGCCACTGAAGCTTTCAGCAAAGTTGTAAGGCTTAACCCAAAGCACTTGGAAACAAGATAAAAGCTTAAGCATTTCTTCATCTCCCGTTCGAAGCCGGAGATACGTGTGTACTGACCTTTCATATTGCCGGAATCAGTGTGCAGTGAAAATCCCTCTGTAATTTAGCGCTACAAGGAGTGCAGCCTGACTCATCTCTGGGAGAACATTTTGTCTGCCACTCAGGGTCCGGAGCAGCTAAGTGTATAAATAAAAACACCTAATGAAAATAGCATTCCAGTCAAGGAAAGCAGGCATATTTGATCCACGTGGTTATTCTGCCCACAAAACACAGGAGTTGAGGAACAGTGAAGCAGCTCTCAGTTATCCAGGTCTACCATTCACCACATCCTGCTGTTGCTTCAATGGCATTGAGATAAGGAGAAATGTGCTGTGAATATTTCACACCAATTATTTCCCTTTTGTAGGCACCTCTGGAGGGTGTTGAAGCTCACTTTGTTGGAAGATGTTGGGTTGTTGTTCCACCATGGAATCCTGACTGTGTAAAGCTGAATAGCTCTTTCCTCGCCCCTTTTGCCAGGGTTACAGCTTTATCCCTGTCCTGAGAGAAAATGAAGGAAGGGCTCTCCATCTTTACAGCAGATGGTATGTTGCTAAATAAAGGGTTTTAAATAAACCTTGAATGGCTTTGGTTCTATTTCCCATATCCTCACTGCACACTAAATTTTTTGCCTAACTGGGGCTGCACATCTCTGTCAAAGCAAGACTAGTAAAACAGCCTAAAATTGTTTAAAATGTCTTCAAGTGTCCTGACGACGTGTCTTAGTACAGTCTGCCTCTATACCTAGAACTTTTATTTATTTTCTAGGTTAAATAACTTTTGGTCGCAGCATCCACGATAATCTGTTGCCTAAAACTCCTTGGCTTTTCTAGCAGGGGAAATATATTGGTCTAGTCAGGCTGTCTTCTGTGATACCTGTCAGTTTAAATTGTATGACCTTTTAGTGAGCTCTGAACCTCACCTGTCGAAGTCAATTTAATCAGGTGTCTTTGTAAGGCTTCACAATTCCAGAGTTCTTTCAGCTGAGAAAACTAATTGAAAAAAGTTGGCAAATACTTCACTTAAGCGTGAGTAAACTTGGAGGAGAAATATATCTTCTTCTGCATGGATTTTCCTGTGTTGTTCAACTTAACTTCCTTCAGATGACTTCTACTGAAGATGTTCACTCCTAAGGCAGCCCTTTATCTTTTCTAGCTCTGCATTTGACTGGTTCTCAGAGAGCGAGATCTGTGGAAAGTAATTAAATGAAATCTTTTTTCCTAATTGGACTGGGTCTGTGCAGTTGTTGTCCATTTCCTCCAGACTTCTCAACATAGAATCAACTATTTCCCCTCGGATTTTGAGTCTCCTATTTTCAGTCACAGCACCAATAGCTGTATTTCACCTTCTCGTTCTGGCACAGCAGTCTCCGTATTTCTCATTCTGAGTGGAGATCACCCCTGCATGTTGTCTTTTGTACAAAAACTTTAAAAAAGCTCTTCAGGTCCAGTTTTAGTTGCCATAACCACGTCTCCCACTTCTCTGGGGGTTTTGGTTTGTTGCCAGCTGTGGTTGTGGCACAGAGGGTGGCACCTGCCATTCCCTGCCTTTGCACAGCCCCTGGCTGCTGCTGCTGCTGCTCTCTGCCCTTCCCACCCAGAGCGGAGCTTTGGTTGGGTTTCTCCCGGGCACACACAGTGCCTGGGGCTGCCAGAAGTGGGGACAAGGAATTCGCAGTGTCCTCTGATCCAAGAGCAGCTGCTGCAGCGCAAATGTGTGCCTGGGGAGGTGCAACTTCACAGAATCACAAAATCAGTGAGGCGGGGAAAGACCTCTGAGATCATTGAGTCCAACCTGTGTCCGAACACCTCCAGGTCAGCCAGACCATGGCACCGAGTGCCACATCCAGTCCTTCTTTAAACACCCCCAGGGTCGGTGACCCCACTATCTCCCTGGGTAGCCCATCCCAATGTCTAATCACCCTTTTTAAATGAAATTCTTCCTGATGTCCAACCTGAACCTCTCCTGGCACAGCTTACAGCTGTGTCCTCTTGTCCTATCATTGTTCGCCTGGGAGAAGAAGCCAAGCCCCACCTGGCTGCGCCCTCCTTTCAGGCAGCTGTAAATTTCTTTGGCTCCCTTTCACCACTCCAGCTGTCCCAGGGAACCCTCCTGCCCTCGCTCCAGTGTGAGCTGCCAGTCCCAGCACAGTCACTCAGAGTCCCTGCATTACCAAAGGGGAACGGTGCAATCTAAGTTTAGTGAAACTGAGACAGGAAAGGTTTAGACACCAACTGCTAATGGTATCACCAGCCCAACAAGTGCCCCTGGAAATGCTTACGAAATCATTTCCCACCCTCAGGAGTCACAAAATTTCCAACTCTAAATAAAAATACTAGGGTGTGTCTCAGGAGCATGTGTTGCCTCATCTCCTGCCTCTGTTACAGCGTGGGCACATTACTGGATGTGGAAAAGCGTTCAGAGAAAACATGTTAAAATCAGGGCAGAAAGACGGCTATTTAAATCAACCTTTTAAGAAAAATTAAGATTCCCATTCCCAGTTCTAAAATCTAGGAACCCAAAAGTATGTTGTGAAGGAGAATTAGGGGAGAGAGGCAATCCACAAAGTTCTTGAACAATTTTTTTTTAAAGCTGAGAAAAAAGCTCTTCTCAGCATCTACTGCGGAGTGGCCTTATTAGCTTTGAGGTTGGTCACTCCAAGGGGGAAGAGGCTTATCCATCCTGCTCAGTGTTCAGTTATTGGTATTCCTACCCTGATCAAAGCATCAACTCTCGTCCCTCACAGGATGGAGTTATCAACAGGCCCAACACTGCCCAAAGCAGGAGGGAGCTAGAGACGAGGCCAGGCTGGAATGCCCTTGTCCACGATGAATTTCCCTAGGTTTTGAATCTTCTTTTTGCATTGCAGAGCAGAGATGAGCCTGGTAATTCAGGGAACAGTGCACAGGAGCTTATCAGAGGAGGACAGTGACACCTCACCAGCTGAGGAACCCTAGAAGAGAAAATACCCTCAATATATATCATCCAACCTCAATTTCCAGCTTGTCTCTCTATGGAAGGAAGGACCCAAGCATATAAATCCACTCATAAGGCAATCTGAATTTTGGAGTCCTTGTTTCATAATTTATGAGATCCCCTTTTGACTTGCAAGAAGTGTCCATGGTGAGAGTGGGAGAGCTGCAGCTGCACTGGCGAGCAGCACTTGTGATTTCACTCCATCAGAACCAGTCAGGAGCTGCTCAGCAAAGTGAATAAGAAAAAGCCTGCTGTAATTGACAGTAAAAGGCCTCTGAATTGAGTTACTCCTGCTTTTCCTTTTAAAGTCTCTGATTCAAGTGTAATTGCTGCTCAGTAGCAGTCTGCAACAAAACTGCCATTTTTCCTCATCCATGTATTTTTGGTTTTCTGATGCAAGTGTTAGTCGGGAGCAGCTCAGTAATTTCATGGACTCGGTGCTGCATAGGTCCCTCCAGCTTGTAATTAAGCTGTTATCTCCCAATTCCTAGCACTCATCTGACTTCAGCAGAAAATATGTCTGTTGACTTAGAATTCATTGATAGCAACAAACAGGCTGAGGTTGTAATTTGCCAGCCGTGCTCACTGGGCACAGGAATTGTCTCGACTGATAGATTTCACATGAAGTTCAGGAGCCAAATGCACAGCAGGCAGTGGCCCAGGCAGGTGGCACATCTCCACGCTAGTGCAAGTGCCCCAAAAACCTTGGATGCCATCAAAGAAGGGGCTGCAGCACGGCAGGGAAGGAGGAAAACACGTCAGGCTGGGAGGGACACTGGCGCTCTGGCAGCTCACCATGTGTTTACAACATATGCACTTATGTGAGTTTCAGGCAAAGCACAGTAAAAGTTTCTTTCACTACAGAGGCATTCAAGCAGAATGAATAAAGAAGATAAATTATCTTTTAGAAGAGAGGGAGGGTTTCCAATATTCCTAGCAACCTTTATGGTTTTATGTCAAGCAGTAGTGGGGGGGAAAGAAGAGTTCTCTTCTCAGGGATCTTTCCTCAGAGGATATGATAGATGATTAAGGTGCACAGAAAGCTTCAATAGTATATACGTGAAAAGTTCCCCCGGCAAGGGCTCATTGTAAAACAAATGTGCTGCTTTAAGGATAATGGCATGGTATTATTTATGTAGACAGTTCCAGCAGTTCCCAAAGAGAAGTAAATGCTGTAATCATACCCATAAAGGCCTGTCTGCTTGCTTGCACATTATTTGGCATTAATTTTAGTACAGAATAATTATCAAAGGAACATTTGGATTTATTATCTGTAAAGGCAATTTTAAATGAGGTATGAATTCAATACAGTAAGTGTTCTTCTCTCAGCAGTGTGAATCCAAAATAGAGTCGTCGTCTTTCACCCGCTAAGTCAAGCTGTGCCTGGGCATATGGAGATTTTCATAACATATTCTATTCAAGAATTAGATAGCAGTAAATATTTGTGAAAGTGATAATCAGCAAGTGTTTCTGAGGGCAGCAACAATGTACTGTAAGATTTTGAAATGAATCCCTAAAATCAGTGCTCCTGCCTTGGGTGCTGAAGCCTTGGCTTGGTTCAAGATCTTTTGGGGAGAGGAGCAGGCAGGAGAGCGAGGTGTTAAAATAGTGAGAGAAACATTGCAAGATAAGAGGCTGAGTTAACACTTCTCACTGTGATGATCACCTGCACTGAAATGTTCACCTAAAATTTCAGCGCTGCCCTTTTTCAGCTTCTAAAAGTAAATGGCTTAGGAGATGGTAGGAGCCATCTGCACTGCTGCAGACCGTAGGTTTTATTGGGCTATTTTTGTTCTCACCGGACTAAACTCTGCTCCTGGCTTGCTAGACAGCTGAGAAGAGAAGTGTCCTTTTCCATCTGCCCAAGCCAAGTAATTTATTTTGCTCTTCAGGCTTGAAATCTGCTTTATGCCCTCACATCCTCAAGCCTTGACAGTGCTGTAATGGGCATTGTACAGTGCTAGCCAGAAGAGCCATGTTCAGGAATCAGGAATCAATTCAGATCACCCCACTTTTGATCCTTTTTGATTACAGTTAGCCAGCAGAAAAATTACTTGCCTTTGCTTCATACACCAGCGTTTTACATTGCACAGGAACCCATGTCACTAACTAAATACTGCAGGCATTTCCAAGTGCCTTTCAGATGAGTTTTCAGCAATTGATTCTCTTTCAGTGATCTCCTGGGCTCTGGGGAGAGCTCTTAGAGAGAGCCCGTGGAGCCCACTCTGATCTTTCTCCTGTCACTGTCTGTCAGATCATGAGTGTGGCTGGTTTTGAAGAAGACCTGATAATCCAATCTTCTGTTTGTACATTTGCTTTATTTAGTTACTTATTTGTATATTTATTTAATAGGAATCGTAGATAGTCTGGGCTGGCAAACATTGCCCCATCAGGGTGAAAAATGCCTGCACAAATATAAACTTAAAGAATTATGTTGAGCAAATCAAAACTGGCAAGTGTCAGGACTCAGACTCCATTTTGGACTTTTTCTAGTTAAAAAATTAGCTTTAAACTCACGGGGCATTAAAACTTTTCAAGTAGGAGGAGAACAGAATAGCAGTTCTGAACAGTAATGATCAGCACTGCCAGCCATGAACTCTACTTCATGGAGTTTCTCCTGGATGTGGAAATACAGGCAGAAAAATAGAGTAATGTGAACAAAAATCTTTGTTTCGCATCTTGCAGTAATTGATTAGAGCACAAACCTTGAAATCGTAGAGTTATGGTGCTCACAATTCTGAAAGCAGACATAGCCAAGTGATCGGTAGAGGATTGGTTAAGTAATTTACCCCTTCTCTCTGTCCATAGCTTCCTTGTAATCAGTGAAGCATTCCCCAGGTGGGTGAAAAGTCAGCAGAGACCCTTGTGCAGACTGTGCTGTCATGAGCAAATATTGGTGGTGGTCCCTAAAAGCAGTGCCAGCAGCAGATTTGGCAGAGGCAGCACAGCACAGTGACCGCAGAAGGGAAAGGGCCTGAGGGCAGCTTGCAGAGGAGAAGGAAAGCTGATCCCATCCCGGACAGCTCGCTGGGATGGAGATGTACGAGCACCAGGAAAGCTGAAGAGGGACAGCTCAGGCAAAGAAAGAATGGCAATGGCACTGTCAGGGAAGAGCAGAATTCATGCCACTCTACAAACACAGAAAGTAGTAACGAGATTTCCATGTGGTGTTGCAACCATTCAGATTTTCACCAGGTGAGAATCCATCTCACTCTTTCCAAAGGGCTGCTGGGCTTGTCTGGCTGAAAAATGTCCTGGCACTCCAAGAGCAGCTGTGCCCTGATGCAGAAGTTACAGGGAGGTGTCCAGGCACCAGCACTGTGCTGGAGGTCAGAATTAGATGATCATAATTTTCCCCTCTGGCTTTAAAATCTATTAACAGCTATTTTACGACGCTGGTCATTCATCATCGCACCGCAGACTGCGAGACCAGGACCACCATGATATACTTCATAGTTAATTTATTTCCATTAGTTCATAGCTAAACTTAATTTAAAAGAATTTCTAAAAAATGGATTATAAGGGAGAAAACCTAGAGACTTTCCAGTGTAGAACTGTTTGGGGGGGGAAGGAAATAGGAATTTCTAGAGCTGTGAGTTGGATGTAGATGTTTGACTCTTGGTTGTGCCCCACATTTTAGCTGTACCCTAAATTTTACCACACATCCCAGGACAGGATTGGCCCATAGAAGGATGGGGAAGTTCTTCTAATCATATAGGGAAAAGTTGGCATTGTTTTTCCACTTGTGTACACTACAGCATTTTTTTTCCTGAGAACTTCATCTTCTGTATTAAATTAAGTCAAATAATCTTCTTGTCACTATAAGAATAATTACCATCACTTTCTGAAAAGAAAATAGGAAATAAAAGATTTTTTTAACCCCCAAAACCCATGCTTTTCTTTCCAGCATTATTTTAATGATTAAAATGGTATTAGATTTAAAGCTCCAATTAAGATGAAAGCACAGGGATGACCAGCTTTATATTTTTAACATATCTGCTGTTGTTGATGCTGCTAATAGGTTCCACAGGCAGAAGTACTAATTGGTCTAAGACCAGATAAAACTAGATTTTCTTTCAGGCAGACATTGAAAAGAAAAAAAAAAAAAAAAGAGAACAAATATGTAGAGAATAAAATCTCCTTGTTTTTTTGGCATAAGAACCCAGAGACACGGAATCATCTCCTCCAGGTCTCATCTCACTATTGAACATTCTCCCCTAATTTCTGTCACCAGCCCAAGCTCTGTCTCCTCCAGCCAGGCTGCCCTGCACCAACACAGAAATGGTCCCAGTGGGACAGGAAGCAGTGACTCTTAGCCAGGAATATCCCTTTGCATCTCTCAGAAGAAGCAGCAGTATTTTAGAAGTTTTCCTTATAAGAACTACTTATATTCCTGTGCTCTTTGGCACAGATCCATTAACCAAACGCACTTTAATGTTGGATGTATGAGCACTACAAAATACAAACAGCTCTAACATGGTGAGGTTGCTGATTGCTAAGACACAGGGGGCCAGGGTTTTAATCCCTTTGGAGGAAACTCTACTCCCTGTGCATTTTCTGCATTGGGACCACAAGCCCTTGACAGAGCTTCCCAGTGGAATTCCCAGAGGGAGCAGACAAAGCTGAAATGACCGTGGCTGGCACCAGCCCTGGCTGTGGACAGGGCTGCTCTCAGATGAGCCAAGGCCTGTGTGCTTGGGTAGATCAGGACAGCAGGAGCCCACTCAGTATTTGTAGAGTGCATTTTGATTGTGAAGTTTATTTTCTCCCATAAACACTTTGCTTTCCACTGTTACACTACAAGGACTTTCCTGCACTGTTGCTAATCACAGCAGCAGTGCTGAGAGGCATCCTGGGACCACCTGGCTCTGCTACACAGTCCTTGCTGCCCTGCCCTGCCCTGCCCTGCCCTGCCCTGCCCTGCCCTGTCAGGGGCTGAAGGGAACAGCTCTCCACAGTAACTCCCCACGTGTGCTCCTTTCCTGGGCCAGGATGCCCTGGTTCACTCCCCAGCGTGGCTGATGGAGTCTGCAGCATCCCTGCACAGCTCTGGGATTTGTTTGTTTGTTTACAGCAGCAGCCTCGACAGGAGGCGGGAGCAGGAAGCATCACAGAACTGATGTAAACAGAGCGAGAGTCTTTTGTAATTCCTTGTAGCTCTTTCAAGTACATCCATTTGTTTGACACTGATGCTGTTGTATATTTTAACCAAATTCACACAAACAAAGGAGCCAGTCCTGGAGCCTTTGCTTAGTGTTTGGGAAGGGATTTCCAGATGTTCCTTATGGATGTTTCAACTCTTTTAATGTAAATTTGAATTTTAAGACTAAAATGAGCGAGTATAGCTCCCTGCCAGAATCTGAAGCCTGATCTGGAGGAGAAAGTTAAATGATCATAGTGATGCCTGCTACTGGAAGCTATCCTGAGGTATTTTGATATTCAGGGAAGGATGCCAGCCCTGTACTCCAATTTTAAGATATTCCTAAGCCTTGTCCTGCAAATTTAGTAAAGTGACGGGCTGAGTGACAATATTCACATTGCTTTTGTGGAGGGAGGTCTCTCAATGTGGAAGCAAATTTCCCTCTTTCTTCTGCCATCATCTAGCATCTCCCCTGATTTTCTCTTTGTGTGATATCACTTATTTACAGTTCTGACACCCTTTGATATCATTCCAATCCATCACAAACTCCAAACATTATGCTTTTGCATGTGCTTTACTCCTTTAATTTTCAAATAGATGTACACAAATGAATCCTGACTTCAGGCCTAATACCCGATTTACACAGATGCAGATGGGTTATTATGCCTTCAATTTGCAAGCATGGTTGATATAATTAAAGACATTTCTGCTTTTTAGCCACACAATTGCATATGGCTTTTTAAAAAGAATGATACTCCTGAAGGATTTTTCCCCACTAATGAGCATAATGATTGAACATCAGGTACAGAGCCATTCTGCAGGCAAGAGAGTGATATTCTGGTAAAATCTCACATGAGTTGGTAGTTGCACGGTCTGAAAATAGCATTATTACCAAACAGACCTGATTTTTGCTGACTGTCCTGACGTACTGCCCTTTCTTTTGGGTGGTGGAGGAGAATGTGCAGAAGCACAAATGTCTAACAGTCCATAAATAAAATGTTCCTCACTTAAGTGATCTTTTCAAAAAGTAAAAACTTTCCTAAAAATGCTTCAATACCATATAATCTATTCCACTCCCTCGGTAAAAGCGGAAACAGCTTAAAAATTTCAATAATTTTGTGTAGAATATTCCCGAGCAAGTCATTTGTATGCTGGATTTCCACTTGATGCAATATGAAACCACAGAGATACCTTATCATACTCCAAAGGCTGACATTATAAGGCACTACTGGAAATATTGCAGAGCTTTGCATAGCAAAGAACATTCAGCCAAGTAGCTGGTGAGGGTCCTGTGCTCTTAAACACAGGCACCTTTGCGGCTCCACTATTACTAGTTCAGGAGGCAAGAATAGCCCATAATATTTATATCATTTTTAAGTGTCATGGGGAAAAAAATCCAAAATGAAAAGAAAAAAAAAAAAAAAGCAGGGGTGAAGGGGTGGGGAGAAAAAGCAATCTTGCTGGGAAAGCTCCAGGGACTCAATTCTTGCACACTGACATTTTTACCACAGTCAAAACCTCTTTCAAGGCTGGGCTGTGCCAGCAGACACAGTGATGTCTCTGCTCTGGAGGAATTAGAGAGATTCTGATCTAGCCCGTGTCCTCTCTCGCGCAGGGTGCTGGCACAGGCAGTGTCCCCAGCACGGCAGGTGTGTGGCACTGGGTGGCACCAGATCTGCCAAAACACACAGTAACAAAAACCCAGGGTTGATCTTTCCAAGCAGCTGGGTTTGATACAAGGTGTGGGCTGGTTTTGAGTTTTCGTCTTTCTGCTTTGTTGGAAACTTGATATTCAAATTGTGGATTCCTTAGGGAAGGCTGCACTTTCAGATACCTCTTGTTTTCAAGCTAGATCTCAAGCTTTTATGCCTGATTTTCCTGAAGCCTTTGGAGTTGGGTATGATTTTCACATGGAATCAGAAACTGTGTTTATGAAGGTTTTTAAATAATTGGTTTTAAAACATCTCCCAGTGGCTAAATCCTTTGCTTGCAGATGATAAGGAAACATTTTTGTTGCTGGATGTTTACTGCCGTTTTCATGGCTTTGTGAATCTAAGCTTTAATTTTTCTTCCCATTTGTGCTTATGTCCAAAGGTGCTAAAGTTGAACTATTGTAAAATTAATTGCATGGGGAAACACAGCATTATTTTTCTCCCATATCTGATGTTCATATTGCAGCTGAGGGAGGGGAGGAGATGGAAGGGGAGGTTTCTGAGTGTTGTAGCAGACAAGCTGCTTGTTTCCTTCACTGCTAAAGAGAGTGATTCCTTCAAAGTGGAGTAGAAAGATGTCTTGGGGCTCTGGCTGTGAATGCCATGGCCCGCAGCTGCAGCAGCAGCACAGTCAATATCAGGCTTTGTGGCCCCGGAGTGGCTGGGAATGAATGCTCTATGGGCACGTTTAGAGCAGGCTGAACCACATCGAAACAAGCAAAAGAGTTTTCTGTTCTGAAAACCCAAACCTTTGCAGAACGGCTTAAATATTCTGTACTAATAAGGAGTGTAGTAAAAAATGGCTCTGAAGATTTACACCGACACATAAACACACGGAGATGCTAATGTGCATAAAGAGCAGTGGAAGAGAGGAGGTAGGTTTAGATGTGAATGCAGGAAGGAAAAACTAAACACAGTTGGACTGTTGTAGCCAAAAAATGAATTAGTGCTGCATTTCTCTGCCAAACACAGAATATACATCTCATTTTAAATTTTTTCCTGAGCCATGGATATAGAGCTAAATAAATGTGATAAAAGGTCAGGGGTTTTAAACTCCACACTGAAACAATAAAAACGACCAGACTAATTGCCTTGAGACCTTTTGCAGCTCATAGGAAGGACAAAGACAACTTTGGTGTGGTAATTTAGATTTGATCCTATTTCATCCTGCCCTTACCTTGTCCCTCAGAAGATGAGATTTCTTCCTCACCTAAACATTTACAAACTCTCTGCTCAAATACTTTCCAGGCAGGACAGGAAGTTACAATGATACTGCTAAATTTGGTGTGATTTTCAAATCTCCCTGTCTTAATTAACAGCCTGAATATTTATTTGTCTCTTGGGTCTTGCTGCAGTCTCAAAATCTAATAAATCCCATTCCTCTGCCAATGATAACAAAACTATAGGGGGAAAAATAAAATTTGAAAAATAAAAAATAAATTTAAAAAAAGAAAGAAAGAAAGAAAGAAAGAAAGAAAGAAAGAAAGAAAGAAAGAAAGAAAAAAAGAAAGAAAGAAAAAAAAAAAGCAAAAAGCAGCGCTTTGAAAATAGTAAAGGGCCAAAGTCCACATAAGTTTTGGAGACTGTAAGAACTGGCCCTCTCTGCAGGGTGGTTTACCCCCATCTGCATAGATGATCTGGGGAAACCATAATGTGGCTCTTTCAAGTGCTTTTTGAGGGCCCCAGCTCTCCTGCCCTGATGGCCATCAGAGGGTGTCTCACAGTGTGCAGTGCCTGTCTCACCTCCCCATGCCTTCCCCTGATGCCCAGCTTTCCCCTTTCCCCCCACAGGGCTTCCTACCCTCCCCATTCCTCCTGCAGCTCATACCCAGCCCTCCCCAGGCACCAGGGACCGAGTGTCCGTCCCTGGCAGCTGCTGAGGGGACAAATCCCTGCTCTGCTCCCCTCGCTGGCCCTGAGCAGGTCCCTGTGTCCTGGAGCTCTGGGGAGCTGCCAAGGGAGAGGCAGCTCGGTGTCAGCTCCATGGCAGCACGCAGGGCTTGTTCTGCTCCAGACTACTCCTAATAAATATGATTTATGAGGGCATCTTTTCCCAAGATGGTTTTGAAGAAATGACGCTGATATCTATATCTATCACATATAAAAAACAGTGTGGGGTGGTTTTTTGTTTAGTTTTTCTTTGATTTTTTTTTTCCTTATTATTACACATCTCTGTGGAACAAGTACAGAATTTTTCTTTTCTTTTCTTTCTGATTTTAAAGTGTGGTCTTATTCCCTGGATTAAATTTCAACACTACCATACAGTATTTCATTTACCCTGTGTAGTGTTGCGGTGGTGAATACTGAGATAAAGCTGCAGAAATCTGAAATCAAGAAGTTTTTTATCTATTTTAAGAACTGCTCAAAGTCATCCTAAAGTTAGGAATAAAGAAAGTATATTCTCTGGAAAAGGAGCAAACATTCACCACAGTCTGTTTATTCCTCCTGGTTTGCAAAACAGTCCTCCTTTCACCTTAATAAATAGAAGAATTAATGAAAGCTTTTTTTGGCACCCTGGCTATTACTTTTATATAGCCATCAAAAGGAAATGTGAACAGGATTGACAATTTCATTTATCTTTGTGATAGAAATGCAAAGTAAAGAATTTGTAGCAAGTTGTGTGCACATCATAATAAAAGGGCAGCGAGAAACCCTTTTCCAGCCAGTGCAATTTATTTACCTCTTTTCAAAATCAACTCCTTATTGTGTGCCTACAAATCTTCCTGCTCTGAATACGCATTCAAAGGGAAAGAAAACAGGACAACTTTCAAAAGGGTATTACATAGGAAATTGCAAAAAGTACTTTGTAATTAGTTGGAAGTTTTGTCAAATTGGACAGTGCATTTTTGTGCATTTCAATAAGGTATAAAATGCACTCAGCTGATGACCAGGGAAAGGGGAGCCAGCATGAGATGAGCAAGGTCCATTCCAAGGAGCAGCGTCCATCCCCAGGGAGGGTGGGACCACCTGCAAAGGCTCTCATCTGCAGAGGGTCAGCGAACAGAGGAAACGATGACCCCGAGGCAGAACTGCTTCAGATGTGCTGTGATTGGATACTGTTAGGTGAAAAGGAGCATAAGATGAAGGAGCTGAAATGAAGACTTTGAAGTTCTCCTTCTCCATCACAGGGGCTTTTCCCTTTTTGTTCCCTGAGGATGGAGAATGTTAGCTGCCTACTAGGGGTGATTCCACAGAATCTAAACCACTGCTTTAAAATACACCATTTTAGTATAACAACTTGGAAGGAATGACCCAAATCTTCCTGCCCCAGCCTGCTGTGTCCCACCCGCACAGGTACATGGCTGTGTTGGCCCTGGCTGCTGCAGGCAGGGGCTACAGCTCCTCACGTGCATCTCTGTGAATTCCTGCCTCATCCTGAGCTGGAAGAAGTGGGATTTAGCCATTATCTGGTGCCCTGAAAACCTTTTCCTGCTAAGATGGTTGGTAAAGGAGCCATTCAATTCCATGAGCAGGCCACCCTCTGCATTTATCAATTACAACAAATGTCAATAGTAACATTTATGTAAAATGTAGTTAGGGTTTGTTACAGGAATGGAAGAAAAATTTACTTCTTGGGTTGAGGGGAGAAGCATCACCAAAGGTGTAGAAATAATTAATTGTGGGCATGAGCAAGGCAGGTTTTTCAAGCACAAATGCTATACTGCCCATGGAGCACCTGCCAGAGAATTCCAAATAATCAGCATGAGGGGTGACAATGACAGTGAGCAGCTGGGGCAAAATAACAGACTCTGCATCACTCCAAGCTGCTATTGCCATCATGTCCTCATCAAAGAAGGGATCCCCACCACTCCTGTGGAACTAAACCAAAGGTTTATGTGGTTCTTTGTCCTGGAGGTAAGGTACAGTCTCTTCACAGAGATTGTTGAACTTGACTCACAAAAAGTCCAAAGACAGGGATAAACCCAAAACCATTGTTGAGTCCAAGAGAGAAAGGATTCTTGGCATTCAGTTTGGCAGCACTGGCGTGTGCTATCAGGAACACCTTCTTCCTTCCCTCTGTCTCTAAACACCAGCACAAATCAAATGTGGGGAAAAAAATAATTCTTCACTAGAAACAACACTGTGTTTCATGTACTTTCTCTGCTTGGCATTTCATTGAATTTGCAAAAATCTGACAAATCTAACCAACCATTAAAGTGTGTAATAACAGTGATAACTAAAAAGCATGCTGTGAGGGAGGATACACAAGCAAATGCAGATGATGAAATAATATAAGTAGAATTTCTGACTCATGATGAAGAGATTGAATAATTTGGTCAGGCAGTTTTAGTAATTCGTCATTTATTCATTAACTTGTACTGCAGCATACTCCTATTTATTTTGAGTGCAATGGCAAAGTACAGATGCACAGAATGCAGGCAGAGAGCTGGATAAAAGATAGTTTTAGGACAGGTGGTATCCTAGATTTGTAAGCAGATATTTCTATAATTAACAGTGGATTCTCCACATCCAAAATATTCACTTGTGTAAAGTGCCCTCATATATTATCAAGGTTATACTAAAGCCTATCAATAACTTTGGAGAACTTAAAAAAATTATAGACAACTAATATATTTGTAGACTAAAAGGTGAATCATTAGGTATTTTAACAAATTTAGCTTTATAAATAAGTCTTTTTCCACAGGCTGTAATTTCTCATTATGCACTTGTAGAAATTTCATGCTATGGTATTAACATTTCATAAACTACAAAGGTGGTTTTCAGTGTCTGTGGAATATTGTGTTTGTCAAATTTTCTGTGCAATACAACACAGAAAGTTGTAGCCCAAGCACTCGCTCAATATTTTTGGGAGCAGGTCTCTGCCAAAAGTGCAGCTTCTTTTTCTACCTGAATAAGCCCCAAGTTCAAGTGCAATCAGGTGAACATTTTAGTCTTAGCTTAACCTCTACCATGAGACAAAGAGCCTGGAAAGCTATGAGCTCTTTCCCAGGAAAAGGTCAAAAATAACTGCCATAACTGCCAGCAGCTGTTCTGGATATATAGGTTGATCCAAGCACAGCCAAAACAACAAAAAGTATCTTGGACGAAGAACGGGGTCCATATGAGAGTATCTTAAAAACTTAAATTCTTACAGTACTTACATTGGAGGAGAAGCCTACCTGCTTTTATAGTCATCTCTGGTTATTAACTTAAGCCTGAAAAGGTGAGATATTTTGGAGGCTTCACGACAGCAGTGCTGGGGAGGCCACCCCAGCCCCACTGCCCAAGCCCTCTTGTCCCATTTTAGCCATGACTGCCATCACCAACGCCAGGCCTCTGCTTTTGACTTGATGGTATCACAATCCCCCTGGCTGACAGGGGACCGACAGACAACAGAAGAGCTCCCTGATGTGAAAAAATATTGCTTGTTTTTATCAGAATTTTCAATAATGATTAGCTATTGTGATTCACTGCTATGAACTTCACCAAAGTCTCATCAGCCAACTAGTCCTGCCAGTTTGACTTGGCTTTTCCAATTCACAAAACAAGGCCATCAAGTTGGACTTTGAAAGACACTTTACTGAAAAGGAAAGGTTTTTACAAAATCATAAGCAGCAGTGAGGAATCATCACCCATAAGATCAAAGGATACTTCATCAAGCAGATAATGTAATCCTGGTAATCAGGATAAGATGAAGCCTGGTAAGGTTGTGAATTGAAATCCAGCTAGGAGTTTCCCATTCAAAGCTTTTTTTAAAATACTGTGGGTAGTGTTTACAGCACAAGCCAGGGAGAAAACACAGCAAATGTTTTGGTGAGGTTTTGGCTTTAGCAAACATTTTGGTGGGGGTTTGGCTTTAGCAAACATTTTGGTGAGGTTCTGGCTTTAGCAAACATTTTGGTGAGGTTCTGGCTTTCAGGAGCTGGTGTCAGAGGCACAGGTGGATAGCTGAGGCAGAGCAGCCCCTCTCCAGCACAGGCACTGTCCCCAGAGGGGTGTTCTTTGTCCCCGTGCCGAGGGTGAGGTGTGCTCAGCCCCCTGCGAGGGACAGCGCTGCTCGCCTCAGTGCCCAGCGATGCCAAGCGCTCCTGACATCTCTCCCCGTTTGTCACAGCAGCCATCTGGCCCGCGGACCTGTTCCGAGGTGTAAAGCACAGCTCCGAGAGGCTTTATGGCAAAGCAAGAGGCAATAAAAATAGATAAGCAGAAAACGTCACACGTAGAGCTTTCATACACTGAATAATAATGCTGAGGAAACAGACTGAGCTTCCACGTGTGGTGGGCTAAGTTGGGAGCAGTGGAATAGACTACAAATGCACACCCAGCTCTAAGAAAAACACTGATTTTTCCTGGGGTAGAAAACTCAATCAGTGCTTAGGGGGTTTTCCTCACAGTGTTCATCTGCTAACAGCATTGTGGCTGAATTCATTCTGGTTATCACCACAAGTTAATATCTTCATAACTTCTCCCCAATGTCGTCCTGAAAACCTGAACTACACAGCAGCCAAATCTAGTGAGTGGTGGCAGAATCACTGCTGAATGCAAAGAGCTCTAAGAGAGAAAATATATTATGGTCAACTTTATACAGGATTATGAGGATTATCTCCTAAAAAAGATCAAAATAAGGCAGACCTTCTGAACAATGGAAATCTCCATCTCTAACTAGCAGTGTAGTCAATTTATTTAAACAAATGTCTGTTTTTACGTGCTGGATTAATCTCAGATTAGTCAAGTGCGAGCCTTAATACTTCAGCATCTGTAAACATCTGAATTCTAGAATTCCTATGGAGTTGTTACTGTTTGCTCCAAATACCTTTCTGCTTATGAAACCTTTATCTTTTTGCTGTGGCTGCGATGCACCAAAGGCAGGGGAGGACCTGGGCAGGCTCTGGGTCCTAGGCTGGAGCTGCAGACCCCCAGGGCTGTGACCACTGCCCTGCCATGCCTCACAAATGTCCCCCGCACAGCCCGAGCCCCAGAGACCAAATGAATTCCCAGCACTCTGTGAAGCCTGTCCTTCCCAATTCTCCTGGAGTCCTGCTGTATCCATGCTGGGATGGCTGCCTGCAGAACTGGGCAGGACTGAAGCGCAGCTGGAGAAATCAGCATTCTGCTCCAAATCTATCACCATGTAGAAGGTCTGCATCAGAGCAAAGTCACATCTGAGCATCAGGACTCTCACCCACATAAGAGACAGGGAACGGAGAAACACATTTATGCTGTGTTAGTATAAGATTTTATTTATACTGTGTTAGTATAACACAGCATAAATGTTATCTACATTTTGTTATCTGCGTGTCATCACCTAAAAGAGTCTCCAGACAGAAGAGCTTTCTCAGAGGAGCACCTCAAGTCAGACACACATTTATCCCAACAGCAGCCACTTTGAACAAGCCTGTGTTGCAGGTTTTTTCTAGAAGTCTGCAAATAGAATTATTTGTCCATGAAATACTTTGTTACAACTATTTGCTCACTTTTAAAGATTCACTTAATGAAGACTTTTTGTCTCAGACTCTTCCAGGGTGCTTTTGTAGATTAATTACTAGGACTTGTGTATTTCTGCAGTGGTCATTATTATTTTTGACTAGCAAAACCTTATTTAAAATTCTGTAGAAGTCAAACTCTTCTGAGCATGTCCTTGAATCCATCTTCCCATATGTTAAATACTCCTTCTGAGTACAGGACTTTGTCTCCAGCCAGTACTTTCTGCTCACCCTTTGTACACCCAACAAACTCTGGTCTGATGAAATGTATTAGTTACCACTCTGTAATACACAGTTTCTAATCCACACTTGCCAAATGTCCTGCTGAGGTTAGGTTTTGGTGTTTCTTATTAGGGTCAGTACAAAAGGATGACCTGTCAGAAGTTAACCAGTTCAGATCTTGGGATCAGGGAGGTGAGAAATAATTACTTTTAATCTCATTTCCCTGAGAACTCTGAGAAAAAACATCAGAGTCTGCACATGAAGGATGTGAATCGAGAACAATCTGCCTTTTAGTTTCCGTCTTCTTTCCTTCTGAAGCAGTGGGTAATGGGTTGATTCACCAACAGACTGAAGAGGTACAATATCAGTGGAAGGGTTATCTGCAAACCGAAAAACAAACGTCCTCCCAAATTCCCTTCTCCTTTCCACAAATGCATGCTGTGATGGGAGGGGTGAGGAGAGACCTCCTCTCAGTCAGACTGCTCCATCCAGGCTGCTTTCTCCCAGTGCCAGGGCTGCTGAGAGGAATGGGACCAGAACAGGGAATCAGGCCCAAAATGTCTTCTTATTTCATATAAGGAACAGTAATATAAATGATTAAGTCAGAGCATCTGATTCATCTGTACAGCATGAGGTCAGGTGTTTCAGTTGATAAACGAAGACATCAACTTATTAGCTCAGTTTTGGCAGAATTATTAAGAGCGTGTTTACATTCAAGCTCATTAAGAGAGACATCTAAAACCAGAAGCATCCAAAATTAATGGATGCTTTTTGAAACTGTTGGCTTCAATGAGTTGTGTTGCATTCTTTTATTAAGTGGATAGGTTTTTGTGGTTTAGGCAGAGAGCAGCTGCAGACAGTTCCTTAAAAAATAAAAATACATTATTGATATGTAAAGGAAAATTAATTTAATACCTAGAAGCCTTTCTGTGCATCAGTCTACATATTTGCACCCAATATGATTTTCCATGCTGTATGTGTTTTATGTGCACTATAAGATTCTTGTTCTACTTGAACTTCTCCTTGCACTCTGATGTTTTGTGCTCTAGGATTGACTGGAAAGATAGAATTTCTGTATATTTCCTGATTAAATTGATTTAACAGAGGTCATGATTTTGGCTTTACAGATTCACACTGTCAACAGTCATGGCATTCTCTTGCTGTCTCACTCACCCACGATTCAAAGACATGGGACATGCTATGGACTTAAACCCCAATCTGCCAGCTGCACTAACTCACATCCATTTGGAGTAGTCCCTTATGTTCTCACAGCTTAAGTGGCATTTATAAAGGTATTTAATATAGAAAATGTTATAAATCATTTAAAGCACAACAACTCTGAATACCATGTATATATATATAGACACTATGCTTACATATATAAATAGAGATCTACATAAAATAAAATTTACTGTTTGTTGAACAGATTTTAAACAATTGGTCCTGGTGAAAGGCCCAGGGGTGAGCCCAGGAAGCTTCCCCCCGTACCTGGGTGAGGCCAGGAACCAGAGACCATCGCTGCAGAGGATGCTGCAGTCCTGCTGACTCAGCTTCCTCCCTGCCTCCTGCAGGAGCAGCGTCCTCTCACCCACAGTGGCTCCTGTCCGAGCTACCTGGCAGCCACCTCAGGAACCCTAATGCAACCACCTTTCATCAAAGAGCTTTTCTACCAGCTTTAGCTTCAGCTCTTGACCACAGGGTTTTAAGAGATGACTTTCTAATGGCAACTGTTTTCCGTCCAACTGTTTATCAAGTATTTATTATTAAATAAAAATAAGGAAAATAAATCTTGCATCCTAAGCAAATAAAACTCACTTCCCCACCTCTACTTAATCAGGCTTTATTTGCTTAGTATCTGAGATGTTGCAGTAATTATACTAATTCTCCAGTCATTCACTGAATCTCTCTCAAAGAACTGGATAGATGTGACTTGAATTTCTAATCCTTTAGATTTTCTAAAGCTTCATACTAGTGGGGAGCCCAGCATGATGTGATCCTGACAATCCAAATACCATATAGGAAAGGCAAAACAGCCTTAGCTTTTTTAAAAAGAAAAGCAAACTCCCTGGTTTTACACATGGGAAAACATATTCTTCTTTATAATACTGCACAGCACATATATCTCCTCACCCTTTACATCTGGAGATTGTTGGTTCAGTTATATTGCAGGTCACAGAAACACTTGCAGAACTGAGGCCTAAGTGTTTAAGAGTTTGCTGCAGATCTCGTCTGATCTGTTGGTTTCTTACATGGATTTCTTTCCATATGAGGAGGTGGGAGCTCTTTGAGGTCGAATAGGTGTTGGTTCTCTGTGCAGGAGATGTTACAAATTTCTGTAGGCCCATAGGGAAACATGAGGTCTTGCCTAACTCAGTGGTCTTCTCTCTTGGACTTAGATATGGTGATCTAATACAGTTTATAAAGTTCCTGGTGTAAGTTAAACACAGACTTGTTACTCAAAGGAGGTAACCACAGTGTGTAAGTAGAGACATTTCAGAGTAAAAATATTCACCTCCATGCTCTTGGGCACTGCTGGGAGTTCTCAGAGTCAGAGTTTCTCATGGTAACATGGGATTTTGGCTGCCATCGTGTATTTAGCATACTTCTGCAAAGCAGAGTATTTTTTATAATTCCCAAGACTGAGCTGAGTTGGCTTTTACTCTGCTCTCTGCCTCTGGGTGATCCACTTCATTCCATCTCTTCCCAATAAATTTGCCTGATCCCTTTCGTATGCAGGGGTTGCACTGAGCAGTGCAGGAGCAGCAGCTCCCATCTGCTGCAGGTTGAGCTGCCAAATGCCAGCCCCACGTGCTGATGGACCTGACAGATGACAATTTTTATATGTTTTCTTCTCGTGTCATCTTATACTCCTGTCTGTTTGGCAGCCAGCATCATGTCTTTTATTAAAACAGGCTATATGCCATAAATTTCAGATAAATTTTACAGTGTGGAACAACCTGACTTTCTGGCTGTCTTTGATTTTATTGTAAGCATGGTATGCTAGAATGTGAGATTTTGTTGCATTATTATGAATATGTTGCCTCCTCTTTCCATATGTTCCTGCACAAGTGTCTCATCGTGTTAGAGCATTTAACAAAGAATGTCAGATAGGAAAGCAAAAGTAGAAACTAAAGTTAATTAAAAATGCATTTGCTGCATAAAGTGAGAACCATGCCTGGCCAGAATGCAGAAACATGCTTTCTACCTTAATCAGTTTCATGGAAAGCAAAATTAAGCTTTGTGGTGGAAATGTCACTTGTCCAGAGTAAGGATGAATAAAACAAAGACATAGCACAGTCTGCCAGTTTTAACCCCGAATTTCCTGACATGACACCAATCAGTTCTTTCTCAGACAATGTGTTAGACTTCTGACTATCACCTGGGTCCTGGAATAACTTCAAGGCAGTGCAGGCCCTCCCTGAAGATGGGAAACAGGAAATTCATCATCTATACTGAAAACAATCCAGCCCTTTGAACCTGCAGTGTTTATGACCTTCTACAAACTTCTGCCAGGAACACAAATATGTTGTTGGCTTGTTTTGGCCTGATCAGGACTGGACTTTCGGGGGGTGTGGAGAAGGAAGAAACAAGGCAATTATACCTCTTGATTTGATGGTAAACCAGTGACATTTTAAAGGCAACCAGGGTGGCAGTTGCCAGCCTGTTGTTATGAGCTACTCTGGGAGAGAAACTCCACAGTGAAGGTCACTGTGCTGGAAGCAGAGATAGGAACATTTTAGCATCTCTCTCATTCTGCTGTTTTGGGTCTATTTACATCCAATATTCTCTCCTGCCCCTCACCTATTTTCTAAGGAAAATGCAGTTTGCAGAAGCCCCTCAGCATGCCATCAGCATATTCAGGTTCCGAGGGAGGCACCCCCAGCCCCAGAGTGTGCTGGAGCCCCTGGTGTGAGCTGTGAGCAGCAGCTCTGTCTGCTCCAGCCCCCCATGTCCACAGGGGTCACACGCAAAAACATTTACTTCCTGTGACTAGAAGCAAAACTGGCCTCTGTGACTATGAAAACATGTCAGCCTAATGAGAAAAATGGGAAGAAAAAAAAACCTGACAAAAATCTAATAATAGAGTGTTGAACAGGACTTATTTCTGCCAGAGGATTTAGGGAAGAGATGAATATTACTTAAATATGGTAGGAGTACCATGTCACATCAAGTATGTTACAGTGCTTTTACACCAGCTCAACTTATACATCATGCATGCTTTGTGTGTGTAAATTTGGATATTTTTGCAGCTTTCTCCTTTCCAAAGGTAATGTGCACTGTCCTAATTTCTGAGTGGATTATTTCCAAATAGGAGTAGAGGCTCCTCAAGCAGCCATTAGAAAGTATTTTGGTCATTCAAATCGTGGAGCTGCTAGTCATTTAAAAATATTACAGGGAGAATTTGCATACATTCTTAAATGTAATCAGCTACCCAGAGCTGGAATCACTTAGGGGACTTCATGAGTGGCTATAAAACATGGTCCAGCACCAGGCATTTATCCACCACTCACCATCCATCCCCTCCTGGGGTCAGGGGTGCTCCTGCATTTCATACCAAGGGGGATTTGGGTTAATAGTGGAGTGTGGGAATGGGACTCAGAGATGACTGTCCCTTCAGGAGCAATTCTGCTGGTTTCATCCAATGGTCCCTTCAGACTCCTTCTGGCTTCCCTGCAGAGGTGCTCAGGAGTCAGGAAGGGAATTTCAGAGCTTCCCCTGCCACCATCCCCTCAAGGATCCCCCTCAGGGATGATGCCACTTGTATAAAGTGGCAGAGAGTCCTGTTACCAGAACAAATGCTCCTGTGTTTTGGCTTATCCTACAGTAGAGAGAATCTTTTCTACTAAAATCTGATTTGGAAGTGGAAAGTAATGGAAATGCCATAGGATTTCTCCATAAAAATAACCAACTTCGGTTTGCCCAAGTGTAAAGTATTGTTACTGTCTGCCATACACCTTAATGCAATATCAGAATGACTGCTGCAGCAAAAAAATAAGGTCATTCACTAAACACAGCCTTTACTTTAAGCACCTGAATAGTTTCCCTGATTTCTGAGAATTGCTGATGTGGATGATGCTGCAGGATCAGCAACGGCAAAGGGAGGTTGTCCCTATGACATTCCTGCCATTCGTCACCTCTTTGGGGTAAATGTGCAGGCAGGTGATAGCTTTTGCTGTAGAAGTCCCCTTTGCTGGCAGGATTGAATCAATAAATGACTTTAAAACTCGTTATGATCCTAGGAGAAGATGATTTGCACAGAGTACTTGCTAGTGAGTATAGAGCACAATAGTCCCTCATTATAGTTTTAGAACAGGAGAACATAAAAAGAGTCTTGAATTACTCTTAAGACTGCGAAAAACATGCTCTTGTGTTTCTAATTCCTTACTTTAATTGAACACAAAGATATCAGCACTTTGGTGTCAGCTGCTACATATAAAATAAAATCAAACTTGGAGGGTAGTAAATACAGCAGAACTGAAGGTTTAGTGTTATAAATTGAGAGAACCATTCAAGATAGAATTGTCTTCACCAACACTGCTACTACAATAACAACCTTAAATTTATTAAAATAGAACTAAGTTTAAATGCATTTGCCTTTCCTTTTCATTTTTATTACTTATTTTTTTTATGTCTAAGAAACAAAACTCACTTAACATAAACTGCGTATTTTCACTTTCCCAGCTGTTGTAAATTTTCACAACGTTGCAGTCTCAGAAGCAATTTTTAAACATCCATTTTAATAAAAACTTGAGTAAAAGTGTTTAAAACATGATTTGTCACTAGTCATTTGATATAAAAATTACTTCTGTTTTGATTCTGTATATCCAATAGGAGTTTTCTAATCAATCTTTGTGTGGAGGGCACAAAGTTGAGGAATTGCCTCTCTAGCAGAAGACCAATTTAACCCATTCCTAGGATTTTGACTTGTGCTGCTGAGCAGAGTAGCTGCTGGACTTACTTCCTCAGGTGTGTCTGTCCTCACTGCCTTTCCCTGCCTTCTCCATGTCCTGGTAGGTGAAGCACTACATGGGGACTCTGGCAAGGTGACAATAAAACTCACTGCAGTGATAGGTGGCCTGAGGCCACGTGTGAAAGAAGAAAATATGCTGGATGAAGCACACTGAACTTTTGGGTGATAAAGCAAACTGACAGTGATTATTAGACTATTTAATTAAATGGTATTTACTAGTTGTTAAAGTTTTTATGATGGGGGGCTAACTCCACCTGCCTGGGGAACTGGGCCCTGCCTGGCTCCCAGTAACCAAGCTGGAGAAAGGCAAGTTCATCTTCAGGCAAATTGTCATAGACCTGCCAGAGGACTGTCACAGGATTTAAGTCATGGTATGATCAGTAGGAATGGCTGAAAATGCTCTGAAGAAAAAAATTTCCAGCAAGAAATATTGATTTGATGCAGTTTCGGTATTCTTCAGGACTGTGTGAATTTTACTGAAACTTCCTGATGGAAGCCTTGCTGGTGAGTTTTCCTAGCAGGGAGCCAGCAGCTGCCAGGGTCCAAACTCCAGAAATTTTCTGACCGGACAGGGAGGTAGCTGGGGACGTAGAGACTAGATCAAAGCTGGTCTGATTTAGTTATTCAAAAAGTGAATGTTTCTAAGTATTTTGTTCCAGAGATATCTTCATGTATCCAGCTTTTTTTTTTTTTTTTTTTTATGGCACAGAATGAAACCATTACAAATATAAAGGAAATTGTCTGCAGATCATAAAATACATTTCCCAGGCCATCCCAGGGATTACATGAAGTTGTGGCTGAACAAAATCATGACTTTCAATGGAATTTCTTTGGGGAAAAGGGCAAATATTTTAGAAAGGCAGCTCAAATTTATTAAAACACAGCTCCCTCATATCACTTACTGCAAAAATCAAACTCTGCTCGTAATTGTTACCCGCTGTAATGACTTTACTGATGACTTTTGAACGCTTCTATTTTTTAATTGGAACATTTGCCTGAGAAACAGCTGACCCATGGAAACGTTCGGGGGGTTTTTTGATCCTGTTTTCTAATTCAATAGGAGTGAGGGATTTTTTTCCCTGACGTGTTTTAGCGATTAACACACACAGTGAGTTCGGCAGCCTGTGGGCAGCCGAGCGATCCGCTGCGGGCGCGCACGGCCGGAGGAGCCCCGGGCGTGGACGGGGATGCCGCAAACAGCAGCGGCTCATTGCTGCGCGCTCGGGCGCCGCACAGGTAGTCGCAGCCAGCCCGGAGCTCGGGCGGAGCGGGCCGGGCGGCGAGCGAGCCCGAGCGGCTCCGGGGCTGCGGGCGGCGCCGGGCGGGGCCTGGCGCGGGGGGCGGTGCGGGGCGCGGCCGCGGGCGGGGGCCGGGCCCGCGGGGCAGCTGCGGCCGGAGCCGCGCATCGGCCGGGCGGGGACACGCGGGCTCGGTGCCGCCGCCTCCGCCTCCGCCGCGCAGGGGCAGGGGCAGGGGCAGAGCCCGCGACGGGCGCACGGCGGGCGCTGCCCGGCGCGGGGAGCGGAGCGGAGCGGAGCGGAGCGAGGGGAGGCTCGGCTCGTCCCCGCCGCCGCCTCGCTGGACCGCGCGGCGAGCTCCGGGCGCGGAGCGCTCCGTGGGATGGGGCTCGCAGGGGCGCCCGGCGTCGCCTCCTCGCTCTCGGGCTGCGGGAGCCCCCAGGCAGCGCAGGGCAGGTGAATCCCGCCCGCGGCGGAGCGAAGGAGCGGGACGCGATTTATTGCTGCATTCCCAGAAACGTCGCTTCCACCCGCGAGCGAGTTGGAGCAGCCGGCTGTGGATTTTACATTTGCTTCTCCAGAAACCGAGGTTAGCCGGGAGGCTTTGGCTTTTTGGGAAGGAACCCTGCCCCGGCCCGCTGTGTGCGATGGATTGAGGCGTGCCCGGCTGCGCCCCCAGCCAGGTCCCCGCCCGCAGCCCACATAGATGCGATGGAAAGTCGGGGGCTGTTCTGCACCCTTTGTTACCTGATGTTCAACGCTCCTCTGCTGTTCATTGTCACCGGTGAGTAGGAAACTTCAGCCTCTTCCCGCGGCGCTGCGCCGCTCCGGGCACAACTTGCCGTCGGGGCTGCGGGGCCGCCCCGCTGCCGCGGCCGCTGCTGCCAGGCCCGGCCTCCCCGGCGCGTCCCCAGCGCGGGGCTGGGGGCAGGGAGCTGCCCGGGCGGGCTCTGGCAGAACAAGGTGGCACTGTTGGGCCGCAGCTGCCGGCAGCGCAGCGGAACGGAGCGGAACGGAGCGGAGCGGAGCGGGGCGCGGCGGGCGCGCAGCCCGGGACAGTCCCCGCGCCGCTCGGCGGGAGGGGACAGGGGGCACCGAGGGCTTTCTTGGGAGGACGAGGGGGTTTAAGGTCCTCTTCAAACTTTCCGCTGGAGCCGCGGCTGCAGGGTGGCGGGGGCCGGCTTGGCCCTGCCCCGGGTGCGCAGTGCTGGATGCTCTGCTTACCCTGTGCTCCCCGGGCTCCAGGATACCTGTGTCACGATCAGTGCTTAGCCCTTGAGCCGAAGCAGCTCACGTTAGACTCAAAAGGATTGATCTTGTCTTTTACCCTCTCTCGTTAACCAGCCCTTGTAACTCTATCTTCCCCTCCCAGCTACCTTTACTGAAGTTCCCAAAGATGTGACTGTTAGGGAGGGAGATGATATTGAGATGCCTTGTGCTTTCCGAGCCAGCGGATCCACCTCTTACTCCTTGGAAATCCAGTGGTGGTACCTTAAAGAACCAGCCAGAGAACTTGCACACGAATTAGCCATCAGTGTTCCCGGCAGCAGGAGCAAGGTAATACATTGCTATGGAGATATATCTCTTCATCAAATGCAACATGCTTAGGCAGTGAATAAACTCGGCATTCCCAGAGTGCTTCCTCTGCCCAGTGCCAGCCAGTAGGAAGCGTCAGTGTGCCCAGGCCCTCCATGGAATGCAGGAGTACAGGGCATGCACCATGGGGGACTTCATGTCAGGAAAAAACATCAGTGCTTTAAGGACTGTAAACAGAAAACGGTAAATGCATCACTGCAAAATCAGCAATGAGGTCCCAAGAAAGGCGGTGAAAATAGCTGTAGTGTGAAGTGTGGATGAGCAAAAATGAGTGCTTCTATGGACTGACTTAGGAATCCCTGCAAAAGGTGGGAGAGCCTCTGCTCACTGATAGTGCAGAGAAAGGCATGAGGGATACATCTCTCTGTCGGTACATTAATGTGGTATCAGTCTACATCTACAACTGCCGAGTTACTTGGCGTACACACTCGTGTCCATATCCGAAGCTCAGCAAGACGTTTTCAGTCAGATGTAGTAATTAAAATGCATGAAGCAGAGTTAAATCTTGCGTGCCTTTTCCCCTCCCCCTAGGAAGCTGCTTGGTGTGAGGGTAGGCTTTAGTCTCAATTTTTCAGCTGCATTTCCCCAGCATAAGCCAGTTCATTCTACAGCTTCCCCCAGAGCAAGACAACTTGCAGGTGCCAAACGGGGCTGTGCAAGGAGTGGGGTGAAGCAGGACGTGGAGGCTGTGTTGCCCTACTGTGCAGGACATGTCATCCTCTCCAGTGCCTGTGCTCTGTGCCAGCAGGGTGGCCCGCGGCAGCCTCTGTGCCTGTGCCAGCTCCCCTCTCTGTGGCACGCTTGTTTTCCTGCAGAGCTCAAATAGAGATGCAAAGCATATAGACACTGAGCTAATGCGATGCCGCCTAGCTGGGGAAAGTGTAAGTCAGTTGTCAGACTGGAAAATAAATCGCTTGGATTTAAATGTCTTCTTTAACCTTATATAAAAACTGTGAGCTGCTTTTACAATAAATGATGACAGAGCAAGCCTGGAGAATGATGACCATCTCCCCGAGAGGCGTATCAGTGAGGTCTCAGGCATCACTTAGGTTTACAGTGGTTGGCTGGAGAGAAAAACATAACCAAATATGAAACCTGCTGCATGATACCTGCTCCCGGGGTGTTTGAGGACTGAAGCTCTGCCCTGAGCAATGCAGGATCCAGCTTGCCGAAGCCCTTCACTGCTGTGCTGCTGGTAAAGCATCTTCCCCGGTGCTTGTCAGTGACTGTGAGCAGCAGAGCATGCAACAAGCATTTCTTTGGCTGCTGTTCGCACCCTGGGGGAAGGCAGTGCTTCTGTGGGGCACCATGGGAACTTTACCAAAAGAGCCCCCGTAGCCGAGAACTGCTTTGCTGCCTTCCCCATCACCTGGGGAACACCCCTGAGCCACACACAGGCTGTGTGAATGGCAAGCAGAGAAAGTTGCATCTGTCCATGCCCTGTCCTTCCACTGGGGTGGGAATATGAGCATCCTGTTGCTGTGCTGGCAGCGCTGAGTCTAATTGTCCTTTTTTTCTGTTCTTTTAGGTAGCAAATAAGGATGCAACCAAAATCAGCGTAAGTGCAGCTCGAGATGGGTGCACACCCGTCCTCCCATGCACGTGGGATTTACTGCATGCCCCCCTCATTTCCTGACACACGAATGCAGCTGGTCTCACTGGCAGCCGCGCTCCTGCACCACGGCGGGAGTGTGGCACGTTTCCCCTCCTCAGCGTGCCGTGGCTCAAGACGTTGCTACCATCTGTTGCTGGTTTTGCAGTCACGTCTCATTCCTTGCAAATCCAGAGGAGGTGATGCTTGCCTCACAGCCCTTCCTTAGCCACGTTGGAAAAGGACTGTGGGCCAGATCAGGAGAGAATCTTGCTTTTTTCCCCAGCCCTCTACAACCCCCAGTCGCCTGAGGCGACCCCCTTCTCGGGTGTCCTGCAGGAAACGCCCCTTTCCTGTGACCCGAGGAGCCGCTGCCCCTCTCCGAGGTGCTGAGGCACGGGGCACCTCCGCGGCGCCGGAGCGGGGACACCGCGCCCCGCCGGGCTGGCTGTGTGACCGCCGGGCCTGCGCTCTCCCCAGGGCAGGGCCCGGGGCGCTTCGTGCGGGCTGGGGCCGGCCGGGGGCGAGAGGACACCCGCGGGCGTGGGGGTGGCGTGGGAACGATGGGGACAGGGCCTGGTTCTGGATAGAGGTGGGGCTTTAGCGGCGAGGTGCCGGGCTCGGTGCCCGCCGCTCTGGGGGCATTAGCAGCAGAGGGCGCGGGGCAGGGGCCGCAGGGCCGAGGGCAGGCTCGCTGCCGCCGCTGAGGCCGTGCCGGCCGTGCGCTCTCTTGCAGACCGTCCGCGTCCAGGGCAACGACATCTCGCACCGGCTGCGGCTGTCGGGCGTGCGGCGGCAGGACGAGGGCGTCTACCAGTGCCGCGTGTCGGACTACAGCGACGACGAGACGCAGGAGCACAAGGCTCAGGCGCTGCTGCGCGTCCTGTCCCGCTTCGCCCCGCCCGACGTGCAGGCGGCCGAGGCCGTGTCGCACATCCAGAGCGGGGCGGCCCCGCGCCGCCACGGCCCCGCCGCCCGGCCCACGCCGCCGCCCGGCCCCGCCAAGCGCCCGCCGCCGGCCCCGGCCCCCGCCCCGGGGGGCACCGCCGCCACTGCCACCGCCGCCACCGCCACCGCCTCGACGGCCGCCGCCGCAGCCTCCTCGGCCTCGCCGCCGCCGGGACAGGCGGCCATCCTCCGCCAGCAGCACGGGTCAGGTAGGGCGGGGGGCGGGAGGGGAGCCCTGAGCCCGCACGGCCCTGAGCCCCGGCACCGCCGCTCGCTCCGGGTCGGGCACCGTGACCCCTCTGCCCTGGGGGGACTCTGCCCGCGGCACGGAAACTGAGGAATCGCACCCTAGTCTGTTGGCAAAGTGTACTCAGGTTGTCCCAAAGGGTGGCACTGGTGCCTTGCCCCAGTCTGGAGAGAAGGGTCTGAGCACAAGGCTGGGACCTGCATCGCTTTGGTAGGTGCAGCGGGAGGCCCCACTTTCAGAATCCCCTTACAGCTTTTCAGGTGCGGTCTTTGAAACAGTAGCTGCAGCCTCAGGTGAGCCATGGATGCTCTGCAGAGAATTTAGATTTGCAGAGAATTTAAATCAGTGAGTGGCTTACAGGGCTGGTTGTCCCAGGCAGATGCTGGGCCTGTGCACATTGGGATGTGGATTCAGAAGGGAAATGTCAATTGCTGTGTAATGAGCTCCACATTTGAATTAATGGCAGGATAAGAATTGGAGATACAGTGCTCTATAATGTTTTTCAAATGTAAACATCATGCTAATACTGATTGTCTATCGGTTAATACTGTATTAATGCCACATTACCATATTGAGGCTTGCCAGAGAAGGCAGTTATAAACCTTTATTTATCTAATGGCAGGAATGTCTGGGACGAAGAACACAGTCTTAAATCTGCATTGCAAAAGTGTTTGAAGCTTCAGAGGTGTGGTGCTGCTCTGGCTGGGCTTCAGCTCCCCCCTCAGCCACTGTCACTTAGCTAATGTTGAACAAATGTCCCTGCCAAGTTATCTGTGGAAGAAAGGAAACAATTTTGTGCCACTGACTGTGCAGGGAAGGCCCTGAGCTCCCCTCTCTGCTGGGTCTCTTCTGACGCAGATTCATAGTCTTCACGCAGGGAAGTTCACAGTTCTTCCTGATACCTCTTCACACTTTCTGGGCAAACAGTTGCAGGTTTTGGCTCACAGTAATGCAAATCATTCCTATATGGGTCACTGCAACCTGCTGGTGCTTTACAGGTGCTGTGTTTTATCTGGCTACTATCTTTTCCTGTTTTCTGAATAATTTTGTTTCTTTCTAATGTAGAAATACATCTCAAAGTTAGATTTTACTCCTTATCATTCCCAAGACTAAGCTGATGTTCATTGGTGTCTAATGGGAGGTGATAATTTCTGAGATCTCACTACAGGTGCTTGTGGGCATTTAAAAAGTTCGTTTTGGTTTTGCTGAATTCACTAACCCCAGGAAATTAAACAGGACACTGTAATGCTCATGATCTATTGTTTTTTGTTTAGAAAGATCTGCTTTCCTCCCAGGACCCCAGGGCTGGAGGTTGTTTTTGTGCTTCCTCTCCCCCACGTGACTGTGAGAACTCTTGCAGTGCTTTCCATGCTGACAGCAGAGGCTGGGTTTAGGACTTGCAGCACTGTGGTCCCTGCCTGCTGAACCCAGAGCTTACGTGGTGCATATGAATAAAAGCAGGACGGTGGAAGTGCAGTGGGCTCAGTTCCACGTCAACAGATGGATGCGAGCGTGTGCCGCCAAGACAGCATGTCACATATGCCTGTTAGGGCAAGACCTCCTGCCCAGATCAGCTAAACTGCTGTCTGTCCCGATTTTTCACATGTCTGTAGTTTGGGGACATGGCACTTCTGCAGCATTTCTAGGCTGCATTAAATTCTGAAAATAAACTAGTAGCATTGTGGCCTGCAGTGGAGGTAATGGAATGATTTAAATCAGTGAAAAAGGTAGCAAAATACAGAAAAATGTTTAGTGGGGGTCTCCAGATGGAGGCTGATGCTGAGGGCTACAAAATTGGCTAAACCAGAATTTGGTGCTGCGAGCTCCCTGCTGGGCACACTGGTCTCTGTGAACAGTGCCACTCCGTGGCAGCTCCAGTGCTGGAGAAAGCCAAGTCAGACTGTTCCTGTTCCTAGCACTGACTTCATAATGTTTAAACCAGCCTGCTTTTGTCCCCGAAAGAGGGAGGTGATTAATCTTGTGATCTTTGATACGCTCCTTTTGCATAAATAATGTCGTTTTACTCTGCTTGAATCAAGATCTCCCTGAATAACAGGCTTCTCCCTGGTTTGTTGTAATTTCTGTACCTGTGGTAGTTCGGAGCTGCCTGTAATTATGTATCAATAGAACATCAATCACAGTGTGGCTTAGATTTGCAGCTGAGGGACTTGACCCTCAAAAATTCCTGCTTCAGGTGCCTTGTGGACCAGAACTGCCTGAGTCTTGTTACCATGAGATATCTCTTTGGTTGGTTCTGTGGAGCAGATTGCTGCTGTCCCAGTCCCCATCTCCTGTGTGTTTTTGCAAGACTGACTGGGCCAGGGACTTGGTTTGAAGCAGAGAGAGACAGCTTGGAGTAGAGGCAAGAAGGCTTCCCTAGACATGAATGTTGCATAAAGATCTGGAAAAAATACTAACATGGCAGTCAGTGTGATGAGGGCTTGCAGGGATATCACCTGCTTTTATGAGGAAATGGAAGACTGGGGTCTCCAGTGCTGCCACTCAGGTTGGGTAAGCACTAAACATTCTTCAGAATGTCTTAAAAGAAAATGACAGCTTTGACCTCCAGAGTTTCCCATTTCTATGTTAAAGTGGTGTTCTTTAGAGCTGTGTTAGGTGCAGTAATTATTGTTCTCCATAAAGAATGCAGTTGCTTTATAGGAAATGGGGATTGTCCCCCTTTTTTTACTTCTGGGAGCCAGAAGCCCTGTTTTGAGTCCTCCCCTTCGAGGCAGTGTCATAACTGGTTTTCCACACAGCAGGGCCAACAAATCCAACTAAATCTTCCTTCACGTGGTGTTTAAGACTGCAGGACCTAACCTTGTGTTGCTGTATGAGTTATATCTGCATAGCAGCATAATACCTACCCTTCGTTATCCTATTCTGAGCTCTGTAACACATACAGATAAGTACTTGCACCAAATCTGTGTGTAATAATTGAATAGTCTAATACATTTAAAGTATTTAGCATTTCTAAGTCTTTTTATTGTACACAGGGATATTTCCTCTGTATGAAAGCAGAAATGTGGTCAAACAATGGATTTGCCATCAGAGATTAAGAAACACGCTCATTTAAGACACTGGAGAGCTCTGCCTATGAGCTGATGGCATGGCCCTAGCTACAGTGTCCTGCATGAATTGGCCTCTAATCCTATTTTCCTTGCAATAGAAATCTTCCCAATGCTTTCAGTGTAGTAAGAGAGGGCCTTTATGTACTTGGATTCCAATAACCATGATTGTAGATCAAATGCTGTGTTGGGATTTGCCTGCAGGGCTCTTGTTGACTTCAGTTGCTGTCCCAGTCGTGCACCGTGGAAAAGTGTGATTCTTTACATCATCTAAGTGAACTGAAACATGAATTTATTAGAATAAATTTGTCTGTTACTGAGTTTATCTAAAGAGTAGAGAGTCTCAGCTGATGAACTGGGTATCAATAGAAAATCCATTGTTTTGGACATGTCATCAGAAATGGTATTTGGTTGAAGTTTGTGATCAGCATTATGGTATATAAGGCAATAGATCCAGTATAACAGAAAAAATGACCAATATGCCACAAATATTAGCTACTTAAACAGAATATTATCTGTGATGTTTAAAGAAGCTTATAAAAACTTGGTGCTGTGGTCTCATGACTCAGAAAGGTGACTGCTTGTCTGCCAGCCAGGTGGACTGAAGTGGGAGCGTAGAAAATGGGATTTGGGCTGTGAGGAGACAAAGATCTGCTGGCAAGACCATTTTTAATACTATCAGAGAAGCAGTCATCCATGTGGTTCTAAATGAGATAATATTGACCTTTTAGTTTAAATGCTTGTACACAAATGGAATCTTATGCTGTAGGAAAAAAATTGGGGTGAGCAAGTGAAGGTGTGGAGAGTTGTTACTGTTTGGAAGTGCTCCTAGTTTTTACTGGGTGGAGTAGGGGGATACAGGAGCATCACTGAGTGAAACACACGGTGCCTCTGTCTCAGGAAGTTTGTAGTCCAAGTGGATGAGACAGATAAATGACACAAGAACAATTACTGTCTTTGTTGAGTCGTGTGACAGCTGTGAAATTGAATCTGAAAACTTAATTTCAGATCTTCTAAATTTAAGTCCAGTGCCTTAGTCGTGAGACTAACTTTGTCATCTGATGGTGAAGTAATAAACAAAGATCTTCATACTGACCTCCTGGGAGGGAAATTGACTGTATTATATCCTACCAAATGGTCTCCAAAATGAGTGCCTGTGTATTGGCTTGGGGGCAATTTTTAGTTTAACTTCTGAGCAGAATGTAGATCAGACAGTGCAGCTTCCAAATTCCCTTTTATTTGTTTGATCTCTAGCCTCAAAGCTCAGAAGTGAAAGCTTTAAATAAAATAAACAAAGATGGGACTGTGAAACAAGAAGCTGCGCTTCATTATGCCTTAGAGTGCTCTAGGAGCGTCACAGGCTCAGGTGCTATGCAGAGATGAAGTAGTCACAGCAAGGAAGAGCAGAAGTCTTCACTTCGTGCCTGTCCCTCCCCTCCTCAACGCCTTTTATGTCTGAGGCAGAGGGAGATGTGCTCCTGGGCTACGTGACCTGAGATAAAGCAGCAGCTCTCGGTGGTGCTCAGCAGAGGAGCAGGACAGGCACAGTCAGCACAGTCCCACCTCGGGGTGGGACATCAGGTGGAGACTCAGATCTCTGTTATGCACAGGGAAGCAGGAGCCTGTCTTTGAAGCTTAGGGGCAGGAGAGAAAGGAGCAGAGTGTTTTACGGAGTGTGCTGAGCGGTGGCTGCTTAGGGGGCTCTGTTTGGAGGGGCTGTGGCTTGGTTTAGACTAACTTTGGGCCTGGGTTTGAGTTCAGGGCTCTCCTGGCTTTGTCAGAGCTTGAATGACTCTGTGGTAGTTTGAGAAACAGCCTGTGGAGCTCGTTTATGTTTGATAGATGAACGTTACATGAAATAGCAAGAAAGGAAAGTCTGTGAGGCTGCTCAGCTCAGGCTCCCTGCCTTTCCCAGTCTGTAATGCCTGGGTCTGCTCCACTCCCCCCGTGCTTTTTATGAGACCATGTGTGAGCTCAATTCTGCTGTTACTTGTAGTTAAATGCAGCCTGGGTCACACCACATTTTCCTTTACATTAAATAAAGTAGCAAGACAGAGGCCATAACTGAATTATCAGGCTGACCTCCTAAATGTCACTGGGTAATAAACATGCAAAAAGAATTCTCATTAAATACACATCACTAGCACTTTAATATCTAGGCAAATTAGACTGCTTTGGGGACAAGTGAGGTCAAATATCTTCTTTTGTGTCTGTGTAATATGGATTAATTCTCAAACTGGACAAAAGCACTAACTGCTGTACTGTGTCACCTCATTATCTAGGGCAGAAACAAGCTGTGCCTGGGTGTTTTTGTACTGTGGAAATGCAATTTATTTGAGTAACCTCCTTTCAGCGGTTCTTGCTTGTTCCCCAGAGGACAGACAAAACTGTACTAACCTATTCTACTCCAGCCTGTGCAGTGCCCTTGAAGAAATCTGAATATTATTTGAATTTCTTTGATATCTTCAAGTTATAGATGAAAAAATTCTTCTAAAAATATTACTGAACACAATGAAGGGGGTATTCCAGGTCTTTTTAATGAATGTGGAAGGTGTACCTAACATTGGTCTAGATCTCTATGTAAGATTGGTTCATTAGTGAGTGAAAATTAGAAATTTTTGTGAAGAAAGGCTCAGTGCACCCACATGTGTTTTTGCATGAGCAAACAGCATTTTGGGCAGGAATGTACATATACTGCTGGTTCTTTATACACAGTTTCAAATATACTTTGCAAAATGGAGTCTTAGTTTGCAGAACCAGCTAACTTTGTATCTTTTACAAGAGGCAGTAATTGTTACGTGCTCCCCACCTCTGCTTTACTGACCTGTAAACTAATGCTTGAACTATGTTGTCGATTTATATAGGTCTCTAATAATTTAAAACGGAGCAGTTGTGGCACAAAGAAATGCCCAGACAGCCTTACTGGAACTGGTTTTGAGAAGGCTTTTAGTAGTTTGGGCTGTAGTTGGAAAGCAAACATAAAGTAGCCTCTGCCAGGAAATGAATCTTAGAGTAGTCCTGTGTAGGTGTTTCTTTTTTACTTAAGAGAGCCTGACAGGACTGTGCTGGTAATAAAAGGGGGGTGCTTTGGGTTTTGATTTAGCTTTGCTAAAGCAGTAAGAATGCTGTCAGGCTCACTATTGCTGTTTACTATGTGTTTTTTAAAATTAGATAATGGTAGAGCAGTCCCATATGTCAATAATAAACAGTTCAAGTAGGTTTGTATAGGAAAAAATGGGGCTGTCAGCAGAATGGTATTATTTGTCACAACAGCAGCTAACAACCGAGTACTTTATATTGCTAGGCTGTTATCAGCTGGGAGGCAATTTTATTAGCTGGAAAGAGGAGCAGTTTGGCAGAGCAGCAGCCGTGCTCAGTGGAGGGGTCGGTGCGAGCCAGCGTGGGGCTGGAGGAGAGAGCTGTGCTCGCAGAGCACACAGGACACCGAGCATTCCCCAGAATATCGGCGCTCACCCTGCCTGGGGCTGGGCAGCAGGGCACCCCTGTGTGTGCAGGGAGAGGCTGCTGACTCCCAGAGCAGGCAGAGCACAGGGAGGTGTCTCGTGGACATCGTCTTCTGTGTCTGACGTTTTGTTCTCATGTTCAGGAAACATGGGGGGTGGCACCTGAGGACATGGGTTAGTGGTGGACAGTGTGGTGGCGCTGAGTTCATGGCTGGACTTGGTGATCTTAGGCATCTTTTTCAACCTCACCAATTCTGTGATTCTATGGGTAAAATTCACCATACTGACATAACTAGAAATACTTTTCTATATTTTTTTTAATTTGCATGCTAATCTGATTCCCTCTCACACTGAGGAGCTGGAGATTTCACATGTACAGAGGCTATTGAGGTCATTCCCATGTCCACAGTTTTGTCAAATAATTCCTTGCTGGCTTATTCTGCAAAGTTTGGCCTCCCTTACCTCTAGGGCATAGCAAAGTCTTAGTTAAGTAACATCTAGCAAATGTCAATCACTGGGAAGGTTTGGAGGGTCCGTGTATTTGTGGGTCAGTCCCAAAATGCCACTGTGTGTTTAAGGGGAAAAGGTGGTTCCTTCTTTATGGAAATCACAGGCTCTGCTTTTTTTCGGGCACATGCTCTCAATACACCCATTTTTCACGTGTCATCATGTATTCTGCTAATGCACTTAACTCTGTTCTTTAAGTATGGACAGGATAGGGTTATTTTTCAAAAAAATCCTTAATCTGCACTTGCCTCTGATTAAATTTAGTAATTCTGATTGGAGTGATAATTACAACTACATTGGCAGCTTGCTCCTAATCCTGATCAAAAATACTCTAAAAGACAGTGAAGTGAGAACTACAGTGTCATCGTCTTTATTTCTGGGTTGCAAATATTTGCAACTTGTATCAATTACAGAATGTGAAATCTGTGGTTCAGTTCAGTGTGACTCTTACTGCCAGTCTTTTCATAAAGTGCCCAGCTATGGAATTGTGTGACCATATCCAGCTTGCATGCTTCTCTGCAATATGGCTTTTTAGGCCTCCTGCTTATAATGAAAAACCCGAGAATACAGCCCAGACTTGTTTCAAAGCTCAGTAACTGAAACCAGCTCTCGGTATTCTTCACTGCCTCATGATCTGGGTACTTTGGGTTGTGCTTTTGCTACTTGTGTGTATGAATATGCTCTGGAGTTTCTCACATAGTAGTACAGAAAAAGCAAGTATAGGACTGCCTGCCTGCTTACCACCTCAACTACCACTAATGCAGTTAGTTATTTTTTCTATATGTTTTAGTTGAAAATTCATTTTCCACCAAATCTCATTACAAACTATTTTGTATCTGTCATTATTTAACTTTCAAGGAGTGAATTAAGGTTCTTTCAAGGTTCTTGGTTTTGTTAAGTTAATTTTAGATCATGGAACTGCAGAAAATTCTGGAAATTAGAACAAATTCATAGTCGCATGGTTTGAGTGTCTTAATAAGATGTTTGGTGAGATCATCTCACCGATACCAAAGCAGAGATCTGTTTATGTGAGGGTAATACAAAGTAGAGACCAGCTGCAGGTCTCAAAAGAGGAAAGTTACAGGTTCATTTAAATGCAAACCATTAGAAAGTGTTTAAACTGTATAATCTATATAGAATGAATTACTCCTTTTAAGCATTCAGGATGCATTTCTATTCTCCACTGACACCATCTATAGCAGCGTTTCCTTTTGGAGCTTTTCATAAATTACTCCTGGTGTTGCTTTGAAGTTATTCCTTAATTTCTCCACGAGTGGATATTTGGAGTGGTTGAGTGGTTTGTTTGGCTGTCTCCAGTGCAGAAGAGATGCCGAGAGCAGCCCCTCAAGGGCCTGGCTCCCTCAGCACTGCTGTGCTGTCCATGGGCACTGCCTGCCCTCAGCACAGAGGTGTTCACCCGCAGGTGCAGTGTTGGGAGAAGCACAGAGAGGCTTTGCTAAGAGTGCTGATTGTTCTGTACACTTTTGGCTACCACAGAAAGGGAGTGGGGATATTGAGGGAAAATGTACCGTTTCCCATATTGTGCACCCCTATTTCTTGTAACTTTAGCGGGAGATGATTTTTTGCCAGTCTGTTGGCAATGACACTGCATATTTCTCTGGGAACCTCGAAAGTAGAAATATTTCTGTATAAAGACAGAAGTACTTCTTGCTCCATAGCAGATATGCATTTCCATACATTCATCAAACCCACGTGTTCAACAGCCCCTCTGTTTGTGATAGCTGTTTTTGATACAAAAGTGTCATGCCATGCAGACCTGCAGCAGCTGTGGAACTGGGTCAGATCAACTGTCCATTTAATCCTGTACCTTATGTCTAATGATGTCCTCATGATCCAAAGAGGGGAAGAGCCTCTGTAGGGGATAACAGAGCACTTGGTTGGTCTGGGTACCGTGGGCGTGCTTGGAAGGGATGGTCAGCACTAATATTTTAAGAATAATTTGGCCTTAATGAGTCCCAGTTAAAATGAGCTCTGTTGAGATCAAAATCCACCTCAATAATTGTAGGTGCCTTAAGAAACACCCCCAACTCCTCTACCAACACCTGCACTCCTCCTGTCCCACAGGCACTCACACATTGATTTCCAGCAAAGCACTGCAGTGCTTCAGAAAATCAATACTGCAGAAAGAATATTTTTCTTTTCTTAGCTTCTTATCAGAACCAAACTTTTATTTCTGCATCATTTCCTTGCATGATTACATTCCTCTCTCATTGCCATCTAATTTATTTGTTTTCTAATCTGCAGCCTTCTTGCTACTATGCTAAAACACCAAAGTCTAAAACACCAAACCACTAAAACACCAGTCTTCTGTCCTAGGTGGGTTTTTGAGTTGTCACATCAAGAACAGCCAAAATTAAGGACCAGACTGCCACAAAGAATTGGCTTTCTCTCAAATTCACATATTTATTTTTCTGCCTATTCTGGAAGTTTGCACTGTGCTGCCCTGTATGCAGCTTCTTTATCAAGCCTTAAATTCTGCCTCACCTCATTGTTTTCTGGTGATTTTAACCCAGCACATAAATAGATACGGGTGTGGGCAAGTAAAACATTCTCATTTCAGGAGTGCTAAATACTCCAAATGCAAATGGAATCTTAGTTTCCAAAATTAGGACAGGAGAGGCGTCCAGTTACTCTTGTAACATGGTGGTTTAGCAATTCACCTCTGCATATAGGCCTGAATATTGCAGTGGATGTCTTGAGAGAGAGGGCAGACAAACAGTGAAACTCAGGTGTATTTCAGAAGACCTAAAACGATGACACCGTTTTACAAAACTCTGGTCAGTGTCTTCTGGACAGAAAAATTGCTTTCAGCTTCCTGGAGAGTTTGAGGCTATGGTGGGATAAGGAAAGTGAAATGTTGGCATTTTCATGAAGGGTGTGGAGGGCAATGCTCATAGTTTCACCCACCTCTGTGGGAAGATTTACTCTTGACCTTAAAAACCTTGGTGTCATGGATGAAGGAACATAGCAGAATCACAAACTTCTACCTGCATGGTTGTGTAGAAATAAAAACATATGCTGACGTCTATGAGGCTTTTTTTTGAGATGAGTTATGGAAAGCTGTTCCAAAACTCAGTGAATCATAAATAAAAACATGTAGTGAATAGAAAACTAATTTTGTCATCATGCCTTCTAGGCAGGTTCAGTGGCGAGCAGACCCCATGCAGTTGCTCATAAATATGTGGGAAGTCACCACTGCTGAAATTAGCTACACCAAAAGGCAGCTGAGGAGCTGTTTCTGCTTGTGCATGGGCATGATGATCTACAGCCAGCCAGAAGCCAGGAGCAGTGGGGACAGCGTAGTTTAGGGTTTTTTTTATTGTACCAATAGCTCTTGGAACGAGAGCGCCTCTTGGTCCGTGCACTGCTCAGGGTTGAGCTGGGAGAGTCTGCTAAAGTCAGCACAAGCTCTGCATGCACTTCTGCACAGCATCCTGGAGAATGAGCTCTTGGGCAGGAGTGGGAAGTTTAAGGCACTGGGTACAAGAAAAAGATTTAAAAAAGACAGCAAAAATACAGTGTGTGGATTGTGCTGGAAGTACTTAAGACTGTAGACAGCTTATAAGATCTTGTCTCAAACTGTGGAATAGTTCTAATGGGGGGTAGCTTATTATCTCTTTGATTCAGTAAGTGTATAGTGACTTTAGTAATGGTGTCTTTTCAATTAAAAACTTCTAAGAAGCTCTTAGATCTGAAGTTGGGTAAATTCCTTTCAGTTCAGGGCAAGTGCTCCAAATGTATGTCAGTGTGTGAGAATATGTTTTATCTGGGAGGTTATTGCTTGTAATGATCCTTGACCAACAACTCATGTAAAACTCCATTTTTTCCATAGATACCAGAACAAGAACATGTATTAAGCATAGTCTAAAGTTTCTGGACGGAGAGAATAGATCAGTCTCTATGGTCAGTTTGGTCCCTCACCTCTTAATGAAATGCCAGGTTTGAGGGCTTTAATTGGGCATTGTTCTGTAAGGAAATAGGCCAAGGTTAACAGGTCACTGCATAAAAGGCACTACAGAGAAATGTCTCGTGACACTGCCAACCAGGGCCCCAGCTCCATCATCAATAGCAGTCAGATTTTAGGTGTTATCTCATCTTTCAAGGAAAATAGGCTACTGATGTCTTTCAGCTTTTTATTATATGGGCCACTGCATTTTACCACCATCTCAGAAAGAGACATCAAAGCACTTTTCAGATTCTTTCTAGTAAGAAAAATAGGTGACTGCTGGAAACTGTGGGTTTTGACCACTGATTAAATATAGCTTGTAAAAGAATTATCCCATTTTTTCTGTGTGTCACAAGTCACTTGGTTAATTAATGTTTGTTTTCGATTGAAGTGTTTTAAGTCAAACTGTGATTAATTCTGGCATTAAAAAAAATTAAATGGAAAATTGCAGTAAAAGAGTATTATGTCATAAATCGAAAAGAAGGATGAGTGATGCCAGAGAGCAATTCACCATAGATGAGGAGAACAATTTGTTCTTGTTCTGCATGGTGGTAGACTTTCCCTTTTGGCCATGAGCATAAATATTGTAACAGCAAAGTTGTAAGTCTGTATAGTGATAAATAAGCTTGCAACAAGAGAACATCAAATGAATATTCAAAATATCAATGGAATGTTTTCTTGCAAGTGTCTGTAGTTTGCAAGTAACTGTGTACTCCTGATTTAAGGTGTCTGGATAAAAACTCTCTGTTCTCACACCTGAATCAATTGTGTGTCCAGATCATCATGCTCAAGTCCACATTTTGTTTGTTTACATCTACAGATGGAGCAATTTATTAACTGAAAGTCAAGACTTCCACTACTGCAGTAACAGCAGAATGAAGGACACTAAGTTCAGTTTATTTATAAAAAATACTACCTATAATGAATGGTTTGGGTTAACTAATCAGGGAGAAAATACTGGAAATTATTTTTCTGGTCTGGTTATATTCAGAGGGAGGAGAATTCTGAAGTTCTGTGTATCCAATACTGCCTGAAGTCTTAGAGCAGAACAACATTGAATCAGTATGAAAAAAGAAGCTTGTATATGGTGTTCAGTAAGAATAATTGCTTTCCTATTATTTTTTAAAAATATATTTCATGTAACTGCTGAGATTCTGTCAGCAGACTCTGAACCTGCATTCTGCTGTCAAAGAAGATGGAGAATATAGATTAAAAACAACAGCAGTTTCTACAGAATGAAAAGACAAAATTTGGACTTTGAATTCACAGTTCTGCATTGAAGTTTAAACTAAAACTAGTACATAAAGGTAAAACCAACATAGGAATGATTTTGGTAAGCAGGTACTGCAAGGAGTTGGGACTAATATTGTTTTCCATTCAAAGCAGAAATGATCCTAACCTGGTGTTCCTGGCAGCCCTTCAGTACCATGGCTGCAAGAGCACTTGAGCTTCGAGAGCCCTTTTCTCCAGGTTGAGTTTCCCAGTGTTTCCAGGGGAATTCCCCCTCACAAAAGCACATCTTGCTGTCTGAGCAATGGGCAGCATCTCAGACTCAAGTCCTGTTCAGTGAAAGAACAAGTTCAGCCCTAGCAGGGAAAAAATAGATTCTCACCACCCTCAGGTTTGAGCATAATAAATATCCAAGGCCAGCTCTCTCCTGCAGCGCTGGGTAGGTGTGGAATTGGCACAAATGTGGCACCGTTGAGCTGTGTGCAGCTGCCAGGAGTGTCGGCTGCTGCCAGGCTGTCCCTGCCATCCCCAGGCACAGGGGACAGTGACAGCACTTTGGGACTGTCCTGGGCTGGCCTTCTTGCAGCTGTGCCATGCCCCAGGAGGGAGGACAGCCATCTGACAGCTGGGGAACAGGGCTGTGCTGATGGAGTGTGGGTCCATTGGGCCTGTGAGTGCAGTTTGTGGGTTTGTGTTCAGGTACCACACGGCACGTCAGGCTCAGAGACAGACAGACAGACAACAGGATTCCATTCCCCTCCAGTCTTCCCAGTCAGCTCTTTTCTCTCGCTGGTGTAGACAGATTGGTGAGCTCCTGCCTTGCTGTGTTTGGGCTTGGTGACTGTCCATGTGCTGGCTGGGAACCTTTGGCAGCTGCTGTGCACTTCCCTGCACACACTTTTAGTGTCTTTTTGCAACTAACTCCTTTAGTTGCTGGAGTTAATTGTGTTTGTTAATGACTTTTCAGCTTTCAAAACAAAAATTCTGTATTCATCTTAATACCTTGCTGTTGCTATGTAGGCAGTCTTTAGCACGTGTTTGTGCATGCAGGGATTTAATTAAAACCTTAATAACTAAATAATCACCACACAGTCTGGGTGCCAGTGAGATAGCACTATGGGGACATTTCTTGAGTTCCTCAATTGCACACCACATTGCTATGTACTATTTTGATATTGGGTAATCATACTCCAGCATTGCTGCTGAGGTGTATATAGATTACGAGCCCAAGAGCAGTGCTTTGCTCAGGCACTGTTTGAGGCATTTCCTTTGATCATGCCACAGCTGGGAGACACTCATATGTCCTGGAGACCAAGACTAAAATATTCACATTAGGGTGCCTGAAGTGAGTTTCCTAAACAGAAGTGCTCTGATTACTTTTCCAGAGATACAGAACACAGAAAACTTATTTTTAAAGGTTTCATGCTTTGCAAAGCATCTCTGACAGTCTGGGTGGCAGTCAGTATTTTGGGCATTGATTAACTAACCCTGTAGGTCGGATGTTCAGCAGAGATGAGGCCTCTCCCAGGTGCCACAGCTTAGCCCTCCCACGCCACTGTGCACACAGCAAACAGCTTTTTGTGTCTTTCAGCCAACGTCAGGAGGAAATAAACTGAGCAAGCATCTTGGTGTAAATGGGTGCGAGGCAGGGACAGCCTCGGTAGCTGCAGCATGGACGTGGCTGTCACTTCTTGCTGGGAGCAAACACTGGTGTCTGCCCCGGCCCAGGGAGAGCTGTGTCCTCCCTTGGCAGCTCTCAGGGTGTGGGCATCTCTGTCCTGCCCCAGCGCGTGCCCCACTGTCCCCACAGCCCCATGTCCTGCCCCAGGAGCTACCTCATCGCAGCAGGAGCTGTCCTGCTCTCCTTGGGACAGAATGACGGTAACAGATGTGTTCCATGCCTCACCTCTGTTTTTCTATAGCTCCTGAGCACATTTTTAATTTAAAATTCTGCTCTTTCCTATAAAAGGTAAAGAAGATGTCAAGGTCTTGCTGTTCCCATTCCAAATGAAATGGGTTCATGTCCTGTTAATCAAGAAGTACAGCCGCAGCATTTGTCATTTCCCTTTAAAGTAATGGGTGGTTGATACCTGTCATTTCTCAAGAAACTATATACCAAATTATGGTGTATTTATAGAAATCTCAATTGCTGGTAACTTGGCTGAAGCCAAGTTTAGGCATACCATTAGTAACACATAATGAAATGACCTAAGTGGAGTTAGATTTGGGAGGGGGAGGAGAAAGCTATTTGAGTTGGATAGCTTGAGGATGCTGTTTTACTATTAAAATTAAGCTTCTGACCTCTGGCACTGAAGTGATAAAAATGAATCTTCCTATATTTCTCTTCTGCATTTAATCTTCTATATTGGAAAAGATAAAAAATCAAATCTCCTACTCTCCCTTGTCTCTTTCTTTTCTAGGTACAGGACCTATTTATGCTACAGACCCACTCCTATACATGTCCCTGTTAATACTGCATAAGCTTGTACATTTATTAGTAAACCACTGACGGACTGCTTCCTCCACTTCTCCTCAGCCAAACAGAAAGGAACCTATTTAATAACAAACAAAACCCCTGACAAAGAAATCCCTACAGTTTTAAAGATGGACAGAAAGAGACTGAAAGAAGCATGATAAATTCTACATGGGGGGAAAAACATATTTTTGGGGATGCCACAGAAAAGTAAACCACATAGAATAATGCATCTAGTTTCCAGACTCTATGGTGTAAAGCCCTGCTCTGTGCATGGCACTTATGATTTCTCTATTTTAATGTAATATTTTTTCTTTTCTAAACCTTTCCTCTGACTCTTCATTTTGCACGAACTGTTGAGCAGTTATCTTTATGACAATATGTAAAGATGTTGGGTCAAACCCTTCCTAAGAAAGGAAATATTTTTAGTAGATTATTGTGTTTAGGTTTTTTTGGATTTCCTTTTTCTTTTTTAATTAAATTATTTCTTTTGGAGACATTAAAAAGATACATCTTACCATAATTAATATTCACTGTCAATAATATTTATTTTTAAATGAAGATTGGAAACAAGGTAAGACATTTGTTTATAAACTGTATTGTATATTGCTGAATAACAGTTGAATAAAAAGATTTTGAAATAAAGTTTTTACAGATGTGTGTGCCTTTCCCTGTGCCCTGAATGTCCCTGAGAAGGCTTGAAGGAACAAGGTGTGTTCCTTACCTTGTGACAGCACAGAGACTTGAGGAAGGGTGCAGCACAAACAAAATAAAATTGAAATCAGTTATTTTTCAGACACCCTCACCTGCTGCCAAAGCCCCCAGCAGAGCGTGCAGGCAGCCAGTCCCAGGCTGCAGCTGCCTTTTCCTTGGTGACACCAAGTTAGGGCAAGATCTGGTACACGGACCGTGGGACAGTGTGTGGCATTCAGTGGGAGTTGCTTTGGTTTGCTCCAGGCCTCTGAAAAAAGGTGAATCGAGCGGTGGAAAATGAAAATAAAAATAAATCAGCCTGGGATGTTGTGTTCTCTAGTTCCAAGATTTGTTTAAAATATATTCAGATTTTTAAAATGTGTAATTGTGTCACTTTTCTTATTCAGGAGAGCTTTCTCTAATGAAGCTTTTTTACAGTAAACAGAGCAGTTATTTTTCTGTTCCAAAGTGCTTGTTTTTCAAGTGAGCCAATGGGATGACTTGCTAAAGAAACACAACCTTCATTAGTTGAATTTAGTGAAGAACCTTGAAATTTCCTATGTCTGCCTATGGCTCCTACCCTGTTGGTTGTGTGGCATTTCAGAGAGGAGCTTTCTTGCGGAAAAGGTGGAGTGACAGCCCCAGTGGCTGCAGGACGCTGCCTGCAGGAGCTGCAGAGCAGACACGGGACATGCCACCACCTCACCTCGTACCCGAGTCCTTTTCTAGGAGGGCAGGAAGGGATTGTCATTTTCTCAGATGGTCAGGGTTTCCTTTCTCTAGGGCTGCCGGTGACAGTGAGGGATTTGTGCCACTTGCGCTCAGTGGGTGTGAGACCGAAGCACATCTGTGCTGGACACATCCTACTGCATTATGGTAATTAAAGCCTCTTTTACTGGGGCAGACTCACCGTGGGGATCCAAAGGTGGTAAAATCTTGCAGTAATGTTCATCCTATTACTGCCAGCTGTAGGATTGGGGAGCAATCCATAATCATCCCACACAAAGCCAAACTGCCCTTTGGAAGAACCCAGAGGAGGTGGCTGCTGCGAGCCTGAAGTGCATCAGAGACGCTGAAGAGCACAGTCCTTGTGCACATGGAGGGCTTTTAAAGCTGGAAAGAAAAGATAGGTGAAAAAAGCTTTGCATGTTGGACCATGTCTAAACTAATACCTGCACTCCTGTCTGGGAATTTGCTCAAGGACAGTTGCTCCAGCAGAGGTGTGTGTGGAGTCTGCAATGTCAGGAGAGCTCCAACCCTTCAACCAAGAGCTGATCATGCAAATGAAGCATGCCTGTGTTTGGACTGGGGGTCCTCTGGTCAGCTCTTCATGGCTTCTGCTGTTTTCTCAAGGGCAGGGAATATTTCTCAGGGCCTCAACTTCCTTCTGAGGGAGAGAACTCAAATTTTTCTACAAGAGGAAGAAGAAAATCTGCCTAAATTGATCTAAATAAATAGCTGAGGCTTGAAGCAGTGAAGCATGTCTATCTAGGACTGGTTATGCTTCTATTTCAACTTCAACCCTACCTCAGATGGTCTCCTATCAGGTATCTACTTTGCTCTGATACTTGTGTTTCATCACTTATGAAGTACATTGTATCTTGAATTACAGACTGGTGATTTGGAGGAAATATATCAATCATCTTGAGTTTGTCCTTCCTTTTTTTGCAAAGGGATGTGGCAGCAAGTTTCGTGTGCAGTGACAGGAGTAGAATTATCAAGGTCTTTTAGACTTTAATCATATTAAAGGTGAAAAAATATTAAATCTGCAACTAAAAATAACTTTTTTTATCCTTTCTGAGATAAGAATTAAGTGTGCCACAGTAGGAATAACAATTCTTATATTCCAATCACCATAAAACCTCAGAAATACTAAACAATAACCTGAGGGTTTGATGAAAAATCTCTTCTAGCAGGAGCAACAGGCATCTTTTCTTTCCAGTGAAGACTTGTACACAGGCGGGGAACTCATTCCCAGCACACAGGATAACTTCAACAACTGAGCAGATTGCCAAGATAACCTGGCTTTACCTCTACATTCACTATATTTCTGCCTTTAAAATGTGCAAAATAAGTCCTTCAGGTTTTGGGGCCATGGTTTCCACATTGAGGGCAGCTTTTTTTGTAAAATACAGTCTATAATTGGCCCCATATTCCTGTAATGCAGAGAAAATAACTGGCTAAAGAGGAGACTGCAGCTTTCAGTACAGTATTTAGTCTTTAAAAAGCACTTAAAGGAATGAGAAACATTTTGAAGAAAAATTGTAAAGAATTCGGAGCCTTATTCCTTGTGAGTGTGGGGAGAACTTTTGCTAAAACATCCGTCCTTTGAGAGTGCTCTTTCTTCTGAAAAGGGCAACTGCCTCACTTCTGCTGATTGTATTTACAAAGGGCAAAGCGAGGTTTTGCCGTACCCTTAATGGACAGAGGCTAGTGGCAAATCTTGCTCTTTCATAAATCTCAGCATTCCTCATGGTGTCTGCTGTCAGAATCGATTAGGAGTAAGTGCCTGGCCTGCAGAGCCGTGGGAGGGTGGTGTGGCTCCTGCAGTGGCACACAGAGCTGGGCACAGAGTCCCCCAGCACTGCTGGTGGGGCGGGTGGTGCCTGGGGAGGCAGCCCTGCGTCCCTGCGCTGGGGACAGCACAGGCTCCTCGCACAGCCAGCGAGCAGGGAAACATGAGGGATGGCTGTTGGGGCCAGAGCTGAGTCATCTGTAATATAATCATAAGGAAACACACATTTTTCCTGAGAGAAAATCAATAGAACTTTGCACTTTTCCTTGTAATATTTCCAGTCTGCGCCATCAGCTGCAGCTCGCTCACAGTTATACTGCCATAAATTCACTGCGAGTTAATGGATTTCCACAAAAACGAATGGATTTACAGCTGTGTAACAGAGCTGCTGCTAGAGCTATGCACATGTAAAAATACATGGAACAAAAGCAGTTTGATAGCACACAGGTGACCTTCGAAGTGCCAAGACCTAGTGAGTAAAAAACAAAATTACCTAGTTTGTGCTCCTTTCCTGGCAAAGTTCCCGAGGAAAATGGAGCCTGCAGTGCTGAAAGCCTCACTGTGCATGGCAAGAGGGCCAGACCCACAGAAGGGAAGATGGGTGAGTGAGCAGCTTCACGCTGTGACGGAGAGTGCAAGAGACTGTCTGAACATGTCATTTGTCATTTCCTGCATAAAACATTTTGGAGCCTACTCTCGCTTAGAATTAGTAAGTAAGTAAATAATGTGCTCCCAAACTTGTGTGTCAAAACTAGGTTGGTTAATGTATGAGCTGTCTCTGTTGCATTTGTTACTCCACAGCAAATTTCATGCTTAGCCAGAGGCTGGCAAAGTTCATTTATTCATTATCCCCAAACTTTGGGCAGTTATTATTCAAACTCCCCTAGTACATCTATTTAATAAGAAGAGAACAGAAAATTGATGGGATCAGAAATGTTAAAGTCTTAATTAATGCTTTTAGCAAAGACTGATTGGAGGGGGGTTGTTGTGAGAATATTAATGCGCAGCAAGCGCGTGTCTGGCTGGTGTCACTGGGCAGGGGAAGGGCTCTGCCAGCCCTGCCCAGGGAGCTCTGCCCCTGCACCCCGTGAGTTATGGACCTGTGGGACAGCACATGCATCACCCCCCGTGGGCCTGTGGGACAGCACCTGCATCACCCCCTGTGGGACACCACCTGCATCACCCCCAGGCTCTGTGCCTCCAGGGCAGGGAAAACCAGTGCTGTAAGCCATGGCAGAGCACTAAAATACCAACGTGTGCAAAGTACTGCTGCTGATGGATAAAGAGACCATGTAAATGGTAAAACATCCACTTACAGCATAGTAAAGATGGGGGATTTTTTTCTTTCCTGTGCAGTGCTGCAGATCCTGTGCTGCAGTGGGGACTGCCGGGCAGCTGGGGGCTTTACACATGGGGACCAGGCGTGGGTTTTGTTCATGTAGGAGCAGCTACAATTCCACAGGAAAATGAACACAGGTCTTAAAATAAAGGCAACAAGATGAAGGTTGGAAGAATCCCAGCAAGGCAGGCTGAGGTTCCCGTGCATCAGCCTGTCCTGCCCCAGAGCAGCAGCAGCTGTGTGTGACAGGGATGGGGAAGAGGGAAGGAGGGTGGGGTGGGGTTTTTTTGCTAAGTTTAGACCATGTTTATAAAACCCAACAACCTCTGCTGAGTAGAGATGGAGAGTATTATAAATGAAGCCAGTCAGGGAAAATACGTGTTTGAGATCTGCAGCGACAATCCAAAATTTAGCACTGAACAGGGTGGCTTTTTTTAAGGATCTGTGCTAATGCCAATGAGGGGATTGAAATCTCCTGTTTCTCCTCTGGTGACTGCCCGCCTTCTAATTATAGCAATTATGGACATTCCAAGTAAAACACAGTTACATTAAGAGCTGAATCGAAGAGGACTGTGATGCAGAGTTAGTTAATGGATTTCCCTATTTGCTGCATATAGATTTCCTTTCCCATTATTATTGAACTGTTTCTTAAATCTCATATGGAAAATTATCTGTAGTGTAATACAAACTAAATTGCCAAGATCTTCATAAATAATTAAAAAATGTTTACAGTTCAATTGAATATTATACTTTTCCAATAGGAAATTTTTGGAATTTACTCTGGGGTAGATGGGAAAGGGGGTGTTATTTTTTTTTTCTATTCCATGACCAGATCTCTCAAAAACTTTAATTCACCTCTGTGTTAGTATTATCTTTGAAATAGGAAGCAACAGGTTAAATCTTTGGAAGTATTATACAGGATGAAATAACAGATGACCACATAAAATGAGCTCCTATTTTTTTATTTTAATTTTTCTTGGAAATCTGAAATAATTGATTTATTTTAATAAACTAAAATATTAATCATAACTAAACATTTTTCAGGCTTTTAAGTTGCTCTGACAATCCAGTGAATATCGTGACTCATTTTGAGGTTTAGGGTATTCAACATAGTACCTATGCAGGTGTTGATATTTACACTGACAAAGTCAACTGATTGGCAAAAATTAGTAGCATAGTTCTGGTTTCCAAGTGTTGTGTTTTATAATAGCTTTTAATTTAGTTTTGGGGTTTTTTTTAAACAGAGGCATTCTGTATTAACAGTCTATGTTAAACATGAGATTTAGCTCTAAATTCCCATGGCAGAGCCTCTTTTTAATGGCTATGCTGTAATTTATTTACTTTCTGTTCTGGACGGCTACATTTCAGCGCTCCCAGAGTTGTCAGAGTTGATCCAAGTGACGGATACCTGTCAGTATGTCATTAATCAACTGTCTTTGCAGTTTTACAAATGTGTCACCAGCCCCACAGGGAGAGTGGCTGTGCTCTTAGGCTGGGTGTGAGGAAGGTCGGTGCCAGGACTCTGCCACCCTTTTGGTTTTGCCTCATGCTTCCCTCACAAGAGCATTGCGGTGGTGGCTGCGACCAAGAGAGGACCAGCTTGGCCAGATCATAGCCAAGGATCTGAGAACTAAATGGCCAGTGCGGCTCAGGAAAACTTGCCCAGTGTCACAGTGCACAGCCCAGCCTCACACTCCAGCCTGGCAGGACAGCCACTGCTGCTCCCACTGCTCTGAGCAGGCAGGGACAGTGGGGGCACAAGGAAAACCCACCCATCCCTTCCTGAAAGGACTTTCAAGTGCCTCAAGATTTCAAAGCCTTTTTTCCCTAGATAAAGTCATCCTGTGTCTCTGACAGGAGCTAGGGTGCTGCTGAAACACCCCCCAGTGCTATACTGAATTTACACTGTCCTGGGAAGCCAGCAGTGCCTACCCAGTGTGGCTCACTCTGACTGAGCCAAGCAGAGCATGAGCTCTGGAGCTGCACTTGCTTGGGAATGTTGATAAACCTTTGGACAAAGACACAGCGTGCACATCTAAATCCACGTCAGGCCAAGGAGTAACTGCACTGAGTGATGATCTAGGCTGAACCTGGTCAGGCAGTGATACCTGTTACCCTGAGGGGAATGCAGCACTTGAGAAAGTCCACAAGAGAAGCTACAGGCAACAAACTCAAATGAGACTATGAAAATTTACAGTCTGATTAAGGAAACATCAGTTACTTTATGGTCTTTACCATATACACTTGTGTTTGTTATTCATTTATGCTAATTCAGTGCAAGACAGTAAAAGTACAATCATTCAGTACTACAAATAATGATAATAGTGCAATCCATTTACAGAGTGTCTGGATATAATTTCAACTTTTATAGTATAGTGGTATGAAAGTCTCAAGTTAGTTAAATGCACAGCAAGGTGCTAATTGCAATCCTGGTTAGAATGAACCTCCTTTTATGGTTAAGTCACTGATAATGACTTTGCATCCAAGCTAGCCAAGAACCACGCAGCCAGACTCCTTATGACATCCTTTAATAATTAATAACCCTGACATTTCAGCCTCTCAAGAAGCAAGGAGGGTTTGACAAGGCAGGAAGACCAAAACTGAGTACCTACCAGTGCTTCTATCCAGGGGGGATCTGTCGGTGTGGCCACCTTGCAGTTCCCTAGCACTTGGGAGAGACAAAAGGGGGGCTCTGCCCTCAGGGCTGGGGGCTGCAGCCCCAGCACAGAGCAGTCAGCAACCACACCAGGCACCTGTCAGAACTGGAACTGTAACATGACTTAATAACAAGACTGAATAAAAGGAACTGAATCCAGCTTGCCACAGTGTCAAATGCAAGTAGTTGAACTTTTTGCAATATTTTTTAAGAACATAAACTCCCTTTATGAACTTGAGTTAATTATTTAATGACCAGAGAGGTCTTACACTGCTTATGCTAGACTAAAGCATTTCACTAAAGAAAACCATCTCAGAAGCAAATGTGAGGAGCTGTGCTGAGTTCAGAGAGTGTTTGTCAACTTACTTGTAAATGTGCATGGAAAAGTCAACCCAGTTTAGGCTCATTACCCCGGGTAATTCAAACCTTGCCACTGCAGGTTTTTTGGAGCACAGCAGCATCTGAGAAAGCCCTGCTCACGTTCAGGGCCATGAAAATGCCTTGTGTTCACCCAGCACGTTTCCCTTCACTCAGTGCTCATCTGTTGCTGCTGCCATTTACAGGGCTTGGGAAAAACATCCATCCAGTTTGTTTACAGCTGGGAAAGCAACTGCAAAATGGCGAGGGGCGGAGATGGGGTGGGAAGCCCTGGGGACCATTTACCTGGGGAAACCATCTCACCTGTCCTGGGGGCTCAGGAGGAGACACACGTGCTGCACGGCCTGCATGGGGAATGCGCTCAGCAAGTTCTGCGGTCACGCTGAAGCCATTTATTTTTATTTTAGCAACACTTAGCATTTCCAAAACAGCCGGACGGAGCTCAAGGACACAGGCGAATGAGCAGGAGCAGCATGATTTGACACAGCTCAAAGTTTCACTGCTCTAAACCAAGCTTTTCTCGGTGGAGAAAAAGGGTGTGTGTTTTTTCTTCACGTGCTGAACCAAGAAGCAAAATAAGGTGTTTTCCCAACTATACAAACTGATAACGGTTTTTGTCATGCATCCCTAGCTAATTGGGGTGTGATGAAGTGCATAATTCCAAAGTTATCTAGCCTGAGGGCTTAAAGAAAAGCTTAACCCTGCCTGCAAAGCAGAGTGGAGACAGCTGGTGTGACAACTGCCTATCAGGAGGCTGCAGGCTTTCAAACCAGCCTGACACAGGGGCACTATCTGATTGCAGCTCGAATTCTGCCCACAGTCCTGCTGCTGGGTTCAGCAGAGTTGCTCGATGGCCAATAAGGCATTAAAGAGTCACAATGTACAGCTTATTTCAGGAGGAAATATTTTAGCAGCACAGGTGACTGTCATGCATGCATTAAGAAAACCAGGACACAGCATACCAAATTAAGTTCAGCTACAGTAAAATAATTGTAACAGAGCAATGCTGACCTCAGCTACTGAATGGTGAGACCTGACTTTTGCTGCACAGGCGAGATTAGGGTTTTTTTGGTTTGTTTTCCTCCCTGTCTCCTTGCGTATATAAATCACATATCTATAGTGTATATTCACATAAATATAGCATATATTGACTATTAAGATATTTGAGATAAAACCCCAGTATTTTAGAAAGAGAAGTGTCCTTAAAGCTCAGCAGCACAAACTCTGGCCTCACAGAAATACAAATTGCAAGTAGAAAATAGGCCCTGCTGTGCAACCCTTTCATTTTGTTAGATTGCAATATATTTTCTTCTTTTTCATGTGCCTGGTTCGTGTGACCCTTCCAGTATGTAAAAATGGTTGTTGACAGTTTCTCTGTTTTGTTTTTATTATAATGTGATTTATGGGATGCTGAAAGTCAGCAAGTACTTGTACTTGACTGACATTTCTCTGAGAGTCAAAAGATTGCTCTGTATACTTGACTGAGATTAAAATGAGTAGACTGCGTATAGCTGTATCCTGCTTTGAAAGTGCAGGATTGGAAGGCTTCCATTAAATTGTTATTTTCAGTTATTATTAGCTCCTAAATCAGTTAATGTAATTCCTTTCCCATAATGAATGCACAGCACTGTAAGCCTAAATGCCATATTTTCTATTGATCTATTTCTACAACCTGTTTAGTGAAATAATTAAAATGATTTACAAGGCTGACCCAATATCTTAGTGGTTTAGTAAATCACACTGCCATGTGGCAGGATCAGCTGGTTTTAAAGCCCAGCTTGTGGCAGCAGCAGGACCTGGGAGCGGAGCTGTTGTGCCGCACCTGGAGATGTGCTGGGCTCTGCAAATGCCTCCTCCGACACTTAGGGAGCTTGAGGGCTCCAGCTGCTTTGCTCAGCCACCACCTCTGTTCAAAGATGGGAAATTTCCTTCTCCTTCCCAGAGAAAGCAGCATCTGAGTTGCAGGGAATGTATCTACACTGGCAACTGGATCATCCCTGTTTTCTACCCTCAGAACTGACTCTGTATATCTGTGTGGGCACCAAAAATGTCTCAGCTGTGGAGTTTAGTATTTTTACATGCGAGACAATGAGGGAAATTATTACTTCTACCTTGTTTTTGTTGCTTTAATTCCTAAGAAGAGGACAACACACAATGTATGTTTAAAAGCCAGGGTTATGGAAGGGCTCAGTACGATTCAGTAGTGTCAAGACAAAGACACACTAAGGCATGCCCCACAGTCCCTTAGAACCCCTGGAAGTCACTCCTCAGGTGATAGGAAGGGCTTGATTAAAATGATCTCCTTGGTGGAAGCCCCTTCTGTAATGATGTGAGCTCTCCTGACTCCTCTATGTCTCCCACAGCTCATACAGGCAAACACACAGGGCTGATGCTGGTAGGACCTCCAGGATATTCCTGGGTTTGTTCCTAGCTCACCTCCTGGTGTTACAGAAGCACTGAGAGCCCTCGGAGCAGGGGCAGGACACTACAGCAGTGCCTGAGAGGAGACACAGCAGCCAGGCTGTGTAGCAAGAGCAAACTAAAAGTACCACTATCAAGAGTGGGTAACAAGACTCTTTCTCATGGAAGTGTTGATTTTGACAGCTGCAGTCTGGAACAAAAGGGATGGAGGTGACTTCTGTGGGATCAGGGCAATGGCTGTAAAGCAAGGCATGTGCAGCCAGGGCCAGCCCTCATGGGGATTGCACTCCCTCAGGGTCTTGCCCTGGCCAGCCATGGAGGGAGGACATCCCTTAGGGACACCTGTGCAGGCAGGAAGCACACAGACCTCCATCCTGGAAAGACAGAGTCCATAGCTCTGAAATCAGTCAGCATTTGAGACACCACTTATAATACCTCTACTTGCAATCTCTGAGCAAGCCTCAACCTTGCTTTCAGCATTTAGTACGGTTTTTTTAGTTCTATTATTTTGCTAATTACACAAAGAAAAGAAAAAACATTCTATTAAAAAAACATTAAAATCTGAAGACAGTTGTTGGATGCACTTTGCAGCAGATGTCATTATCTTCGTTCCCTGACCCTGACCCAAAACCATTTTTATTTTGCTTTAAATGGACCTGTAATTTCACAATAGGTATTCATCTGAAACTATTCTTTTTGTTAAATAAAATTTGCCCTTGTGCTGACTGCTCCAAGCTCTGAAAAGAAACACTTCTTCCTTGTGACTACTCCAAAACATAGGTCTGAAATTTAAAAAAAAAAAAAGTGTTGGTAAATGGGCTATAATCATACTGAAGGGCAAGTGAGTATTCCTCCTCTAAGGCAGAAGAAAATAGAGGAAAATCTGCTTTGCTTCTGCTGCCTCAATGCTGATAATTTTACAGATCAGAGGGCTTTTTTTAGAAAGAAACCTGCTGTGCTGCAGTGTGTGTTTCAGCGCTGAAATACCCGTAGTGAAGCCCTTAATGCCACACTTGGACGTGTAAATCAGAAGCTCGTTTCATGTCCCCAGCAGCACCTGGCACTGCCGGCAGCAGAGGGCCCTGGCAGACACCTCCACAGGCACCCGCAGCTCCAGACTCACCACGGGCCCGAGTGTGCCCTGGGAGCAGCACCTCTGTCCTCTAATGCAGGCAGCTGTGCACCTGAGAGCTGCGGGGATGGTGCACGAGAGCTCAGCACCTGTGGCAAATAGCACTGAAGTGATGCAAGCTTCAAACATGAGCTCAGAGAGGGACAGAAACCCACAAACACCCACCTGCTGAGCACACAGTGGGGTCACAGCCTTCCACTGCAGGAGAACACTTCCCCCGCTTCAATGTCCGCCTGCTCCCAGAGTTTTTTTTTTTTCCAGAACAGGATGACCACAAACCAGAAGGAGCTGTGCAGCTCTGTGGCCAGTGTATGCCACATGGCTAAAGCTGACAGGGTCCTGAACAGTGACTTGCTCACTGCCCTGAGCCTGCATGGCATGTGCAGCTCTGTTGGTGATTTCCATTCTCTCACTGATTACCAGTGTGCTTTTACATACAAGTCTGTGCTTTCATGCAGCTCTACTGTACACTTGGCAAAGCATCCATCCTTGAGCTGACTGTAGTCCCAAATAAGCGCTGTTCTTCCTGTAGTGGGATCCACCCCTGCAGCACTCATTTCACACTCATGTAACTCTCAGAAATCCTTTAAACCACAGCAACACAGAGCGACTCGAGCTACCTGCTAACTAGGGCTCTGTACTTACTGAGCTGTGGCAAAGCCAAGGAGCCTCTGGCAGCTGTCTGCAAGTGTGCTTTGGGTCAGGTATAAGCCTGTGATTAGTTAATTCTGTTTAGAGAATGTACTTAAATTAAACATTTTCTCTCTCCCATTTTCACACACTGTTCTGTTTTTTAACAAGGATAAGGTGCTTAATAATCTCTACCATCTGAAATAATCACTGGCAGGATGAAAGCTCTCCCCCTCCCAACCTTGCCATTTCATCCCACTGCAAAATGTATAAATTAATCCCATGCTAAAATTAACATATATTGCTGAGGCAAATGAATTGGCATCTCCATGTATATCTATTAGCTTCCAGCATTTCCTGAGAGGGCTTTCATTTAATTACCAGCCTGACAGGCTAACTCACTCCCGAACTGCAGCCACATTTATTACTTTTATCTCCTTGGACACCTGCCTCTCTCTGTGGTTTATCAGATTTCTACTGAAGAGAGGGACAGAATATTTTCTATTGCACCAGGTTATTGTTTCTTTAAAAGGCACTTACTAGAGCACTGACCTCAAACAGGGGGTTGTTTTGGTTAGCTTTGGATGGGCTTTTTTCTTTTTCAATTATCAAAGGACTGCTGCAGTGTTAACTCACTCACTGCCCCACCACACTCTGGCAGTTCTGAAGAAATGGGATTACAGACAGGGAGCTGAAAACCTCATCGCCAGTTCTGTGCAAGCAGCTGACCACTGCTCATGGGGACCCTGCCTGCAGTGGGAGCCCAAGCCCTCAAACACTGTGACTGCTTTTCAACTCCCATGGGAGAAAACCTCAAGTGGAAAAGCTGAGAGTCCTGAGCGCAGGTCAGTGCCCTCCACTGCAGTCCAGTGAGGGGGATTTAGCTGAATTTTTCTTGGTGGTTTGGGTCACACTTTATACAGTCACTGATGCCTCTATAATTGGTTGATAAGACACTAATGTAGATACAAGGAACATTTTAAAAGTAATGCTGTCTCCATGCATTACCAGCATAGTCCCAGGCAGCATTATGGATTATCAGTACCCTGTGTGAGTATGCACCCTCCATAACAGCTGGGAATCACAGCTCTCCTCTCAGATTGCCTCAGGCAGGAGCTCAGGACCCTGCTAGTTCAGGTGCTGACTGTGGAAATGGGGCTTATTCAGCCCAGTTTCAAAAATAGTTCCCACTTGTTTTTCTCTGGGTCACACTACCTGAGACACACAGGTCCCCCAGGCAGGACTCTTGTGAGTTGTGTTGTGACAGACACATTCAAACCAGCAGGACCTGAAGCTGGCGTGCTGCAGATGAGCCCTTCCTGTGAGGACTCAGCAACTGCATCCTTTGGAGGTGCACGAGCTGATTTGCTTTGTTAAAAGGAATGGCTCACTCCTGACTGCCTCAACACGCTGCTTCCAAAGAGTCTGGCAGGAACAGGGCTCTGCTGAGTGATGCCTTTGAGAAAGATGCCTCATTACAGAGGAAAAATGAGAAATTTGGATCTGTTCAATTAATGAGCCTTCTCAACTTTCTTGGGATTTCACAGCACGCTGGCTGTTTGGCAGGAAGCACCTGCTGGCTGGAAGCTGTGCAGGAGGTGGCTGTGCTGCAGACACTGCCCTGTGTGGCTGGAGCCTCCTGCTCCCTCATGGGTTGGGGTGTCGGAGCAGTGCCCATGGTCCCAGCCAGAGCCCGTGGAGCTGCAGTGTGCCCTCCCCCTGCCTCTGACCCAAGCACCAGCTGGGAAATGCAGCAAAAGATGCTTCAGTGAAGCACAGATTATTTTAATATATACCTTTTATTTTCAATATGCCTGCATTATTTTCAAATTTTAATGGATTATGTTAATTTCATGTGGTTTAACCAAAACCAAATGAAATACATTAGTCAATCTGCTATAACTCCAACGACTATCACTACTTTCTAATTTATTATTCTTAATACTCATTTTTGCATCATACATCCCCATCACATATTAGCCAACGTTAATTATGTTTTAAAACAGAATTTCCAACGATACCTAAATGAGACTCAAAGCATAACAAAAGTAGTGAGTGTGAGACAGACTGTCATGGAATAACACATGAATGCTGAATGCTGGTATTAATTAGTAAATACAAGCTGTTCAGGAGCAGAAGTGGTGCCTGTCATGCTGATGTGTGTTTGGATCATACATGATCCCAGCATGCAGGGAAACCAAGAGTCAGCTGCCAAAGCCTCAGCTTTTCTGACTGCTCGTTACTGTTTTGGGGAGCAAGTGTTGCTATTTTAGTGCTGTTCTGTGAGGCAAGGCTGGGTAGTTGTAGTTTGCAGTAGTTATCTCCAGTTATTCTAGGGTTGCCCATATTTAAAATATTTTAAGATGGATATAGCTTCTTATTTTGATATATGAATATACTGGTGTTTAAAAAGTGGCCTCCTTAACTTGTGGTGAAATTGAATTCCTTCAAAATCCTCTTTTCACTGATAATGTTACTGTGATGCAGAAGAGGTTGGTGTATGGGGGAACTGGAGACCTGTATGCTAACCCAAGCTGCAAACAGCAACATTTCTTTCAAAAGAGGAAACAATTTGTAAACTCTGTTTTATTTATTTTTTAACTCTGAAACAGTGAACTGAATTCCAACAGCACTGTACAGACAGTCTCGGGCTGCCCTCTAGTGTGAGCAGCTGTGGGGACAGGGCACAGCCTGCCAAAAACCTGCCTTGTTTCGGTTTGTTTTTTAAAACCTGGCCTTTAAATCATTGGGATTTTCTAAAAGCATTTTTGGATTATTATTTGCTTCTGATTTCTGTGCCACTGAGATCTATTTGGATTATGTTTTCGAGCACTTTCTTGTTTCTGTCAGGCACAGACAAGCCAGTCTTTTTGTCTGTGCCCTGAAGCGGCAGCTGCGATTCGAGATGAGAAGGAGCCAGGACTGCAAGGAAATAATGAACCTTCAGCTGGGAAGGACAGTTTATCAGCTTGGGGCGGGAGCAGAACACAATGACAAGCCATGAGTTAAGGGCAAGCTGATAAAGCAGAAAAATTAATGGGAAAATATATGGAAAAGAAACATTTGAGGGATAGAGAGTACTTCAAAAGATGACACTCATCAGTCAGACACAGCAATTTAAAATCAGTCAACCAAGCCCCTAATGCAAGAGTTTGGGCTTACACATACAAATGTTGCAAAGCTTCCCCTAGCAAACCTACACTGACATGAGATGAAAATTCAGGCTACTCATGTCAATCACTCCATGTACCCACCAGGCTGGACAGCAGATTTGACCATGCCCACCCACCCTCCAACCCCAGACATTCCTAGACAGGTTTTTTCAGGGAACCCTGAGTACTGACTCCCTGCAAAGGTCCTTCCTGCACAGCCAGTGCAGGGAGGGAACAGGTGCGCTGGGTATGGTCAGCCAAGGGGCCCTAAAGCTGCTGGCACAGAGCTCCCTCCAGGCCCAAAGGAGATGCCAGGAGCACGATGCCAAGGCCAGGCAGAGGCAGGAGCTGGAGGGATGGTGGCAGGGCTGACACAGAGTGAATGGATGCTGCTTCAGCCAGCCGTGGGAAGGGGGTGGGCATTGTATTATCTGGATAGAGGAAATCAGATAAGACGGCATTAAATGGAAATTATTTTCACCAGTACAGATGTCCCTAGGAACCAAATTCAGTTGCTAATACAATTTGGCCAAGAGGAATAAACTATATCGATCTTGAGAGCTCAAATGCTTGCTGAGACAGTCCTTCTAGAGAATTACAGTATTTATTTCCTGCATCACTGACAGTCAGCAAAAGTGTAACAGTGATTACAGCCCAGTGACTTTTTGCACACACCAGTTAACTTCACGCTCATCTCTCGCTTCAGTTCACAATTACTCTTTTTTTTAAATCTGCTATTCTTGTGTCACGCAAATGTCTTTAATTACTGTCTTTGGTCACTCCACATCTCAAGTTTTAGCTTTCTGTGACTGTCACTATAAATTGCTCCACAGCCACCCATCTCTCCCAGGACACTGCTGTTCCCAGCCTGGCCTGCACACAGTTCTTGCCCATCCCTGCAGTTCAGCAGTCCCAACAGGTACAGCAATATCCTCCCCTGGGGCACACAGGAAAATTGTGTCCATGAAGGGGGTGTGCATAGGTGGGGGCATTTATTATTATTTTTGGAGAGTAATAAATAAGGCCACATAGATTTAACTGGATATGAAGTGCCAATATTGGGACCTATAACATGGTATTAATAATATGTATCATAGAATTTTATCACTACAAACCAATTCCAATGTGACTGACTCAGACTAAAAAGCTTCAAAACTCTAAGACACTAAGACAGGATGCTGCACATCCTGAAACATGCATTACAGTTATTTTGTTGGCATATTTCCACATCACTTTATATTCACATCTTGCCATCTTTCCTCATTTCTCTGAGCCTTCTTTTTCTTATCTACAAACTGCCTTTGCCTATTCTGTGGTTTCTCAGTTTCATCACCTATTCTTTTTCATGTTTATTTGATGTGAGTCTCAGCTCCTGATGCAGAGCCTTCTTGCTGGGACACACACTAACGCGCTGATCTCGCTCCCTCAGACATTATATCTGAAGATAAATTGGGAAATGAAGATGTAGAGCTGTTGGAAGAGACTGGTTTCCCCAGGCACCAGTTTAGCCTGGATCATTGGATTTACAACACCAGCACCGCCAACACTGATTTGGCTATTAATCCCCGAAGTGCCCTAAGAATTGCAGCATAAATCCAGTGAAGGAGCACTCATACGGCCCTAAAGACCCATAGCGCTTATCCTGGTACTCCATTCATGAAAATTGATCTTCTCGTGGTTGCAATGACAACTCAAGGAGTCCATGCTTTGTAAAACCAAGAGATCCACTTGCTGTGGTAATGTACTTAACTGCCAGGAGGTCTGTGATACAAACCAGCTGCTGTTCATGCTTAATACTCTGCAGAGACCAGCCCTTTCTCCTTTGCACACATCCAGAGATCTACTATTTCATTCCCTATTAGGGATCACTTTAGTACCTTTGTGCCCCACAGCAGCACTCAACAAAATCATCATGTTTCCTATACCCTGCCTCAGTTAACTCCCTCCCCAAATATCCTTTACCAAGCAGTGCTTAATTATCTGCTATGCCAATATCACCATGTGACAAGAATATAAATCTCCTTTGTATCTGGAGAATAATCATGCCTGAGCAGAGGACTGCAGGAGTTGGGACTGGGCTTGCAAGGAAAAGGAATTGGCCACTCTGGTTGCAAGATACTTTTGTGTTGTAAGTGAGCAGGATTTTGTCCTGCCCTGGGAGGAAAGAGGCCCTGATGTGTGAGAGCATGTAAACCTCACAGCGAGTAGCATTTTCCTATGTTTTGACGTTGATTGCTAGAAACGTAAGGGCTGATTTTAACCGAAGATCCCATGTTGCTGGATGTGCAGTTGCAGGAACAGGCCTGACACACTGCTAACTATTGAGAACAGAGCCAGGCACTGCCTGCAGCGGCAGCCAGGGCTACGGCTGGAGAGGCCTTGTAGGACTGGATGGGACTGGGAAAAAACGTCTCTCTCTACCAAGAGAAGTGGGGTAGCAGGAACTTTGGTAGGGCCAGAGAGGACCTGGCCTGCCATGGCCCCCAGAGCCTGGGCAGTGGCTGGCTCCAGCACCACACTTGTAAAGCCTGGGGAGGCAGAAGATCTCCAGAACAAATGAAGCAACAAAAGTGGGAGGTGAGGAGACTGCAGGATGGAAAGGTGGAAATGTATATCCCCACATCTGTGGTGGGAGTGACTGCAGGATGGGAGAAAAGGGAGCATTGACCTGTCCAGGCTGCTCATCACGAGTGTCCAGACTCTGCTGTTACTATGGGAAGGACACTGACACATCAATACTCCAACAATAGACCTGTGTAGTCTGTGTGCCCATGAGCATACTGAAGTGGTGGATGCCTACAGAAATGAGGTGGCCTGTGTTACACCGGATATGATGGACAGGACTTTTCAAAAAGAGAATTCCCCCATGATAGTAAATGAAATAACTGCTGCTCAGTGTCTCCCAGTTCAGAGAATTGATCGGTACAATAAATAATAACCAGATTATTGCGACAGCTTCCCTCACGGGAGCCCGCCGGGTTCCGCGGGCGGCGGCGCCCCCTTGTGGCCAGGTGGGGAGCGCCGCTGTGCGCACGCGCGCTGCACGCGTCATCGGCCCGCGCCGGCAGCGCCGCCTCGCCATGGAGGGTGAGGGGAGAGGGGAGAGGGGAGAGGGATGGGGACAGGGACGGACGGGGAGGGCTGCGGGGAAAGAGAGGGATGGGGACAGGGACAGGGACGGGGAGGGCTGCGGGGAGAGGGATGGGGACAGGGACGGACGGGGAGGGCTGCGGGAAAAGAGAGGGATGGGGACAGGGACAGGGACGGACGGGGAGGGCTGCGGGGAAAGAGAGGGATGGGGACAGGGACAGGGACGGACGGGGAGGGCTGCGGGGAAAGAGAGGGATGGGGACAGGGACAGGGACGGACGGGGAGGGCTGCGGGGAAAGAGGAGAGAGAGGGATGGGGACAGGGACGGACGGGGAGGGCTGCGGGGAGGGGGAGAGAGAGGGATGGAGAATGAGGGATGAGGGGAGAGCGGTGGAGGGTGGGCGCCGGTGGGCGATGGAGGATGAGCGCTGGGTGAAGGGTGAGGGATGCAGGGTGTGCGGTGCAAGGTGAGGGATGGGGGTTGAGCGCCGGTGGGCGATGGAGGATGAGGGATGCAGGGTGAGCGAGGCGAGGTGAGGGATGGGGTGAGCGCCCGCCCCGGCCGACCCCGCGCCGCCGTGCTTTGCAGGGCAGCTGTACCGCCGGCTGGCGCCCGAGGAGTCCGGAGAGCTGCGCCTGCAGGTACCGACCAGCCCCGCAGGCCCCCGGCGATTGCTACCCTTATACGGTTTTATAAACCCCGCTAGGCCCCGAAGGGACAGGGTGGGTCGCGTCCCTGGTTTCTCTATAAGCCCTCCTCGGAACGTGCTGTTTCAGTGTAATGCAAAAACGGGGTTTTCCTCCAACACGGACACATGGGTCCATCACCGGGAGGGACGCGAGGGCCGGGGTGTGCCTGCGCTTCGGCACTGCACGCAGGGGCTTCGCATGGGAACATCTCCCTCCATTGGCGCTGACAGGAAGATCTCCCATTCCCATGGAGATTTTGCCATCTTGATAAAACCACCGGTCAGCAGTGAGTACATTTCATTAAAATGTACTATTTTAAAGTTTTCTTTCACATGTCTTTAGCCCCAGGGCTCAGAAAAAGCCAAGACGTTTGTACATGCCTTCCTGAAACGAAGCATGCCCAAAATGAAAGATGAAGCTATCCAGGATATGTTAATTCGGAAAGCTGTAGTTCTTGAGCATTATCCAAAAAAAAAGGCCAAGCAAAAGAGGAAGAAGACAAAAGGTTTTACTGCCAAGCAGAGGAGAGAGCTGCGTCTGTTTGAAATTGAACCTGAACAGCAAAGGTAACACCTTAAATGCCTTCTTTGTGTAGTAAAGTGGAAGTACATCAAAAGTATGTAATAGCAGCAGCACATGCATGTGGATAGGAACCCTTTGGTATGTAAAGTCAGTCTGAGACACTACTCGTGGCATTTCACCATAAGAAAAGAGTTCTTTTGTCTGTACAGGCACAAGATTAATTTCTGTTTGTTTCATTTTGTATACCTAAATATGACAGGAAATTAAACACAATCACCACTGGTTTCAGTTTTTAAAGTTGGACTGTCTGTGATCAGAGAGTCAAAAATCTGCATAAGGTCCCTCAAACATGCATGTTGAATGAAGCCCCTGCTTTGCTAACAGAGTAAGCAGAGAGATAAAATCTCTTCAGTCTTTGGCATAGCATGACTCTCCAAAACACATCACTGTTTTTGTTGATAGAGAGGAGCATACTTTGTGCTTGTTTCATAAAGTTCCCAGCTGTTTGGAGTGGGTCACCTTGCAGGGTAACTTAAGAGCAGGTTATGTAACTTATGTCAGTCTGAAGAAATGCAGATTACTTCAGTAATCAACCAGTGGATTTTTTTAATACTTTTTGTCTTTTTTACTGCAGATATGCCATCTTCCTCCCACTCCATGAGCTCTGGAAACAGTACATCAGAGACCTGTGCCATGGACTCAAACCCGATGCGTATGTTGACATATTTTAAATTTAGTCTGGTTTTTACATAGTAGATACTTCCAGTTTTATTGAATTACTGCTTGAAAGTCTGTAGTTAATTGATAAGGGTACAGTACTATTTCTGTAAGCTTTGACCATAGTTACAATAGTCAAGGTCATGTTTTCTAAACTTGATGGTTCATCTGGTTTTTTTTCCCTCCTCTCTGATCGCACTCGCTTCTTCAAGGCAACCCCATGTGATTCAGGGCAAGCTGCTGAAAGCTGACCTCCATGGAGCTCTTGTTACAGGTATTCTGTTTGTTTGCTTTTATAACATCACCTGATGTTAAGTAGATGCTCCTGTAGTTCACGTGCTTGTTTTTAAATTTGTTTCAGCATCGTTAACTCTAGAATTACACAGCTGAGATCAATATGTTGATGGGTTATTTCTCTCCTTAAAATGCTAATTGCTTTACAACTGCTCTTGAAAATTGTGTTGTTGGCTGCAAAGGTTAACTGCACATCTTACCAGTGATTACTGTAACTGCGTTATTTTAGAATATTGCAAACTAATTTCTAAACTCATGAGGCAACAGGAGATGAGCAAATAAAGTGCATCTGAAGTTTTCTAATATGTACTTCTGTTCTTTCAGTTACAAAATCAAAGTGCCCCTCTTATGTTGGGATAACAGGAATCATTCTACAGGAATTTAAACACGTCTTCAAAATTATCACTAAAGAGGACAAGTTAAAAGGTATATAAGACATTTTTCTCAGTTCTTTTCATTACTTGGATCATAAAAAAATTCTTAAACACACTATTCATTTTGTACCTCTAAATACATTAGTTTATACCAGCGCTTTTGGTTCTTTGCATAGAATGGCAGAAGTCACCACCCAACAGCTCAATATCTTACTAAAAAGACATCTCATTAGAAATGAGCAATTTTTAAAAAGTGCAACACTTAACTGTATGCTCCTGCAAGAGGACTAATTTTGGTAATCCCAGTTAAATTTGGAAGCTTGGCTTGTTTTTTTTTCTCTTGCTAAAGTGTAAAACCTTGAAATGTGGCAAAGCTCAAATCTCCAGCTAAATAACATCCCCTGATACGTCAGTATATTTTCCATAACAGGGATTTACTTTAGCCCACTTTGTCAGTTTGTGTCCTTTTGCATTTTCAGTTGTTCCCAAACTTAACAACGTATTTAGCTTGGAGCTTGATGGATTCATTTCCTACATCTATGGAAGCAAGTTCCTGCTCAGAGCAAGTGAGCGATCTGCAAAAAAATTCAAATTGAAAGGAACTATTGACTTATGATTTCATGGAAAGTCAGAAGCACTCACAGAAATGTCTGTTTTCCTGCGGTTCAAAGAACAGGATTTCTGACAGACTGAAAAAGCAACAGCCATGTGAAATATTTATAAAGCATTTCTTCTTACTGAAGGATGAGCAGTATCTGCTGTTTTTAAGCAGTTTCAGATTGTTGAAATTGGTTGTATCTGTTTTGTTACTTATATATAGTATTCTGGTTTTATTAAAGTTGTATGATTATTATTAATTACCTGACTTCTGTTTCAGTTTATAATTGTAAATTTGTACAGTGAAAATGACATTTTGTAATTGTGTAATAAATGTTATTGATGCCTTCTGTATAAATTGGACTTTAGCTGCCTGTTATGTGCTGGCAGTGAGACTGCAGGTGATGACAGCTGCTCTTTATAATCATTGTTCCTGGACCAACATCAGCATCTCTGCCTGCTGCAGGCACATGCAAATAAATAGTTCAGCTGACAGATTTTACCTTGCGTATCTCCTTCCCGTGGTTGATACTGTTGCAGATAGCAGGTGTGTGCAGTGTGAACATACCAAAGGTGTCCTGCAGCCCTGCAAGCTGTCTGCTCCCCAGCGCTCACCAACACCCTGCTGCTCTCAGGTTCAATCAGATATGTCTGTTTGAGTAAATACAGACACATCTGCTGTGTCCCCTGCACATTGTCATGGCAGAGTGCAGGCAACACAGCACATAACAGGGAAGCATTTGAAGCTAGAAATTCAGAGATGGAAGCGACCCCCATAATCTTGTATTTCAATTTCCCACAGAATTGCCTTATGAATATTTAACCTCTGTCCACAGAGCAATTGTGCTTCATGTATCCTCAGCCCTTTTTATATTTTTTGCTGTATACTTCATTTTTTATGGCCCAGATCACAATCTCTATCAACTAGGCAGATTTGATGTGTTTGGGAGGTGGAAGTGACCCCTGTATTTAGACCACTTAACATTTTTCTGTTACAAAAGTGCTTCTACGGTGGTTTTATTACAAATGTAATTTTCAGAAGCTTTTAATCAAGTTCAATATCAAATGAAAGACTTGTACCTAGGAAAAGCTTTTCCCTGTCACCATTCAAACGTTTGTAGCCAACTGGGGTCATTTCTTTAAAGAGAACACAGCTGTTTTCCAATAATCACACCCCAAAGCCTGGGGGGACGGGAGGCAATCAGAGCTCTTACCTGCACTGCAGGGCACACGAGCCAGGAGAGAGCCAGAGTTCATCACCACCTCCAGCCCCAGTCCTACAAAAACACTTAACTGGACTCCAAAGTTCCCACTTTCTTTCTGGACCTGTTGCTGGGAGAGGTCACAGGAGAGCTGCATGTCCCTGGACAAGCCCTCAGCCACAAACCACAGTCACCATTCCTGAATGGATGAAGCCACAGTAGGGACAGTACTGGTTTTCAAGAACAGATCCTTTGGAATCAGGAAATAGAAGTAGTTGGTACAGAAATAAAAATCTTTGTTTCAATTATATGAGGTATTGCCCTTGAGATGGGGAAAATGGTGTTTTTGCTAGAGATAGATATTTTATATAGGGAAATAGTCATTTCACACCAATGGGAATTTTTATCTGTGAAGTAAGAAGAGTATTTGTTAAAGTTGTTAGACGTAAGTTATTATTCTACCTTGTACCCATTACTCCTTTAAACATTCTCTAAAATTAAATCTTGGTTTCCTGGAAGAGGTCAGAAGGAAAAACAAACAAAGCTGTAGAAAGCATAAATCATAGCAGAAACTTTCAGGACAATGACCTAGTTTCAATTTTGCTCGCAGCCTTCAGTGTAGCATCTAATTAAGACATCTGTTAAATGCCTATAATATTAAATTTATAAGGGAAAGCTAATAGAACTTTATTGGCATAGTCCAGTTAATTAACATTAAGGGCCTTTAATGGAGGGCTTAAAGAGACATTAATGGAGATGCCATACAAATTAGAATTAGGCACAATCATGTCTCATTGTGCTGTGAAGGACACAACATGTTCTACCATAGATGAACATGATACAACTTCCCATAGCTACTGGCACTCCCAGTTTTTAAACTATTTCAGCAACCACAAAAGCAAACACTGTCTGGCAGTGCCCTGGTAAGAGCAAAGCTGTCGTTTTTTATGGTGAAGAGTGCCCAGGAGATGTCAAAGGGCTCCTTTAATCCCAGGCTAGTGGCACAGAGAGACAGGTGACAAATGAAGAATAACAAGAGCTGAAGAGCCCACATTCAGGATCCTTTACTGCAGCTGGTAAATCACCTGCAGAGGCCTTTCTGCAAAGCCCCCAGGTGTTCCAAACAGCCCCATAAGTCACTCCAGCTGAGGCACCCCACAGAGCTGGGCTCACTGTCCAGCACCAGCAAATGAACCAAGCCCCATGGCACCTCTGCCCCGAGCACGGCTCTGTGCTCACTTTGCCTAGAACACATTATCCCCCCCAAGTGCTTGTCAAGGAACTACCTTAGAAACTGGGAAATGTGAAAATGATGGCTCACCAGTCCTCCCCTGCCCATTCATGGCCATTCCCCATCTCCTCATTAGCTGAGACAGTAAATGCTTAATGGATTTAATATTGGAAAATTGGAGAATTAATCACAGCTGTCTCTAATACGCTTCGTCCTTCATATGTTCAGCTCTGGATTGCACTCAGCAGAGACACGTCTTTTGTAATGATTTTTACACCTAAACTCTCACTAACCAGGGAATAATGAACAGCAATGAGCAATGTCTCACTACCTTACACACATTTCTGCTTTCCTGTTACTGTGTAGGTATATTTATAACTAATATGAACTAAAAACAATTGTAAGCAATTCAGTTACTGAATTTTGAACACTTAAGCAAGAATAGAAAAAAATCCCATAATTTCTCTTTGAAACCTCAAAATAATTCATTGTGGGAAATGTGTGAAATTAAAGCCAAGTCACATCCAAGAAAACACACAGAATATTCTCTTTGAGGGGGACTTCCTCTAAAAGACAAATTAGACAGCAATACAGTGGAACCCCCCAAAACCTTCTGTGACTGTCTTTAAGAAACTCATATTAAATCACTGAAATAACAGCAGCACATAGCTGACGTTAACTCTATATATTCAATTCATCCAGTGTTTTAGAGAAGTGTGAGCGTAAAATTCTGATCCAGACCATGCTTTCAGGAAACAGCAGCAATATCTTCTCAAGACCAGGGTGGCCCTGATTTTGTCTGAGCAGGGCAATCCCTCAACCCCTTACCAGGATAGTTCCATGTGCCCCTTCCCCATGACAAATGCTCACCTTCATTCCTGCTCTTAGACAAAACTAAAACCCAGGCGAGCCTGTCATGCTATAGCATTCACCAGCCCTTAGTTCCACATACCAATTCCAATTATACAACAGCTGATTCCATGCAATTTCATTATCTCATGCTCCCCTTTCTTAATGCTGTCATTCCTATGGTAGCTCCAATTCTAAGTCACTATCCCTACAGTGTGTGATGAAAATGTATTATTTTGGTGAGGCAGAAATTTCCCTCAGTGTACTGGTTTAATTAAATCAATGAGCAAATGTGAAAAATAGAGGATCTATAAAACAGAGGATCTGCTGCTGAGAGGAGCAGTTGCATCTGGCAAAGACAAACCTCCTGGGCTGCAGAACAAACAGCACCTGACACTACCTCCAGATGGGTTTTGACACCTACCTCTGCAGGCTCTGCCTGTTGGGGAGGGATTCCAGAAAACTACAGAGAACCCAGCAACATTTAATACTGAATTAAGAGCTCTCCCTGTTAAGACAGCTCTCTGCTGCTTTCTGCTGTTAGTTACATAAGGTACAGTACCTTATAACCACTAAAAAGAGAAAATAAAGAAGAGTATGCAATTAGCTAAAATAACATAACTGACAGGAAAAGGCACAGCCTAAACTTTACAGTCTATACTGTCCTACTCCCCAGCCTATTTTTAGGCTATTCCTTTTTTTCATTCTGCTAGGAACTATTCTCATATTGCCACACCACCCAGACTTAAAACATGCTATTTTCATATCCTTTCAGGCACTGACCAATCTTTTAATAGCCATCCCCTTCTATAGGCATCTGAACAGCATGGTAAAGGTCTGCATACAGGCCTGTTGATAGAAACCTCTTCCCACTGTATTAGTTAATAAATTCTGCCTTATTTCCTTCAGCTCTCAGGATAAGCTCCTATTCTCATGGCACATGTACATACTTTTGACTGAGGAACTAATCTTAAGAGATAAAAAAGCAGATCATGATATAATATTCAAATCAAAGGACTTTGGCTTCACCTCAAAATTTTAAATCAAGAACCAAAATTGAATACAAATGCTCAAGGGCTCATATGCTTGTTAGAGTAAAAAGACTTCAAAATCTCAAACACGACTGCACTCACTTTCCTGTGGGTCAGGGCTTTTCAGCTGAGCCTCGTGGCGCTGGGACCCCAGGTTTATACCAATGTTAGGGAAATGTGCACCTTGTGTGTGTGTGTGTGTGTGTGTGTGTGTGTCCAGTTGCCATCCCTGGCCTCTGACTACAAAAAAGCTCCTTGGCCATTCCCTAGTGCACACACAGTACAGCCCCAAAACAGAATCCACTTTATAGCACCATCATTCTGGGAGAGAAAGAGGGAAGAATAGGATTATGCACTTCTTGTAAATGTTAAAATAATTCCATAAATCTGAATAAAATTAATTTTTTTCTTGGTGAAATTGTCTGCAACGTTCTGCCATGCATATTCTTCCTCTACAGGATTATTTCAAAATTATGGACTCAGAAATGTTCAGCTGGATAGTTCTTGGGTGGCTGAGGTGCTCACTGAAGAATTTAAATGATGTAATAGCTATTGAACACCCCATTATATGGCTGCCTAATTAATGTGAATGATAGTTATGTCTTACTCACAGAAGATTATTTTACACGGAGGAAAATCTACTCACTGCCACAGTAGCCATTTCGATAGTTTTTATAGGAGCAGTTGCATTATGGCTTCATTGAGTAAAAGGTAAGTAGCCGTCCTAAATAATGAAGATTGAAGGCTTAATAGTCCCAATAAAGAATCCTGCAGGTTTTTTATTTCAAAAATTAGAGTTTGATTGCAAGCGTATGATAATGAGAGGGAGAAGAGCACTGGCATGTGGAATCCTTTTGGCTCCTTGGGAACTTCCATTTCTTCTGTGCGGAAATACAGAGGAATAAGGACAGCAAAACAGAAAATAAGCTGTTCTTTACTTTTGCTGAAAGCATGTCCAAGCTCCAAGGCTCTCCCTGTGGCAACATTTCCGTGGATAAGGATATGCTGGATTGTGCCTGTTATAGTTAGAAGGCTGACATTACTGGAGCAGCTGCACGCGGCTGATCACGTACACACAAATAACCTCAAATAATGTGAAGAGCCCAGCTTAGAGCCATTTGAATGATGATATGCAGACATAAGCCAGCCTTGCAAACTTGTCTCAGAATTGCAGCATATTACAGCAACTCTTTTTTGCGAGGCAATAGTCAGGGGACTCGGCATTTCTGTTACGAGACCCTATTTCCAAGGTTGTATATCAGAGATTATAACAGCTATAAAAATTCAAATGAGATTTAAAACTTGGCATGAGCATTCTCGCTTGGGATCTAATATTTTTTAAGCAAATCTTTACAGGAAAACCTAAAAGTTTACTTGTTCCACTTGTTATTTTAGGTCTCTATTGGTACATAATTCTCAATCTAGATTCTTACACTCTCCCCGTCGCAGAACCCAAGTAATCTCTTTTCACAGCTTTCATTTTCAGAATGGCAATTCAAAGATAGGACAATTGATTTGACATTTGTTTCTCCAAATAGCAAACTTTCCGAAAGGGTTTTAAAAGAACTTCTGTTCCAAGGCAGCCACTTCTTTTTTTTCCCAGCAATAAAGCAGCACATGTGTTTTAGCAAGTAAAAAGTGGCAACAACATTAACCTGAATTATGGTAACAATGACTACAAAACAAGCTGGCTGGGGATTTGCAAACGCAATCTCCAGATGTCTGCAAAAGATCTGATTTATCAAACACACTCCGGGCAGGATTTGTTGTGGGCTTGTACTCCCTAATAAAAGAGGTCTGTAATATTTATTTACTGGTAGTGCTAGTGCAAGGAGCTACCCTTGTGACATTTTTCAGAAAGGTGAGTCGATCCCTTTTGAATAATCCACGGGATACGGAGAGACACAGACCCTAGAAATTAGGGCTTGGATTTACCAATGAAACAGGATGAAGCTGAAGGTTAAACATCAGGAGAGGGGAAGAAAAGATTGTAGGAATCGGAGACAGCCTCAAGAGAAAACCTCAGGTAGTGCCAAGGGGCAGTCCAATGTGCCCCAGCTTCAGGGATGGGTTAGAAACGCTAAATGCCATCTATGGAGGTTGTAATTGTATTTTATCAGCACAGCTTGTGGCCATTTAAAATGGTTCCCTGTGTGTGGGGCCTTCAAAGCACCACACTGAAGAGGAAAGGCTGGTTCCACCTCTGGTTTTGACCCAGAGCCTTGCTGCTGAGGCTGTGATGGGAAGCCTTGGCTAGTGCTTACTTTAGGAATGAATTTTGTGATGTGATTCCCTGCCATCCAGGAGCTGGACTGACATGAATGCGCTCTATTCAAGCAGTTCTTCACATAACCCTCCCCATGGATAAATGTTGCACGCAAATAACTCATCACTCGTGTTAGTGAGGTTAGAGTGGCATAAGTATGGGCAGAAGCAGTGGGGCAAAAAATTCATATTCCCTCACCTTCACTGTCACAGTTCAGCCATGAAGTAGGTTGGACTGAAAAACTAGTGCTTTATACAAAGAATTTGGGATCCTTTTATCCTAGGCTTACTATACAGAAAAAAGGAAAAAAAAAACCAAAACAGAAAAAAACCCCACAAAACATACTTACATATGTACACAGAAGTAAGAGAGGTAAAACACAAGGACCGTATTTTTAATTTTGCATTTACAGAGCAGTACCTCCTAATTGCAATGACTTGCAAACAGCTTCAGGACAGCACCGCATCAAGATAATTACCTTTTGTTCTGATTTGTTGTGTTGGGTGTTTTTCTAAAGCAACAAAGTTGGGGCAATTCTTTAGGATTATTTAGAAAACCCAATGTTTACCCAGCAAATGGTAACACCTCCTGGTTTTGAACAATGACTTACTTCTGATTAAACCAAAATGAGTTACTAAGGTGAACAGATTGAGTAATCAAGCTCAATTAAGCATGCGCAATATGCACTGTAACAACATTCACTGTTTGGTGAAGTCATAAAGCAGCTTTATTTTCTTTTGACTTCTGGCAGTCTACCTCCAAGAGCCATTCATTCCTGCCTCTACCCAGGCAGCATTTCCGTGAGGATGCACCATGAATTTCAGCTACTTTGCCAAAGATGTTCTTGCAGAGGGAAACAAAGAAATGTATGGTACAGCTCTAAGCAGGAGGCAGGAAGAGCACCTAGACAGGCATGAAGCTTCACTGGGAGAGCCCACCCTGTGCAAACACTGTTTTCATGCAGCAGAGCAGTGTCATTCTTTAGAAGACAAGCCGCTTTGGGGGCTAAACATCTGAGAGAATGTTTCAGAAGGCAGTTTTCTTCCCAAGCAGCAGAATGGTTTGTAGCTTCAGGAAATCTACGCTAATAACTTGTAGCTTAGCTCCAGGGCACAGGTGTTTTAATTTATTATTATTATTGTTGCTGCTGGTTTTGTTGTTGCTTTTGTTGAAACGAACATCAAAGTGATACAGAAATCTCACCTCTGTCTATACCCAGAGCATCACACTTTGCTTTGGTACCAGAAGATGGAGCCACATGCTCACAGTTTTAAAGTGGTTTTTTTCCCCCTCTTGTGCCAGAAAACCCACCCATGAAGCAGACAGTGCCTAGAAACTGCTCCCTTACCTTACATGAACTTGCAGTTTCAGTGTCTGTGTGTACAGCGAATCTGGTGCCTGCCTTAGCCCGTGTCAGCTGCCTCGCTCAGATGTTTCCATAACAACTCCATTTTCCTTGCTGCAAAAATATTTTCTGAATTGCCTACCACGTCAAAATGAAATCAGGAAACAGAACCAAACTAAGTCAGACATTTCCAATGGCTAAAATATTCATTTCCTCAGTGGATGGATATACTCTTAAAGGGAGTCATATCCCATATCCCAGGACCATCAACACAAGACTCCTAACTCTCCATCTTAAAAGGCCAAATAAAGGCAGATATAATTATTATTCTGTGTCCTAAAGTTTAGGTGTATGTGGTCAGATGAGAGAACAGGCTAGGCTGGTGCTCTGCCAACCCTTCAGCACTGCAGCAGTCAGAGTAAGGCAGGTATTTGATGTGACAGAGGTGTCACTTTGCCCACCCCAGCAAGCCAATTAACCCCTGGTTCTGCTACAAAACAAAACAAAACAAAACAAAACAAAACAAAACAAAACAAAACAAAACCAAACCACACACACACACACACACACACACACACACACACACAAAACCATACACAAAAAAACCAAAAACCAAGAAAATCACACACACACACACACACACACACACACACACACACAAAATCAAACAAAAAAAACCCCCAAAACAAACAAACAACCCCCCTCCAAAAAAAAAAAACAAAAAACAAAAACAAACCAACACCAAAGGAAAAAAAAACCCAAACCAAGAAAACACCTAAAATCCAGCCATGGTAGGGCATCTGCCACTGTCTGTTTGGGGTTTTTTCTGCAAGTAGGTTTTGAGGCAGAAGCCATCCACTGCCCTGCAGATGACCCAGGCTGCAGCAGTGCCAGGGGCAGCTGCTCCATGGACAGAGTATCCAGGGAGCACTGCTGGCCCCCGGCAGCTCCCCCTGAGCCGGACAGGGGACAGGGCTGGACAAGGGAGGGCCACTCTGCTAAACCTGCCCTTGATGCCTTCAGGTATTTCTAGTTTTTTCTCTTCATGCATCTGTAACTTGCTGCAGTTTTGTGCTTCTTACAAAGTGCTAAAAAACCACTGCTCCCAGCACCTTTAGCCAAAACAAGGCTCTCTGAATGCAGATCCAAGGACATATTCATTGCCCTAGGGCCTGAAAATATGTAAACAGCTGTGAGATGGGGGAGCAGGCCTGGGGTGGTGAACATCATCACCTAAGGGTGCGACTGGGAATTAAGGGCCAAAATGCTAATGGGACAGAACTCATAAAAGGTGAAGGGCTTGTGACCCAGAGTCCATTTTGGGTGTAGTCCCTGGGGGGACTTTTGCTTGCCCGAATGTACCTTGAAGGCCCTCAATAAATTTGTCCGCATTTTATACTCCTAACATGTTTTGGCCTCTGTTTCAGGCATCACCCTCAGCCCAGGGCTGTGCTGGTCCCGCTGCTGCCAGCCCTCTCCACCGCAGTGAAGATGAAAGGAGCCTTTGTAAAATGCCACACATCTGATGGGAAGAGAAGCCCTTCACTAAAGGTATTAAAGGCCATTAGGGCTTTCCTTTGTTGGCTCCTTGCTCTGTGTCAGCTATGAGCAGCCAGTCCTGGAGAGTCAGATCAAAGCAAGATAATGGCATTCCTGATAATGCCAGCAGAGATCTTTCAGGTAAAAATGTTTATTGTTCAAGAACACTGTCAGATCCTTTCATGTCCCTTCCTGGCTTGGCAATGTCCCAGGTTACTACAGAACTGCTTTAAATACACAGGTTTAATTATTTTTTAGCTGCTCTTTCAAACCATTCTCAAGCAGCAGAAGCAGGCAATAGTTTACTCTCATCCATTTTCTCAGTACAATGCTGTAACCTCTTTACAACAAATCCTCCACCACAACATTTAACAACTCTCTAACGGGACATTAAAAATCAAGTCAGCAAAGCATTCTAGCAAAGTTCACAAAAAAAGAACCCTCAACATTACTGTTTATAAAATCTAAGTAAAGCATGATGTCTCCATACCCCTGAATGCTGCAACCTATCAACAGTAGATATTCACACACTGTTTCCATGGGGAACCACAATTTTATGGGGAAAACCAGAAGAACATGCACAATGCTGAGTGGAGCCCACAATGGGAGAGACTGGCACAAGTGTCATCCTCTATCCAGAGCCTGTAGATAGCACAGGAAGGTCCAGCATCTGGAACAGCCAGAGTAAGTATTACTAGTAATTCTCAGCTTTTATTTAAAAATTTGTACTTGCAAGATTATCTCCATCAATTAAAGACAACCCAAGCAACAAATCTGAAGAAAATGTCATATCAAACCCTTTTGTCCCCACTTATTTCAGCGCTGTGGCCGAAAGCCCAATTACAGCTTTTTTACCTTTCTGCCAGGACTTCTGAGCAGTGGCTCCATTACTCCCTGTATGATTTTCGGACAAGCATTTAAAAACTTGGATTTGCTTCCTCTGCCTGTAATATATGTGTAGAAAAATTCACCAGAGATTTGTGTCCAAAAAGGAGACAAGGGAGTCCTGTAACTTTATTCAAACAAAGGGAGAGGCCCAAAGGGGTCTCTCAAATTGTTGGGGAACACAGCCCCCTTTTTATTCTAATTTCCTGGCCACATCACCCTCTTCCTTCCCCATTGGCTGAGGTACTCAGAAGGTACAGACTTCCCAAATTGCCTCTCTCTGCCCCCCTCTAATCTGCACCCCCTTTATTATTTTCTTTTCTAACAAAACACTCTTCATAATGCTATTAAACCTTTGTTCTTTTTCTCTAGGTTCAGGAATTTAACATGGCCTTGGCTGAGGAGCAGTCCATGCCAATTAGTAACATTTTCTAGAACTGATGATTTCTTCCATTCCTTCCCTATCTCCCAGTCCCTGTGTCCCTATCTCCAAGCAGATTCTCACAGTCTGTTTGTAAAGACACATTCATCTTGCTCCTTTCACATGTAAACAACACCCAGAGTCCTTGGGGCTATGACAGAACTCTGTGGAGGTGCAAGGGAGCCCAGGGATCTCTCCACAGAAACCAAAAGGACTTTCACACTCTTCCCATGCGCTGTCTGGGTCCCTTGCAGAGCAGCCACAGCTGCAGCAGTGAAAGTGCAGGACCAGGAGACATCTCAGGCAGTGCAGGCTGTGCTCAGCTGTGGGAGCAGCCCCACAAGTGGATGAGCTGTGCACCAGCCCCAAAAGAGGATGAATTGTGCACCAGCCTCACAAGTGGATGAACTGTGCCCCAGCCCCAACAGAGGATGAATTGTGCACCAGCCCCAAAAGGATGAATTGTGCACCAGCCCCACAAGAGGATGAACTGTGCACCAGCCCCAAAAGGATGAACTGTGCACCAGCCCCAAAAGTGGATGAACTGTGCACCAGCCCCACAAGTGGATGAGGCATGCCCCAGCCCCAAAAGAGGATGAGCCATGCCCCAGCCCCAAAAGAGGATGAACTGTGCCCCAGCCCCAAAAGAGGATGAGCCGTGCCCCAGCCGGGCTCAACCCGTGTCACACTGCAGAACCCACAGAGCACAGGCAGGCACCGCATGGTTGGTGTGCAGCAGGATCCCAAAAACAGCACTGCTCGTACTCTCTCTGCTCTGAGAGCTGTGGCAGTCCCCGACACAAGGACAGCGTTCCTGTGATGTGCTGCCCCGAAATGGTGCACGCTGAGGAAATCTCCAGGAGCAGGCAGAAAAGGCCACACTGATGACTGACTCCTGTGTCTGCAAGATGGATGAGAATTTGAATTCCTTTGTAAGGGACCAAACATATCACTTAATAAAAACAAGGCATCCTACAATGAACCTCTCTTTCCCATATTTATTCCTCTCTAAACACAGCAGTGCACAGATTATAGGAAATGGTTTTACATTTAACTTCAACCCCAAGTGGTAAAGAAACGGATTGTATCTCACAATGTAAATTTGCATCTACCATCATTTAATGGATGTTTTATACATGCTATGTACTACTGTGTTTTTATGGAAAGGCAAAAAAATTACTTGGGAATTTGTTTTTAATTAAGCAATAAGGCTCAATGGGGTACTGCTATCACGCAATAAAACCACTCCTGGGGTGTTGTGAGGCATTTGGTCCAGATGAGTGCTTCAAATCACCCCCAGATTGTGATTAGATGATTACTCCCTGGAGTTAATATTAGATGGTTCTCTCCAGAGTTGTCTTATTGCTATTATAAAAAGTCTTCAACATGGGGAAACTAAGTAGCTTTTGTGCTTGAAGAAGATGAAGTTTGCAGTTTCGACTGTTGAGTGGCTGTGTGAGCTGTGTGGGTCCCATAGATCACTTCACCTATTTAGCATGCGTGAAAGATCATCTCGGGGCATTGCTTTGACCCTAACAGTTTTACAATTAAGTGTCTTTCTTTTTTTTCTAGACGATGGAAGGATCTAAAGAGCAAACAGCTCCAAAATAAAGCAATCCCAAGACAAGGCGCCGAGGAATTGATTCAGAGATATGTATTACGGGCTTTATCTTTTTGTTGGGAATAATGAATCCTAATCGCTATTATGCTAATTGTATTAATGAAGGCTAATGCATGCGGTAACGGCAAGAGATTCTCCCAAGTTGGGTCCATGACGAGGTGCATGGCCTGAGGCATTTGTGAGGGCTCCCAAGCTAATGAAATCAAACAACCCAAATGGTACAGAGCCAACCTGCAGTGCCTTCCCCCACCTCCCCCCAGCTGCACTTCAGGGGTGAGGTTAGAGATGAAGTATTTCGTTCTGTGAACAGATAAAACAAAAAACCAAAGCAAAACCAAAACAAAACAAAAACAAACAAACAAAAAAACAAAACAAAAAACCCCAAAAAGCCAAACCAAACCAAACAAACGAACAAAAAGGAAAACAAGAAAAAAAAAACCAAAAAAACCCCCAAAAACAAAAAAACCCCCCAAAACAACAACAACAACAACCACCAAACCAAAAAACAAAGCTTCCTGCATTTCAGTACACCAGCAAGAAAGAAATCTCAGGGAAACATTAAGTCCTGCAAAACTCTCCCCAAAAGGCAGCATGGTATCACCTGGACATGCACAATTTTTGCACAGCTTGAGCTGAGGTGCAGAGCAGAATCCTCAACTCCTCCTTCAAATGTCCCTCAACAGCAACCACTCACCTCCTATTACACCACATCCCTCTGGCTTCTCAACTAGGCAATGATTTTTACACTTTGCAAATTAAGGTGTGATCCTTCACACATCCTCTGTGTCACATCTTACGCATCCTGCACAGCCCAGGCAGCAATACAATCTCTAAAAGCCAATAAACCTCTTCTGCCTCAGAAGAAATCCCCAATTTCTCCTTCAGATCAGCACCTCTCCATTTAAAGATCCCACATGCCAATGGATGGGGATCTCAGACAAGCTGAGGTTTGCTCTCTTGGTTTCCAGGATGTCAGCAGAACACCTTGGAATAAAAACACACCACCTGGCTGTTTTCCCTTATATTTGAGGAACACAAAAGGAAACAAATATTCCCCTTTTTATTCTGCTTTCACAGAGCTCTCTGCACGTGCACTCAATGCATGAAACTTCCCCAGGCCATGGCAGCAGATGCCTTCCTGCACAAAAGGCACTGATGTGGGGCAAGGTCCCTTACAAAGAGAGGATTTTTCCTTTCTGAGCAACACACATATTCAGCCTGGGTAGCAGTTACAAAGGAAAGAAACCAAAGCATGTTCTTCACCTAAATAGAAGCTATATCCATAGGCAAAGCAGGGTTCAGGAATGAAACGCTTTTATTTGACTAATCAGTCAATCAGTAATTTCCATCTTTTTGCATTAACCAGTGATTATCACACTCTTGTTCCCTGTGCTTTTTCCCTATTTCAATATTTGAAACGCCTAATCTATGTGGGTTTAGTGTTTGAAACACTTGTTCATCAGTTATTTGTTCACATGATTTATCCAGTGCAGTAAAAGCACACTGAATACGAGGTCACCGTTCAGACGGAATAGCAACAGTAGGAACAGAGTTCAGAACATGCACACAACGGTGCATTCTGGAAGGAAGGCCAAGCTCAGAAGGTGCAGCACTCTCTCACAGCATGCTGCAAAATGCATTCAGCAGCTTTTATAGACACACCTCTTTCTTCCCACATTAATTTCATGCATTTTGTTCTAATATTACAACCCTGCACTGAACACCTGCACCTTCTCACAGTTCTGGCATTAAATATTCTCTTACCTCAGCTTTTTCTCACCTTCACCTTTTGTATTTCAACTCGAGCCTGTTCCCACTGGGGGACACTACTCAGAAACAGTGGTCTGGCAGCACATCAGAGCTCCTGCTGGTTTGTCAGTGGGAGCTCGCCCATCCTGCCCCTCGGGAGAGCTCAAACTTCTGAGCTTCCCCTGTCGTGAGTCCCTGCACTGGGCAGTTCTTGGGTGCAGCCTGGAGGCTCATCACGACCAACCTGCTTGATCCACTCAGAAGTTATTGATCATTATGGGTTATCCAAGACTGAAATTCCAACTCTGCAGCACGTGTGACCTGGGAGCAGGGCTGAGGTCTGAGCAGGGAAGGGCACAGCAAACACCAAGACAAACTCGTCGCTTCACAATCTGCAAGCATGAGCGGTTTCGTGGTCCTTGCACACAGCAGCTCCTGTAGGGATGGCTGAGGTTTGTGAGCTGGGTCATGGCCTTGTGGTGAGGCACACGGGGCTGAGTCAGGAGCCCTGGGGCTGCTCCTCAGCTCCCCAGTGATTCACTCGGAGCCAGAGCCTGTTGCTATTGAAGACAATAGCAAATAACTGTTCTGTGTGGGTGACCAAGCACCGTGTGACCAAATGTAACTCTCCAGGAGTGGAACTCCCTCCGAGGAGAGTACAAATGCTGACACAGTTATTAGAATTTATGCTGCACTTCAAGATCCTGAGAATAAAGTGCTGCACACATGCAAGGCCTCTAAAAAACAAAAGCACATTGATTGAGTGTTAGTTTATGCAAAAGGCAAAAGGCAGAGGAGCAAGCAAAGGCAGCTTTCAGGGATACTTCCATCACTCGGACAATCATTTTGCAGCCAGGCTCCAGAACCACTTAAGAAGTTGGTAATTTCCTGCATGAGGGCTGGGAGGTGCCCCACAGACACAAGCACGCTCTGAACCAGGTTTGCTGGGCAGCATTTCAAGGCATGGGGACTAGTGAGGATTTGGAAACCAGCGCTCTGAAGTTCCAGTCTGTGCTGACAGAGCCAACAGGGATCTGATTTCTGCACTGTCACACTTGGAACAACTCATTTCTAAAGCAGGCAGATGAAGCTGGTGGGGCTTCAGAGACACAAATCAGTCCCGGCAAGTCACACATTTCTAGAATGATTAGCTGAATCCCCCGGGAGCCAGATCAGGCACCATTCATCCCCCACGCACAGCACACTCTCACTCAGGACAGAGGTCATTCATCCCTGCAAGTAACCTGGATGATGAACACAAGTTGTCTTATTCCTCATTAGGTCAGAGTATTCCAAGCTCAATTCAATAAATCTCCATTGCTAAAAGCTCTCTTGTCCACTGATGAAATGCCCCATGTAGTAAATTAGTTATAACCACTGTCTATCCTGTAATCACAGTGGGCTCCTAACATCCCAAACTGAATCTAAATACTGAGTTTTATTCAAAAGAATTTTATCAAATGGCTGGGTTGTTTTTCCTTTTTTTTCAAACATGCACTAAACATACACTGAGCTCAGAATTTAACAGATGTTTTTGTTACTATTATAATCTAATCTTTTCCTGCAGGCTGTTGTAGTAATTTTGCCACTAGAAGATAATAAAAAAACATTTTCTCCCCTGCAGAGCTTACCTTTGGCTGACTCAGCTGAGCAGCTGCAGTTTCCTTTACTTGCTTTGAAATTATTGCATCCCAATTGGGCAAGATATTTCTGCTACTGAGAAACAAGTGGCTTTGGAGAAAATGCCAGAGGCAATAGATCAGATAAAGTCTCTTCACCTTGCTCTAGTTGCATTAAAAGCTGGTAGTTTGGGCTGCAGCTTTTTCAAGTGGTCCCACAAATGTTTGGTTTTACAGCCAGGAGAAACGGAGCTCCTGAGCCTGCCTGTATAACAGCTCTTAAGATTCCTGGTGAAACTCCCAGCCTGTATCTCAGTAAGGAATTCAAACAAGTGTGTAAGAGCTTCCAAAACAAACAAACAAAATACCAACAGAAAGTCAGCTCTCAATTGCAACTGCTTAATGCTGACTGTAAGCCCAAAGTGTATCTCAGGGCTTCCCTTGCCTTATGCAACAGTTGCCTGAACACACCCCCACTTCTGACTGAAGAGGGAGAAGAAAAAACCCTCAAATCCCAGGCTGTTTGACTAACCCAATGCTATGTTTGGTTGATGTGTTGTCCAGGTGAGTATACTGAGAAACAAGAAGAAAAATAAACTAAAATACTACTTCTCAGTAATAAAGACTATGATTAAGCTAACATGAGAGCAAATTCAGAGTAATTTTAGCACATAGGAGAAAAAAAAACAACCCAGAGTTTCAAAGTAATAGTCTGTGGCTGGTTAGACCTGAATTAGTCTGTCAGCTAAAACAAACTCTGGCATATTTAGTTCAGTGCTTTGTCTATTTATAGTTTACAGATATTTACAGTTAGATCATGTTAAAAAACCCCCCAGCATTCTGTAGAGAACTAATTTCTAAGCTGGGCAGATCTCCCCAAAGTTAGCAGACTGCTCCCAAGGCAGGCATGACAGAGAGAGCTGGTACCCAGGCCCAACAAAAACCAGCTCCCAGTTGTGAGAACCACTCTGCAAAGGCTGACCATGGTCCTTCCACTGGCACACCTGTCCTGCTCTCCCACAGAAAAGGCAGGAGGAGAGAAAAGACCCCACGGTAAAGCCCTAAAGACAGCCTGAGTCTGTGCTCAGCCCAGCAGCCTCCCCTCTGTGCTGAGCTCTCTTCTCCCAGGTTTTCAGGGGTTTGTCAATGACCTGACAACCCTCTCTGTAACCCTGCCTCATACACTGCTAGGCAGCCACGTACTGCACTGAGCTTAGCCCATGTCCTCGTTCATCTGCTCATCTGACACAAAGTGGGAAGAGATAAGGTCTTGTGGAAACTCCCATGACTGCCGAGCACTTTAGGTCTGAAGTGCACCACGAGCTTCCCAGCCCACATTATTATTCCCAAAGAAAATGAAAACCTGGAAAAAAAAATGTTTCTAATACCTTGACAGGTCCATCAGTTCCCATTAAAAATAGAAATGCTATTACAGAAAGTGAGCAAGCACCTGAATTATAGATCAGCACAGGCCTGGGGTTGTGTCACTGCACCTGGCAAGGGCCAAAGCTCAGCTGCCCTGCAGCACCTTCGGCAGGGCTGAGGGACACCCATGGCCTCTGGCCACTCATCCCACCACCCTCCTGGCAGTGACACCCGGGAGGATGAGTGGGTGGGAGAGAGGAATGCAGAAGAGTTCCCTGTAACGCCAATTTCTGTGTTTATAGCTTGTTCTCTACACAAACGTCTGCAACTTTAATCACAAAACTAGTTAGAAGATCTGATCCAAAGCTTGGGAAGAGGTCTGGTTTCAGTTTTGGACCAGTGCAATGTGTAGTTCTATTTATATCCCTCTTCTTAACCTTAAAACACTGGGGGTATTTTATCACTGAAACAATCTTTATACGATGTCATCCGTGTGTACCATTCTGTGCCATGGAGTATACTGCGAGCAGGAGATGATAAAACTTAAAACTGCGAGCAAGCCAAACACACTGAGTTATGCTCGTGGGGCCAAGTGGACAAGTGTGCAGGAGGGTGGTGGATGTCAGCAGGGCACACACAGCCATGGGCACAAGCAGCTATGGGGCACACACAGCTCCGGGCACACACACAGTCCTACGGAGACACGCACCCGTGGGACACACGCACCCATCGGACACACGCAGCCGTGGGACACACGCAGCCGTGGGACACACGCACTCATGGGACACACACACCCATCGGACACACACACCCATCGGACACACGCACCCGCGGGACATACGCACCCGTGGCACACACGCACCCACGGGACACACGCACCCATGGGACATACGCACCCGTGGCACACACGCACCCGTGGGACACACGCACTCATGGGACACACGCACTCATGGGACACACGCACCCATCGGACACACGCACCCGTGGGACACACGCACTCATGGGACACACGCACCCATGGGACACACGCACCCGTGGGACACACGCACTCATGGGACACACGCACCCATGGGACATACGCACCCATGGGACATACGCACCCGTGGGACACACGCACCCGTGGCACACACACACCCATCGGACACACGCACCCATGGGACATACGCACCCGTGGCACACACGCACCCATGGGACACACGCACCCGTGGGACACACGCACTCATGGGACACACGCACCCGCGGCACACACGCACCCGCGGCACACACGCACCCGTGGCACACACCCACCGGTGGCTCACGCCCAGCCCCGCTCGCACGCCGCTCCCGCAGCGCCGCCCGGCCGTGCCGGGCCCCGGGGCGCCATTGGCCGCCGCTGGCGGAGGGCGGGAGCGGAGCGGGGCCCGGCCCTGCAGCGGAGCGGCTCCGCCCGGCTCGGGCCGCGGGAGCGCTCGCCGGGGCTGGCCGGGAGGTACGGGGCGAGCGCGGTTCGGTGCGGGGCGGGCGGGACGGGGTTTTTCCGCCGCCGGGCTGGAGCGGGGGACGGGAGCGCTCTGCCGGCTGCGCTCCGCCCGCCGCGGCACAGAGCGCCGGGGTGGGGCTGTGCCTGCCGCTGGGGCTCGGCCGGGGGACCCGCGGTGTGTCCTTCCCGGGGACCCGCGGTGTGTCCCTCCCGGGGTCCCGCGGTGTGTCCCTCCCGGGGCCCCGCGGTGTGTCCTTCCCGGGGTCCCGCGGTGTGTCCCTCCCGGGGTCCCGCGGTGTGTCCTTCCCGGGGTCCCGCGGTGTGTCCCTCCCGGGGTCCCGCGGTGTGTCCTTCCCGGGGTCCCGCGGTGTGTCCCCCCCGGGGTCCCGCGGTGTGTCCCTCCCGGGGTCCCGCGGGTCCCGTTCCGCGTGTGCGGAGCCCTTGGCCCCGCGCTGTGTGCGCGGCCCGAGCACGGCCAGAGGGGCGGTGTATTGGGGTTTTCAGAGGGACTCCAAAGTTCCCAACTTTGCCCGTGTGCCAAAACCCCAGGCACTCTCCCGCTGTAAGCGGAACCCCGCCGGGCCGCTCGCCTCTTCCAGAGGGGCACATGAGCCCTCGGGCGCTGGGACGGGCAGGGAATTGTCGCTTCCCTCGGTGGCTGCCCCGGGCTCCAGCCCGTGTGTGTCCTGGTCACGGCCCGGCGGCGGCGGAGCGGGAGCTGCGGGCGGAGTGCCCGGGCTGTGTGCAGGGACAGGGGGCACGGAGCGGGTGAGGCTCTGCCTTGAGTTTCGTGTTTTCCTCCCTTCCTCTCTCTCTCCCTTCTCTGCTGCTGGGGCGCCTCTGAGCCTGGCTGGCACTCGCAGGAGCCGCAGCCGAGCTCAGGCTGCCAGCAGCTGGCTTTGGTGGCATCAGCCTGAGCTCCCCAAAAGCCGCTGCTCGGCCGTCCCCTTGCTCTGGCCCTACGCGGAGCAGCAGTGGCAAGAAGCTTGATAGCTCAGTCAGTCCGTGTCCCACTGGGACTGGGGACATCCTCAAAGGCCCAGTGTGACAGCCAGTCCCAAAATGTACGTGTGCTGAGTTGGGTTCCTCATGAGCATGGCAGGAAGGGGGCTGCCAGAGCCTGCCCCGCTTACCCCAGCAGTTACAGCATGCCAGGAAATAGGGAGAAGCAAGCTGAAATGCCCTCAGGCAGGAAAAGGAGAGGAACTCCGTTTTTCTTGCTCTAAATGCCTGCTCGGGCAGCTGTGTCCTGCTTGCCATCCTTGGTAAGCAAGAGCTTATGCCAGCCCTCAGTCCCAGAGGATTTCTCAGCTGAGCAAAGCAGAAAGAGGGAGTAAGGGAAAGCTGCAGAGAGATGAGGCTCGGGGCATTTTCTGCTGGCAGCCCTCAGCAGTGAGATCTCGGTGTGCTGACACTCATGGGCCATCCCATGCATGGTATGCATTAGGTATGCAATGGATACCGAGGCTGTGAATTCTGCCCGATGGCAGGAACGGAAGGATCAGGTAGAACAGCTCACTACATTGGTACACCTAAGCCTTAGATACATACAGACTTGAAAAACATACCCCAGACTCGCTGACCCGGGAACTTAAGTTGAAATGCTGTGCCTGGCAGGCATCAACATGGCTGTTTATAATCACAAGTGAACAAGCGCTCATTGTTAAGTGTTGTGGCGTGCTTACTTCTGGAGTGCCAAGCTGTATTTTTTCCCCCCCCTTTGAATATCAGTCATATTCACTGCATGGTAGTTGATCACATGCAGAACCAGCAGATCTTGATGAAAAAAAGAGCCCCAGAATTCGCCATGCCACAAACCTCTGTGAAAAGCAGCACGCCAGCAAAGCACATCTTGCCGCTCTCATTTCAGCTGGGTAAGCTGCTGCTGCTGCATGTGGTACATGGGCACGTGTAGCACTTGGTAATAAGCACTGTGACCCTGCTGACCTGATGCAGCAAACTTGAGCAAACGGGTAAAAAAAAAATTTCCAAAATGAATAAAATAGATTAGACTTCATATCCTCTTTTGTTCCAAAGGGAGAGGCTCTCATCTCCCAGGAAAGGAGACCATAGTAACACTCAGCAGCTATCTTTATTTACCAAATTCACAAAGAGCTTGCATTCCAAAGCCAAACTGTGGATTATCTGCAGTGAGTCACGGTATTAAGATGAAGTTGGGTTTTGTGTGGTTAGTCAAGCCGAGCGCTGTGTGTGTGGAGCTCGGGGCAGGATGGATCTGGTTTGCGGTGGGATGTGATGAGTCACCCCTCAGATGGCTGCTTCTGTCCCCCTGAACTCGGAGCACACAGAGGGCAGAGTTAGTTGTCCAAGTCTAAAGGTAGGCAGTATAAGTCCCACTTCTACTAGGTTTTTTTTTAACTTTTTATTACGTGCATGTGCTGTTTATGTCTGAGAGGAGAGAGATGGAAGGAAAACATTCTGCTTTTGCATCCCAGGAAAACTCCTTCAGGAAATACCCTGGGCTAGAGCAGCCAACAATTTTAGACTTAGCAGAGAAGATTTTCCCACAACAGAGTTGCCTTTTCTTCGTTCAGCTCATGGCATTTTAACTGGGTAGCAAACCAGAGGGTGGAGGAGTAAGGACATGCCTGCAGTGGAAGTGTGATGTGTAATGAGAACTCCCCTTCATTTCTATCACGCTGCAGGGTTGTGTCCTGCCCCTTGTCCTTTTGCTCCATGCAGTAAGTCCAAGAGCTTTCTGGCCTATGCAGGGACCCAGATCAGTGCAACAGCCAAAGCTTTCACAGCAGCAGAGCTCTCTCTTCTCTTTGAAAATGAGCCCCGGTTTCCTGGCTCTGTGCAGGCATGGTCTTTATATCTGGCAAAATATTTTCATTTCCACTGGGATCCGGTGTGCAGAGATCCCTAGAAACAGAGTCATGTCAAGTACCATACGTTGTTCAGAGGTTGGACTGTGCATCTAAACTACATAAAAGTAAGAGAAGTAGACTAAGAGACCGTAAGTCAAAAGTATGAGGGAGCAAAACTGGTGGGACTGCTTTGGTTTATCCCATTTGGTGTTGCTGGCACCAAAAGTTCTTCACAGTATTTTATTGCATTCACAGTCTTTGCACACCAAAGATCCCAAGCTGTAATTTGAGTTTTTCCTTTATTATTTGTGTGCTCATCTTGCTCTTTCACTCAGAAGCTCCTCATCCAGGGATTTGTGGAGAGACCACATCCCAGGATAGGTGAGACTCTGGGAAACCCCAGTCAGGGAGTTTGGTGTGCAGTTGTGGACCACAGTTTTCCCTGCCTGTTTGTTCTTCAGCCTAATTTGTGTATTTCAGAGGGAGAGAAAAAAAAACCACAGGGTGCTTATTGCAGCAGAGCATCTCCTTTCAGTGCACAGATCCACTCGGGCTGCTGGGTCCACAAGGGCAGTGGAGCCTCTCTGCTCGCTGAAATAACACGTCCTTTGCACAGCTGCTGCATGTCTGTGCCAGCGCAGGTTGGTTGGGGTGTGATTTCAGCCGCTGCTGCTGGAGTCAGCCCCTGGATTCCCCTCTGGCTGCAGCCCAGCCCGGCTGGAGCCCGCAGTTAAACGTGAACTGCCCACCCACACAGATGGATGTGCCCAACACTGCCCAGCTGCATCCAGTGCATTCCAGTGCTTTGAGGCCCTGAGGATACTAATCCTTCCCTCCAGCTCGAGGGGGACCCTGAGGAAGCCAGCTCTTCTCTGACCACTCAGTGCCTCTCTGGGAAAGCTATTTCTGCAGAGTGGGTCACTTCATTTAGGTCTCCCATGGCTAAACCTGTGCCTTGGCCTTGTGCCTTTTCCTCCTGGAGAAGGAGGTTCTTGGAATTTAGAGGAATTTCCCATCTGTCTGCCAGATGGGTCAGGTGAGAGGCACACGGTGTGCAGCAGCCTCCAGCAGCAGCAGCTCTGTGGTTTCCCTTCCAGCACAGCAAAGGGGTGATTTGGGCTGAAGGGCAAGGGTAGAGTGGCCTAAACACACAGGACCAGGCATATTGTCATCCTCTGTGGTGTTAAGGCACACACGATCTTCACAATGGTTTGGCGAAGACCCTTTATTGCAAAAACCCAGGGTTTTTAAACTGTTAGTTTGTTATGAGTTTACATACTTGAGAGGCACAACAAATGTGCTGAACCAACCACCATAGACTACGATAGGAACAGGCATCAGATGCAAACAACCACAAGCCCCACAGTGTGAGCACTTACTGGTTCTAATAATTGTTTTACAATTATGTAACTTGTTTTTCACCTCTAGTTTAGCTAAGTCATTCCCAGAATGCTTTTCTGGTTAGCCAAAGTAACTGAAGTGAGCAAGGATTTTACAAGGGCAACAAGGCCTTCATTTTGTAAAGCCTTTCTGCTCCACAACAATCGTCTCTTCCCTTTTCCCTCTAGCCTTCTTGGCAGCAGGGCCCCTGGACAGGGAGCACAGGGATAATAGTGGACAGCAGCTCTGCATTAGAGGTTCCATGAGCCATTAGAGCAAGCAGGGTAACAGCACATGTCCCTGTGATCCCGGAGCTGCCTCGTGATGGCTGAGCTACCTCGCTGGGGGAGGAAATGACTCACATTCCCATGGCCTGCTGCTCTTGGGGCAGCACCCTCCAGCCTGCAACGGGCAATGAAAATTCCACTTACAGAGAGCACCTTCCTTACTGCAGACAGCCGAGAGCAAGCAGCTGCTTTCACTTCAGAGTTACCTGCATTTCCTGTTAGAAAACCCCAGCACACTGTCAAACCCCCAGGTTGTGTGAGAAGGACAATGCAGAGGTTAGGAGAGATGAGCGTGCTGCATTCCACTTCCCCTTCAGCAGAGATGCACTGTTTTCAGAATGATGTGTCTTGCATCTGGAAGCACTATCAGCCCTGGGACAATGGAGGAATGGCTTAGCTTATGTGGCTTTGTTCACATCATTAGGGCTTTTTTCTTTTTTTTTTTTTTAACCCTTTTTGTCATGCATGGAAGACCAGCAGGAACAAGTGATACCACAGAGTTTTGTTTTGCTCCTGCCTCAGGTCTGGCCCGAAATGGAGCTGTGGGGTGTGTGTGTCTATAACTAATCCCTGAGAAAGCAGGTGTGCAGTCAGAAATGGGAGGCTTGCTCTCAAGATCCTTTTATGCAGATCCATGGATCTGCGTAAAATCAGGTTCGGACCAAGCAGCTTTCTTTTCTGTGGGCACACAGTTTCACTGGTAAAAAGCACATCTGTAATGGAAGAGCTGGCTCTGCCTTCAAGGGTTCCACTGCTGCAAACTGAGCTATCCCAGTATAGCCTGGGCTGTTGCAGGGTGAGGTCACAAAGTTTGAAGATTTAATTTAGAAAGATAACAAACTGAAGTGAGGAGCACTCAGGATCTCAGATCTGTACCCTCAGATCACATTAGGAGCATCTCACCTGTGCATACACTGGCTCCTCACCTTCACCCTGGTGCAGATGTTTGCAGCTTCACCACTTCCCTGTTTGTTTTCCTCTCTTCAGAGTAGCTGGAGATGGTGGACCATCTTGCAAACACCGAGATCAACAGCCAGCGCATTGCTGCTGTGGAAAACTGCTTTGGGGCTTCCGGACAGCCCTTAGCCTTGCCAGGCAGGGTCCTTCTGGGAGAAGGGATTTTAACCAAAGAATGCCGCAAGAAACCAAAGCCTCGCATATTTTTCCTTTTCAACGACATCCTCGTCTACGGCAGCATAGTCATCAACAAAAGGAAGTACAATTCCCAGCACATCATCCCCCTCGAAGATGTCACTCTGGAGACTCTGCCAGACACGTTGCAGATGAAGAACCGTTGGATGATTAAAACCTCCAAGAAGTCCTTCGTGGTTTCGGCAGCCTCCCTGACGGAGAGGAAGGAGTGGATCAGCCATCTGGAGGAGTGCATCAAGCACCTGCTGATGAAGACGGGCCGGCAGCCGTGCACGGAGCACGCGGCCCCCTGGATCCCCGACAAGGCCACGGACATCTGCATGCGCTGCACGCAGACCAAGTTCTCCACGCTCACCCGCCGGCACCACTGCCGCAAGTGCGGCTTTGTCGTGTGCGCAGACTGCTCCAGGCAGAGGTTCCTGATGCCCCGGCTGTCCCCCAAGCCCCTGAGGGTCTGCAACCTGTGCTACAGGCAGCTGCTGGCGGAGAAGAAGAAGGAGGCAGAGGCAGGTCGGAGGCAGATGGAGCCGATCCGCTCTGCCATCCAGGGCTACGAACCCTCCAGTGGCGATGACAGCGACAAGTCTGATGATGACAAAGCTGAGCACTGGCCAGCAGACACAGAGTTTTATACCTCAGAAGTATCCTGGTCATCTTTCCACAGCTGACCTCCCTGGGAGTCAGTGGCGTTTAGACACTGGGAAGCCAACCTCTGGCCTCCATTGCATGTCCTTCTCAATGTTTCCTCTGAAGGCCATGCCTAGGAAGGTGGATCTTGGCCCTTGTGTGTGGTGTCTGAGCAGAGATGAGGTTACCCCTCTGAGAACATCTCATACAGAGAGGATTAGCTCAGTGAAGAGCACTGAGGACTGGGGCAATGCCCTGCGGATCAGTCTTGGCCAGACAAGCTCATCCTCTGGTGCCTTATTCTTCCTCTCTGCAAGAACACAGCAATATGAACTTCCTTTCTGAAATGCTTTGAGACTGGCTCTTGGGAGAAAAAGGAGCAAGAAATCCTGGAGTTGAACACACTTGCCTGCTCACAGTGTGTTCCTCTGTCACAGCAAGGGCCGCTTTCCGTGAGCATTCCGAGATTCTCAGTGCATGTGTGCCAGCCTGAGGGAATAGCTGCTCATCCCTGCACAGTAAGGCCAGCACCAGCTTCCCAGCCTACACCTGGGTCTCTCAGTGCTGGAAACACTAAGAGAATGGTACTCTGAGTGCAGGGAGCTCGTGTGAGGCTCCTACCCAAGCACTGGAGCATCCAGCTGTCTCACATGGAAAGAGGCCATGCCAGTGGTACTGGGCCAGGAGGAGGAAGGAGAAGGGAAAGGGACAGGTAAAATTACACTGAGCAGTGAAATATGGAGGAGAGAGGTACTGCAGTTCACTCTGTTGAGTGCAGAGCCCAGATCTCAAGCACAGGCAGTTGTACCAGATTACTAGAAACTTGAAGAACTCAAGTCTATCAGGTAAAAGAACAGCCCAGGGAAGACTTGGTAAAAGTCTTAGAAAATCCAGGAAAAAGCCCCAAATTAAGATCCTGAGAAGTACAGCACTTCAACTTCCCCTTCCCTCCTGGGCTGCTGCCCCAGGCATTGGATTCTCACTTGTGGGCTCACCTCCTGCCTTACCAGTCTCACGAGTCCAAAGTCAAGGTCCTTTAAGTACTTCAAGGATGGGAGCCAAAGACTTTACAGTTACCTTAATCAACTTTAGAGATAAACTTTAAAGTTCAAATTCAGCTAGAAATAAACTATGTTTATTCAAGTATTCTATCATAATGTAGGGTGGGAATAAATATACGGGAAATCGGACAACAGCAATTGTTTTGCAGCAGACATTTCTACAAACTCCGTTATTACTTCTAGTATATTTTTGTATTGTGTATTTTGTGGTCTGGAAAAGCAGCATGGCTGGGAATACACTGCCAATATTCTGAACTGTTTCCTTACCATGACCTGTTACAAGCAGTGCATTGCTTGACAGATGGCCATGGGGGTTTTTTAATTTCAGTTCAAGATAATCATTCTTACTGTCTTTTATAAACTGCTACTGTTCCAGTGAACTTGTATCACTTGACTGTGTGTGAATAAAGGCATGGCCAACAGGAAGGAGCCAGGAACACAGGACAATAAAGTGTGTTATTATTGAACAAGAGTCTTAACAAGAGCTGGGATCCAGGCCCGGCCAGCCCAGCACAAGTTGTGACTCCTCAGCTGTGGGGAGACTGCTCTGGTTTCTGTTTACTGCTTGAAGGTAAGGGCATCAAGTCTGGTGCTTCCTTTCTATTTATACTGTGTTACTGTCTGGGAGACTTTTCCCAAGTCTTTTGCAATCCTCTGCAGTAGTCTGTATTAATTGGAACGGTATTTTTCCGGTGGGGACACAGCTTAGAGTGGGCCAGCAAACCTTATGACCTAAGCAGATGTTTTTTGGCTTTAAAGCAGTAAGTACACTGAGTTCTGCTTTTTCCATCCCTCTCCAGGCTTAGTTCATAACTCTTCACAGCAGTGATTGTTTTCACAATGCCTCCCACCCACCAGAAGGGTGTACATGCTATGCAAACAGAAAATGACCTTAAAAATAAACAGCCATTAGAATGGTTCACGAGCCAAAAATAGCCCAGCTGCTGAATCTGCATCCATAGCTGGCATTCCAGTTCCCTGCGCCTGAGGTGAAACTCCCAGTTTCTTCCTAGTAACTGGCTCCAGAAATGTATTGCAGTTTTGAACCTAATGCTTAGTTCTGTTAGAGATCAGCTTACTTTATGTGTTCGAAGGTCTTACTATTACCAGCCCCGAAAGACCTATGAACTGCTTTTATGCTCTAATGAGGGACAGGCATGCCTCTAATGAATGCCTTCTTAGTGAGCAAGAGCTTTTCTTAATCACAGCAGGGAAAAAATGTATCAGAAAAAGCCAAACAAACCACCAAAACCAACCCAGCCCCTTTTTTTTGGCGCATGCTGTTGATGGCTTTTGGGGAAATGCACACACCTTCCACCAACTGGAAACCCCAAGAAACCAAGCAATTCTTAAACTCCTAATGCCTATGGCAAAAAGATCCTGCCCAGGAAAACACGGGGAAATTTAAATAAAGCCTCTCCCCCACTTTCTGAAGTTGTGTTGCAGAGCTCAGCACTGGGATTAGAGCCTGGGGCTCCTGGCTTCTGGCCTGCTGAACACATAGGTTTTAAATCACAGGTTGTGTGCTGGTACAGTCCAGCTTGGAGTTCTCCAGCCTGATTCTATCTCCAGTGCATTAATAGGGCATTTCCTGATGGTTTGTGTTTGTTCTATTTTAGCTAAATAAAGGGCTTACCAGAGATTCATTACAGCTCGCAGCGCCACGTGGCCAGGAACAGCAGCAGCTTGAATGCTCACCTTGGGAAATATCTGCAGACTGGAGGGTTTGTGGGGTCACATCCTCCTCCTGAAGGGCTCCCAGATAGCATGTATGGGAGTCATTTGCCAGAAGAGGTTCCTTGCACAGCCCCTGCTTGGAGGTGTCACAGCCCTAAGGGCACAGCAGGGTGAAGGTGTCCCCATTGCACACCATCCTCTTCTGCTCTCCAAAGTTGGTTGGAAGGGCAGGAAGAGGATGGCAGTGGTGCAGCAGCCGCTTAGGAAAGCCTAAAAGAAGCAATGGGGAGATTGCTCTGTGAATAAAACTGAAAGGATCAAAGAGGTTCAAGGAAAGCTGTGTGTTCCACTGTCCCAAGGCACAGCCCAAGGCACACCAGCAGCTCCCAGCACGGCGCTGACTCAGCATTCACAAGCACTCAGGAGGGAGACATGAGCCAGCTGCTCCGAGTCTTGCTCCTAGTTAGTCAAACAGTTCATATCCAAGCTGGAGTTCTGGCTCTGCCACAGCTCAGACATTTCCAGCTCACTCCTGCTGCAAGGCAGGTTCTCATGTTGCTCACTCAGCCTGGATTTTTGGTTAGGAGGAGGAACTGAGGAGTACACACGGTGCCAGCTGCTCCTGAGCTGTAAAGTGATATGTCTCCAATAAAAATACAGGCTTCTGTTTCTCACTCTCTACTCCAGGCCATGGACCTTTAGGAATGGTGCTGGCAGTGAGAAGATGTTACGCTGCTGTCCCCCCACGGTGGACACAAAACAGCTGCAAGAAACCCTTGGGCAAGCCCTGTGCACTGGAGATGGTGTCCAGGGCACCCAGAGAGGAGCACAGGGTGTAAAGCACTGCAGGGCAGTACCCAGCCAGGTCTGCTTCGTGTTCCATGTCACAGGCAGGAACAACCCTAGGGCTGTGCAAGCTGTGCTTGTATGGGAAGGAGCCTCTCCTGCCTGTGAACTTATTCATAAAAGCTCCAAACGCAGCCAGGGCTGCAGTCCTGTGCAGGTGGAGGAGAGGAGGCAGGCAGGGAGGAGGTGTGAAGTGCTGGTGAGCACTGAGCAGCACTGAAGCTGGCATTTGACTTCAATTCCAGCAAGAGGCAGAAATGCAGAGCAGCAATAAGCAGGTTTTCTGTAAAGCTCTTACAGAGAGGTTCACGGCCCAGAGCGAGTTACACAACCTCCCCAGTCTATTACTGTAGGAAGGGGACAGAAAAAGGAGGAGGGGAGCTAGATAAAAGGTTTTGCTGCCAGCAGCAATCCTGCTACCTGTGGTCCTGCTGCCCAGACTGTGCTGTGCTGCAAGGGAGTGCTGAGCTTTGTCCAACCTCTCCTTTTTTTAATCATAAACACAATGGGTTTTGGTGACAACCTATGGAAAAAATGGATTTGAGAAGGCAAAAGCATTAACTCAAGGCCAGACAGGTCTCTTTTCCTCTAACAGCAACAAGAAAAAAAATCATTTTTTTACAGGAAGACTTACACAAAAGGTAAAACCAGAGCCTTAGTGGCTTCACATAAAAATGATCTTCCAGAGTGCTTTCAGGAGTGCCCCCCACAATCATCCTCAGATGGCTCAAACAGCTCCAAGATTGGGGTGAGATCCAGCAATGCAACCCAGAAACCAGAGCCACCAGCACCCAGGTCACAGCATCCTGGCTTCTGGCAGAGCCTCTCACTTGAGTGCTCAGCAGCAAGTTCCAGGCAAACCACCACGAGTCTCTAGATCTTCCCAAAAATGTCCTTGGGCACACCTGTTTCCTGTTTGAGCAGCCTCCAAGAGCCAGGTGGTGTTCATAGTCCAGAGGTCTCTCATCCACTCCCGCAGGGCTCTGCCCACCCTGTGAGCCAGCCCTGCTGCCCAGGGACCCAGTGCCACCCCCCGTCCAGCCTCTGGGGCTGGGGCCACAGCATCTTGGTGCCCAGCTCCTTGGGCAGCAGGAGCTTCACACCACCTGCAGGGGTGTCTCCCCTGGGGGAGAGGCTGCTTTTCCCTGCCCTAGCAGGACCCAGCTGCTCTCCCTGACACACTCCCACCACGGCTGTCCCTGCAGCCCAGGGGAGCGGTGATGCTGTGGGGTAACCCTGCTGGGGTCTCTGCAGCACAGCTTTCTGCCGGGGCTCCCACAGGCCACAAGCCTTCCCCCAAAGCTCAGCAGAGGCAGTCACATCCGTCCCGCGGGGTGTGGGGCTGCAGCTGCGGCTGTTCATTCCCCAGCACCAGGTTCCAGGCAGACACAGCCCCCCAGGCTGAGCAAGCCCCTCTGCCTGCGCCGGGTCCCGCAGGCGCTCGGGATGTCACACGCTGCAGCCATCTGTTTGCAAGGAACCAGCTCTAATGATGAGAGCTTCTGCGAAATCCACTGGCAAGGAGCTACGGTGTTAATCTGGGGAGGATGACAAATGGAGACTGTCACACTTGGCTACTTCAAGACTTAACAGTACTACTGGCTGCTCCCTGTAATACAGCAGTTAGAGCTATGTTAGCTCCATAAAAACAGGGTCTGTAATAGAGCTGGTGTAGGGAGTGTATTTATATAATATATATATTATAAATATATAATATATATATAAAATAAAAATATATAATATATAATATAATAAATATATATTATAGAATATATAATTTTTATTATAACATATTAATATATTATCATAGCTAATATAAATATGCAAATATATAATAGAAATAGAATTATATAAATATATCTCATAGAAATACAATTGTATAATATTTCTATATTTTATATAACTTTTTAAATATAATATATAAAATATATAAAAATCTTTAATCAGTTCTGTGAGAATACTTAAAAGTCAAAATGAAACAAGAAACTTGACTTGTAATCTCTCTCTGTCAAACAACTTTCCCTTCTGCAAAACAAAGCAACAGCATGACCATATCTTAATATAACTTCCAGTTTATAAGGGTATGAATAAAGATTTCCTTCTTTAAAAATATGGCCTAGTGCTTTGGATTCTGGTGGCATGGATACATTTTCTCTGTAGTGCAAGAAATAAAGACATTTGGTTTAATTTTTAAATGGATACTGCAATTTGAGATCATGACATAACTGATTGCAACTGATGGACCAGGAGAGGTCAGGTCCTCTTCTTAATCACTTGTTTGTACATAGGAAAGCATTCAGGGAGGAAGGCTCCACTCCTGAGCAGAATAAAAGGCACAAAGGCAAATGGGCAGGTCTTCCCTAGCACAGGAAACCCCTTTTGTACAACACAAAACATGCCACGGTTTTTTGAGAACACGATTGCTTTGGCAGCTCATACATCGTATTTTACTCAGGGTAGCTCATTTGTTGGCACAACACTGCGGGAATGCATGGGTTTAGGAGAACATGAAAGCAGCCTTACTAAACCAGAGCCAGAGTTCCCCTATCCCAAAATCATGAGGGACAGCATCTAAGAGGCACCTACAGAGCAATACTTCTGCTGCTTTAGACTCCTGTCAGCCTGGTGAGAAGCTGCTGGAGGCAGTGGTGGCTCCTGGCCCCGTGTGACCAGTCCTCGCTATCAATCTGCCTAATCACCTTCTGAACACATTTTTGTTTTGGCACTTAGAACATCCTGTGCCAATTAGCTCCACAATTCTCTGCCACACTGTGTGAACAAGCATTTCCCCTCACCTCTGCCAGTTCAGGGATGCACCCTGCCTTCTATACCACAGCATTGTTCCTCCTATTCATCTCTGTGCCATTCAGAGCTGTGAGCAAATCTCCTTGCCTTAGTGCCTTTTCCAGGCGGAACAGTGCAAACTGGCTCATCTCTCTTTACACAGGTGCCCTCCCATAGAGTGTTATCCTTCTCTGTATCCTTCACAGCTCTGCAATGCCCTCTTTGGCTCCAAAAGGACAAACCCAAGTGGACCAAGCAGGCTGCACAGACTATGCAAGATGTGGCTGCTACCTGGGTTTATTCAATGACCTAACTACATTTACTTCCTTCTTGGTTTCCTTTCCCATCTGTCCCACCTTCTCGTTGCCTTCTGACCCACTGCTGAGCACTGAGCTTGTACTGTCAGAAATCTGTCCAGTGACCTCAAGCTGTTTCCTGAGAGAAAATAGGTCACTGAGCCCAGCACTGTACAGTCAGGGTTATCCTTCTGGTGGCACTTACCAATACTCAGAGTTCTGCCACTGCAGGCTCATGGCAATGTTTGCAGCTGCTGGCAGGCACCGGGGTGCTGTGGGAAGGTGGCTTTGCTGCCCGTGAAGGCTTTGAAATCTTGCAGATAAAGCAGAGCATCCACTCTATTCCTTGCCACAGCAGACCAGCACAGTGCGACCTTGTTTTCCTTTGCAAGCAGCACACAGCCGGATGATCCAGCACTGAGAACACAGCACCAGCAGCACAGAACTGGGGCTCTGGCTAAGCCCAGCAGTGCCTGGGTTTAACTCAGCAGCACTGGGATCCTCTGGGCAGGGTTAAGAGGTGGTGCGGCTGGGAACTGAGCTGCTGCAAAACACTGCAACCACATCGTGAAACACTTGGCACGTGCTGCTTTCCATGGACATCCGAGGTTCCCAAAGATGCGCCAAGGCTGACCAAAGGGCTTGGGGCAGCTTTGAAGCTGGCTGGGTTGTTGGGGTGTGAGCAGCCAGTGGCTGGTTAATTGATTTCCTGATTGCTATCTGCAGACACCATCCGACTTTGGTCTATTCCATAACGATACAGCGCAGTTACATTAGGCACAACACAAATACGTACCTTTGTCACAAGGCAGCTTAATTAGTAAGAGCAGAGCACTTTGAAGACGCGAAGCACTACAAGAGTGCTCCTTATTATCCTCGCTGCTACTTATCATTAGCGGCACAACGTGACGGCTAATCTTCACCCCACACTCACCAGGGATGTGCTGCTGCCATTGTCAGCACCCCCAGTCCCACGGGGCCGGGCTGGGGACATCAAAGTCCGAAATTAGGATTAGACTCGGCGTCAGCACAGGCTCCTGCAGAGTTAAACTTCAGAGACAGCAGAAAGCCTCAAGTATGCAGGCGGCTGCCAGGCGATGGGAGGCTGTTCGCTGTGGTTATGGAAAAAATATTTTTGTACACAGATTCCTGGAGAGAATGGCTGAGAAAAAGCATGCAAGCCCCTTTTATGGAAGCCAGCAAAATCAGATCCAGGAGCCTGCCTCACCAGCACCCTAGTTAGCCTTTTATTACTGACTTTGTTCCTGCAAAAGCCATTAATAAACTGCAGTTTGGTCAAAGTCTGCTGTGTGAACTGTGGCTCACAGACCGGCACAGAGCAGGCACCTGATTCCTACTGATACTCCAGCAAATATTCCACTTTAATGCACTATTTGCTGGACAATTTTGCCCTGCCCCCTGCTTCGTGGAATAATGAAGCATTTGCTCTTGCACCCCATCTCTCCCAAGCCCAAATATTACATTCAGCTGTTGTGTCTTTTGTATCCTTCACTGCTCTAAAAGGGAGCAAGCCTTTAACTTAGGATTTTGAAAATCTGGTTATGTAGGACTTAAAATTTACCTGGAAGAGCAAGGTAGAAAAGTGAGATAGCCTCCTCATTTTTGATCTGAAAGAGTAGGATTCGTAGAGCCTGAGAGGCTTGGGTACATGCAGATGGCAGTCAAAAGTCAGAGCTGCCCTGGGATCCTTTCTTGCAGAAAACTTCCATTACTATCAAAGCAGAATTGTCTGCCAGGGAGAGGGCAGAAACATAGAGGAAATATCCACTGGACAGTTAGCTGGGTGAGCACAAAAAAATAATTTTGAAAATCATATAAATATCAGAAGAATGAGTTTACCTACATTTCTGCCCACAGGGCAGGCTTTACCCACTGGCTCCTGCACTTGGTAAGGAGATGCAGATGTCATCCAGCTGTGAGGGAATGTCTGCACCTGGGGAGCCACAGCTGAGGCTAAACACACACCTGCACTGCCTCCATGGTCTCTCCCACTGCAAACAGTCAGATCTCTGTAACTGAGCTGATTCTGATTCTCCAATTATTTTGCCTTAAGATCTCAGCACAAGGAGCTGCTCAGGGAGCTGCAGCAGGGTGAGATAAAAATAAGAGCTTCAAAGCTTTTGTTTTGTTAGAATGACCCCAAATTACAAAGATTATTCACCATATCTCACTGACTGATACAGAAATAACAAACCCTTCATTCTGTCTTCAGATTGCACGTACAAAGTAATCTGAGAGTGCTCTACTCCAAAGCAGCATGTCAGAGCATAGGACAGATTTAATTTCACCCTAAATCACTCCTGCCCACTGAAGCTGAGCAGGAAATAGGGAACACAAAATTTTGCATTCTGTTAGACACTCCTGTACAAGGTTTAATTAGTAAGGTCAAACATCAGTGTAAATCTTTCACTCCCTGCCACAAAGAAAGTAGCTACATTTCAAAACTTAGCAGTTTTCCCTTGTCCTGATTGCTGTGAACTTCTACTAACATTTATTACGTTCCTTCTTTGATGCTCATGTCCTGACTACAGGATCAGAGATTGGTTAGCTTTAAGACAGTGCTATCACATTTCTGTAACACACCACTTCCTACTGGTAGATTACAAAGTGTTGAACAAAAAACGCATTCAGGATCTAAATGGGAAGTTACTCAAGGTCACCCAGCAAACAAGCAGAAGAGCCAGACAAGGTGATACTTCTTCTGAGGCCCAGCAGAATGGGCTTGCCTCAAAGCCACACTGCTTTCCCTGCTGAGAGCTGAAGGGTGATCTTGGGTGAAAGATCAGCAGTGCCACGGAGGGAATTGAAAAGGCACAGGTGTCCAAATGCAGTGTCTATACTGAATGTTGAAAGCTGTAATGTTCGTGTTAAATTCTTCCTGCTGAACAGTCATCCAAAGAAATGAATACCTTCATTTTTGCAGACTTCAGAATAATTTTATATATTTACCTCGTAGGTTCTTCTGGAATTCATAATTCACACTTAATGAGAAGTATTAGCACACACTTACTGCAATTACATGATGAATGTTTGATTTCTGACTTACAGCCTGAAAAATACATAGATTTCTGTGATCTCTAGAAAGGTAAAGATGAAACCTCACGTTTTAATTAGGGGCTAATAGCTTTAGTTCACTTCAATGCAAAGGCCTTTGGTTTTTTAAAAGCTTTCCAACCCAGCTGAAAGTCTGCTACTCAATTAGTCCGGAGTTATACATCAGCTGATCAGGCAATGACAGCCTAAGATATTGCTTTCTCTGTAAGAGCTTTTAGTTGGGGGAAAAATGCATTGCTTTTACATCCTCTGGCTGCACCAGTGCTGCCAAACTGCTGATGAAGACTGAGCTCAGCAGGTCCTACCACTGCAGCTACACAGGATCAAAGCCCTGAGCCTGCCCCTATGTCACCTGTGAGCACTGCTGGAGCTGCTGCAACTCTGCAAGGAAAAAATGGAAAAATTTAATCTCCGCATGAATCTGCACAGTTTTTAACAGGAATATTAATATTGGAATAAGTGGTTGGAAGTGTGGGTATGTGAAAGCAGCAGAACAATTAACAGAAAGACCTTCCTGGATAGTGAGGGATGCCATTCCATCAAATGTAGGATGCATTCCAGAGAACCCCACACCGGTGAGAACTGAGCACAGGCAGCTCCTGAACAAGACCTTGCACGGAGAGCAGGAGAGCCACAGAAGATTTAGGAAACCACATATGCCAGTCCTCCTGTCAGCCCAACAGGCCAAGGGGCTCACAGGAAGGCTAGCAGGAAGGCAGTGGCACTAGGATATAAAATATTTCTCCAAAAAGTTAGCTAATCATTGACAATCAAGAAGAACCCAGAAGATGAAGTGAGGATTTGACTCATCCTCCACACTGTGCACAAGCAATCCTGGTCAGACCATCCAAGCAGGTATGCCATGAGAGTAAGGCTGTGCAAAATCAGTTTGCTTAATGACTTTGAATATTACAATCCTCTTCCAATAATCCTTCAGTGAGTTTTGTAATCCTAATTTCCTATAAACCAACCAAAGTAAGAAAAGGCATGCTCATCTCCACTGGGTTGCAGTCATCAGGGAGGTGTCTGAAAGAAATGTGGACACACACTGGGTCTCAACAGCTTTATGTCATGTGTGCTAAACAGAACTGTGCCTCTAAAGAGCAGCTATCCTGCACCCCCAGCCCTCTGAAGCACAAGGTTTCCTCCCTAAAGAGCTGAGTGTTAGTGGGAGCAGGTGATGGTAGCCACTCCACCCACCTGTGCCCCACGTGCTGGAGCACACATGGCAGGAGCTATAAACTGTGACCTGTGAGAGGGGCAGGAGTTCTGCCAGGGCACAGCAGCCTGGAATCAGCACCACACTGCTGGAACCATGGGAAATGATACGGTGAGGAACAAACAAACACTAACAACATGCTGATAGCATCACACACCACTGTTACCGTCAGCCTACTCCCACAGCCCCCACCACCAGCTGGGTGCTGCCCTCACCCCCTCACACCAAAGCAGTGGATGGGGAAGCTGTGTGAGTGTCCAAAGCCATCCAGCAAACTATTGCTGCAAAAGAACATTCAGCCTCCTTAAACAATAGCAGCAAAGTACCTCTCCAGCCTCGCAGGGCAGGGCAGCAGCAGCAGCTGGTGGGGGAACCCTGGCCCAGGCTGCCCTGGCGATAAAGGACACCCATGTGGTGTGCACAGCACCCCCTGCTACCAGCAGCCCTCCGGAGGCCACTCTGAGAGAGACTGTCTCCTTTGGGAATGCTCTTCCCAGCAAAGCCCTCTGCAGGTGCAGGTGTGCAGCCTTGCAAGGAAAGATGCTGGCTGTCCTTGGAAAAATTGCTAATTCCTGTTACTTTTCATACTGGAGTACGAGGTGAGAGATAATGTGACAAATACGATGTGAACAGGTCGAGCCAAGAGCCACCCTCTTTTGTGGGGCACAAAGAAATGCAGTCCTCCACGTAACAAACTCCTCACTTGCCAATTCCACTGTGGACAATCTGCCTTTGCCAACCAGCTGCTGCTCAGCTCACAAAATCCACTTGTCCTTCAGTGATCAAGAAGTAAACTGCCCTCCTCTGCCTGATTCTGTATTTTCTCACCATAATTAAATGTGACATGCAGCTGCAGTAAATATTTGTGCTGTCACAGCTCACATATGATAATCAGCAAAGAGCCAACTTCAGCAGGGAATGCATATAAATTCTAGTCTAGTCTGTATGGGCTGATATTTTTAGCCTAATACAAATTCACTAAAGCCAGGAATTTGACAGAGTAAGAGCAAAAAAAGAATGTAACCTTCTTTTCATGGAAAAAAGTAACTAACTGTGTTACAGATAGATATTGAGGCAGCCTCGAGAGGCTGAGTTTAAGAAGTAATCTAATTGCCACTAGATGGCACATCTCAATTACTAATCTGTATTTGAATTCAGGATTGCCTTTTTAAAAAGCATATATATTCCCTGTCCTTGCTAACAAAACACTTTGTGTTGCTTTCTATTTTGAAATCAGAAAGCTTAAAAAACCCACATAAAAAAAAAGAATTTTAAACTAAAAATACACCATCTGCCAGTGAAAACCTAGCTCAATTCTGTCACATCTACAACCAAACCAGGTTAATAACCAGCATCACAGATGGTTTCTTTATATAAATATGTACATCTCCCCATAGTGACTCTTTCAGCTGCTTCCCAAAACTGCTGGCACTGCCTTACCTCGTTTCCTAGGCGATGGCTGTGCCTCACACTCAGCCTGGACATTATGCAGCTGGAATGGATTTCAGAAGATGCCATCCCCCGCCTGTGGCTGTTCCCAACACCAACAAGGGATGCAGTGGTGGACAGCCATGTCTCTACCAAAGAACAGCAACAGATGGATATTAAACATTCTCATGCAGCTGCTCTTTTCCCTCAGATGATTGAATCTGCTGAAGGGGGCTTTTAACATGCCCAAATCCCCACATAAGGCTACAGACCAAATATGATGGTGACCTCAATGTGACAGCACAGGGCTGCAGTCAGAGCACTACAGGTACAATTTGCTCTTCCAGCAGCCCTTCATAAACCACTGAAACATAAACAACAAAACCTTTGTGGGCGCCATGCTCATTCTCCCTCAGTAGCTGAGTATCAGGGTGTCCACCATCAGGAGTGATCATTTACTAATTCTCTGATGTCCAAACTCACGTGAAATGAACCCTTGAGCTCGTTTCTGTTCTTCCATTGCCAGCAGTGAAATGTTTCAGACCAGCCTGCAAACCTATTGCTACCACTTTCAAAAGAGGTACCTGCCACCTTCCAAGGAGCTTCAAGAGCATCAAATCTGTTAAAGATACAGAGAACAAACAGAATTAATTCCTTCTGGTTCTACTTCAGTCATCTGAAAACCTCTAGATGTTAAATGTATTATAATGACTAAGGGCATGCTCCTCTGTGGCATAAAGCTTCTCAGGGGCTCAGCAGCAGTGGGGTTTGACCTAAGCTAGACAGGTCTGTACAGAACTCTGAACTACCTGGAACCCATTTCTGTTGGCATCCACATATCACATGCCCCTTCTACACCACAGTGAAGGCTAAAAGATTGTCCTTCTTACTGGTTTATGATTTCTAAGGGTGTAATAAAAAGCATTTCAAAGAATACTCTATGAAATAGAGTATCACAGGAGAGCAGAGGATGAGAGTAACCTGATCTAAACTCCATCCACATATATTACACTGATACAAGTGACAAAAATCAATTCACTACCTATGTTTGGGCCCAAATTTATGAATACCTGTAAAACAGGGGTCACGATATTGATGTCTGAAACCACTCTGAAACTTGTAATGGTCTGTTTAAATACTAAATACTATTATAGATGAACTGGAACACCCATTTTTCCTATGGCCTGCTTTACAATCAGATGTCAGCTCTCTTCATTTTGGGTTTGAACCAGCTGAGCATAAGATGGCAACTGCATCCCACTGGATCATTCAATCATCTGCCACTGCTAGTAGTGTGTAATTTTGGAAACACTGAATTTAATTTGTGAAATAACCAGAAAACTGCATTCATAAAAAATAGTATTTAAAAATGGATATACAGAGTTGTAAAATCTTAAAATTGCAGTGTGTGTAATCTGTCAATGAAACTGAAACCCCACTGATTTCAGGCTTGGCATTATGAAACTCCGACAAGGTTAGAAGTGCCCACTTACCATTCATTTCCACCTCCTTTTCACATCACTGAAAAAGTGTTATCAAATGCTGAGAACAATCACTGCCCTGCACTCCACTGAATTTATCAAAGGCAAATGGTACCTGCAGAAGTAAATTAATCAATTGTATGCAACAGCAACTTCTGAGTTTAAAGCTTTACTGTTTAAATCTTCCAGAAACCTCATCACACACACAGAGACAGATCTTTATTTTAGGCAAACAATTGACTTGTCAGAGCAGTTTCACTTGTCTTTACATAAAAAGAAGGTACACCTGCACATTTTTCTACCTACAAACTTGTCTTATGGGTGCCTTGAAACCCAGTGTGAACAACTGGCTGGGACATTCAGCACCATGGCATTTGGTGCTTACAGTAATAGCTGCAGCTGGCACATCACCCAGCCCACCAGCACTGCTAACTGCTGAGTGCCCAGTACAGCCCTGGCTGAGTTCTTAAAGAGTTCTTTTAATTTAAAGCAACACACAGATCTTATGATGCTTCTTATGAATATTTTAATGAAAACAGAGGACCAGCTGTTCAGACTCAGTCAAGAAACCAATGCTGAAATGACAACTCTAATTCTGGGGCTAATATAAAACCAGCAGATTCAGCTCCCCATTTTCTTAAGAGTATTCTTACAACACATTCCCATTCTAGGGCACCAGGAACTTGGTGAAAATTGAAATTGTTCACAGTTTGTTTTCCTGTTGCTTGAAATCTTGTGTAGGTATTTGCTTCACTTCTTACATAAAAAGATAACTCAAAAATTATAGTAAAAATGTGACGAACAAAAAAGTAAGGATTGAGTCCTTTGAGTTCACAGTAGAGTAATGTACTTTCTTATAAAACGTTCCTTTGCAGGGCTAAAACAGACAATAGGTAAAATTCTTTCAAGTGCCCTAGCTACTTCGGCACCTTACATGTCATTCACAGGGAAGAAAAATAAAGCACTTATACAAACAGAATTAAGTCTCCTAAATAAAACAAAATGACTTGGAAAATTTTCACAAGTGACACATTAGCCTAAGAGCAGCATAATTCCCTTCAGTGATTTGAATTAGTCCTAGTGCAGAGCAATCCAAAATTACGTAGCAAGTCAGTGTCAGGGTAATGCAGTAATCTAACACTATCCTTACAAATCCACACAAATCAAAAATAATAAAAATAAAAAAACCCCAAACCCCAACACCCCAAAAATACTTAGATTGGCCTATATTTATAATTAGCACTGATAACTAGTAATTGTTGTGTTGAAGATTCACAACTGTCAGAGTAAAATTCATTCCAGTGTAAAAAGCCTGCTCTGTAGAGGATTATTCTCCATACTCTATTTGTGCTCTTAGCTCCTTGGAGAGGTAATTGATCAGCACTCCTGTCAGCTTCTGCTGGAGACCAGCATTTCCCATTACAAGAGCAGTCAGCTGAGCAACATCAGTCCAGTCTAAGTGCCTGATAATATCCACGGCTTCATCATAGAGTTTCTGCTGCTCAGTGGGAGGCAATTCCAGTAAAATCTGAGGGACTGGCTTGAACTGTCCAGAAGTCATCCAGGCACCAAGCAATCCACCAAATGCTCCTCCTAAGAGAGACAGAGTTATTAGTCTTTATCAGTTAATGTTAAAGCCTGAAATTCTGTCCACAGCTTTCATCAACAACATTCCCACCTTGATTAGAAATCAACATACAGTTGTGTCTACTTTAACTAGATTTATACATGATATTCAAAGCACCAAAAAGGATTTTAAAAACTCTTTACATCCACAGCAATCACAGAGAAACCCTTTACACAATCGACAGTAATAGCTTCAAGCTAGAAATCAGAAATAAAACACTCCCTGGGTCACTCTGTTAGGATAAGCTCTGCTACTAAATAAAACCTTGCCCAAGGAAAACAGCAGACCAACAACTGCCTTATCAGTGTCAGTAATGCATAATCTCTTACTAGATACTCTCAAACTGCTCAAAGCTTTCTGCTTAAGAGTCACACACTGCAGCCTCCTACACCCATGAAGTCCACCCCTGCAGGTGCTCAGAGACCAAACCCATTAGACACATTCAGGCTTTCATCTACCAAACCCACAGCCCACCCACCCCAGCTGGACAAGTCATGCTCGGGTAAGTCGAAGGTCCTAGGTTATCAAGATAACAGCAGAGGGATGGATCATCTACAGCTGATGTGACTGGGGCTGCTGAGAAACCAGCCTGGCAGCCCTACAGGGCTCTTCTCCATCACCAGGCTGATTGCACCACAGCAATTCACAGGACTGACACCCCTGCCCAGAGCACACATTCTGGTGGAACAAACGAAGGAGAACCCTCACAACGGAGAGCTGTCAGAGCTGACCCTGCCTCCAAAACTGCCACCCCCAGCAACTGCTCCTAAAAAGTCATTTATGCACTCACAGAGATGAAGTTTTTCATTAGACAAAAATTCTTAATTTGCAGCTTTTACTCAGTTAGCAATTTTTCCCATGATACCACAGAAACACTTGAAAGCCCATGATGGCTGAATTCATCTTCAAGGGACTTTTATGAGAACATCGATATCTGATTTAGGGGCACTTAATGCAAAAGCCACTAGAAGTATTGATGTCTAAGCTCCTCATCCATTGAGACAAGATTAGTTATACGATCACACTTTTTCCCCCAAGCAACATACCCACAGTCCACTCTTCTCAGAGCAGGCAGTGCTTGGGAAGCACGATGACTGCAAGCTTCTCCAGCAATGCTGCACATGGAAGGTAACTCATCCTCTCATTCTTGGGGCAAAGCAGCAAGAGGGACAATCCCTGCCACCCAGTCCTGCACCTATCCAGGCTGTTTGTGCAAGTGAAACTGCACTTGATTGTAAATGTCTCTCTAACTGTCCTAAACTTATCTGGCTTATTTACCTTTGCAATTTTAGAAGTTAAATGAGGGGGTTATGATTTAGTTGCACTGTAATTGAGTAATGGATTTAGTTTAGTTAGTACTTATTACTCTTATTATATATGCTTATTATTATATACTTTCAGTATAAAGGAAGAGGTACGCTTGTTCCACTGCCTTCATCAGCAGCTGAAGAACATCAAACTTGACTGGGAGACACTACGAAAGCTTAAACAAACACTTACAAGAGAAAACACATCCAAGAATAACTTCAGTGTTTCTCATCATCTCACTCAAGAATGAGGCCACTCACATTATTACATTTACTTTGGATTTTAAGCTTACAAATTTCTTACAAAAGCTTCATTTCCCTTCTTTGTTCCTGATCACTTCAGCCATGTATTTGTCAAAATACTATTCTGGCTATTAATTAAGCTTTGTACTTGAAACAGGAGTAAATACACAGCTTCACTTTGCATTTTCTGTTATTACTCCTCACATATTATTTGCTTATTTTTGTAACTCAACCTCACACAGGCATATTTTAAACTCAGCCTCACACAGGCAATTCACTCCCGTATCAATAAGCCCATGAGATTTCTGGAACTGCTTGCAGGAGTAAGGAACATTCAGGGGCCAGGGCCCACAAAACTTCAGTGACAAGGCAGCTTTCAAACTAGAAAACTCTTAATTCCAGAGCTACAAAGGAGAGACAGCTCTTTACTATTAGACTTTCCTGTAATTTTCCATAACAAGAAGAAAAGCCATCGATGTGACAGGCAATAATGAATCCCAGAGGAAAAAAACCAAGTTCATCAAGACATGGATAACAGGAACTTTTAAAATACAGAAATAAGCATCATTTCTAGTGAGATCATTTGGAAGATGGTCCTGTCCCATGCTGACTAAGAACACTTATCCAAGCTCACCCTACACCCCTGCCTTAGCCCTCTCCTCTTCACTCCCCCCTGCAGCAGGAAATCCCAGCACTGAATGCCCCTTTCCCACAACCCACACCTCCTACATAAGCTTCCTCGTTTCTTCACTCAATGATTTAACCACCCTCTTGCTCCTAAAGCAAAGCACACTTACCTACAGCGATTCCAGGTGGGCCTCCCATGAGCCCCCCCAGAAAGGCTGTTGCACCTGCCAGCAGCGCTCCCCGGCCAGAATGTTTGACAGCAGCTTTCATGCCCCTCGCCTCGGAGACATGGCAGAGCAGCTGCATCACATCATCAACAGGGATGGGCATCTTGGCAAGTCCAGATTCTGGAAAAGATGATTTAGGTTATCTTTTGATCACTGCAACAGAGACTAAACCTAGCTGCTAAATGAATTTTTAGGGTAAAAAACCATAGTGTTCAAGAACAGACACAGGAAACTGTAACTACTTTCTCTTTTGCTTCTGGGAAAACCAGCCAATTGCACAAGGTTACTGAAACTGCACATGAGACCTCAGAGCAGACCAGAAAAAAATGGGTTTAGGACAAATTCAGAAATTCTACAGTATCTAATTCTTCAGTACATTGCTTTTGACCTGAGCAATTCCCATGTGTGTTCAGCATCACACACAACTCCAGGAAAAAGACAGAGCTTCACTCTAGCACAGCTAGCAGATTAAAACTGACAAATCTGTCAGGTATCTTCTCATTGTCCTAATTTTTACCACAAATCAGACAATTATTTTCACATATCAGTTCTTCTCCCTGTTTTGTTACATGCTTAAACACTTCCATGCTGATTTCTGAAAACAGGAGGCTGTCACTAGCAAGCAAGAGGAGCCTGAGGAACTGCTGGAGGAGAGAGCTGGTACTGGGACTAAATGGGGTGCTCTGGAGCCAGGCCATCCGAAATACAGGGGTGTATGTGTAAGGCAGCTGGGACTCAGAGCAGAGATGCCAGATGAGTCTCATGTAGGAGGAAGTAGAGACACAGGAACCCCAGCCTGTGACACGCTGTCACATGTCCTCAGCAAGGGACAGAGACCTGTCCCGGAGAATAATCCCTCCGAGACCAAAACCTCTCCACCTCATTCACTTGCTGCTGCTGCTCATTCAGCAAATACTTCCCACTATGCACACCAACTGAGGAAAAGGCTTCCAGGGATAATTTAAAAAAAAAAAAAAAAAAAAAAGAGCATTCAATAGGATTAAAAATAAAATCACGTATACACAAGTTGCAGATTTCTTCTTGTACATGTAATGTCAGCACTATAGAACAGATGAGCGTTTGGTTTTCAGGCCCTAGAAGACCTCTTATCCCAGTGTGTGTGCAATACTTTCCCAGTTCAAGCCAACCTGTCTTCAAGTCTTTCTTGAATAGATCTCCTCAGTGCAAAGTGAAAGTGGAGTGGTATCACGCCATTTTTCATATTAAAAATTAACTACTGCGACAGGGAAAGCTTTCTTTTGTACTAAAATGGCTGACTGCAAATCATCCATGTCACTGCAGGATCCAAGCACTGCTGACACTGAACAAAAGTCTGGATTTTGGGAAGGGACCACATCTGCTCCGTAGCTGCAAAGAGGCACAGCAGGAAATTCATCAAATAGTTGATTTCTCTCACTACTTCATTCATCTTTGTGCCAGTCTAAAGAAAACATCCAAGTTCATCATTTTACCACTGTTGCTTTTGGGTTTTTGGCAGGCTGATGACACAGCAGTGGCTCAGAATGGCAGTGCATGCTGGTTAGCGACAGCAGAGCGACACACTCTGCTTCCAGTTACATATTCTCTCATTCAATAGGAGTCAAGCTCCAAGTCATGAACAAATGGCTGCTCTGTCTATCCTAGAGCAGTAGGGAAAAATCCCAAAAATACACAACTGGTACAGCTCCCACTGCTAGGAATGATGGAAAATGAGACAATTAAGTGTTTGCTTTTACCTTTGTAACCAAAGGTGAGCAGCTTTCCGCTCAAAGTGACATTCACACCAGCCCTGAGCAGTCTGAAGTGCTGCAGGATTCACTCTCTCCTCTCAAACACTGATTTGTGCTTGTCCTTCACCTCCTTGCCATGTCCTCCGACTAACCCAATGTGGTGAAATCAATTTACATCTCCCCTCCGGCTAAACTCAGTGAACATCTCACACGGAGCTCTCCAGTAGGAAGGCTCTGCAGCACGGGTGGGACAACACAAGTTGGAGAGCTGACAACACATGGCTCTCACTGATAATAACATAATCTGCCTTCCCTCCCTCAAGCTGAGGGAGCACTACCATGCCCCAAAACAATCTAACTGTAGCAGATGTGAAGCGATGTTGACACACCCACAGCTGAAGCACCAGGTTCCTGCAGTGAGTCAAAGCTGGCAGCCCAAAGTCACCTGCACTGCTCCATCCTCCACATGGCCAGTACTGGGACGTGTCCTCACACTGACGTGGCACTGCAAGCAGTGCAAAGGTGAGCAGCTAGCCTGGGCTTCTCTGGATAAATAAAACACTCTTTCATGACTGACTTCAAAATGCAGTTGACTCAAAGTTGAAAAAAAACCAGACCATAATGAAAATAGAAATCACACTGCTATCTGGTTGCCTATGAATTTGTGGAGTACAAATTTGTAATGCCTTATTAATTAGCCTCAAGGTAGAAATATACTGGAACTTAAGAAACTGTAAGTCCTTTTTCCTTAGTAAGTTATTTACTGTTTCACTCCCCTCACAACTTCCTCAAGGGAAATTTCCACTCACAAAATTAACATTTATTTAGGCTTTTCGGGCTTGTCTGAAGAAGGTTCTTGACATAGCAGAGCCATTCCTGCTTATTTCTGGATATGAGCGTCACACTCAAAACTCTCAAAGACTTTAGAAGGAGCACTCATTTTCTCTCGACTTGTAGAAGTATTTCTATGATCTCTTATCATATTCACTGTATTTTAAGTCCTGCAGTGAACGTTAGTGAACACAGTACCTGATGCACAGCACATACAAGCTGGTTTTTTTTAACTGTACATACAGAGCACTAGTGGGAGCCAGTGAAACATAAACCGTGTCTTAACACATGTAAAGTTATACCAGATTCCTACATTCAGCACATAGAATTATGAATTCATTGGAAAAATTCATGTTCCGATGAAGAATCAAGATGATCAGGCAATTTTCAGTAAACGTTTTTTTTTAACCCTACACCACAGCAGGATATTTTGGTAATACTCTAAAAAGTTGCAGCATAGAGACTCCACAAGAGTTTAACCTGCTATTAGGATAAGAAGTCCCCCCACAAAAAACAACTAATAACTGTCAGCAGCCAGTCAGCTGGCTGAGGAAATCAAACACAAGCCTTATAAAGCTCTGCAGCTGCAAATCTCTAACACCGCACTGACTGCTAAGGTCTGTAAGAAGCCAACTGCAAGAATGTGGAGCACAAAGTTGCATCTGACATCAACTTACTGATCAGAATCCCTGGGCAAGCAGAATAGGAAAATAGGCATGTTGCAAAATGCCAGTGGTGCTACAAGGGAGCAAGAATCCTACCCAGAATAGCACAGAAGGAGCTGTAAGCTTTCTGTGTTAGAGGTACAACCACATGATAGCCAAATGCATTTATAAACTGTGATTGTGTAACTGACAAGCAACTTAAAATGCTATTTGATTCTAACACCAAATGATTCCCTACTGAATTCCCACAGGCATTAGGAAACACCAGGATTGTAAAATACTGGATTTGGTCTAATGAAGAGATAGAAATGTCAACATCCATAAAGTTGTGCCCAGCTTTCAGTGGTGCCGAGTCCCCACAGCTCCTACTGATTTCACATGGTACCGAGAATCTTCAGCACCTCAAGACAAAAAACAAAATGAAACCCAAGAGCTCTGGAAGGTGAAGTCACTGACAAAACCAAGCTTTGTTGTGTAACTTTTCTGTTCTACTGCAATTCAGTGTCTGCTTTCCTTGTGCCATTGTGGTTTTCTCAAATACTGTCCCCAAAGTTTTAGATTCTGTACTTCAGTTGATGCTTCCTCTCTCAGTTTCACCCCAGGGAGAGGGGAACAAAATGAGCAATGCTCCTGCTCTCCCTATCCAAAGGGAATGGTAACATCCTGTTACACCACCTCAACTCTGAATCTAAAACCAGCAGGCTTTCTTAAGAAGAAAAATGCTATAGAAAGAATTAAAACAACAACATCGCACCCAACTCACTGAAAGCCCTGTAACTGCAAATAATTGAAGAGGGATCCCAGATAACTCTATGGCATGAACCTCATTTCAGCTCTTTCCAATTTAACATTCCCATCTCATTACCCTACTTCTCCCTTCACCAAATGATGATTTCAGACAAGCAAAAGCCCTTCTATCCTCGGAGTCACTATCCTTCATCTGGAAAAATGAGCCTTTTCCCAAATGTGCACACAGGAGATATTCTCACCAGCACACAGCCAGGCCCACCGCTGAGGTAACTGAGTAAACATCTCTGCCATGTGCACGTACCTAGCACAAAAAAACACCAACACAACACATTCCAAAACTGCCAGGCAGTGAAGATAGAGAGCTAAGTCCTCTTACCTGGAGCTGTCTTTATCATGGTGGACACCATATGGTGATAAGCAAGAATGTGAGGTGACAATCTCCATACAAGTGCTAGAGAGCATACAAGTGATCTGGGTAGATCTTGAGACTGAAACTTCAAGACCTCAGCAAACATTTATGCAAGCACGAATCCCAAGACAATTTCTTCTGTCTCAATGGTACAGCAACAGCTCTGTATGTACTGCAATCTTTCGTAAGAAATATGAGAACAGCACTGGAGCAAAATCAAACGCAGGGCAGTCAGCAACTGAGACAGACTAAAGAACATGACTTCACAAACAACAGTGTGCTAGAAGATGAAACCTGATGATTAAATAGGCCAGAAGTCCACCAACTATTTCAATAACAGCTGGTGGACAGGCAGGGACTCAAAATATTCCCATCTACATAGGAGGACTATCTCATCACTGGTCCATACACATCCTGTAAGCATGAGTAGCATCTGTGCTCCTAAATCATCACTTTCTGAAAATCCTACCTTTAGAGCCTAGTCTAGTACTTGAAATCTGCAAAGCAGATGGTCTGTCTGATATAAATCATGATTGGCATCAGCAGCCAGTAAATATACCAGTTTTGAACCTACTCTGCATTTGTAATTTTCATTTCTTTTGCTACGAAAGGGTTTACTCCTACTTGGTGGCAAATAGATTAAAATATACTTACTGCCATTCTCATCTCAACATTTGGTACTCTTCTTTCCTAACCATGAGAATTCACTGTATCTACAAATATTTACTGTAATAATATGTTACTGACTATATATTTATTTAGATTTCTTTTCATTTCAATTATATTAGAAGATGGTAAGAAACTAGTATTTGCTAGACAATCTGAATTCAATTGAAATGCATAAAAGAGCATATTAATATTGTTTTGTAAGAACTGAGACCTTAAGAGCATTGCTCTTCTTCTGTGTATTTATCAAAGCATGTAATATAATCAAAGCACTTAATTGGTTTATTTAACACAAGAGGTAACAAATTTACTCATTAGATGAGCAGACTACTTCTAGGAACCTAGAAGCTGATTTTACAAGGTTCTTGGATGCCTAAAAAAGCAGGTAAATATTCAATGGGAATGACCTCATTCCACTGAGATAAAAGGAAATTTGGCACCTAACCTTTCTAGGCACTTAGAATACCACACAAACCTGGCCTGCTAAATTACAAAGTATCTGAGAAAGACTGGCCATAACTCCTTCCGCCCTTGAATTTTTACAGGCCTGCTCATTGTGCTTCTAATTATAAACTAAGGGTGATTTTTTTTTCCATTTCCTAGCCAGTTTCTCCATTTTGAAGGCTGTATTCAACGAAGTTACAGGTCGCTTTCATCAGCTAGCTGATCCTGAAGCCAATAATCAGACTTTCAGTTAAGAAAAAGAAAAGAGCTGACACTCAGAAACACAAATAGCAGAGCTGTTCCCCTGCAGAGGTACTTGGCGCAACACAGTGCAGTGGCATCTTCAAAATCTGAACTATGCCTAAAAATTAAAGATGTTTTCCCTGACTCATTGCAAAAACAAAACCTCATCTCATTAAAATTAATCAACATGTTCTGAATGTTTTAAAATTTATTAAAAGTGTTATGAGTAAAATAGGCTGAGCATAAAATGTAATTATAAATCCTTTCAAATAGCCGAAATTTAATCACATTATAGCTATTTCTTTCTTTATTTTCCTGCCAATTCCAGGTTTACTATTGCTGAAGCACGCCTCCAGCCGCAATGTGACTTGGGGAAAAGAGAAATCAGATGTTCATTCCAAACCCACCCGGCCGCGTTCCTGTGTCACCCGCTCGGGGTGACCCTGCCTGGGCGGGAAGCTTGGGCTGGATGATCTCCCTTCCCACCCTAGCGATCTGGGATTCTGCAGCTAACGGGGAGCTCAGTGGGACCGGAGATCTTTAGGGACATGAGCGCCGCACCCGAACCATGGCCCGAGGCCCAGGGCCGGCCGCGGCAGCTGGGGCGGCTCCGCCGGCGCTGCCTCCCCGGGCACCCGCGAGCCCCGCGGGCCGATGGCGCTGCCCGGGGAGCGGAGCGGGCAGCGGGGCCCTCGCGGGCCGAGCCGGCGCCGCTCTCCGCCGCGGCCCTTCCTTCCCTTCCTCCCTCCTTCCTTCCCCCGCCTACCTCCGCCGGCAGCGCCCGGCTCTCCGCGGGCCGGGCAGGAAACAGCGGCGGCGCCGGAGGAGGGGCGGCCCTGCGCGGCCCGCCCTCAGCTCCGCCGGCCGCGGGGCGCTGGGCCTGGGCAGCGGGGCCCGCACCCTCCGCTGCGGCCTCGGGCCTCCGCGCCTGCTCCGCCGCCTTGTGCCGCCGCCTCCGCCCGCCCCCGGAGCGGGAGAGCGGCTGGGAACGGCACGGCACTGCCCGGCCTCTGAGCGGGGTGTCACACGCTGTGACGGGCCCCGAGCAGGCACCGAGGGGCTCGGAGCGGTGAGGAAAGGCGGAGTTGGGATTGTTCTGCCTGGAGAGAGAAGCTTCGGGGTGACCTCACTGTGGCCTTCCAGGGCATGAAGGGAACTTACAGGAAGATGGGGCAAGGGTGTTTACTACAGCATGTAGTGACAGGACAAGGGGCAATGGGCTCACGCTGATAGAGAGTAGGTTTAGATTAGAGATTAGGAAAAAATTCTTTGACTGTGGTGGGGCATTGGGATAGGGAAGGACAGGCATTGGAGCTGCCCCATCCCTGGAAGCATTCAAGACCAGGTTGGACAGGACTTGGAGCAACCTGGGATAGTGGAAGGTGTCCTTGCCCAAGGCAGGGGCTTGGAACAAGATGTTCCTTAAGGTCTCCTTCTAAGCCTAAACCATTCTATGATGCTATGATTTTAGGAACATGGTTGTGGAACAGCACATCCCAATCCCAGCTGAGCTGGGATAAAGGAAGAGGAAAGGGGCTGCCTGCTACAGAACACTGTTAGGACAAGCGTGGCCCTACTCTTAAGAATTTAATCTCAGAATATTTTTGCATGCTTGTCATCGAGGTTTGTTTCAGTCACCAGCTCAGTAAAATGCAGCGTGCCAGTCTGATAGAGCACCAGGAGCAATCAAATGAGCATTAAAACAGCTGTGTCACATATGGCTCCTGAAATATCACACTGGTTTGTAATACCAGTACAGTCTTGGAAAAGTTACTGCCTAATGTTAAAAATGCTGCGATTTCCTCAAGAAGGGTTTAATAACAGAGGTTTTTGGTTTTGTAAACTAAGCCGTTATTATGATTTCATTTCTGATTTAAGATAAACCATCTCCTGTCAGTTCCTTGTTCAGAATACGAAAATGCAGGGTGAGAAAATGAAGGAGAAATATAACTTGCAATTTTTGTCCCTTTCCTGTGGCTGCACTGGGGACTTCTTAACCTCCCCATGCTTTATACGATCACATAAAATAAGTCTCTGTGTAACAACTCAAAATGTTACAGGTCTACTGATGCTCTTGATTTTTATGATTTGGATGTAAAAGACAAATGCAATTCCTAAAATGAGCAAAGAACCTAAATGCCATGTACATTTTAAAAAGTAACACCCCAAATTCCAGCTGTAAGCAGCTTTCCAAGGGGCAAAATTAAAAGCAGTGAAGTCTGCCAACCATCAAAGGAGGGAATTTTTATCACTATGCCAAACCGAATCATTACCTCACTACTCCAGTTAAAAATACACACGGGTTATTAGGGCTACGTCAGTAGGTATTTATTGGGCCCATTTTTTAGTGTGATAGAAATTACTGAAATCAAAATGCAAATTTAGAGTGCAGGGTGTATCCTTTAATGCTGTACATGATGTTGCAATCGCACTACTCTCTTACACAAACTGACTCAGCTGCAGTCAATGGGAATCTGCTTCTAACGGGAATCTGGTTCTTGAATCAACTGGGTTAACATCCGATCCTGTCCGTGGTTCCCAGCAAGGATCCGATGGAATGTGCCTGTTGATGCTGGTGTGTCAGCAGGGCTCTCGCTCGGTGGGTTCGGGCTGCACCGCGGCGCTGTTCGGCACTCCCGGTGGGTTTTTGTGGGGATCTGATGGAATATGCCTGTTGATGTATATTCCATCAGTGTGTCAGCAGGGCACTCGCTCGGTGGGTTCGGGCTGCATCGCGGCGCTGTTCGGCTCTCCCGGTGGGTTTTTGTGGGGATCTGATGGAATATGCCTGTTGATGCTGGTGTGTCAGCAGGGCTCTCGCTCGGTGGGCTCGGGCTGCATCGCGGCGCTGTTCGGCACTCCCGGTGGGTTTTTGTTGGGATCTGATGGAATGTGCCTGTTGATGCTGGTGTGTCAGCAGGGCTCTCGCTCGGTGGGCTCGGGCTGCACCGCGGCGCTGTTCGGCTCTCCCGGTGGTTTCTGTCGCGCCCCGGTCCCGCTGCCCGGCGGCTCCATCTGGCGGCGGCCGCACCTCGGCAGAGCCGCACCTCCGCACCGGCACCTCGGAAAGGCCTCCGGAGCACGAGCAGGGGCAGCTTTGCTCCGGGTACCGGCGTTCATTATGCTTTTTAATTCTAGGAGCTGGTGGAGTGAGAGCAGCTCACGGCGGTCCTGCTGCAAATCGGATCCTGTCAGTAATCCCACTGTATTCTCTGTGTATTTAGGGACTGGAACATCTCTCTGATGAGGAAAGGCTGAGGGAGCTGGGGCTGCTCAGCTTTGAGAAGAGATAACTGAGAGGAGACCTCATCCCTGCCAGGATCCGATGGGAGGTGTCAGAGCATGGCCCAGGCTCTGCTCCCTGGGGCCCAGCAATGGCACAAGAGGCAACAGGCAGAAATTGATGCCCAGGAAGATCCACCTGAACATGAGGAAGAATTTCGTTGCTGTGCAGTGACCGAGCACTGAACAGGCTGCACAGAGAGGGTGTGGAGCCCCCCTCCCTGGGGATATTCCAGGGCTGTCTGGACACAATCCTGTGCCCTGTGCTCTGGGATGGCCCTGCTTCGGCAGGGAGGTGGGACCAGACAATGCACTGTGGGCCCTTCCAAACTGACCCATGCTGATTCAATATTCACTGCACTGTGCTCTTAATAAATACTACATGTCATTGCTCTTCCCTTATCCCTTTTATCAGCATTGATTCACTATTTCATTTCCTGTATCAGGATGTTTTATATATTTTTCCTCTTCAGGTCACTAGGAACACCACACTTCTAAAAATCAAGATAAAAACCACAATCACTTTCACCTCCGAAATTCCTCATTCTGTGTCAAAAGCAGACATCAGAAACCAACCACAGCAGTGGCGCACTGGCATTCTGGTCTGATGAGCCACTTGGCAGATTTCTGTCAAGTGCTTCCCTAACATACCGCAGAACCCAAAATAACTGCAAGCCCCTTCAGTCTGTCCTTAGCCTCATGTTTTCACAGCTTTTGACATACTAAGAGATAGGCCAAGGGGCACCACAAACAATTTCAGCTGGAGATGGGCTGTTGCTACCAAAACAATGATTCATTCTGGCTTTCAGCCTGTCCTTTACTGCATCTTGAGAAAATGCCCATCAGAAGCAGGCTCAGTCTGGAGAAACTGGCCGGAAACACCTGATCCAATTATCTGAAATAGCTATTACCTTCAAAACCATTCCAGACTTGAGGCACGTTGGAAGTAATATTGATCTATTTGCCTAAGTTTGCAAAGCACCTAAAAATACTCTCAAGGTTTTCCTTTCATGTCAATGCATTGCTTGGATATGGGTGAGGATGGTTTAATTTACAATGTTACATCAAAGCAAAGAGAAAAGAGGAAAAAGGAAGAAATGTCATGTGTTCTCCAGAACATATGGTTGGAGTGGTCCAAAGAGAAGAAAGGGGTTGGAAGATGTAACGAGGCAAGTTTCTAATCACATTCCAGTTTAGGAGGGCATGAGATTTGTTTTCCCCCGAAGTCTGGACAACCCTGTGCTGTAGTGATGAAAAGCTGCTTTGCTTATCCCTGTCTGATGTCTCAGGCTCCAAAAAACTTCCATCTCTCCCCTGGTACTGTAATACCCTGGTATGTGTGCTCTTACAGGGTCATGGCAATCACAGCAGCTGTTCTGGAACAGTCTGCCACTTCTGATTCCTATTGCAGTGATCATTTGAACCTTCCCTTCTCGACAACAAAACAGTTTTGTAACTTCTGAGCTCCTCATATTATACTTGGAATTGCCAGGAGAGCCTTCACAGGATCAGACAAAGCACAACTATATAAAAAAAGACAATGAGTATGAAAGTAATGCTGTTGCACTTAAATCCTTAAACAGAGCTACTTAGTAAGGGAAATTTTGCAACTGCAGAATGGCTTTTTAAAAGGAACGAGAAAAGGCAACATTTCTAAAAGCTGGAATGTAACTCCAGTTGTCACCTATTAGCACTCTTTACCCCTGAGCTGGAAGGTGTAAATAATACAGTAGAAATGACCAAATCACTGCAGGAAGGCACAATAGCAGGTTACTGAGATCCACTACAAGCAAAGCATATGCTTGATGGCAAATCTTTTCCCCATTTCCTACATTAGATATTCATTGGGGCCTGACTTCTAATTGAATGCAAATAAAGAATAACAGGTTTTTGCATATGAAGCGAAGCTATAGAACATCTGCCTCTTCACAGCCTTTCAATGTACCTTATGTGACATTAAGCAAAGAAGAGGTTTGCCTCATCAGTTTGTAAGAAACGGTGAATTTGAAGAACAGTGTGACTGAGCTAAATCATTCCACTGCTGCTGTGAAAGGTGTCTCTTTGATCTCCCCATGTACTCCTAGGTGATAAAATGCCAAGTTGGGCAAAATCAGTTTCAATGCCAAAAAGATGGACTGCTGGTGCAGAAGGTCACAAAACACTATTAATTGCCTTATATCATCTCAGTCTTGAAAGATGATCCAAAAATATAGGCTGGTGCTTTGGAACAGAGCACACACTGCTAGCTGGCACTATCCAAGCAAACCGTTAAAGGTACTTTAGGCATAACCTCACCTACAAATGGAATAACCTATCTCCTGCTCTTTTAGACTTTTACAGTAGTCATTTATGCTGGTTTTTTACTTCCTCAGCAACCTAATTCACTAATTGTGTTTACTGGTACAGAGTAGTCATTTTGTGACCTTTTCAGAAAAAAGCTACAGCAATCTGAATGTAAAAGTCAGTGTCCTGAAATTAGCTTACATGTTTATATGTTATAGCATGGACGAACACTGACGTGGAAATAAAAACCTGGTTAAAAAATAGCTACACAAAATACCTGCGAGATTCGTAGAGAGGAGCTAAAAAAAGAGGCAATCTTCTACAGCCACTCATTTGCAGAATGTATCTAAAATAGCGCATCTGAGTTTTCATGAAAACTCTAATTAAAGGACATACATAAAGAAGACAAATGCCAAAATCAGATCTAAAATATGTATTGTAAATTCAGTTAAGGAAGAAAACATTTGAGTACCAAGGATGGATGACATTTGAAGGTGTCTGGAATAACATCAGAGATACATTTCCATGCTTGGTACTATTCAGTGGTGTCAGAGATGTGCAGCATAATGTGTACTGGTGCTGCTGGAGACTGAGAATAGCAAGTGTTCAGCTGTGTGCAATTCTGGCCCCCAACATACATTACTTTGGAGACACAGAGTAAGCACAAATGTGATTTCAGTCCCATCAGAGCCAAGGGTCCTTGGCTGACTTCACTGCCAACCTTACACCCACACCGCAGGTGCTGAATGAGAGCCCCAGTTTTAGAAAGGAACACAGAACAATTCTCTCCAGCATTCCTGGACATGAGTTCTGATAATGTGGCAGGCAGGAGCAGAACTTGCACTCAGATGGGCAGCAGAGTGGAAGAGGCCAGCTTGTACAGACTATATTGCCTGATTTTCTTTTCTCACGTGGTAAGTTGGTGGCGAAAAGGTGAATTTAAATCTATAATGATGGATGAGATTTGAAGCTTCCAGAAGTGACTGCAAATACTCAAATTTGAAGTTACAATGAGATTTTCAGACTTAGAGAGTTTAGCACATTTTAATACTGTCTGCTGGGTCACCTCTCAGTGTCACTTGCACCATTTTGGTGTCACCATTTGGGATCACATAATGCCTATGTGGCTGCAACAAGGGTTCTCTGAAGAACTAAGCTAAATGAAGAGTAGGGCAGTGTTTATATAACATTTTTATTGTCCTGTAACATGAGCTAGACTTTGGAAACAAAATGAACCGCAAACGCTTTGCAAACTACAAAGGCACCTTTTGTTGGCTTTCTGCAGCCCTCATCTTAGGAACCACTGCCTTAAAAATGTCACAAATTACTGTGCCAGGAGTAAAACGATGTGCATGCAAAACCAGTAATGGGCATAATTTGTAAAGAACAGCTAATGCTGAATGGCTTTACTGACAACAGTGTGTGTATGCACAATCACGAGAGGCAAGCACCAAAGCAAGAGAGGGCACTGCCCAGGCAGATGACTGAATGCTAGAAAGGGAAAGAATTGGGCAGCCCTTTCTCTATGATAAGTTCCAGGAGATTCTTTATTCTTCCCTAAGCAGAGAAGCATTAAGTTCTCAAAATCTGTTGGAAAGACTCACAGAAGGCTGTGCCAGTTCAATCAATACCACAGAAGAATAAAAGGCTAAGACTTTGCTGCAGTTAGAATAAACAACTGTCCTAAATTCTGTCAAAGAGTAGCTGTGTCTCTTTGCTAGTATTTGAAATGTGTGTAAAATGTTGTTAAAGTACATCCACAGCCAGCATCATTACTCTTTTCCAGCCAATATTCCCATCATGCCTCAGAGGTGATGAAAGAAAATACTGAGTCCAAACCTGAGAACAGAGTCTCATGAAAGCAAGAAATTATGCAATCTACTGAAGAGATTTTCTTCAGAAAGATCACAGGTCTCATGCTTTAGTCATGGCCTGTTCCTTTGCCAGCAGGTTCAGAGAGAGTGATCACTGCGAGCTAAGTGATTTCTTTCACGTAAGCTGCTCACGATGACTACAGAAACCTCCAGGATTACAGTGCACAAACAATGGGAGAAAAGCTGCTTCGAATAATACACCCAGACAATGGAGTTGCCATGATGGTAGCAATGCAAAATATAGACAGGGATTTAAATGAACAGGGTGATATCTGTATACTTTGGAGGGCTCACGTGTGCCAAATTTGGCAGCATGAGTGTTCCTATTGCTTGTTGCTCCACCCCTTGAACAATGAGGCTAAACCCCATATGTGCAGGAGTTGGTAGAGCACAAGCAGTTTTGCTAATCACGCTGCATGCAAAAGCAAAAAGACAAAGGAAACTAGTAATGCTTAGACTAGCATTGGGGAAATAATTAAGCATGAATGAAATATTGTATGTGGATTTGAAATGAATGTTCTTGGAAACAATTGTGCTGTTTCAGTTGTGCTGCTTTCCCCCCTAAGTTTCACAAAGTAATCTGCATGTCATTTAAATAAATACCATAAATTATTGCAAACTTTTTGTTTTTATGTAAAACAAAATACTCATTTCCATTATTGTTTGGATTACCTGACAAGAGTGAAATGCAGAGGTCTGAGAGGAAACTTGTCTCTCCCTAAAGTATTACAGATTTTTCATGCGTGAGAGAGCCAGAAAGCAGGACCCCATCTTCAGCTTTGCCTTACATAGACAAGGAATGCTCTGTACATGAAACAGAGATACAGGATCAGATCTTCCAGTTAAGCCAAGCCAGAGCTGTGAGCTGGTCAAGGGTACTGGTTTAGGCTGTCTTGTACTTGTCAGGGTTTCATGGCCCCCTCCTGAAAATAACAACAGCCTAGTGCTGTCTGTCTGCTGGCCAAACCTGCTTTTCCTGGGATACTTTAGTTTATCTTTCTCTGATGAACCCTCTGCTTCTCTTTGGGAATTCACACACGAGGGTTAACTTCAACCACCACAACTGACAGGACCTATACTCCTTTCTCATGCTCATTTGCTTGCACTTTCTTTCAGTCACCAATTACCCACACGTCACCAATTTGATTTCAGCTCTGATAAATATTTGCCTTCCTTCTTGACTACTTAATTACACTTCTTTCTCAGATTCCTTCTCAGGCCTCCTTTCTCTTCTCGCCCCATGATGGGGTCAACAGCAGCCAATTCTGAACCCTTGACAGTCTGTGTGTTTAGACAAATCAGAAGAAATCAAATGACTGAAATACAGAAATCCAGGAAAAACTGAGTGGATGATAGCCTAAAAAGGAAAGTGCAGACACCTCTGCAGGATCATACAGAGCCTGATGGCCACTCAAAACTAAATACAGGTACCACCACCTGAAAAACCAAGTGACCTGACATTCTGCAAAAGGAGGAATTTAATATATAGCATAAATTTTAATGTTCTGGCTATAAGACAGTAAATGATCATTCGTGCTTCTGACCTATGAAATCTGCCTGCAGGTTTCCTCTACAGTGCTTGTATTTATATCTGGTTGCTCTCTCCAGTCTAAATGGGAACCCAACAGATATTCCTCACTCTTCTCACATAACCTTGGGCTGCTTTTCCCCATGTTGTTAAATATGTCAAAGATTATGGATTGCAAGCTAGATGAACTCATTATACAGATGTTCTTTTCACAGAAGAGTAGCTTGTAGTCTCAATTTCTAAGGCTGTTTTTTGTTTTATAAACCCACTTTCCATCTTGGATATAAAAGCATTTATGCATTTACTTTCCTGGACTTGGCTTGTTGGAGTCCTAAGATGTGCTTCACCACAAAGGAAATAAAATTGACTGCATGTAACTTCATGATTTCTAGATATCACTAGGGTGTGCTGTAGATCATGAAATTTCAGTAAAGCACCATTAACAGGGAAAAATCTAGCTGCTACAATAAATATTTTAAATTAATTACAAACACAGAAGCAGCTCAACACTGACTTGAATTCCTCTTAAAACAACATACACACTCAAGAGATGTAACGTAACATCTTAATTTAAAACATTTTTGTACACAGGCTTGGTTAGCACTCTAGCAGAAAACTAGAGTCAGGCAGATAATCACAGATCTAAACTGCATGTAGGTAACTAAAATTCAAGCAGGCAGCCTGGTAGGAATTAAAAAAATGGGACTAGAACCAATATCCATAACAAACCAGGTAACAAGCAATAATGTTGTGGAAAACTTTCTCTGAAAATAAAAAAGAAAAAAAGAATCTATGTAAGTCACCAAATCTCACAAAGGTAAGGCCTGGGGGTGCAGAGTGAAGTGCTGAATTGTAATTATTTATACAAATTAATTAATATAAACAATGGTGGTGAAATTTCCAGTGAGGATAACAGTAGGACTGAACCAAATTCATCACAGGAGACTGCACCTCTCAGGCGTCAGCTCTCAGTACAAGGGTGCCCGGACACCAGGAAGGGGCTGCAGCCTCGGGAGGAAGGAAAGCATTAGCTCCCAGCCCTGGGCTCCCACCCACTTCCAGCCCCTGCAGGAGCTGGGGACCCTTGCTACAAACTACACCCACCAGCAGCTCAGCACCTGGGAGGAAACACCTTCCTACTCTTGTACCTCTAACCTTTCATTCCTCTAAACCAGGAAGGAAACATCCTGGCAGCCCATCCTTCAGCACCCCCAGCTCCCAGTACAGCCACGGAGTGGTGGTGGGATGGTGAACCCAGCACAGACAGGATGCTGAATCAGGAGAGTTTTTAAGCACAGCTAACTTCAAGCATGTATTTACACTAAAACCCACAGACTCAAATGCAAATTTAAAAGGAAACACGAACAAAAGCTTAAGTGGTTTACTGCTGAGGCCCCAACTGCCAAGACTTATGCAGAATGCCATAGTCAGTGGTAACAGCAAACAGAATTATCAAGTGATGCTTCCAAGCTCCATGAACTGAGTTTGGTAGTCTTGCACCATGAACGACATATTCATTATTATAACAAATTGTATTACTATTTGTAGCATCTAGGGAACCCCAATCAGGGCTCTATTGTGTGACAGACTGTACAAGCACAGGAAAATAGGATGGCTTTTATAATGAGTACATCACAAACCCCACTACCATAATTAACATTGATTAGCATCGATGCAAACAGCACAGGAAGACAAAAACTGAGCCACTTTGGAAGCTGAGGTACTCTCTCACCCTTTAAGGTGGCTCCTTTGGTTCCCAAGCGCAGAACAGAGGGAAGGCTGTTTCAGTGGGGAAGGCTTCAGTCTCCAGTGCTCCCAGGAGCACATTGTAGGACATGGGATTCAAAGAGGCATCTTTGTCACTTACTAATCCACTTTCTATCACAGGCTACTACATGGCAACACCACCATCAATTCTGATAGGACAGCTGGCAACCTCTGATCCACTCCGTGTAGTAGGAAAGACCCCAAAAAGCCAAATCCACTTTGAGTGACCTTAATGGACACGGATGTGTAGCGGCATGTCATAAACTTCCTCCAAAAAACAGCCCTTGCTGGAGCTGTAACTATCATATGCTTCTTATCATCCTAGGTCTGCGGCATTTTCCCAGATTTGCCTTGGATGCTGATGGAGTTTTGCTTTTCTAACTGCAGGAAAGAGTGCCAACAGTAATGCCAGCAAAAAATGGACAGTGTGAAATCAAAGGGCTGGATATGTTGATTGTGTTAATGAAATGATCTTCACTAACCAAACAAGACTCCAGACCTAAAACTTCCTATGAAGCCTCCTCTCCCCCAAATGCTTCTGCACTTCTTTTACTGCATAACCTAACAAAATCCAGACACCTGGAATTTTACTCCCCCATTCAGCACCATGGAAAATATATTCAGTCTAGAAATTCTGTTCAATTCCCCATGCCATAACCTAACCTGCAGTCTGCTGTCTCTGCAGACTTACTGCTTACATTCTCATATGCATCAAACTGAACATGTATGTAAATATTTGCAGGACTAAACTGTAGCCGCAATTTCAAATGCAATCAGGATATGTTGTGCTCAACTGTAGTTAGGGTCCAGTGTTTTGCTATTTTTTGCTGTTCTGGTGAAGTTTCTTAATTTGTTTTTCTTCTAAGCTACTTCCTACAATTTCACTCACAGGGAAATGAAACATAATTCTATAAAGCCTAAAAATAAACTCCGATCTGCTAAAAAATTCATCATTTCACTCCCAGGCTTCCACCAGCTGGGCTTGTCTGCTTTAGGTTTGACACCCCTGAGAGCTACAAGCATGACTTACAAAGATGAGCAAGTTTACATGAGAATGATGAAAAGATCCATTTTTTAATCTTTGCTTTGCCAAAATACCATCCGAGGCATTTATTACTTGAAGACATTTATTTTTGGCAATTTCTCACTCCCTTTTAATACTGTACTTATGTTATTTGCAAATTTGGGGAGGTAATATCCAAATACATATTCTGCTTTTCATGTACTTCTTTCAGGTTTGCTCATTACATTCGTTAAACTATTTAATTCTCAAGGATCTACTGGAGATACAGTGAAGACCCCCTAAACACCAGTTAAGAATAAACCTGTAATGAGAATAAATTACACACGCATATCAATTGCTAAAAGTCCTGCAAGGAGTGAGACCTTTCTACATAAACATCTGCTGCAAAATTAAATCTGATGCATTAATAAAAGCCCTCCCCACCCAAATCAAACAATGGATGTGTAACAGTTACCCAATCAGTTAAAAGAATAAACCTTTTAAATAAATAAATTTGCGCTTCACCAATTTATGTCACTGTGGTACTTAAGGCGAAACCTTTTAAAGGAATAGATTTACTGTGCACACAGATCTCCACTGGGTATGTGTAATTATGCAAAGGAAAGGCATTACTTTTAAAGTGGATGAATGGCTGATACTTTTTGATTTACTGCTAGAAACAGAAAAATGGTAATGGCATGAAATAAGCATTTGCAAAACCGTTTTGGCAGACGGAAAATGTTTGATTTACCTAGGGCATCTATCAGGTTCTATATTTTAGATCAAAGTAGATAAATGGAAAGGCAAATGGATATTTGGAAAAAAAATCTACTGCTTTTCTGTCAGCCCTGCAAGTAAGTTAAATGTTTGAATGAGGAAAAAGCCCAAGGCTCTTTGGATGGAAGGAAATCATGATTCATCACTGCTCTGGCAACTATAGCTTTCTGTATTTACCTGAAAAGGTGACATGGAAGTCACTGTCACTTTCTCTTTCTAGGCTTGATTCTGAGAGGTGATTTGAAGGCAGCTGGCAGAGCTCAGCATTTCCACCTTACACTAAAAGTAGACAATGCACACCCTGGGTCCTATGTTCATCTCAGCTTCAAAGTGTTCACCCTCCTTTTGTCTGCTCTTCTGGTCTGAATTCCCATTGGTGAAGAAAATGTGTTCCAGTTAAGACACACACATCCAAAACCAAAAACCACTGCCTTCCCAGATCTTTTTGAAATCTGTGCCATAGAAAAGCACACTGAAGATAGGGTAAGGCTTACGACATAATTACCTGTAACAAGTCAGGAGGCTGAAGAGCCAGAAAAATGAGCTTCTTCCTATGGCAGAATTGTTCCTAGAGGTTCCCAGAAAAAAAGCATGATTTCTGATTGTGCCACGATCCTGTTCTGAACTCTTCCTACACTGAAATGCATCACCACAAGCTGCAGTGTGTCCAACCCTTCTGCACCACCAGCCCAGTGGTACATGTGCTGCACAGATGGTCTGAACACGCAGAGTTAATCCAAAATGTCTTGGGTCACATCCAATTTGTTGTGCTTGTGGAAATCCACAGGAGGGCACACGCAAAGGACCCTGAGCCACATCAGATTCAGTGGGAGTGTGCACACCACGTGCAGGGGGCACTGCCAGGGGGTGTCAGGTTTGCTCTGCATTCACGGGAGGAAGGATTTGCTCACGTGCCGATTACTTGACATCTGGAAATCCTGACAAACAGTTAATCCCTGAACATAACCTCTCGACAAAATGTCTGGCGTGGGAAGGACATGTCTGGAGAAATTCAGCATGTGTCCCTCTGCCTGCTCCATCAGGAAATGATGGAGAGTAGGGTATGGCCTCTCCAGCTCTCTCCACAGCATTATGAACATGAGCAGCAAATCCATCAGCTGCTTCTGCATCCATTTATTCTGTGAAAGGGCTGACCAGCTCTTGAAAGGCCAAAGAGCAATCAAAACTCACATCTTTTGCCTAGACAGGTAAAAAGCCAGCAAGGCTTATAATTACACAGTAACAGGGAGCTGGCTGCTCTCTAGGATGCAAAATAAACAGATACCTGGTCCTGCTGACTTCCATGGTATTTTTAAAAATTCTAAAATTAAAAATTTAAAAGTTAGTATTTTTAACTCAGCAGCTTATCTTTGACCACTGAAATACTGGAACCGGTTACCCAAAGAGGTTGTGGAAACACAATCCTTGCATTCAAAACCTGTCTGGACAAGATCCTGACCAAAACCTGTTCTCACTGACCATGCTTTGACCTGGTGGGTGAGACTAGAGGCTCCTTTCAATGTCCACTGTTTTGTAATTCTGCAGTAGAGAACTTTCCCTTCAGTTCTGTAGGCTCATTTCTCTTCTAAAAAGCAGCTGATGAATCCTACCTCTGCCATAAGCCATCATCATCACCGTAAATAGAGTTCAAAGATGCTGTGCTTGTGGAGCAGGCCAAATCCTCTGCAATGACCAACCAAAAATGACCAAAAAATCTCTGGTTTCACCAACAGGAGACCAAGAGGGATGATGCTGGCCCTCTGCTGCATTCCAATATCTGTGACTGCTAAACAGCCCTTACACAAAAGGCTTTATGTGCACAGCTCCACAGATGAGTGCAAAGCCAACACATCTTCAGAGCAGGCTCAGCAAGCAGCGCCCAGACCTTCTGTGCCCATGTGCCCTTCAGTCTCTCCTCTCTCCCCACGCTTCTCTTTAGCTGTGTCTCTCTGAAATAACAACCCCACTACACAAACTTTCACATACATAAACCCCTAAAATCAAGACTCATGACTGTAAGGCCACCAAAGGCAGGATGCTTGTACACCTATAAGTCACTGTACCTCTGTGAGCTGAAGATTTGTGCACATCCAGGGCCAGCTGGAAATTCTGCACTTTGGCTGTAGAAAAAGCTTCCACGCAAGGAATAAAATAAGTGTTAAAATATTGAGCCAGAAGTAAGGCCAAACCATATTTCTCCTCCTGTAATAAATCAGCGCTATATGTATATATTAAATCCAATCCCTCAATGTGTCCAGTTTCAGTAATAAAAACTTAGTGAGCAGGGCAAAAGTTATTGGGTAGAGATCGATATGCTTGCTTGTTGTCCTTGATTGGCAATAATGTGACGCTTTCTCCTTGACTGTAAGAGGTGCTTTTCTGATTTGGGAGCATAAAGAAATTCTGTACATGACAGATTTATACAGTAGGAATACGCTAATGTCCTTTGACCCGCTTAAGAATAAATACGACCTACCAAATTGTCATTTTTATGGGTATTTACAACTGAGGCACTTTGTAAACCTTAGAACTAATATTTCCCAAAGGAAATCTGTGCTCTCGAATCTTGATAAATTATTGAAAAATACAAGCCACTACCAGCCCTACAAATTTTCTCTTCTATTTCTCCTATACTTGGTTACATAGGAGTTGTCAAAGGAGACTGGACCACTGATCTACTTCACCAGGTATGATTCAGAGGAATCCTATATTATTTTTAGCTATTTGATCAAGGTAGTGCAAAAAAAAATCCTAAAACTTGAAGGTTTTCAGTGCATGACTGAAATATTATAGAATTCTTTAAACTCTCAAATTACTGTTAGAAGAGTATTACAAACTATAATTTCCATAGCCCAAATGCCACCAGCTGCATTTGCTCTCATAAATGCTTCAGCTGATAAACAAATAACACAAGGAGCAGAATAAGCCAGCCCAATTCACCCAGATGCCAGTGCTCACAGCCTTGTGGGTGTAGTGCAGATATTCTGTAAATTTAATAATTGTTGCTAACCAACATCCCTTGTTCCTTAACTCTGCAGGCCAAGTGACCAGAAGCCTTCACTTGATTGCTGTATCTCAGCTCCACCTCACCTGACCTACCCACCCACTTGCCACACAATTTTTTTCCACATTTATGCTGTCCCTGCCCTCAAAGGCTTTCAGAAAAGACAAAATGATTTCCCACAGAGGAGAGATGGGAAGTAGTGAACTGAGGACCTCTGCCCTTCAGAATCGTCCTCTGGAAGATGACAGCACATGACTATGCCTCTATAACTTGGTTATAAGGGAAGTTTTTGACACAAAACTGATTATTAATAGTGCCACCCCTAACAGAGTAGTTGAAAGCTATTTCCTTTTACCCTTATTTGTCATCTGAAAATTGGCAAAAAATCAACACTGCTCAGGACAGTGTCTAAGACATGAGACTTAGCGAAGCTTCTTGTTTCACCTCCTGGTTACATCCCTGTAAACAGTACAGAAGCTCTCAAAGACTTTCAACACATCAGATTTTGACTAAAGCATCATGACGTGGCACTCAGCTCTACTTTTACTCCATTTCTAAGGGCAGCTGCTTTTCTGTTTTTCTTTGCGCATCTGTGGACAACAAAATCTTTTCTCTCTCACAAGAATGTCTTCATTAAGTCAGTTTCTGCCTTCAGCTTATTCTTAGTCTTGTGCATACCATAATCTGTGTATATGCACAAGAAAGGCTTGAGAAGCAGACTGAGAAAACAGGAAGCTGGAATAAACAATGAGGCAGGAACTGAGGGAAACTTAAGCATCTTTTCTTGCCCTTATTTTGCTGCCTTCCTTTTCATCTTTGTTTACTGCTGAATTTGGGATTCCTCCTACAGTTGTATGAAACATGATTTCAATGTTCCCTGTTTCCCCAATGTCCCTGACCTCTTTCTGACAGCAGTATGACAGCACATCTAACACAGTGATCAGCCACAAAGTCATACAATTTTGAGTTTACCTACTATCCCAAACGCTTGATTTCATATCAGATTTGCCAAATTTAGATATATAAATTATATCTATAACTTAGTTGTTCACTAAGTACTACACAAAGGTCCTAAATGCTCACCAATTCAGCAGCTCCTACTCCCTACACTGGATATTCCATCTCCCTTTACACAGGTAGTAGGACAGAGGGAGAAATTGCATTTTTATATACAAAACACCCACTAACCCAGTAATCCATGCACCAAACAGCATCTCAGTCCCATTCATGAATGTCCTTCATTCATTCATGACTTGTTTTTAAAGGAGTGACATCCTTTTAAAAAATAAATTATGAAACAATAACATTTGCTGGCTAACACTGAATTTACTTCATGAAACAATGAAAATTTGAGTGACAGGAAAGAGAAGAGTTAAACATAGATACAGAGTAGTATTTTCAGTCCAAATCAGCAAAATCCCTTTTTAACACCTTGAAAAATACCTATCTATTATAAGATGATCCAATTTTTTAATCAAGATAATTACCCTCACACATCTTTTCCTATGCTTAAGTGTTTAACAAGAAACATCTTAGGCTCTCCTTAGCTCTACTACTTCTCAAGCTTCTAACTGTAAGCAAAGAAACAGATTCTGTTGTGAGTTGAAATCCTTTTGCCTCGTGTGGAAGCCTTTCTGTTTGCATTGCAGAAAGACTTTTTTCTACCATAAATTATTTGTGCTTTTAAAGATTAAGGTGAGTAAGCATCTGCTACTCTCAAGATTTCACTAGAAATCACCTGGCTTTTTAGCTTGGCTGCACCAGGGGAGGTTTAGGTTGAATGTGAGGAAAAACTTCTCCACTGAAAGGGTGGTCAATTCTACAGCACAGCATGGCATTTCAGCCAACAAAAACAGTATCTCAGCCCAATTCTCCACCTTTTCTGAAATAGACATCCTTTAGGTCACAGAGATAAGCACTGCAAGCGCACTAGAAAAAAGCCACAGTTCTATTCCTAAACTCAACTTCCACATTCCTCAGCACAGCAAACACTGACTGGATGTCAGGGCAAATTAAGGAAGTAAGTGAAGGTTTGATTTAAGTCACCTTTAAAGGTTTCTTTTTGAAGATACATACATCTAAATCTGCTCTTGAACCAAAGAGCTGGGAATTCCAAGCATGGATTTCTCCACAGGCTGCAATTCCCATATTGCCATTAATTACCTTGCAGAGCCAGCTTTCACTTAGGAAAAAATGTTTCCCTAAGCACAAATATAGCAGAGACAATCTTGGAAACACAACCTAGGTGCAAACTCACCAAGTCCTGACTGAAGAGGCTGCAAACAACCTGAAACTGCAACAAACATCCCCATTCACTTCTCCCAGGAGAGCCATGCAATGTAGCAACTTTGCCATGGACTTCAAGTTTCTGCTAAAGCCAAATATTTTGGTTTCATTTGCTCTTCCTGCTCTGCCAGGACCTGCCTCTGAGTTCTCACATTCCTCAGTCTCCCCCCAGTGAGAAATGTTCTGGGACAGGGGTGGGAAACAAGAACTGGACTCCAACTTGTGTTCAGGGATCTGTGGAGTCAAAATAATGGATGGAAGAACAGCCCAGCAGCTGGATCAGCTGCCAAAATGACACTAAATAAAATCTTACAAGTTTATGTTTTTCAGCACTGAAATAGAAAGAAAGATGGGTTTTTACTTAAGTCCATCTAAAAATACTTGTTTTAGGGATGGAATGAGAGTTTATGAAGATTTATAGATTGATTTAGACCAGTTATTACCACTAAGTTTTATTTATCTATAATTTCACTAAAGAGACTCCATTTCACTATGTATCTTTCCCGTTCTAAAGGTGATACTGAATCTTCATGTAAAGTCATTTTGCTACACAAAGGGACACTTACATCCTCTCTGCTGGTTCATAAGTTAACAGCAGGAGCCACACATGAAGTTTGGGAAGGCAATTAATATTATATTTTCACAACCTATTGTTATTTTTCTTTCTGCTCAGCACAGAACAGACACAAGGCAAGAACAGTAACTATGCAAGAGCAAAACCTGAGAGAGAGAAGAGATCCAACAAGAAATGGAGGCCACTATCTGACATTTTAAAAGGGCAAATCGAAAGCAATCAACACCCAACAAAACGCTCAGTGTAAGATGAGGTGATAGCTTAGGATATACTTAGGGTAGTGTAATGAGGCTAACAAGTGCTGTGTGTTTTAATGTAAATTAACACAAGATAATCTCTTCACATATTTAAGTGATGCACTTCAAGTTAATTAATACATATTTAATAGAAGTCTTCTTGAACAGCTGTTATTTACTTCTGGAGTTTCTACACATTAGCAGTGCCTGCTTTGTTCTGCTCTGAAGTTGTTCATGCTCCAAAGTACTTTACTTGGGCTGTATAAAAATTGAACAGTCTTCCCAAAAGAGTCAGCCTTTCTGATAACTTAATATTTTCACGTTAAATATTCAAACACTTGCTGAACAAAAGGTCAAATTCTACTTACAGCATCTGTGTGAAACAGGCAAGCAGATGCTTGATGCTGCTAGACAAATACTTTTGGCACAAAGAATGATATAGAGCTGGCGATCAGTCACATTTTCAGGCTTGAAAATTAGATTTCCTTTACTTCTCTTCCCTAAATTCTGCACTTACCTTTCTTATGTAAGAACACAGACTCAAATTATGGCCTGCTCCTTCCACAAGTATTACACGGTGGTGTGTTAAACAAAATTCTGACAGTGAAAGTGCTGTCTGCAGTATTCATGGCATGCTGTATTACACCAACTCATTGAGGCTTCTGTCTTACACAAATACTGTGTGTAACCACTACCTTCAGACCTTGCACACAGCACTGAAGAAGTTCTCACCCCCTCCTTTTACTCAGATGAAAACCCATTTGAGTTTCAGGCACTTCGGAGTCTTTAGGATGTCACTAAGTAGAAACTAATTCAAGAAACACACAATTTTCTCACTCAGAGGGCTGAATGTGACTTTTGACAAGAGGCACCAGTTTCTTTGAAAACAATCTTATCCTGTGATGTTCCGGAATCACCATTATGTTAACAAAACTAAGTACACCTTGAAAATCTTTTTGTCCTTGGAAGGAGGATGTATCTTTTGTTCAGAGAAGCATGGGTGCTCTGCCAGCTGACACAAACCCCATGTTTGTCTTCTTGCTGATATCCACAATTCAAGTTTCATTAGTGATGTGTACATGTCAAGGAAAGAGAGAGACCCCAGAGCACAAACTTAGCTCGCATTTTGACTACATTCCAAATCTACTTAAAATGTAATTAAATATTTACATTTATTCTCTAATAAGTATTGTAAGTAAATCAATATCCCAATTATCTTAAATTTTTGTGTGGTATTACAAAAATGTAGCAATTGTATAAATGCACAATTCTAATGAAAAAATAATGATCTTGAACTTTAAAAGAGCCCTTCATTTAGAGATGAAAGTGCTGTACATTCTTTCATTCATTATGTCGTACAGCCCCTGTGTGATGTAGGTGCTATTATCATCATTTTACAGATGGGGAAACTGAAAGGCTAATTAACTTGTCCAATTTACAACACTTTTAGCTGTAAACTTAGGGCATCCTATTGTACTTAAAGGCAAAACAGAACTCAGCTCACCTGTGACGAACATTTTCTAAAAATTCTTAAACTCCAGAAGCATTTTAGTTATGGGAGAGAATATCTCACACAAGACTTCAGCCTTGGCTTTGCATTGATGATAGCTTTGAGCACCACAGAAATGTGCTGCCAGAAGCAATCAGAGCACCAGGTTATGGTGTCACCGTGCTCCCCAGCTAGTTATGGAGATGATGTGCATTTTTATTTGGTGTTATTTGCCATTCAGCCACACATTTGTGCTTTAATTCTGTAGGACACACCACACTGTGTTTCTACAAACACAAACAAAGAGTGTTTGCTGACAAACTCATTCCCTCAGTTTACTTATGTGCTCCATGAATTTCTTCACTCGGTCAGGATCAACAGCATTGGCCCAATATCCTTCTTTCTTGAAATACGAACCAATTATGAGAGCGTCTGCATCCAGGTAATCCCTCACATTCTCCAGAGTCACTCCGGACCCAACCAGCACAGGAATCTTCACAGCACGCTTAACCTCTGAGAAGCAGAAAACCAAAATCGGGGTTAATTCCTGTTTTTGAAACTCTCTCCATAAAAACTCTATTTTGCCTAGTTTTTCAATAGAAAAAGGAAGGTATGAAGAAATTTGTGATCATGGTATTTATTACTTCTACTACAGAATGAAACAAGTCCTCCACAAAAAAAACCTTTAGCTCTAAAAAGCTCTTAAGAAGAAAAAAAACTTCACTTTTTGCATTCTGTTGTCTGGAATGCTGCCTATATTTTCTTGTATGAAAGAGAGCAGGGATCATACAGGCACCAAACTCAGTTAGTTTTCCAGAAAGCAAAAGCCAGAAAGTGAAGTGGTCTCTATCAGTACTAGGGATGACAATGAGACAAAAAAAGCCACTTATTTTTCCTATACACAGTGCTACTTAATCATCTGACCTTTTACCCGGTTTCAATAGGAGAAACAGACAAAAACAAGGCTCAAAATACTACAGACAGGGCACAGGGGTGGACTTCAGCCCATGGGTCAGGTGAAACAGTGTGAAATGTGTCTGACAGACCCAACTGTGCAGAAGCTATGGCTCAGTTACCAGCGTTCACATTTCCTAGAACAAACCCAAAAAGAAGTGCCTATTTGAGCATGGAAAGGTTCCCCATAGATAAATGAAATGTTATTACAATATTTTCTGCAGAACCTGGGTCAGTGCTAGCTCTGGAAGGAGAAGAAAAAAGCCCCTTCAAGAATTACTAAAGCATCCTTCTCATCATTTTATTTCAAACTGACCATCCTACGAGTGACTCATAGGTCTGGATGCTTCAGCCCTTAGAGGAATGTTGTGAGCCATTATTTCTGACCTTTAAAAACATATAAATTGGCTTAATTAGTGATAAGCTGATGGTAAGGTGGTTATAGCTTGAGGTAACTAGGGAAAGTGCGCACACGCAACAAATAAAAGTCTGCTTCAAAACACTGTTTAAATGAAGTTTCATCAGAAGCCTAACTTATTAATTATGCTTCAGGGAAGACTAATTATTTATCACCTTCCTACTTCACTGAAGAAAGGGGATCAATTAAAATGCTCTTGAATCTCTTTTTAGGTCACATGCTCTACCATTTTTCCATCTAGGAACAATAACTCCTTCTTAAAAAGATTTTAACAGAAAAATAAAACCATTCAACACAGCCCTTACTGAAAATGTAAAACAAATCAGATGGATCATGCATATATGATTAAAACTTTAGTTATTTCTATGCATATTTGATATTCTTATTCATTCTGCTTACAGCAACAAAATAATTAATTTCTAGTTACTTATAGCATTATTACTGATATCCTGTTCTAAAAAAAAAAAAATCAGAAATTTTTCTAATATCTATATGCTCTTAGGAATATCTTATCTGCTTTACACTGATACCAATGCATGATTAAGGTGCATCTGACCACAGATTGGTGGCAGTACTTGACTGAATCCCCAGAGGAATCAGGCTCCAAGTCAATATTTGTTCTTACAACAAGTGCGTAAAGCACATTAGCAGGGAGTTGTTTCATAATTATTTCACATCAGCAGGAAAAACGAAGAGCCAAATAATTAAACAGAGCATGTTCACAAGGGTCTGCGACAACAGCTCAGTCTTGCTAGGCAAAGGGAAAAACCCAGTGAAACCTGAGACTGATCTGAAACTCCAAAACACCCCAAAATCTTCCAAAGTGGGAAGGTTGCAAGTGCTGCTGCGATCCACACACGACACATGGAGTGCACACACATCTCCTGGGCTGGAGATTTATTCAGAATGACAATGTGAGGAATGGCAAAGGGAGTGCTCAGTGTGCAGTGAGATGTGTTACCTCATTAAGTATGCTACAGATGCTACTTTTAAGTCCTTTCCAAGCACATCAAGGCCTAAAGTTGATTAGTAGAAGGTGATTTGTCTACTGGCTGTGCTAATACAAATTCTAACCTGTAAAAGAAAATAAAGCAACAGCAGTGAGATGTACTTTTGTATGGCAATGTTCAGTCACTGTCAAAAATCTCTCTAAACACAGAGCTTTGCTTCAAGTCTCTCAGCTGTCCTGGTGCTCTTTTCCTTTTTTTTTTTTTTTTGACACAGTGAGAAAAAGGAGACAATTTTATGATGTTACAGGAACAAGACCCTGAAGTTTACACAGATTTCTCTGTTCCAGTGGGCTGTAACTAGAGGGCACTGTGCTCTTTCTTGTGGCAGCACAGCTCCACGCAGGTCTTTACTAAAACCCAATGAAATCGTGCTTGGTTGCAAAGCACAATGAAAGCATTTGAACTATGGTATGCACAAGTTTCATGAAATAAAGGCCAAGTGCTCCTAGCTTGAAAACAATGGCGAAGAGCGGAGTAAAAATAAGCACCAGTGTGCCAATAACTTGCTCGACTACTCTTCTTTAACAGCTTTTTCATTGCAGTGATCACTGTACCGTACACAACACTGTGTTTATGGTAATGCTCCACTCTAACACATTTTAGGTTTTTAATTCAAAGGACTTTTTCTCTGTCATTAAATTTAGGGCTTAAACAGGAGACATGAGTGATCAGTACTTTTTCTATCTCTGAGGGTACCGCAAAGGCAGCAGCCTCTATTCTGACCATCAAAAGATGAGTGGGTAAGTCAGTCTTGAGGCCCCTTTTATGAACAGTAATTAAGGAGGTGACAGTCACAGCCAGATGCTGGATTTCATTATGTACCTGTTTTCCACTGGCTACTCAGCTGAGACACTTCGTTTTGTTCAAAGAGATAACTGAGCAGTCATTATACAAAGCTTTGGTCACTCAAAATACCAACTGAATGCAAAGCAGGTATTTCAGCAGTTATAGCCAAAGAAAAAACCTGATGGGTTCACATATCCAGCCAAAGAACATTCCACAAGGCAGCAAACTGGAACTTCTATAACCTCTTAAATGAAAAGATGGTTTATTAATGAACTGCAATTCAAAATGCTCAGCTGTAATTGTCGCTCCTTAACAACATGAAGGCTGATTTTTCACATCTTGTACTCCATCGACCTCTGGTGCCCCAGAGTGCCCAGGCAGCCCTGGAGCAGAGCCTGCCAGCCTAGAGAAGGCAGCAACACAAACTGCAAACAAAACCTGACTGAACACAGATCTCTGGCTTGACAGGGAAGCACTTCCCACAGCCCATCACAAATCAATCAATTCTACACAAAGACACAAAGGCAAAACCACTTCTATATTACTGCACAACAAAGCCGAAAAAGAGACATGACAAAAATCTCATCTGTCTCTCAGCTCTGCTTTCAAGAGCTGCTTTGCAGTGTGATGAAAGGTGCCCAATTGTATCACCGTAATACGGCACTGCCAGGGCTGCATAAATTCCTGAAATGCAAAATCTCACTCACATCAACACCAACTTTGTAGACTGTGGATCTGATCCCTTTAAAGAATCTCCTGACATAGATATGCCTAATTTGTCATTTCCTTATACTGTGGAATATTGATTTTTAAGTTCTTCTCTTAACTGTTGTAAGACATCTTTCTCGTGAGAGGGCCTGCTAACATCCAAAATGCTGTGATCTAAGTACAATAAACCCATGATCTGCACACTCTTGCTTTCATAACACAAATCCAAACACAGAATTAATGTGTACTTCATTACAGCTGCCAACTCTGATTCATTTTGTTCTTTGGACCCAGAAAGAGAAGGAGACAGAGACTGACATGTTTGTTCGCATGAAAGAAAAGCAGAAGCTATGGTTCTGTCTGGTTGAGGTATTGTGGCAAAAAGATCCTCTGGGCCTACAGGTCAAGTTTTGCTCTCTGACGCAGGAAATCAATGGAGGTTGCATGTGAAAGCAGAATTTAACCTCGAATTTTGCCCAAAGACTTATAAAATCTTTAAAAAAAAATTTTAATCTGCATTAATAGCAATGGGGACATTAACTGCAGACAGGGATGGATTTCTAGATTAACAAAATTTTGCAGTCTCTAAAGCAGGCTTCGCTTCCAGTATCACCTGTTCCATGTATCATTTCTAATTTACTGTACCAAAAGAGGCTCAGCATTCACACCAAGCCATCATTTTCTTTTTAACATTGGTGACGGAGGCGTAGTAATTTATAATCTGTTTTTTGGCAAAAAGTTTAATATGTACAAAATAAGAACATTTTGACAAGTTCAACATTCATTTTAAATGCTCTTAAGCATGTGTGATATACATAAAGCCTTGAAAACACTGAATGATTTCATGTTACTACAAAAGATGTTTGAGGTCCAGGTTATCTATGGCAAGCAAAGTATGTTTTCCACACTTATCTGCCAACTTAAGTGGAATACAAATCAGTGCACTGCAACTTCATAACACACCAAGTTAAAGCGTGTCAGGTAAAGTAAAACCCAAAAAAATACACGTTTTATTTTATGTAGTGAGACATTCAAATTCAAGCCATTAATCTAAATTAAAATTAGTGAGGAAAATTAAGTGTCCCCATGACAGAACTTTGATTCCAGCATGGGAGCAATACAATTTCATGAACACAGCCCAAACTTATGCCAATATAAAAATATCAAGAATCATAGCACTTTTGCAAAGGTCAGAACTGATGGGTCAAATGATTCTCCCTTGATAAAAAGTGCACACCATTTAAAAATTATTTTGAGGATGTATCTTCCTGTCTACCAATGAACTTGTATTCTTTCTGAGAATTTTTCAAGCAGTACTTTCCCTGGCATTAATGTTCGGAATGTTCCCTTATCAAAATGCCCCTTTTCTTGCAGGAATTCCATTTTCATTGTGAAAGATAAAAACACTGAACTCTTCAATGGAAAGATGTATAGTTAGTTAGTTTAATATGGCTAGTTTTAATATAGTTAGCTTTCTAGGTCTATAAAGCAGCTTTTTGTTACATTAGAGATTTTTAGGAATGAAAGTATTTTCTTCAAGCATCAGCATCATTCAGTGTTATAAAATCTGAGAACAACTGCCACTTTTGTCCTGCCAAACTGCTGTATAGAAATATATCACAGCCCATCTGAGTAACACTTCAAATATATTAGTTCTGCTGTACCAAATCAGGTATCACAGTGAGAGTTTCTTCTCTTTCCTCTTTATTTTTCCCCCCACTTAAGGAACAGTGAATCTCTATTCCTTCCTACACCAACGCAGAGCTCAGTGCTGCCCAGGCTGGGTCCCGCTCTCACCTCGCAGCTGCCGGGGGTCCGCAGGGTGCCCGGTGGCCGTGCCCGTCAGCACCACGCCGTCGGCCAGGAACAGCTGGGCAGCGGCTGCCGTCTGTGCCACGCTGACATCGGCCGTCAGGGCATGGGCACTGCAGAACAGAGCCTGTTACACACTGGGGGCTCACACCCTGCTGCCCACCCTGCCCTGGCAGAACCCCAGAGATGCTGCTTTACGCTGGGAGGTAACGTCACAACCCAAACAGGAGGCAAAAAGCACCTCTTCGATCAGAGCGCCGGAATTGATCGGCTCCTGCTCTGGGTCTCGTGTCTCTAGAGAGTGAGTGCTAAGTGTGAACACCAAGTGTCAATTGAGACAGCTGCTTACGTGTCGAGCACCTGTACTGCAGCAGTGTTGAGCACACACAGCTCTCTGACTTCAAGTGGGAGTTGTGGATGTGCCCTCATTCATAAATCAGATCTGTTGCCTAGGACAGAATCAACAACCTCCGCAAGTCCAACTAACAGAAAGTAGAGTTAATACTTATGATATAACCACAGGAATCATCTTACACAGCAATTACAAACATCAATTACACCTGCATCCCAGCTGTTCAACAGCAGGCTTTGATGTATGGGTGACACACTTTGTCTGAAACCTATAGCAATAGCAGCTATTAATTTATGTGGTCCCAAACTTGGAAAGAATTCCAGCCATTGCTGGTTGAACATCCAACACTGTTGTTTCTGTATTTAAATAGAAAACAACAGCTATGGCCGACATGTTGCACTGCTGAGTGGTGATGGCACAAGAACAGTTTCTCCTCATTTGAAGAACAGCAGCATAGCAGCTCTCAGTGGCAGGTGTATTTTTCCACATTAAAAAGCTCAACCAACAAGTCCTTCAGCATTTCCTTCTGAGCTTATGTTTCTGTCTGGAAAAAAAAAAGCACTTTTGCTTTCTTAAAAGGCAGACCCTTTGAACAATGGGAAGTATAATCCAAATATCAATTCAACAATTGTCAAGACTAAGACAAAAAATGACATGATGCAATCAATTTCTTTTGCAGAAAGTCTAATACAATGTATTTTCATTTATATATATACATATTTATATGTATATATTTATATACATACACATTAAAAAATCATCCAAAAGAAACTGCTCTGAAAGGACCTGACAAGCTTCATTTGACCACATTGCATTGTTTCCTTTCTCTTTTGAAATTTACTACCTGCTTATTAGATATTTAAGATCTTCCAAACTTGATTATTCTCATGATTGCTCACATACTACACACAAACATTTTAATTAGGTTATTTAGTATGTATAATACATAGCACTTGAGCAGTTCTTCTGGGGAAAAAAACAAACCCAAAGAGTGACATCTAAATAGCTGAAAGTACCATGTGACAGGTAAGATAAAGTATCAGCAGAAAAGAAACTGGATTCATCTGTCATAAGTTCCTTCTGTTTGATAATCATAGAACATAACCCATACATAGACAGCACTGATTAAAGTAGCAGAAATCAGGATTATTGGCAGGAAGGAGAAGAAAGAGAATAGCTTTTTAAAATGCCAAAATATTATCATTTGGATGCTTTTATATGGCAACTGCCTACATAACTAAAAAATAACCTTGGATGCCTAACTTTCAGAAGCAAAACTTCTTTAAATATAATAGACATCTACACATGTATACCAAGTCTCAATAGCAGATGCAAGGCTTTTATAGTTGGCATTTTTCAAATCTGAAGGTTAAACAACTACAAACTTCACAGATACAGCAACCTGAAACTTGCAGGTGCAAATTTATTTTTAAATGTATCCCCTAATATCACTGCAAGACGGTGCTTAAATATTAAACTTCTCCCTGTATGATTAACTGTACTGAAAGAAAACTCAGGAAAAAAAAAATCAGAAAATGGAGAAAAATGTAAGATCATGATTACATTCATATTTACATAAAATTTTGCTTGTATTTACCTATGTTTCTTTTTAATATCAGCAAAAATCTGAATGTTCTCTGCTCCAATGTGTTTTCTGTATCGTAGCAGATCACCTGCACAGGCATTTATGATTCCTTCATCAGCCACATGAGAAAACACAAACCCTTCAGCCCGGATAAAATCAAGTCCTGAAAAAAATAAAAAGCAACATTTTAGCTAAATCTGAAAACCAGACAATAAAAACACTAAAATCAAATGAAAATCCACCTTACTGCCCTTCCTATTTGATCCCAACACGAATTTCTCAAGTTTTACATTCTTTATTTTCACCCCCATTCTCTCTGACTTCTTTCCATCTCTCTGTTTTCAGTTCCCACCTCTCCCAGTTGCCCCACCACAGTTTTCCCCAGCCCCTGGTTCCCTTCTCTCTCTCAGCCACTTGGTTTGTGTGGCTCAGAACAGGCAGCTGCACACCCTGCCCTGCCTCCTGCCACAATGTGCCAGACAGAGGAGCAGGTGGGTCAAAACACAGCTCCTTAAAGCTAATGATGTGCTTTCTCTCCTAAAAGGGTCATTAACTTGCATCTTTTCCCTCTTTCCAGAAACTTTTTTGTGGTATTACTGCTTTTCCGACATCTATTGCCATCAAATATGCCTGAAGATGGCCATCAGGTCAAAAGAATCAAGGCTACGGACACAGAGAACAGCAGTGTCATTTTTCTTTAGGAAATTAGGCAAGAAAACACAGCCTGAAACGCATCATATGCATTACCCATGACTCCTTCTGAATGTAGTGTGCATTTCCTATGCAGCACCACATCAACAAATCGCTTCTAGAGCAGTGCCAAAGGTTTAGAAAGAGTCAAACATTTTCCACTCTACTCCACACTTACTCCAATCATCAATTCTGCCATGTCTTAGTACCACGGGTTCCACCATATCCATTAAGTTTCTGTGCTAGGAAGGTTTTGTGGGATGGATACTGAAGAGGAAGGTTACGAATCGTAATTACTTCACACGGCCCATTCATTGACATTCAGGGACCCCCTCCACAGCCTTGAAATATCTCTGTTGTAATACTGAAGCCTTGGACCACAGTGGAATAAGCTCACAGCTGTGAGGCACAAGATTGAATTCTGACTCCCTTATTGCATTCCCCACTTCTCCCCTGTCTTTCATAGCCTTGAACCTGTCACTTCAAACCTGCCTCTTTTACACATCTGCATAAAAGCTCTGCACTCATCTTGTGCAGTTTTGCTCTTCTTCCACTTTGCTTTGGAGGTGTCTTCCAAGCCCTTCTGAAGCTCTGCTACTGCTCCAGCTTTGGAGTCAGATGCACATTTAATTAGAGCTGACATCATACAAAAGAAAGCAATGCATGTGGAAACAGTCATCAAGAATGCAATCCCACCCACCAGAGAACTGATTAGGCAACACAGGCATCACCTTAGCACATTCCAACTATAAACATAAATGATCTTGAAAATTTATTTACCAAATGACAAGGTGTCTGTTTATTTTAAAATTTCAGTTTCATTCCAAAAGCCCTGAAGTTGCAGAAACAGACGCTTATGCCTGATAGAGAAGAGCCTGTATTGCTTAGCAACACAGACTCCAGCTAACAAGAAACATCACAGATGGATGCCAAATCAAATGCAAGCTGTCCTGTGCCTTGAGATTAGCGGGTGCAAAGCATGGAGTATTCTCAGGATCCAAAGACAAGAGTGTGCCACAAGTACCACTGCAGGTGCTTGTAGACACTGGGTAATAAACACACTGCAAACAGCTAGACTGAGATTTATACAGCTAGGAACAAAAGCTGTAGCTTCTATTTAAATCACTCAAGCTTAGAGTACAATTCAGAGTTAAATAAGAAAAATTATTTCTCTAATCATAATACCATGTATGAGCCTAGAGACACATTGTGCTTTCACAGCAATCGGGGTTTAACTCAGGACAGGGGCTATTCATTGAGTAATTTCACTTATTGAAGCCTCTGCTTACACCGTTTGTTGATGCTTCGTTTGTGTTTCCTTAGTTCAGTAATACAAGACTTTCTGCTAAACGTTAGGATTGTACTTAGTTTAACAAGGCTGCACTTTCGATCTGGGTTTTTGGAGGCCATGAAAATACAAATTTTAACCAAGTGTAATAGGTGCAGGCACCATATCATTACCCTTCTGTTTTATGAAGCTATAATCAGATTCTGCTAATGAATTCATTTTTATGCTCATAAAATTGTGAGAATGATACTACTGCTTATTTTCACATTTGGCAAGTTGAAAAGTAATAGCCGTTGAATAGTTAATAGGCAGTCCCCTTTCTGACTTATATGGGAACAACACTTTTTGTAGTCTCACTGGAAAACAAAACCAGGGAATTTCCAATGAAATAGAATAATAAACAGAACTTTTAGAGGAACATTGACTCATGGATGACAGCATGAGAATTCCCACTCTGCCGGTGGGAGAGGGAAAGGAATGGTCTCAGACAGTAAAGCTGTATTTACAAAAGACATGGAGATATCTGGAGTATTTCCTGATACAAAGCCTCATTTATCAGCTATCGACTGTGTCATCATCATTGATGAAGACTAATTCACAACTGGAATTTCAGTAACTTGATTCTTAAAGGAAAATAGGCAGCTTCAGGTGGAGATGCAGTTGGATGAGATGACTATTTAAAGTCCCTTCCAATTGAACCATTTTGTTCCAAATTTATGAGATGAGAGAAGGTAAAGTTAGAAACTGAGCCCTGATTGATAAGTGACACAGGCTCACCCAGGCACAGGACCCTACAGTCCTTGCTCAAGCTAGTTGAGCTCCAAGTCACACTGCAGGCCTGCTGATTTCACCTCACCCTTTATAAATTAAAATCATTACCTTCTCCTAGAGACCAGCTATAAATTCCCTGTGTGGTTCTCTTCAAAACAGTTATTCCTACCAAAGATAGGGATTTCCACAGGGAAAATGAAAAGACTGTATAGTAGGCAGAAGATGCTACATATGGTTTTTAGCTAAAACACCTTCAGCAAGTTATTTTTGTAGTGAAAGCATACAGGACTTGCTTTATTAATAACCACCCATTAAAATTGTATTGACATTAAAATCACTACTAAGTTGCTATAGAAAAACCATTCAAAGCTTTGCTACCTACAAAGTAGTACCCACTTTACTATGGTTTTGCTTAAAGTGATTTTCTTTTTGCTTTCCTGTTCAGTGAACTTGAGACAATCAGTTTTAGAGAAGTGCAATGAAATGCATTAAACACAGGCCCTTGCTGGTTGGTGTTCTACAGTTACAGAGGAAATAGTGCAGAACAGCAGTAGAGCTGAGCAAACCCCAAGCCCTCCAGGAATTCTCTCCTTCATTAATAATTGCAAAGAAGACAAATACATTGTTCCCAGACTATATCCCTTATTTAGTGATGATTTTTACTCCTCAAAGGATTGCTTTTAAAAATAGTGTGTACTATTTTTCCAAACACCTATGTACCTCAAGTGTCCCACATGCAGCAAGCTATAAACACTAAAACCGGATTCTGTTACCATTTTTATTTTAGGTTTTCATATAGGTTCTGATGCAGCAATAAAAATTAGGTTTTGTCAGTTTGTCGAGTGGCTAGATAATGGCAACATCTGCTTTTAAAACTCAGAAAACAAATCTCAGTAGAAAACTCATCTATTACCAAGAATTCAAAACTTTTAGAACATACTCAGCATAATTAAAACTACCACTGCAGATAGGTTAACCTACATGATTTTACTTGATTTTACTCTGCCTGGTTCTATAAAATCTGTACATGCAAAAATGTGGAGCCTTACCACAGTGACAGTCAATTTGGACAAAAATATGCATTAACCCTCAATTTATGAATTTAGGAAGTACACACTTTCCACATTAAGCCAGCCTTCATCTTTACATCATGGAGAGTTACATATGAAAAACTAAAATTGCTTCAGCAAACAGTAGGAGCAGGAAGCTTAGCAAGTCTAGGATTCATGCAATAAAGATAGATTAATTTATATTTAATTCCCCCAAATGCAATTTAATTTTAAGTACTTTGGCTATCTGTACACTTAATTTTTATCATTATATAAAAAGCTTCATTCTACCCATTCATTAAAAAAGACAATGAAAACTTAGTTTTAATGGATAACAGTAGCAGCAACAATATAAAATTAGATGCTGAAACAGGATGCTTAACCACTGTGGGTTAAATTGATCCTCACATATAACATAACTGAAGTAAATAAGAGTTACACCAAAGGTGGCTTTTAGACATGAGTAGATTTAAACTAATCATTATATTTAGACAGGTTTCATGTAGAAAGCTGTGGTGGCAGCCTTGGGATTTTTAGCAGCCTCCAACTGAAGCAGTGCACAAGTACCATCTATTCTAATCAAGCAGGCATCTTTCTAAAAATCTAATTGCTGCTTTTTCAGGGTGAGCTTTCCACGTCTGGTTTTGCACGGTATCTATGTCAGCACAGGCGCAGTTTGCAGAGAGCAAAGGCCACAGCAGCGGCTGGAATAACAGAGGAGCCCTTCCCGTTACCTGCAGCCAGAGCAATGGCTATTGCCTGCTGGTTGGCAGCACACAGCACCTGCACCCCCAGCGGGACACGGGGACAGCTCTGTCGCACGGCAGCACTGACCACTGCCATGGCCGCAGTGACCTCGGGGCCTGGGCACACCGTGTACGGCACGTCGTGCATGTTCTCCACGATCAAGCCATCCTGGGGAAATAAGTATAAAATAATGTCATAGCACTGGACAAAAGGGAGCTTAAAAACATGGCTAGTTTACCATTATTGTGTATTAAGACACCCAAGTGTAAAGGTTTTCCTTCAAAGGAAGGATTATCTACAGCAAGTTGTGTTGATTCATTTGATGCGCACAGCCATTTATAAAAGTGCTTTCATCGACAGCATGGTATTTGCAGGGAAATCATGAAGAGAAATAAATGTGGTTTTAATTATACATTCATCAATTTGGGTTCCTTTGATCCACCCTAAAATGTGAACTATAGGCAAATGAGTTAAATCTTATACCTCATTAAAAACAGTGTAAAGTCAAACTTCAATTATCCAAGGGGAATACAGGATATTGAGTATGTTTGGATAACAGAGGACTCTGAGATAATCAGGGCAATTTTCAATTAAATTAATGTTAGAAAATAAGTGTTATTTTGGATAAATAAAGGAATTTTTTGTTTGACTATTATTGTGCCAAATGCTATAATATTAACTATTGATATTTCTCCCATTCCATATTCAGAATTACTGAAAGGAAAATATTGCTATTTATTATCTATTATACTTCTCCATCCATATGGACATACTCTTAGCAAACAATAGAGCAATGATAAAATACTCTACTGATACAATTTGTACATTACCTGATACCATGTACTTTTTCCCATCATTGTATACAATATACCAAAAAGTTTTCAAAAACTGCAGATCATATATAATTTTGTCAAGGATTAATAAGAAGTAAAAGTACAGCCTTGAAACATATTCCATGCCTGATATTTTGCATTTGCAGTGAGAAGATGAAAAGAAACCAGATATTTCTCACCAGCTTAATTCTAAAAATGCAGAAAGTTTAATAGACAAACTAATTGTACATATAGCAAATAAATTCTGCTCTCTCTGGAGTTTTATCACCCATCTTAATCCTTTAAAATGAGAGCTTTACCTTTCACAGATATTGTAACTGAACAAGAATAGAAGGAACATTTTTTGGGAAAAAATGCAACTAGAGATTAAGCATAGCAGCTTGGTTATTAATAACACAGAGAATCAGGAAGGGAAAACAAAAAAGTCTCCTTTTAAAAAATATTTTATATGTAACACTTCTCTAATCTTTGTTGTAGTTTGGAAGCCCTTCTGGCAGTAAAAGATAAGACAGTATATAAAATGCAGTCAGCATTTAATGGCTAAACCACAGGCATCGTAAATGAATACCCAACACAGAGGATGGGGAAAAGTGAGAAGGAAATAATCCAGTGGAACAACATGGTCACTCCAAGCACAGAACCTACAAGCATTCACAGCTGCCTTTCCCAAATTACTTACAGCTGGGAATTTAAATATACAAAACCCGGTCTACCTAAAAAACAGAGGCACACGAGCTGTTAATGGAAAGGGTGACCTGATACGATGATACTCCACATCGGACCTCAGCACTACTGGTGCCATTCACCAACATATTTAATTACATAATTCCAGTCCAGGAAAACCAGATAGGATAACTGACCAAAACATATGTGCTTGACTTTGTTTCCATGTCCAGTTCAATAGTAAGACTCACACTTCTGGACCTGTGATGGGAGGTGGCCACATGACAGAGATGACAACCTGTCCTCTATATTAGGTCAGTCTAAGCAAGAATGCAGAGTTGGTCAGTAGCTGTATGTAGTAAAATGATTAATGTAGAACAGCAATAATTTAACAAAAAAAAATCCAAAAAATGCAGTGAACCATCAAAATCAGGTACCATCCTTGAGCCCAAAAAACCTGAAAGCTCTCGGCTCAGAAATGCTTTACTTGGTAAACTTCACCAAAATCTGGGTATTAGGGAAACTCCAAGCTTATCGTAAGGGCCAGGAACCAGGATCTGCAAAATGGAATCCCCAGGCTTCCAGGCAGTCAAGAATCAACCTCAACAGGAAGAAAGACAACTGGGAATGGGGCTTCAGATGCTCAGCTCCTGAAGAGCCATGCTAGTAGCAAAGAGAGCAAGAGAATGGGCTGGCAGAATTCCACAGAAATTCCACAGCGAAACTGAGCTTTTCACGACTTGCTACTACTTTGACAGTTCAGGATTTGCATAAAGCAAATTATTCTATTAGATACATTAATGAATTAATTCATTTAATAAATTATAAAAACCCCTAGCCATAGTACTATGCATGAAGAGCATCTGATGGAATTCCAGCTCAAAATGCAGGCATATGGGATGACTGCAACATTTCTCTCTCCTGCTTAAAATTTACTATATTCACTTTTCAGCAACTGCCTCTTCCTATGGCCTCAAGGTCCAGTTACAGCGCATATTTTTGGTAAAACTTTAATAATGTGTTATTCTTTTGGTACCATCCAACTGTTCTTTTGCACATTAAGCTTTGTTTAATTAAAAAAAAGAACAACATATGTTCTGCAAGACAGAAAGCTGAATTACAGATGCATTAAGTCAAAGCTTTCTTTCATATTTTATATAAAAATATAACACCACAGATTTCTGTGTTTACTGAATTGATATGTATATGAAACAAAATTCAGTACTATCAGACAGCTAATTAAAATGGGGGAAAGAAAACAGTTATGCTAAATTAAAGTTCTTGGAACTTAAGCTTATAGTTTGGAAGTCTATGGAAACAGCTTCTGCATTATAGCTTCCAAAGTAGAATTTAGTTTGATAGCATGTGATAAAACTCTTGCAAATACCTTCTGTGCTCCTTTTCCATTGAATATTAAGATAATTTAAGTGTTGCTTATATGTAATAGCCTTATTATAAGTAATTTTCAAACAATATATTTCCTTTTCACTTTGAACGACTTGTGAAGTGCCACACATGTGAAGTGCCCTTTGTATCACAGTTAGCTACTGAAAAATAGGTCACTTAAATAGCTCTCTAACTATTTAGAAAAATGATTTCCTTAGCTTTATTCCACTTACAGAAATAACCTCTTAAAACACTTCAGCTGCACACACATCACAGCAGAAAAGCTTCAAAAATAGTAACAACACTATAAACCACAAATGATGGAACAATTGTGCAAGTTTTAATTCAGTATATACCTAACATAACCTTCTCCCAGGGCAACTTTAACCCCACTGTTTCACCCCACAGAAAGGCTTTACCTGCAAACATGTGCCCCCCAGTACAAACCTCTCTGAGCTCATCCACTGCTCCTTCCTCCAGAAAAGGAGCAGGGGTTGCACCATCCCCATTATTATACAGGCTGAGGTGGGTACTAAGGCAATTACAGCAATTCCCCCCACCCCACTCATGTGCCCCTGATAAAGGAAATCAGGTGCCTGTGCAAAGCATTTAATTGCTGTGTGTAAGCAACTTCTTTAACAAACTCACCTGCAGAGCAGGAGATCACTGCCTTAATAGAAGTGAGCTGCTATCTCCTGTTCTGCACACACCCTACGAGGTAGCTGTGGGCAGGTCTGTCTGCTATTTTATTCTCCTGTAATACATCTGAAATTTGAAATGTTAACCTCTGTAATCCAAGTGAAAACTACCTACGTGTTTCTATGCAGAAATACTACTTTATTCCATCTCCACTGTTATTAAATTCTAAGCATTTTGAATTCTAGTTATCACTGTAGTTAGAAGAGTAATAGGCTTAGAACTCTTCTATTTTTTAAAACATCAATGTAAAACATACACTAGCAACTATTTTTAATGTCAGCTACTCCAGTAGCTACAGTTAGGAACAGTAACTAACAGTCAAATGGGAACTTGTGCTCTGTTTTCTAGCTACAAAACAAATGTCAGCCAGGCTGAATGGAATGAATAGAAGCTAACCTGAATATATATTTTGCCTCTTTCTTAAAGAAAAGCAGGTATAAATTGGAGGGATTATAATGCCTCATATATGTAATCTTATCTAGGGAATTTCATTGTTTAGCAACACACAAGTACAAAGCATATACATTTTAAGCACAGATGGCTTCCTAACTGAGCACTCACTTGTTTTCATTACTGTGCTCTAATATCACAAATCTTTCATATTTATTATGTGAAGCTGCGAATGTGCGAGACAAGTCACCTTACTCTGAATACACCAGGATTTACTTCCAACTGCAACACATATGGAGTGAGCAAGACCATATACTTTATTTTTAAATGTTAACACCAATTCAAGCAATTTGAGACAATACATAAACATCTAAATAGCAGCAAATGGTTACATATCTACTTAAAGGCTACCATAGGCAGCACTTGGAAACACTGTCAGAACAAACATCCATGGGAAAAAAACCTTTTTCTAGCTCTTCTTCCACAAGAAAAATGGACAGCTTAACAGCTCCTTTGGAATACTGCGCAAGAAACCCAAATATACTCCCATTACAGAAACTGAATAGCTTGGCAAAGTGGTGATCTCTGTGTAAAAGCTGGGAAGCTCCTAAAGCATCTATCATGAAGACTTCCATTTCTCTTAAAGTACCAAAAAAACTAAAGCATTGAATTGCAGAAAGTGTTGGGCAATCCTATTGATATTTATAAAGACTCTGCTGATTATGTCTGAGACTTATGGCCTTAATAAAGGATTTGTTTGTTATATTGCTGTTACACTGTTCTGTACAGACCTTTAGAATGAAGACTGGTGTGGAAGTATATTGATGTTTTTGTGACTTCTACAGGAAAGTAAACTAATTATAACTATAAGCCCTGAATTTCTCCAAATGTGTAAAGAAATAACTGCATTCACCTCCTCTGTCTACCTGAGAGGTAGGTTTAAAGATAGATTCAAGTTCAGAGACTGCAATGCAGTTGCAGAAAAGGTAAACCAGTTAGACTTAGAACTTAAAACTTGGTGTTAGTACTGATTTTAAAGCTTGTTTTAAAGCTGCTTCAGCTTTGTGCATGGCAGCAGTGAAAGTAACTGCTTCTGTACCTTCCCTCACCTTCAGGTAAATTTGGTGTCTTCCCCCTGCTGCAGAAGGTTTCAATGTGTAATCATTATGTTAGGAAATGGAAAACAGGCACTGGAATGTGGAGCAATGGCTTTATGAGTTATAGATTACTTGTGCAAGCGCCTCCTCTGACACAGGAAGACAGAGATTAGTATTTGTAACTGTTCTGATGTAGATGGAACCATGTTATACCTCATGGTGATACTGTAACAGCAAAATATAAAGGCACAGTACAGAATACAGAGCTATTGCACACCTGTTCTTTCAACAGGCATGAAAATGAAGAAGACTTCCTCGTTCTGTTCATTTTGCAGTTAGACTATCCCAGCTGGGCGGACATTTCACACATGTTCACCTGGGTCATAGGCACTACAGCCCACGAGGCTAACATCATTTTACCCCAATGCTGTTTATCCCTTCGACGATTCTATTCTCAGCATTCTTTCCTAATTTAGCCCTACTAGTGCTCTGCCCATAACCTACTTTACGTGACTTGTCTTGCATTTTGAGCTTGGTCTTTTTTAAACTAAGCTCTTGCATTCAATTTTGTTCTGTCAGTAAAGTAACATTCTAATTTATAGATTAAAAATGTTTCAACTGGCTTGTTAATGAAGTTTTTCCTGAAAACAGCAGCTCAGAGCAGTGACTGCTTGCTCACTGAAGACATTTTCAAACCCTGGACATCAGCACACCACCAGAAAACGTTCATAATGCTGTGGGCAGGTCAAAGAAGAAGCACATCAACACCCCAAGACAAGGTGTAATGAAATGTTTAAAACATATCTGACCTTTCAAAAGGACACATACCCTGTTAAAATCTACTGACCTATGAAGATTACTACACCACTTTAGGTCCAACAGCAATTCTGTCAGCAGTCTCTTCTTGCCTCTGGCTGAGAATGGCCTTTTGGGCTTGCTCTTCCTGATGTGCAAAGCAGGCATCTTCGGTGCCAGGGGCCTGGAAAGAAGGCTCAGAGAGGGCAGAAGAGGGCCTAAGCCCATTTTTTTTTTAGATCCTGAATTATCTGCGATGTTTTGTTACAAACACAGCTGTGGGGTGATCCTGCACCCTCCAGGTTCCTGAGGTGTGCATGCCGAGTACCAGCTGTGCACATGGCATTCCTCCATGACCTCAGGAAACCAGGGTCTTGTACAGAGCTAAAAATACAGTTGCTTGTCAGATTGGATTGATGAAGCATTCTACAGCCAGAGACCTTGAATGCCAGCAACAGTCCATGTTTCAGGCCACCTTCTTTTTATTTCTAACCCCTTAAACTGACTTGACTCATCCAACTAAAGTTGAATTGTACAATTTGAATCTAAGCTTTTTCAATTGTTTTGGGTGCAAGTGATACGTAGGGTTTTTCTGGTAATCTAGAAGGCCTACTTCCTATGTTGAAATAAAAGACATGGATTTAAGCATCTCCCTAAGGGGCGTGGCTTAAAACACTTCTGATGAATTATAGACTCAGTTTAAATTCTGGCTATGCAGAGGTGGTTTAGTGTAATGGGTGCTCATAGGAAAAAGGAAACCAAAACTTACAACTCCAGCATCCTTGTAAGCTTCTGCCTCTTGACAAGCTAGATCAATGATCTGGGTCAATGGAAGAGAACTTCTCGGTGTCCCTGCAAGAATAATGCTGCTTACCCCAGGACACGCACAAACCAAAACCATGGACAGTAACAGCTTTGGGTAGGACATCCACGGGGACAGGCACACAAAAATAGGGACATACAGGGGAAACTTGCTCAAAGGCTGCTCTGTCTCCTTGTGACATCTCTTTTCTTTGCCGAGCTTGGCAAAGCTGCTGTAATCATTCAGCTCCTAAATGTAAATCACAAATTTGAGCAATGCCTGCTATACTCTCCTGTTGCACTAGGTCTGCTCTTAGCTTGCTATTCGTGTACTTCTTGTAATTTATCCTGCATTAATGATGCTCCAGAAAATAAAACCTATGGGCAAGACTGACCTCTACCTCAGCATAGAATGCCTATGCTAAACACCAGTGAGTTTAAAACCAGTTAAAGCTATCCTTAATCTGCAAGGTTGATTATATCTGATCTTTTCCCAGCCGAGGTCCCTATGTGGAACTGTCTCCCGCCTTTTTTACCTCTAAAACGGGGAGCGCCCAAACTTACGGCGCTTCATGAGGGGCCCGTGGTTGCGGTGAGGGGACAGGCTTACAAGAGGGCCGCAGCCGGGCTCAGGGGTGACATCGGCGACCCAGTCCTGGTCCTGGTCCGGGCCGGGGTCCCCCCGGCCGTGCCGCCCGCCCGCCGCTTACCTGGCAGCGCTCCCACATGCACCATCCCGACGACCGCCGCCTTCAGCCGCCCGAACAGCCCGGGCCGCTGCATGGCCTGCGGGAAGGGAAGGAGGGCGTGAGCGGGTCAGGGCCGGGCAGGCCATGGCGGGAGCCCCGCCTCCCGCCGCGGCCCGGGACTGGGACCGGACCGGGGAGCAGGACCGGGACCGAGATATGGATAGGAGGCCCAACCCCTCGGCTCGGCCCGGCTCGGCCCGGCCCGGCTCGGCTCGGCTCGGCTCGGCTCGGCTCGGCCCGGCTCGGCTCGGCTCGGCTCGGCTCGGCTCACCCCGGCGCGGTGCCACGTGCGACACCGCTCCCGCCGCTTCCGCGTCCCGGCCCCGCCCCGCCCCGCCCCCAGGCCCCGCTCCGCGCGGGATCCCGCAGGCCCCGCCCCCGGCCCCGCCCCCTGCCGCGCGCGGGACCCCGCGCCGCTCCCGCGCCCCGCCGGCCCCGCCCCGGCCCGCGCGCGGGGCCACGTGCGCGGTCGGGAGGCGGCCCCGCGCCGCCGCCGCGCGTTTAAATGTCCCGCCGGGCGCGGCCCGCGCCGCGCGCAGGGACGGGAGCGGCCGCGCCGTGAGGCAGCAGGCGCCCGGCGGAGCCCGCCCGCGTCCCGCCCTGCCCCACCGGCCCGGCACCCGCCAACCACCCGCTCCCGGCCGGCAAGGGCCGGCGCGGCGGTGAGTGAGCGGCAGCGCGGGCGGGCAGGGGGCGGTGGGCGGCCGCGGGGCGGGGGAAGCCGGTGGGGCCGCTCTGGCCGCCCGTTCCGCGCCTCCGCCGGCCTTTGTGGGGGGGCTGCGGCCCGGGCGCGCTCGGCCGCGTCCCGCGCGGCGCTCGGCTCGTTCCGGCCGGCCCAGGCGGGCACCATGCGCCGGGAGAGGTGAGTGCGCCCGGGCCCGCCCTGCTCGGGGCCCTGCAGGCCGAGCGCCCCGCCGGGCACCCCGGGGAGGCTCCCGCGGCCGGCGCTCGCTCAGCTTCCCTTCTCTTGGCAGCGACTGCGCGGAGGAGAAGGGTCCCGCCAAGGGGGACGCGGGTGCGGTGTACGGGATGCGAGCCCGCAAGAGGAAAGCTGATGTGGCCACGGTGAGTGCGGGCCCGGCCCGGTGCCCGCGGGCCAGCGCCCCCCCCCGCCGCCGGGCTGGGCCCCTGCGCCCTCGCCGCCTTTTGTTGGGGGCGCGGGGCCCACGCGGTAGGCCGGGGCCCGGGTGGGCTTGGGGGGCTGTGCTCCTCAGGGACCAGGCCGGTGTCACAGCGGCCAACAGCTGCTTGTCCCGCGGTTTGTAGTCCGGAAATTATATGTCGCCTTTTATAGTTCTTACAGGATCCTGATGAAGAAATTGCCAAAATGGAGATGACTAGAAAAAAGCAGTGTGAAAAACAGGTAATTACATTGGCCTTATATATAAATACTACAGTCTTACTGAACTCTGCTCTCACTTTGCAGTACCTCATTACCAGTGTGAACGAGGTGAAGTAGATATGCAGCTGCCACATGCTGCATAGCAATTGGCGAGGGGGTCTGTTGGTCCTGGTTGGTGATGGAGTGTGCAAAACAATTCAGTTCATATATATATAGCTTTGGAGCCTCTGCAAGAGACAAGGCCTAGGTTGATCTGAAACATTATGTTAATGCTGAAGTATATTCAGCTGTCCTGGGATTGCAAGGGTCCACCTGGCGAGCCTTTAGACCTACTCTGCACTGACTTCTCTAGAGGGTTGCAAAAGTACAGTCATGTGCTTATGTACCTTGTACATGTGCTCCTGAAGCTTGCTGCCCAAAGCACAAGACACTTAAGCATGCAGACAGAATGGTGACTCTGTCTTGAGGTGGTTCTCTTTGCAGTCCTGTCTCTATTTCTGTATCACCTTGGAGAGAGGAAAGATTCCTCTCTTCTTGTAGCATCAGCTCCATTCCCACTGACAAGGGTAGTTATCAGACAGGGTAAGTGAGGGGTTCCTGATTAGAATTTGAATGTGAATGCTAGATGCTAGTGGTGTAGTAAAATAGGCTCTGTTTTTCTACAGAACAAAGTAATAATTCACGTAAAGTCAATCTACCTGTAAAAATCAATCCTGCCATGGAGGTTGGTAGTGACCATTGCCAACTTTCTTAGCGAGACATATAAAATGAGCTGAGTTACAAAGTCAAGACCAGTTTTAGTGGTGTCCTCTAGTTCCCTTTGCATGCTTCCTGTATTCTTGAAAAAGGAGATGCTTTTGGTATCTCTGTTGGATGCCGTGTTGGTGTGTGGTATTGAAAGCATAATACTTTTGTACCTTGAGATGCCCACTCCAAATAAAACAGAGTAGCCTGTGTTCTGGAATAGCTTCACTCCCCTCCTTTTTCGCCCTGAACACGCATACGCACACACACACCTGCCCAGTCACTGTCACTAAGGCTTCAGCCTGTCACTGCACACCCAGGGTGATGCTGGAGTTGCAGGAGTCATGGTCAGAGTGTGCAGCCTCTCCTCATTTGGTAGGCGAGGCTGTGCATAATGTGGCACATCTAACCCGAAGTGGCAGCTGGAAGTTCTAAGACTGAAGTGCTACCATAACAGATGGGCATCATTGTTTGGAATGGCCTCTGCTTGTTGCAACTGCGTACACTAGTTATCAGTCAACATATTAAGCAGGGCTCAAATGGTGAGCATTTAATGAGGGGATCTCTCCTTCCCTTCTGTCTTTCTTTTGCACAGTATATTAAACTAATTTCTCACTTCTGACAAGGAAGAGCTGCCTGTCCTTCACTGCAGCTCTCTCCTTCACCAGAAGATTCATTCTGTTTAAACTGAGCAAGGCCTTCTTTTGCATGTTTATTGCATAATAACAAGGTATTGTTAGGAAATCTCAACAGGGACCCAGTTTTACTGTCTTCCAGAAAGACAGTGGAAGGAAACTTGAAATATCTTTTGCATTTGTTGACCTTCAACTTTGAAAGCAGGTAAAGACTTCCAATTTTGTCTTCTTGTTTGTGCTCTTGGCCTGGTAGCCATTCAGTGTTACTTCAGGAATGGTAGGTGAAGTAAAACTTACATAATTTAGGCAGTAGGCATGAAAAATCTTTCCTTGGGAATTTTTCAAGTTAATCATAGGATGCATGTGGAATTGGACCCATTCATTCTATAAACAATAAATAATACCATGCCTGTGTATCTTTCCTGACCTAGAGAATGTTTTTTGTTGTGACAAAGTAGCCAGATTGTTCCAGATCTGGTTAAAAAAGCTAACATTTGGCTGCACAGCAGCAGCTCTTCAGTCTATGGTGTGACACAAGCTATTCTCTGATATAAATTGCCATGGACCGCTAATGAGAATATGTTTATGGTTCCAGCAGCAGTATAGCAGGCTGGAATGATAGCCAGGGCGACAGTTATTCTGTGGAGACAAGACAATTCTAAAATGCAGGCAGCTATAAATCCACTGCAGCCTATACCACATGACTTCTACATTAAATAAATTGTTTACTGACACTAGTTTATCCACAAGGCAAAATATCATAGTCACATCCCACTTTATGACATCTTCATAGTCAATTCATTAGTTTGTTTCTGTGGAACATAAGGCCCCAGTTCTTAATTAGGATGCCGTTACCCTTTATGTGATGAAAGGGTGGCTATATCATCAGGTCTGTGACAGCAGAATATTGCATAAATTCTGTGTTTGATTTTGGAGACCTGGCACTGCTGTAATTCTGCTAGCAATTCTCATACTAATTCTGGCTGCTTTCTATGGATGAATACACTTCCAAGGCTCGGTGTAAAACAAAATTCATCTAACTAGATTAGTGTAATCTGCAATTGTGATACAATTGCATGGTCACCTCCATGTAAAGCAGAGAATTGACTCTAGAACTTAGTTTCATTAGATGAAACTAGCTAATGTTTTTACGTGTAAAGGTGGAGTAAACTCTCAGAAGTTTTGATCAGTTCCTCACTAGACATTTTGCAGAATCTGATTTTAGCATTGTCAGAGTGTTCCACCTAAGTGTTTTGAAATTATCCTCCAAAAAGTTTCTTTGACTAATCTAGATTAACTTTGGAAGATCCAATTAAAAAACAAACAGCATAGCCAGCCCACAAAAAGTGAGTGTGAACTATACCCAGGTTGAGAACCTGACTTGGTCCTAATGGGGGTCAGGACAATATTTAGACTCTTATTTAAAAGAAATAGAAGCTCCTATGCTATCCCAAGAGGATTAGAACAACTTCATAATGTGAGTTGCTCTTTTCTCTCCTATTTATTAAATTTGACATTCCCTTCTAATGGCAAAGAAAAACTCAATACTTCAAAGCAATGCATCCTATGAGTGAAAAATAGCTAGAATTATAGGTCTTGCTATTTCTGATGGGCAGGCTAAGGCTATGGTCTCGGAATTGATATCAATGTCTCTGGTACAAGGTCCTGCTTTTACGATGAGACAGACAGGCTTGGCCCCCTCCTGTTCCTCTGCTGTTGATTTCCATGCTGAAAATCCTCTGATGTTGCTTTTTGAATGCAGTTCTGGGTCATCTCCTCCTCTTGTGCAGCCCTGGGTCTGTAGAAGCTCATTCTGGTGGCTCCTAGCTCACATCAAGGTGTACAAGTATTTCAGAAGCTTGTATTTTTAGGTGTTGCTTCTTCACTGAAGGTCCTACCTGGCCTGTAACCAATATCCCCAGTGGTCACTACCTGCTCTGCTTTGTTTCTGGTCTATACCCTGAAGGTTGTTCAGAAAGATGCATTTCTATGAATGTTTGATGTATCAGTGAATGGTGACATGCTGCAGACAACTGAGGCCTGGTAATGACTGAGCTTTAAAAAAACCCCTCTGAACTCCTGTGTCTTCTTTGTTTGGAGCTGCATGGACTTGGGTGCTGTAATGGACTTAGCACCCACCTTCTGGCCACTTGGTACCCCTCTCCTAATGAGCCTTCTCATGTATTTCAGTTCAATCTCTTCGGTCTGTGTCTTGTTCTAAGGTTTGAGATAGAGATCCACATCTGATTAGTTGTTCCTGTGTCTGGAATATTACTGTGGATGTTACCAAGTTTTCTTGCTGGGCTCCATATAGATTTGAAGAGGCAGTTTTCCCCACTGATTATTCACTTGGCTGCTTGCTTCGGCTCCTGTTTGTCTCAGAAGTAAGCCCAGGACTTTAGTATTTCCTCTGTTAGGCTGCACAGATTGTGGGTAACATCTGTTGCTTTCTGACAGGTCTCCACTTTTGGATTGGCTCTGTGCAAGCCCAAAGGAAGTTCTTCATGGTTTCCTCATACCTTCCCCACCTTAAACTGTTTCTTTTTCAGTGGTGGCTCCTATTTCCTTACAGTTACAGTGTGAGGTAATGCAGTTTCTTGATAGTGTTTCTTACTTTCTATTGAATGTCTTGCTAAATCTGCTTTAAAGACTCGAAGGCCTGATTGATATGTGCATTCCCTCAACCAAAAACTGTGCCTGAGTTACCGTGCTCCCTTACCAACACTAATTAATTCCCATCTCCTTCCCCAATAAGCCTCTTTTGAGGCCTTGCACATTAGTTTCCTTCTCATCTCTAGCTAAGCTATATATTTTTGGTGTTGCTCACATCTTTTCCTCCGTGTCTTAAGTGACATTATCTAGTCAAAAACTTTTCCCTTATGTCAAAACACCTAAGAGACTCTTGACCTTTGATTTCCATTTTCTTATAAAAAATTGAGGTTGGTAAAATTTCTAGTAACTGTTGCATGTAGTGTGTGAGGTGTCTGCTTTGTTTGAGAACTTTGTGGAGCAAGTCTCTGGTCCTTCAGAAGCTGCTGGTGTAGTAGGCGCCTTTAAATAGATACATAATCTACTGCTTTTCTGTTTGCTGATTAACTGATAAGACAGCACTTCTCCAAAGGCTGTTGGCAGCTGGGCTTACTGTACAGTTTGGAGAACAAAGTGTGACTAAAGTCTAGTTTTGGGGGAGGACAAAAATTAACTTCAGCCGATGCTGTTGTGACATTTTTGTTCTAACTTTCAGTTTGTAAGGGGTCTAATTTTTAAGATAAAGATACTGTTCCCTCTTCTTGCCCCCTCTGCACCCAAATTAAATCCTGGCGTGGCTGTGTATGTAGCTATGCTATATTTGCATATAGAACTCCCAAGAAGAAAAAAGACTGATCTTTGTGTCAGTAACTCAAAGGGCAAAGCAGTCTTAGCTGTGAGAGAGCTGTGAAATGTGGTTTTTGTTTCATCAAGTCAGTGGTTTCTGTTTCTTGAACTGGTGCGGGGAGGGAGCCATTTTGCTGGGAAGTGATGTCATATGTAGGAAAGATGGCAAAAATCAGTCGTGGAAGCATTTTTGCAAGAGGCAAAGTTTCACATAGAGTGTTTTATTTGATAGAGCCTAATGATTCTTCTGAACTTGTTTTTGTTTTGTTTTTTTTAGCATGTTAGAAATCTTATTAGGGAGTTCTGTCCTTTTAGTGGTGCAGAACCGATCGATTTGCAGCAAGATGCTGACTTCAGTGTTAAGCAGAAATTCCATATTTTAATTTGCTTAGGCATGATGGCACAGTGCTGGCTTGGTATTCTACTGCAAATAAAGTAGTATTTTCCTGGGGAACTGTGTGAAGTGTACAAGATAATGTTGAAGAGTTAGATGGTAGAAATCTAGACTTAAGTTCTGGTCGAAATAAAAGTTGAAAGAACCTGATGGGTGAAGTTTTGGGTATCTGATATTTGCAGACCATGGCAAAAATCTTTATTTATTAGCTTGATAGTTTAATGGCAGTTGCTTAACATGTACTTACTTTATTCTGAAAATTTGATCATATATGCTTTGGTTTTTCATCTTAAAACTGCTAGATGAATGAGACCAAAATTCTACAAACTACTGTTTTACTGTGTTCATTATCTGAGGTGCTTTGCATGAAACCATGGCTTCAGACATGTTACCTACATATTCCTTACCAGAAATCCTGACCTCATATTTGGGTCTTTGAGTTCCGTCTGCTTGTTCTTTACCTGAGGGCAAGTATATTTTCAGTAAAAACAAAATGCATGAGAATAGGAGATTCTGACTTGGGTATCCTTCCATGAAACAGTTGTGGTCCTTCAAAAGGAGAACAGGGTGAAAGTTCTTCAGCTTTGCTTCCAAGCTTATTCTAATGTGCAAATAAGCAACACCCCCTCTACTGAGCACAGGTGAGGCCATACCTGTAGTTCTGAGCTCCCCAGCAGAAGGGACTTGAACATACTGGAAAGAGTCCAGAGAAGGTTCATTAAGATAATTCAGGAACCAGAGCATCTCTCTTATAAGGAAAGGCTGAGGAAACTGGGGCTATTTAGCCTGGAGAAAAGGAGGGAGGTCTGTGGAGATTTGTATCAATTGTATATAAATATTTGAAGGGAAGGTCTAAAGAAGATGGAGACAAGCTCTTTTCTGTAATGAGATGAGGAGATGGACACAAACTGAAGCAGAAGAGGTTCCCTCTGAATATTGTGAACACTTTATTGTGAGGGTAACCAAGCCTGACACAGGTTGCCCAAAGTAGTTGTGGAGTCACCATCCTTGGAGATACTCAAAAGCCTTCTGGACATGGTTCCAGGCATCTAACTGGCTCTTGGTGGCCCTGTGTGAGAAGGGGTTGGACAAAATGACTTAGAGGTGCCTTCCAGCCTCTACCATTCTGTGATGCAGTTTAAAGAGATAAGACATTGGCAAGAAATTTTGACAAACAAAAGTTACGATTATTTTTTATTTACAACTAAAATGATTACTTAAAAATGCCCAGTATAAAATCTCCTGTTTCGTTTAAAAGGTGTCCTGGACTAACCTTCACGAGAATGCCCACATGCTGATTCCCACGCCGGATAAGGATGATGATCCCGTTAGTGTTGATTACTCGCGCTTTATCCATCTGAGCGTTGTTCCCACCAGAGCTACCCCACTGCCAGCTCTAGGGTAAGTGTGCTGGGCTGCTGCTGCTGCTCTGCCTGCCTCTTGTCTGATGAGCCAAGACTAAACATTGATCTCTCTTAGCTGGGCAAACAGGGATGATGTCTGGAAAAACATGATCAACAAAGAAGAGACCTACGTGAGGGATAAATCCTACATGCAAAGGCACCCTCAGCTGCAACCCAAAATGAGAACCGTCCTTCTAGACTGGCTAATGGAGGTAAGCTTTTCTGTGCTTGTGAGTGCTTCAAGTGTGCTCTTGTTGAAGTGCACTAATAACTGTCATGAGTGCACTTCAGGAGCACGTTTAGCTCCAGATACTTGTCTTCATCTTAAATTTTGTCAATGAATGGCACCAAACTTAAAGGATATATGATGTATTGAGCTGATGATTTGCAAACTGGCAATATATTCTGTTTTTCATTTCAATTGATAGTGGATAATCAATTTGTCCCTAACACAGTGTAAGCTTTTTAAGGTCACACTGCAGACAAATAATGCTGCTGAACAAATAATTATGAAAGTCACTATAAGAAGGAAGGTGTGGTAGCTTAAAGATCAGATCCATCTCACAGCCTTTTTATCTGTTTTTGTCATATAGAATGTGCTACAGCTCCTCTGGTGCCTGAGTCTTTTTTGCTGTTTGGATACTTGGTAGCATAATCTCTGTTCTTAATTTTAAAGTACTTGTGAGAATTTTCTCTTTTGAGGTGTTGGAATGATGCGTCTTTGCAAAAAATGAGGAACTGATGTTCTGACATTGCTGGAACATGTGCTTGCATTTCCTAAAAGGGTTTTCACTCTGATCTGTTTTTTTTCTTGGAAGTTACTGTAAGACAGTCATCTTGTGTCAAATAAACTGTTTAACTCATGCTCTTAGTTAACATGTTACTTCACAATAGCAGTGAAGTAGAAAGCTGATAAAATTTTATGTCTATTTCACCCTCTTTTTTTACTATATATATAGTGTCTAGTTTTGAGTCTTTAACACTGTTCTTGACCTTTGTAATCTCTGTTGTCTCCAGGTTTGTGAAGCCTACAAACTTCATAGAGAGACTTTTTATTTAGCACAAGATTTCTTTGATCGGTTTATGGCAACACAACAGGATGTTGTAAAAACTCTTTTGCAGCTTATTGGTGTCACTTCTCTATTCATAGCAGCAAAGCTTGAGGTAAGTATCTCCAGCTTTACTTACACGTAAAATTGAGAATGGATGCAGCATGTTTACTGTATGCTGGACACATTGTGGAAAGCTTTATGGAGTTAGTTGCTATGATTTTTTCAGCTGAGAGACAGAAAAAAGATACTTTTTTTTTAACCCTCCTGGTTTTTTTCTTAGAAGTGGGTAAAACGATACTGTGATGTTAGCTAGTTTTCTCATTAGAGAATTCAGTGTTAGAATAAAACTAAGGTTTTAATTGCAGTTCCTAAATGAATTTCTGGCTGGCTGCTTTATACAAAGAACACTTGTTGCATTTCTGTAGTCAGTGGAGTATCTACTGCATGATAGTCTGAGCTATGATTTCCTGGAACAATTTGAACTACTAAAATACACAGTGCTTTTTAAGTTCTTAGTTGTTTAAGAGAGCTACTGTTCAGTCTGTTCCTAAGCAAGAGATAAAAAGCCTTTTCTTCAGGATGTTTTAAAAAATTTTGATGTCAGTTATGATATGGTCACAGTGGTGCTGTAGTCAAACAATGTAAGTTGGTAGTGATCCATCCAAAGTGAAAGTTGGAGGCTATGATGAACAAGAAATCTGTGTCTATTGAAGGTAGAGAACACCAGGATTTAGAAAGGGGGAGCTTTTTCCCCCTTCCCTGTTCCCTTTTGAAAGGCTGAAACAGTGGTTGTTCTTTTTATTTCTTTATTTCATGTTAAAGTAACATGAAACTAGTTGTAACCTGTTCTACAAATTAAATACTTGATCTCCTATCTTTCAGGAAATTTATCCACCAAAGTTGCACCAGTTTGCCTATGTTACAGATGGAGCCTGTACAGAAGATGAAATCATCAGTATGGAATTGATCATTATGAAGGTAATATTTAAAAGCGGAATTAGTTCTTAAAAATGTATAGCATGCTCAGACTAAAAGCAGAGAAGCAGATCACCTCACTTAATCTTATGTGCTGCTAAAAGGCACAGTTTCTCTTGCTAATTAGAAAGCAGTGTTTTCTCTAGGTTGCAAGTGATCTAAAGCACATCCACCAGTGTATGTGTATTAACAAAATTATTTGTTCCCTGACCATATCAGCAGCAAGAGCTACAGGAGAGTATTTGATTTGCATGTTTCAAAGATGCCTTAATCGACTGGGATTAGAGCTTCTGATTCTTAAACCATCTTGCATGGTTTAAGTTAGGAACTTAACTTGAATTGGCACTGAAGTCTTGTGTATGTCTGCTCTTTCAGGCTCTTAATTGGAACTTAAATCCACTGACAGTTGTATCGTGGCTAAACATTTACCTGCAAGTTGCATATTTAAATGAGCCTTATGAGGTAATGCTGCCACAATATCCACAGCAGATATTTGTACAAATAACAGAGGTAAGACTGACTTCCTTCGAGTGCTGTTTCACCTGGAAAAGTTTTTTAATGTCAGGCTTATTAAAAATATATTGTCTTGTAGCTCTTGGATCTCTGTGTGCTGGATATTGGCTGCTTAGAATATACATATGGAATACTTGCAGCTTCTGCTTTGTATCACTTCTCTTCATCTGAGTTGATGCAGAAAGTTTCAGGTATTGGCATTTATAAACTAAGTCTTGTGTGTTGCCAAATGTTATGTCTTCATTCATGCAGATAAGCATGTGTCTTGTGTTGCAGGTTATGAATTCTGTGAGATAGAGGAATGTGTGAAATGGATGGTCCCGTTTGCCATGGCTCTAAGGGAAGTAGGAAGCTCCAAACTCAAACACTTTAGCGGGATAGCTCCTGAAGATTTGCACAATATACAGACGCACATAAACAGCTTTGATTTGCTGGTATGTATGAGCATAATGAAGACAAAAACTTGTCTGTAAAATCTCTGAAGTCTTGTTTCTTTGGTTAGAAAATACAGTAAACTCAAGCATTAGCAGATTGAGACTAAGTGTATTTAGATGATAAAAGGCATAAGGTTGTACTCCAGATCTAAAATTCTTGAGACAAAGACTTGGGGACTGACTTGTTCAATATTTAGTTTAAAAAGGTGATTGTGTCTTCAGCCTGTCATCTCAAAAAGCATATAATTACCCTAGAAATCAGAAGTATTTTTCTGCCCTTTGGGATACTTCAAATACCATGTGTTAGACATTTCTCTCTAGGAAATACTACTAATACAGTCTTGTCTGATCAGGAAAGAAATAAAGATTGATCACTTGAGACTGATCTTGTGGGACTGTTATGTGACAGTGGTTGTTGACAAGCAGTGGAGCAAGAGTGGTTTTTAGTGTGAGACACTTGCAGAGGATCAAAATTTTGTTCAACAAATTGTAGTTTAAGCTGTTGGTGTTGTTCTTTCTATTTAGGTTATTGAATTGCAGGTAGAAGTTAAAGTTCTTCCTGTTCAGTTATTTCTGAATTTTGCTTTCTTGAAGGTACAAAAGTGGTTGTGTCTTATGAATTAATGCTAATGATCAGATTCCAGAAGTTAATACTGATGTCTTGGAGTTGTACTACAGGATAACTACAAGTAACTACTGTGTACTATGTGATTTATCGGTTACTGTTAGGAGGGAGAGGGAGATGGAGATGCATTTCCAGATTAGCAATCTATCAGATTTATAAAACATTGAATTATATTGATCTGTTGCATAGACACACGAAAGTAAAGATTTCTTTTCTTCATGTGCTTTCAGGACAGAGCTCAAGCAAAACAAGCCATATTGGCTGAGCAAAATAGGACTTCACCTTTCCCCACTGGTGTCCTTACACCACCACAAAGTAGTAAGAAACTATCTTCTGGACTGCAATCGATATGACTCTAGAAACTGTTGATGGACAATTTTGCTGAAGTGCCTGTTCTGCTGGTTTTAGCTCCTGCTCCATTACAGAAATACTGCCAGTGAAGTTCATAAGCTTTCATGGAATCTCTGAAAAGGAAACCTTACTTTCATGTGACAGAAGTTTTTCTATTTGAAATAGTTTTATTGAATGTTAAAATATTTTAAAGAAATGGATCAAGTACACCAGCCACTTGAAAGAACACCGAAGTGTGCTCCAGATGCTGCTACGGAGGGTGATGCTTGATCAACTGTTCAGAAAAAGGGCTTGAAGTTTAGATTAGTTACTGTGCCTGTTTGTCCTTTGGGTAATCTGCAGATTGGTCCCTTGTTGACAAATGGGCAGAAAGTACTGTGGAAGACAACATTTCAAAGCCTCTTTTTTGAATGGTTGGCTTACAACTTGATGCCTTTTAAAAAACTCTTTATTGTAAAAGCTGCTATGTCTCTGTGTATTCATTTTTAATAAAAATGCTGTCTAAGACAGCTGGTTTTATGTATATTTCTATATTTCTTTTAACTACGATCAGTTAAGATTTTTTCAGACTGTGACCATTAATAAGTGTGGGAGTTGGGGATGAATAGTGTAGTAACCATTACTTTATTTATTTACCACTATTGACTTATCCTTGGAAACTTCTTTATTTGGATACTAAGGTAAAATTGTCATGTTGGGCTACTTGGATTTCCTCTAGCCAGGTACAGGAGGCTAGGGAGGGGATAATAAACATGACAAGTATATGGGGAGTCCTTCCATAACACTCTGTAATGATTAGCTTACTGGGAAATTCTTGAATCAGGTTGTCTGGATTGTTACCCTTAGGTGATGGTTGGTGAGAGGTGATCAGTAGGAAAAGTCTACCTCTTCTTAAGTAATCATTTAAACATTGGGGTTTTGGCATAGTATTTGACGAATAATCATGTATGCAGAGTTAAATCATGGAGGGGTATATGCCTTTTTACAGGAGAATCTTTGACCTTTGTAATGTCTGAGAATCTCAGAGTTCCTAGTAGGACATCTTCTGGAAACTCATGGTTCTGGAGAAGAAGGGAACAGAGGAATAAATGGTTTTATGCATGTTTTTTGGTGCTTGCTTTGAAGGTCTGTTCAATAACACTGAAAACTTTTGTGAGACTACCAGGGTTCATATGTCCTGCTGCAGATAACTTAAATGCTACAACACCTAATATTTCAGGAGACTCCTACTCTGTTGTTGGTTAGTTTTTTTAAACATTAGTTCCCAGCAAGGCTGCTTTTTATTACTTTTTCCTTTTCCCTGACCCAGTACTCTGATAAATGTTAAAGCTTTAATGTAATAAAAATGCCTATGGTAATCAATGGTAAGCAAGTTCTTTGGTGCTGCTGGCTTTCTTTCCTTGCAATGAATGGTTATAAGTTCTGTGCTAACAAAACAAGTGTAAATGTGAGCTGAGCAAGTTTGCTGGTGCCAGTTCGGAAAGCTTTTAATTTCTCAGAGAATTGCATGTCTTAGACAAAGGGGATGTAATATTTCATGATTATTGAAGTATTTGCCTAGACAAATTTTGGTGCTTTGTCCTTGAATTTAGAACTTAAAATGAGAGTGGGTTGGGGAACTAGTCCTCCTGAAAGGTAGTCTTAGGTTTAATTCCTAACTCACCAGGCAAGGTTCAGTGCTAGTCCTCTTGCTGGTTAGTTTCAGATCTTGGTCCCTTTCACATGCTTCACCAAAAGAAAAAAAAAAAAAAAAAAACCATTTTAAAAATTTTTAAGTGGCCTCTTAAAAATGGGGATTGCATTTAACAATTCAAGAAAATATCCTGTAGTAATATCACAGATAGGATAAACTCTTAACTTGCAGTTTAAGCTGAAAACTGGTTAATACCTATGCAAGAGTGAATGTTGGTGTTCCATGTGTTTTCTGGGCTGTGTGGGAAACTGGGATCTGAGATATAGACAGATATACCTATGAATGAAACTTGTTCAGATAACAGGTCTCTCCAAATTTAAACTGATTCAAATGGTAATCCTGCTAATTTTATAATTCTTTCTTTCCTGAAAGGTCAGCCTCCTTTGTTCTGATGGAAAGCAGTCTGGAGTGTGGAGATTGTGGCTTTGCAGATTCCCAGGTAGGAATGCAGTCACATGCCAGGGATGCAGCACATGCCAGCTGGGGGGGACTTACCTTGAGAGCTATTTTCTTACTTTCTCATCTTTTATCTCATGTTTTAAGAATCTCTGTTTCTGGTTGTCTTGCAATATGCATGGATATTGTGTCTGTCTGGTGCTGTCTTTCTACAGTAGCTTGAAAAAAATTATGCACTGGTTGCCACAAGCTGGAAAAAATCCCCAGCATTTTAGAGAGGACCAGTGCAGGTAATTTTAAGGAAAATAGTTGTTCCTATTATAGAAAAAAAAAAAAGCCAACCATCTCTAGGAGGGAGTGTCCTCCCTATTTCTTTGCCTGTGGATCCTATTCGCCTAAATTCTGGTCCTGGCCCAGTCTGGTGGGGGGAAGCAAGGGGACGGTTCTGCCTGCCTAGGTAAGAGAGAAAGGTATGGTGTGTTTGGGCTTAAGTTTGTGCAACAAAGATAAGCTAATACCAAATAGTGTGTTCCTGCAGGCTGTCTCTGACCCCAAATGTGTTACCCTGAGAGGTGGGGAGAGGCCTCCAGGGGTGAACAGCCCCAGGGTGATACAGGAGGGACAGCACTGGGCAACCCTGAGAAAGCAATTTAGCTGTGCATTGCTGCACACTCCTCAGCTGGAAACTGTCTCTCTTTAATAGCTCCAGACCAGCATAAAGCATGCTGCAAAGTAAATTGAATTTGCAGTAACCCAGGTGGTGCATGATTATCTTCTCCTCCTGAAAGGCTTGTCATAACAATGCATCAAACCCTCACCTTGGTCTGAAAGCTGGGGGCATCAGAGAAACTGAACAACAGAAATGAATCCAGTGCTAATTTTGCATTATTGCTACTATAAAATTGGAAGTTGGGGGTAGCTGTGGCTGTATTGAAGGGAATAGCCCTAAATGAGTGAGCTGAGGCTGCAGTTGTGAGCTGGGGTTGGGGAGGAACCGTGCTGGTGAGCAGAAAGGATGGAGGCATGGCAGTCCCCACTGAGTCAGCCAGATGCTGTGCTCTTGTAAGTGCTGTAGGTACCTAACAGAAATAGCTGTTGGTATAAATAGTTCATAAAAACAGTTCTGCGCAGCTTGCCTGCTCTAAAGCAGGAGGGTGACCTGTCTCCATCAGTTTCTAGGTCTCAGGTCAGCATCTCCTCTTGGTCCTTGGGAATTGCAGCACAAGGGGTTTGTTTGTTGCATCCCTGCTTGCACAAGGTGGAGCAAGAGCCAGCCCATGAGGACCTCAGGCTCTGCAAGCTCTCATGGCCTGGTTCAGGGTTCTCTCCATTCCTGGGTGCTGTTTCCTTCCCACACAGTACAGCAGCAGCAGCCTAAATCCAGATGGCTGGATGGAACACCCTTCAGCCATGCTATCTGCAAATCAGCTTTAAGGTACAAAATGTGTTTCTCTCAAGTTTTGAATAGTCCACTATTGCCACAATTTATACTTAATCAAGCATTTGACTAAGACTGCAGAATCTGGCAATGCTATATTAAGCTATCTCCTTTCAATCTCTTGAAATAATAAGTTTATGCTAAGCAGAAAGGGTAGGTTTGTATAGGAAGCTTTTTATTTCTGTTTAAGGTGAATTTCACATTATAAAAAGAAAGTATTCTTTGTAGGCTGAATAAAACCAGGGATTTCAAAACTGCAGACTGGCATGTTTGAGGGCAAATTAAATCAGATGGTTATCAAGGAAGGAAGGAAAATCTTTCTGATCCCAGGGATTTTGGTCCTACAGATGCTGGCAATTCACGGGAGCAGACTATACTGGAACTGCAAATCTACTTGAAAATTTGGTTTGTTTTACCAAGCCAAACATGCTCTCATGTAACTCACATAGTAAGAAAGCACGTGTGTTCTTATAATGCAATGTTTTTTGATGTTTCAGCATGATGGCAATAATATTCAAGGAGGAAAAATATGAAATCAAAAGTGTTCACCTCAGGATATGTTGTTTGCCTGGGATATAAGGAAAAATGATGCGCAGAGCTTCTCCCACTTGGTGCCTGTACTGTGGTATGTGCCCCAGCTCCTGGGATGGAGGAGAGCAGGTGCCTGACAAGACCTGTCTCTGAGGGGAAAAGATTTTGTTTATCAGCATGTGCTCCTGTGCTCTGTTAGGAGTCTCAAATGTTAACTTTTGCCTTGGCTTGACTAAAGAAGTAAGGGTTTGGTTGCTTTCTTAAATTCCCATGAGCATGGGAAAGAGGAAGAGTTATTTTGTTTATGGACAGTGGTTATGGAGGGGAAATGCTTCTGTATATCTAAATGCACTTAATGTCTTTGGCAATATTGCAGTTGGTCACGCTTTGTTTAAACATTAGTATTTGGCCACATATTTTAATGGATGTCTATACTGTAAAGGCAAAACCAAAGGATCAAATGTTTGGGTTTCTCACAGTCTGTATACAGTGGTATTCCTTGAAAATGAAATGATAATGGGTTTAACCAAGAGCTAAACAATTTTTCTGACAGAGAAAAGCAACAAGCCTAAACATTTTCTGGAAGATCATGCAGTTAACAGCCACACCACAGACTTGATTTTCCTGGTGCCAAAAACATAGCTTCATATATCTCATCTTCTTCCTTTGGAAGCAGATTCTTTTATTTTTCAGTAAGGTCAGGAGCCTGAAGTAACTTTTGTACAGATGTGTTTCCAAAAAGAAGTTGTTGATGACACAAGGATGTGAAATCCACTGAAGCTGGCAGGGTGAGACTGGCTGGTCTTCATGAGCAGGGAGCAGATGCTGCTTTGAGTGTAGGACTGTTGCTTTTTTCTTAAATATGGATGCAAGAGGCCTCACATACAACTAAAAATAAGTGGCTTGGCTGGAAATTCGGTATTCACCACAAAGAGAGTAAAAATGTAATGAAACTGTGTAGGAACGTGTTTGGGCTCCCCCCAAGGCAAAAGAAGAAGTAGGGACAGCTGTGATTTGCTCAGGTTATCGTGTTCAGACTCCAGTTACACAAAGTTACCTATGGCGTGCTCTGCGTGCAACCAGGATAAATGGTTTGAGCATTCTTGGATTCAATCCCAGAGCAGCAACATCAGATGGAGAAGAGTAATATGGTGCTTTATTTTGCAGTTCTGTGTAAGGTGTTTGGATTTTTTTTGGGGGGGGGCACTCTACCAGGACACCAGCCTCTGCAGCTCAGCACCTCAGCCCAATTCTTCTCCATGTTCAGAATTATTGACCACGACAAGAATTAAAAGATAACCTTTTTCTTTTCACCACAATATCCATCTTTCAATACTTACCAGATGCCAATGTCATATTTGGACTGAACAGCTCACAGTGAGGTTTGGTTGTTACACTTGGGTTTAAGATCAGCCTGAGAATAAACAAGTTGCTTTCTCACCTCAGCCAGACCTGCCAAATGCTGCTGTCTGATGTGGGTAAAGCTGATGTTTCTGGGCTTGCAGGAGGCACCCCTCTTACCTCTGCCAGAATGATGATGATGATGATGTTATTTGAGCACAGGAGAGGGCAAGTGAAAACCTTTTTACATCTCTGATTGGGAAGTCTGCTTGTCAGCCTTGTGAGAGCAGAGAAAAATGTTTTCGTTTTGGCCAAAATCTTGCAGAATGAAGAATGCTCTGAGGAAAGGTTAGCTGATCCTGCGTGGTGTTATTAGTATTCTGGGCTTCAGTCAGGAGATTAATAATAGCCACAGACAGTGTCTCTTCATATTAAAGTGTCTTCACATGAGTAGTTTGGGTGAGTGCAAAAGGACTGCAAGGCACAAGCAAGCTGTCTTGTCTCGCCCCAACTGACAATGAGTCAACACTTTAATATAAAGAACAGACAGTTGGTAACAGTCATTAACATAACAAAGTGCCCTATAGATCACTCCAAATTCATCTGACTGTTTTTAAGCAAATGTTTTCCCCTGAGAAGTGGCAACGGAACAATTTGTTGAATGTTTTGCTGCCTGGGCCACCCTGTTCTGCTGGGAGTGGGAGAGGTGCTGCTGTGGAATGGCTGGTCTAGAAACCCCTTAATAGGGGGTGGTATTTGCAGTGACAGTGTACTGATTTTTTTTTTTTTTTTTTAAGCCTGATTTCCTACCAAAACTGGACTCCTGGGGTATTTTTGTGGTTCCTCTCCCCACTTCCCTGTCTCTTGGCTTCCTCCATTAGAGAACTTAAAGAAGATCTGACTTCTGTTAATGCAGGTAAGAAGAAATGTCAGACCCTAGTCTGACAGGTACAGGCTTGGCCACTGTGCTCTGTGCTTGGCCACACCCTGGATGAGTGATGGTGGAGGCTCTGTGCTGGCAGGATGACAGGTGGGAAGAGCAGAAGAAGGAACTGGGGCTGTAGCACTGGCAGTTGTGATGCACATCTGGCATTGAAGGGGGCTGAGTAGAGGTTAAGAGTAGCTCCAAGGAGGGAGGAAGCACCATACACAAAAGCAAGTCTGGTACTGGTCCTTGTGGAGCAGTTTGCTTGCCTTCCTTCCCTACTGTAGTGCCGGGAGGATGCAGGGAAGGCCCTGATTGAACACACTGGGAAGCCACAGAACAGCCTGGTGTTGGTGTTGCTGTGACTTCCATGTGCTCTGGAGCTGTGCTAGGACTCCAGGTTTGTCCTGCTGCTTCTAAGGGCTCTGCCAGTGCCAAGGGGTGCTGGCAACTGCAGCGGGTTTGGATCCTGCTGCTGCCCGCTGGCCTTTGTCCCCAGCTGCCTGCCTAGAGAGAAGCCACCTTTCCTGGGACTGCTGTCACCAAAAGGGTTGACTCTGGAGCTGTAAATTGTGGGAGTCTGGGACACTCTGTGCTGGCTGACAGCTGAGTGGTCCCACTGGTGGAGACACTACAGCAACCCAAGTGGGGGTGGTTTTGAGAGGCATCACTTCCCTGCTGTAACTGCAAACCTGACTTGGCTGAGTGCCTATGGATGGATTGTCACCTCGGGGGCAGCTGCAGGCGCGTGGGATGGCTTGGGTTTGGGATGGTTGAATTTGGGATGGCTGTGTGTGCTTTGGGACCTGTTGCTCACCTGCACGGGAGAGAGGTCCCCAGTTCTCCCCAGCTGTCGTGTCAGAGGGGAACCGGAGGGACCTGTTCCAGCTCCGCCTCTGCCACCACGGCAGGGTGGCCGTGCGTGCTGGGCGGTCATTTCTGGGGGTGCATCAATGTCCCTTTGTGCAGGGCTGCGCCCCTTCAGGGATGAGCAGAGTGGGCTGCAAGATGCCCGTGTGGGACGTGGCTGGGACAGGGGCCGTGGGGATGGCGGGAGCAGCTCAGCGGCCCCACGCTCATCGACTTAATTGGGGCTGGAGGAACGCGGGACGGCCGCGATTCTCACGGCGTGGGGAGGCTCCCTGGCCGGCCAAATCATTAACGTCAATTAAGTACAGAATGTGTAGATTACTGACATGTTATTGTTAGGGCTCTAAAGGAAATATAATTAATAAAACTCCCCCCCCCACCAAGAGGCAGCCCTTTGTGCTCCCTGCCGGCAACGTCTATCTCCTCCTGCAGCCCCACGCTCCCTTCAGCAGCCTCGGACAGCGTTAACATTTGAATTAACATAAAATCACTTTCTGAAATCTGTTAACATTTATAATGTTGCTGTACTTTGCCTGATCATTGCATTTTTTTCTGTCAGTTTGAGCTCGGTGAGGGGTTTTTTTTTATCAAGTGATACCAAACATAGACCCATTATGCTGCAAAAAAATCTCATATTTGTTTAATGATTTCCCATTGGTATCTTTGTTGCTATGAACCAAAGCATTAAATAGAAGCCAGCACGTTAATGCCATGTTGTTCTACATAATAAATTTGAATATCCCCCAATGAATATTTTTAACAGGAATTTTCTGAATAAAATGCATACGTGCCAGGCTATTAGTAATTACTTAAAATCAGTTTTTGACATTTAATGTTGACATCTAAAATATTTCCTTTAATTTTTGGTTGCTTCTGCAAACAGAAATGATGGCATTCGTCCTAAGGAAGGCTGGGTGGACAAATAACACTTTTACTCACAATGAAATGAAAAGCAATAAAGAAAATGTGTTAAATGTCAACAGTAAAGCATATCTTCTCTCCACGTATTATGAGGAGAATATACCCCAAAATATGCATACACACAAAAAAATCCTTCAAGTGACTTAATATGTTTGAATATTAATGGTTTGAGTGTTAATCCATTGCAATGGCTCCATTTTTTTCAAAATTGGCTATTTAAATACATTATTACCTCCATAAATTCTCTGTGGTCACTGTGGTAGCCATAGCATGAAAAATAATCATCATAAATCTGAATTTACAAAATATCTCCAAAAATTGCACAGTTTTGCTGAGAGAAACAGAAGATGAAGTGTGTATTATTTAACTCGATGTATTTTGTCCTTGCAGGAGTTGCTTGTCTGAAAAACCAGCAGATGGAGTCTGTTGGAGGACATGAGGGTCTGGCAGCAGCCTGAGAAACCAGCTCGGTTTTGTAAGTGAGAGAAGGCTGAAAGCCTTTACCATGTGAGATGTGGTCTGGAAACCTTATCTCTCCTTTTAGATTTTAAAATACGTCTTTGTTAAAATAACCATGAGGAAAACTATGAAGCACCTCCACACTTTTGCATGCCTGCATGTCTCTTGTTATGTTCGTCCCTGAATGTCCTGGGGCTGTTGTTTGCAGTCAGCAGCTGCTGGGATGTTCTTTGCACAGAGCAGTGTGAAAAAGCAGAGGGAGAGGAGAGGATGCTGTGGTTTCTCAGTGCTCCCCTTGACACTTGGCCATGACAGAAGGAGGGCTGTGCTCAGGGTCTTTGCACAAAGCAGTTGGCAGCAGGACCCGCAGGAGCATCCTGGGCATCACCTGTGTCCCAGAACAGTGGCATTTGGGGGTAATAGCAGTAATTTTAATGGAATGGGGGAAGACTGTTCCACCTCTGACTTCTCCATTGCCAAGACATCCATTCCTCATCATTTTCAGCCTGTGCCCCCTCAAACTGCTCTCACTCACACCTCAAGATCCTTGTGCAGGTATCTGGGGATGTTACCTGCTTTTGGATTTCTTTGGCTGCATTGTCACTCAGCAAATAGTGTTCAACAAAAGTGGACCTCAGTGAGCCAAAATTTGCAAAGGCTGGAGAAATGCTGACCCATGCTAATCAATGAGAGGTTTTGCTATTGCTCTTCTTTTACTTGAGCTCTTACAGCTGGAGTAACCTGTGCACAGTCTCACACAGACGATGTGTCCAGGTTGTTCAGCCAAACATGTTGTACAAGGACAAGGAAAGAAACCAAAGGACTCTTGAGTCCTTCCCAAGCCCTGCAAGGAATGACATTGCAGCAGCTTGTGAAGGAATGTGCCCAGGCAGCAAGTGAGCTCAGACACCCCCTTTCACAGGGGCAGAGTCCAGACAGACCTGTGTATGCAGGGACTGATCCTGGGGTGTCCTTGCCTAGCTCAGTTAGGCATCTCTATAGGGTTAGGAATATAGCAATGGGATTAACTTTGCTGCTAAACCCTCAAAAAGCTGAGCACCCTATGAATTACAGCCTTCCCTTTCATATCTGCAGCTGAGTTTGACATATGTAGCTGCAGCTGGCCCTACCTCTACAGTTTTATTTGATAAATCTGATTGATGAGGGTTTTTTAATTCCTCTCAATCTATTTAAATTAAAGAAAAAAGGAGAGAGAGAAGCTGAAAAGTGCTGTAATTGCGAGTGAGCACAAGAGAAACCTACAGCCAGCAGGCATGCTTCAAAGGGAATGGGGCCAGCCAGAACCCTTTCATTGCTGGCTAGTGAGGGCTTCAATGTGCCCGCCAGGTAGCTGTGTTTTAATTTTGATCCCTACCAAAAGAGCTTAATTGGAAGATACTGGGGGGGTTGATGCATGTGGCCTCTTCAGTCTGATGAGCAGAGGTTGTTGCTAGAGCAGAGGCCAGAGGTGGTGCCTGGTGTGGTGGGGTGGCTGTCCTGGCCACCAGGAGCTCACTGCCAGGCTGTGAGCCTGGGCACAGCCCTGCCTCCTCCTGTGCCCGTGCAGCTCTGCTGTGAGTTTGGTCAGGAACAGGGAACAGTTTGCTCCTCAAGGAGTGAGGGACCTGCTTGGTAAAGCCCCCATGCTGCAGAGCAGCCTGGCTGTGCCCGTGCTGTGGGGAGCCCACCTCCCTAGGGGCCAGGGCCCCCAGAGCCCACCTCTCTGGATGCTAGGGCCCCCAGAGCCCACCTCTCTGGATCCCAGGGCCCCCAGAGCCCACCTCTCTGGATCCCAGGGCCCCCAGAGCCCACCTCTCTGGATCCCAGGGCCCCCAGAGCCCACCTCTCTGGATCCCAGGGCCCCCAGAGCCCACCTCTCTGGATCCCAGGGCCCCCAGAGCCCACCTCTCTGGATCCCAGGGCTCCCAGAGCCCACCTCTCTGGATCCCAGGGCCCCCAGAGCCCACCTCTCTGGATCCCAGGGCCCCCAGAGCCCACCTCTCTGGATCCCAGGACACCCAGAGCCCACCTCTCTGGATCCCAGGACACCCAGAGCCCACCTCTCTGGATCCCAGGGCCCCCAGAGCCCACCTCTCTGGATCCCAGGACACCCAGAGCCCACCTCTCTGGATCCCAGGACACCCAGAGCCCACCTCCCTCGATCCCAGGACACCTGATGTGTGCTCCAGCCTCCTGGGCAGCAGGAGGAGCACAGCTCTCCTAAACACACCTGAGTACCTGCTGTGTGCTCCTGTGTCCCCTCACAGTGATGTGGCCACTCTAACTCCTGGGTGTGCTTGGCCAGCAGCCTGCACACCCTCCTGCAGCTGCCTGGCTGCACCAGCACCTTCCCATCCTGTCCCTCTGTGCCTGAGGAATGGATGGGGCACGCAGAGCAGCAGCCTTCCCTGGCTTTCCCACTGCCCTCCCCAGCATGCTCCCTGGTGTCAATGGCAAATTAAGCAACTAATTTTCATTAGTGTCAGTGCACCTTGCACCTAAGTCTAAACTACCAATTAAAGTTATCGATTCTGATCAGCAGAGGTACTAAATTCCCGCTGGAACTGAAAAAGCAGGTACTGAATGTACAGAGACAATCTGTTTAATGCAGCCACGGATTAAAGCAACTCATTCATCATCTTTGTATCTTTACAAACACTAATCCTGGGGATGTGTGTCTGGACACACTCCTGTGTGTTTGGAGTCTTCTCGTTTCATCTGACTGGGACAGGTTTGAGCTGTGGATCTCCAGCTGCTGCCCCTAACGGCTCCTCAGAAACAGGTTGATATTTTTTGGTTCAGCTGATTCATTCTACAGGATGATTAATTATTGTGTAAAGACAATTTTGTGTTTATTGGTTTGGGACATGAGAATTTATCCCTCTGTTTCCTGATCCTGCAAACACAGGCAGTAGCAAAGGGCTACTTTTCTTCACTGACTTCTGTGGATTCTCATGTCGCATTTCTCAGTCTGCTCACTGAATTTGATCCTTAGCTTGCATTCCACAAGGCATCACTCCATATATCTGCACTCTGGAGAAGGTATTTAACATTTTTATGTTCTAATTGCATCTGAGCAAAGGTCGTATCCAAACAGCTATTGATTGTTAGGATAATTTGTCCTGGAATATACAAAAAAAGATACTTCATCCTCTGTTATTCGGTCTGAGCTGATTCTTGAGTCAGGACCATCAGCATTCCTGTGCAGCAGGAGTGACCTGTGTCTGCCCGATGCATAGCAGTAGTTTAAAAAGCTAATAGTGTGTTTGAGCTAAGAGTGAGGGAGAATATGAAAGAATATTATAATTGTGCATAACAGAAATTTCTATAATTAAAAATAGAATTCTCTGGCATTGGAGCAGAAATAGCAATTTTCTACCCAGTGAAGCTCCAAATTATTTTAAAGGGAATTAGATGTATTCTGCTGGACTGTGATCACTCTGAAAGATTTTTTGATGCTAAACTGTCTTTGAATATTGGAAAGAGCAAGCTGTATTGTCCTCACCTGCTGCTAGCTTGGAGGTGCAATCATCACAGTCAGAAGTGTCATGGCTTTTGGATTTGTTGCACAGTCCTGTTCTCTCTGAAGAAGTGCCACATGATTATAGCATGGGAAGTACCTTCTATTGTGCATTTTCACACAGTTTTTTGCTGTGTTTGAGACAAGATGAATATTGGGTTTATACGCAGTTGCATCCCAAGAAGCTACTTCTGTGAATTAGTAGTTAAAAGGTGCAGGAGGTTCCGTGTACAGGCCAGAGCTCTGTGTGAGCAGAGCCCTGCAGAGCAGGCTGTGGTACTGGAGTGGCCAGGGGCTTTGTGGCCCAGGGATTCCCAGGTGTGCCATCCCACAGTCCCTTCAATGCAGTGCAAAACTCAATAACCCCTTTATTTTTCTTGAGGTTTTTTTGGGTTTTTTTCATTAGTTTGGTTTTCCCCCCTTCATGTGTTCAGAATTGGCTCATGTTCTAATCAACCATTTCAGCACAACCCCCAGTACCATTCTAGATTATTTTTTTTTTTGGCTCTCCCAAACCTGATTTTCCGCATACCATAGATGGGCTCCGGAGATACCGGTAATGCAATATTTGGGATGTGTGTTTGAGCACTGTCATTAGGTTGCCCTCTAGTTTTATTTCCACTGCAGTTCACTCAAGGCTGTTGCCATCTAGCCCAGGTTTGTCCAAGCAGTGTTCCTGTGTGTTTTCCAGGCTGGGAGCCTCATGTGGTCTCACATCAAGTATCAGCCCTAGGATAAGCTGTGTTTGTGTGATTAATTTTACTGAATGGCGGAAAATTCCAAGTGAGTATTTGCTCGCATGAGAAAATACTCTGTAGGCTGGCTCTAGCCCAGTCCCATTGGTTCAGGGTGCTGGTTTTGGAAAGGTGGTGGAGGGATGGGCTCAGCTTGGCTCTGGTGTGATTGGTGCAAATCACAGGAAAGTGATGCTTGTTTGCCTCCATCAGCTCTGATATAAATATTGCTGCTGTGCCCTGGGCATTGGCAGTGAGTGTTTCCTGCTCAGCCAGCACTGACAGCCTGTCCCAGCGCAGGGAGTGCCTGACCCAGCCCCTGACCCGGGGCTGTGCAGAACAGGGCTCCAGTCTGTGCTTAATGGACTGGGTGGGCACCCAGGGGAGCCTCTGCAATTCCCACTTCTGCCACTAACTTCTACTGTGACCTAGGATAAATCATTTAATCTCTCTTTCTGCAGCAGCTCTCCCTTAGGGAGAGAGGTGGGAGCAGCAGCAACAGGCTCCTTTGTATTGCTTTAGAACTGTGCTTTATTAAAATGTAGCACCAGATATCTATTTAAAGGGTTGCCTTCTGAAAACAGGTCTGTTTTTACTTGACACTGGAGACTGAAACCCACACCTGGCCAGGCTTTTGCCTCTGCTGGGGTATTAGGGCTTTGCTGTGATGCAGCAGGGGATAACACACATTGCTGCAGGGTCCCTTTGGTGCTGCTGCTCCTGCCACCTCTCCCCTCGCTGGCTGTGCCCTTCTTTTCTCAAGGAAACTCTCCAGCTGTCCCCTGATGTCTGTGTTAAAGCAAGAGCCAGCCAAATGCTGCCCTACCTAGCAGCATGGGGAGGTCAGGCGAGGGAACATATTTTACTTGCAGAGCTGACATAATTGTTTAAAGCAAACAGACAGCTCAACATTTTTGCTAACTTACAAAATCTGGCATCTCGGGAGAACGTGTTTGGACTCAGCAAGGCCATTTTCATAGGCAAAGCATTGTCATTAATCTGCATGTTTGGCATTGCTGCTGGAGAGCCTCCTTTTTGCTCTGAACGAGATGTATATTCATGGACTGAAAGTTGCCTGGTTTTGTTTCCGTGCCGGCCGCGTGCGTTTGCTGGGCTGGGATGTCCATGAGCAGGCACTCAGCTCTCCCAGCTGCACCAGCACAAAAGCTCTGGTCACTGCTGCTGGATTGTCAAGCAAAGTGTCAGCTGTGATTGTATTGAGGCCAATGCAATCATATCACCTGCCAGTCTGGGGAAAAATAGGGTCTAAATAAGATGACGAGTGAACGATGTGGTCAGAATTAAAAGGATAAACAGCATTTTTCCCTTAATGAGCTCTGTTTAACATGTGAGAAGCCCCACACATGGTTTATCTGTATTCTGACCAGCGAGGAGCCTTGCCCAGACTTCATACAACAATTCATCACGGCCGATTTGTGCAAGGCATATTTGAGATGTAAGATGTGTGACTCAACCTCTTTTATTCTCTCATTAATTTTCTATTCTGCCTGAAATGGGTTCTTAGAGTGCTCATCACCAGGGTGTAAGCTGGCGAAAATGGGGTGTTGGGATTTCTGCTCTCAGTTTTGTCCCTGTGGCTGGATAAAGGGGCAGATGTACGAACACCTGGGCTGGGCAGGCTGTGTGTCCTGTGCCACCAGCACCGCTTCCACCTGTGGCTGCTCCCGGGCATGGGCAAGTCTGACAATACGGCAGAGAATTGCTGTTAACATTGACAGTCTTTCCAAGAAAATTGGTGGCTGAACAAAAGGAGTTTGAAGCTTTTAGCTCATGTTGATATTTTTGAAGGCTTCACCTGAAAGTGCTTGAAGATCTGGGTTTTTTGGGTGGACTTCGGGTGTACATCTGTGTATCTCGTGCAGATTTGCTCTCCTGCTCCGGTTCTCTCCCTTTCAGCACTCCAGCATGTGCTTCTCGCTGTGTCTTTGTGTTCCATGCTTTATATGTCTTTTTGCTGTGATGTGTATTAACTTCTCAGACTCCCAAGGGCCTCAGAAGATGAATGGCTTTATCTATAGGATTCCAGTAATAATCCGTTTGTGTATGAAACATGCTCCTCAGTATTAGAGCATCGCAGAGGACTGGCATTATCTGATAGCTGCAGAGGAGGCTACGGGCAGCGAGTGTGTTCTGAGCTGCACCTCAGGCTCTCCCGATAACTCCTGACAAGTCACTTAAATCCTCTCCAGTGCACTGGATCCAGAGGCAGACGTGGCTCAGCTCCACAGATACCTGGGGTGCTGCATGGCTTCCCGAGCTAATTAACACCCGTGAAACACCTCAGCCTCAGGGAAAGGGCAGCTGCTGAGAGCTACACTCACAGCAGTGAATTCAGGCACCTTCCTGGGAGATGTGTGGAGGTGTGAGAGGGCTCAGTGACCCTAAGCGTGCTCTGTGGGGGTGTTGAGAAGACCCAGCCTCCTGCAAATGCCCACCTCTGGAACTGAGCTTTTCCAGTCATTTCAGGTAATGCCTGCAGCAGCGTGGCAGTTACACCCCTGTGCAGGGGTGTTGTCCACTGGCTTCAGATTTAATTTTGGTCTAGGCAAAAAAATGTCGCCTGTGCCAATCAAGAAACACAAAGCACACAGTAAGCACAGTTCAAAAGCTGCATTACCCTTATCTATTAGTACTGATCAATTAGCATGAAGGTCAGTGGGAAGCCTGGAAATGAGTTAGATAAGAAGGGCAGAAGGAGGACTTGAATGGAAAGGAAATTTTTGATTCATATTCGGCGTTTAAAGTCATAACTCTGTAACAGTGGGGGCGGAGGGTAGCGTTAAGTAGTCCTGCTGTCACACTGACTCAACCGGAGTGTAAATCATGCTGGGAGAGTGCTGTGGCTTTTTCCTGGTGTTAAAGCATTCTATTTTATCTCAGAAGGTATTGCAAGTTGCAAGAAGTCCTCCTTGCCCTCCAGCCCACCCTAAAAATCCCTGGCCAGTTTAACCTCCCTGGCATGGCACAGCACCACAGAGCTTAAAATTCTGGTTCCTGGCTTGCACCAAAATGAGTAGAATTGACAGTGAAGGGTGGTGCAGGACAGAGCAGGGCCTCAGTGGTCACCTGGGCATCCTCCAGGTAGGAGGTACCATTCAGTGCACCGGTAATGGTTTTGGGGAAGAAGAAAGGATAGCTCATAACTAAGCCTGCCCGAGGTCAAGAAGCATTTGGACACATGGTGTAACCCTTGGGGATGGAGCTGTGCAGGGCCAGGAGTTGCACTCGGTGATCCTTGAGGGTCCCTTCCAACTCAGCTCATTCTGTGATTCTGGTGCCCTGGGAAGGGACCGGGCCCCATCCACTGCTCCCAGGCCAGGTAAAGATCATCTCCTCATAAGATACATCAAAGCTGTTCCTGAGTATAAGAACTGATGTCTGAAGCAGCTTCTCTGGATTAAAACAGACAAGCGAACAGTGGCGCTTGCCACCAATTTCAGACAGTATGATACAATCTTTCTTGTCTTCTCATGTTTACGTGTCCCAGGTTTTCTCTCTTGCTGTGGGGCAGGTTGGTGGATGGGTGAAAATCAATCTGTCACTTTCCAGTGTGTGAAGTTTATTTTCACTTATTTCTCCCACGTGTATGGACACATGCACGAGTGCCAAGGCTTCACAAAACACCGCAGCTCCTTCCACACGGGGCGAGTGCAGGGCCACGCGTGCACTGTGCCTCCAGCCTCTGTCCCTGAAATACCATATGCTCTGGCCCTGGAGCTTGAAACATCCTGATGAGGGAATGTTTTAAAGCAGGAGAGCACTACACACAGAGTTTCTTCTGTTTTCTGGAGGCTAATTAACCCCCTTAAATAGAGAGAGGGTAGTGAAAGAGGTGCTCCTGATACCAAGCAACTGCACTGCCTGTTGAAGATGATGAAATGTAAGTACAAAAGAGAATAGGTAGGGGTAGGTTAAACCCAGTGTTCCTGCCTCTGACAGTTTACTTTGATGAATGCACTCATTCACTCAGCTTCACCATTTGGATCCTGCATAATCAGAGATAACAGGCGGATGGTTTGCATGAATAACTAAGTTTGTCATGTTTAATTTTCTTTAAAAAAAGAAACAGCAGTTGCTTTACCCTCATCCTTCAGGCCCAATACATATTTATAAATTGTCAGGAAATGAAAAGCCTTTTAACAGCACGCAACAAGCATGCAAAGCTACCAGGAGAAATAACTGGGAGAGCAGTGAGCGCGGGGAGCAGCGCAGCCCTCCTGCAGCTCGTGTGGGCTCACCTCGTGTCACTGGGGAAGGTGGTGTGGGCAGAGGATGCTGAGCAGGCTGTCTGAATTGTTAGGAAGCGTGGCAGTGATATTTGTTTTGTGTTCTGCAGACAGTGTCTTCTGACAGCTTGACATTGTGCAACAAGAAGCGTTAAAACTGAAAAATAAACCTGCGTTTGGCAGTTAGCTGGTAATTCAGCGACTGCCTGTGCTGCTTAATATTTGATAGGGTGCTTGCTTTATAGTGCTTATCCCATCACTGACAATTTCTTAAAAACTGCAGAAGGTGCAGCTGGAGTTTGCATGGAGCAAAATGGTTGAGGAACATCTGCTGCAGAGCACTGCTCCCAGCAGTCCCACCATCCCCTCCAAGGCCAGTCCCAGCTGCCCTGCGAGCTGTGCGTGGTGGAAATGTGAAGGTGAAAGCCCTGACTTGCTGCTGTGATGGCTCTGATCCAGGACCAGACCATCCCAGCCCCTGCCAGGCATAGGTGTGGCCATCAAGGCTGTTGAACACTGCTACTGTTACAATTAAAAAAATCCAGTCTCTTTATTAAGCAAATTATTTCTGCAGAGAATAGTGTGATATATTAAAATGTCTGTGTAGAAAGCTCCCAAGGGAGAAATTCAGAAGAAGAAAGATTGGATCACTAAAACTGAGAGAGAAGCCAGGATCCGCTAATGTGACACTGAAAGAAGATGACCAAATCTAGTTAGAGGGTCTTCTAACCAGCATGGCTTTTTTCATAATCATCCCATCAAGATGATCTTTGCAATAGGCGACCTCTGACTTTGGTACCAATATATATGTCACCAGACACAAATCCCTCAAGAGCTAACTCAATGATATTTCAAGTAAGAACTACTAGGAAGAAGCACAATCCGATTAGCAGCGTGTTTGCAGCCTGGGAGGCACGGGAGATCTATGAACACTGAACCCACGGAGGAGCACCAGGGCAGGAGCACAGCAGCCCCGGCAGTGGCCCTGCTGGCTGCCCACCCCTGCCCCTCCACCAGCCCCACTGATGGCACGTGGCACATTAACAGGGTTCCCTAAAGAATAAAAACCCTGAGTTCATTAGGGATCCCCCTGCTGGGTTTTAATTTGACTTTAGCTTCGTTTAAAACAATCTCAGAGTTGCTTGAAGTTGCATTCAGTTTATCACAGCCCAAAAATCCCAGATTGCTGGCAAGGGTGGGTGCCAGGGTCACTTGTTGCCCTCAGGGAGCCCGAGGCCCTTGCGTGAGCTACACAACCCCTGCTGGGCAGCATGGTGCTGAAAGGCAGTGTAGATGTGTGTTAGAGTGCAGGGCTGGATTTAGTGGTAAAAATGATAAATCTTACCGAAAACACCACCGAGGTGAAAAGTATGAAGTGTTTGCCACTAGTCGCTGTCTGGGGAATGGAGAATAATGAATTAGCAAATTTCAAACCACACAGGCCTGTAAAGCATTATTTCCCTGCTAAAACTATATTGCAGAAAAACCTTTAAAACATCAGTCCCCCTCACTTTTATAGACCCCACTTCACCAGGCACTTCTGCCTGTGCTTGGTTTCCAGCATGGGAGCTGTTGTGCGGGTGCTGGGGGAAGAGTGCGGGCTGTCAGTGCTGCCATGTGGGAATGTTTGGCTGGATCAGTGGCCCACACTCGTGGGAATGTGGCCAAGGGCGGGTGTGCAGAGCCTGATTCTCATTTCTGTCGAGGTGTCTGTACAGGGCTCCCTGGGCGAGCAGGGCTCACGCAGCGAACGAGCGTGTGTGAACACTAAGCCATGTCATTAATTTAAAATCCCCTGAAGTTAACCCAAAACAGTCCCACAGAGACATCATGGTGCTGGTAGACCACGGGCACACGCTGGCTGCGCCCTCATCCTGCCCAGCGAAGGTGCTGAGCCGTGCTGGGCTTTGCCCTGTCCCTGCTCCCTGCCCTGGGCACAGCCCTGCGCATCGCCAGCAGCCACATCCTGCCCCTCCACCCCGAGCTGCTCATCTGCTGTCTAGACTGGAGAGCCTGGTCTCAAACAGAGACATTAACGTTTCCCTTAATAGGGATCTCTGTGTTGCTACATAGTCTGAATTGGCCTCTATTACTTATTAATGAAGATCCAAAAGTGCACGTACTTAAGACCTTGCTTAGCTAAGGGGAGTCTTCTAGGGCCAATTTGAGTCCTATTTAATGACTAATGGCTATTGAGACATAATGTCCACTAAGCAGACATCACATCCTATTTAGTATTTAATGTTTAAATATTTAATTAATTAAACACTGCCAAATATTTAATTAAACACCATCAGAGCCATCCTGACAGTGCCACTATGCATAATGCAAAGGAAATCCGGGCTTTCCTTACCAGCCCCACAAGTAATGCAGACTCAGCCTTACTCAGAAATAGCTGGGGTCTGCCAAGCCAAAATACCTGCAAACATACACAACAGAGATGGCGGGTTATTAAAAACCTCCTTTTCTCTTTTTTTCCCCTCCAAATGAGCTGAACTAAACGCTTTGTTAGTAAATCAGGCTCTGAAGTGACATGTAGGCAGAGCGGTGGCACTGTGTGCCGCACTGCAACAAGAATGCTATGCTTGTATATTGACTTTTAATTATTTAAAAGTAAATGATTGCTACTTAGCATGGCATACCTGCCAGCAGTTTACACTAGTTTTGCTTAAATATTTACTCTGCTATTCAATAAAAAATGAGTCTACTGAAGCAAAAAATGAGAACATACCATATCACATGACCCCTCTCCTACCTGTGGCATGCCAACTTCACAAAGATTTATTCACAAAGAGATGCTAGATTTTGATGGTTTTCCTGGACTAACCCAAAATCAGTGTTTAAATTAACCAGATAGATATCCAGGTACAACCAGGTTGTAATTATCAGCTCCTGACATTCAGTTTCATATTTACTTATGGAAACTTGGCACTTCGAAATATGAAGATCTTTAAATCCCAATTTCAAAATCTGGACAGTGAGCATCATTTAGGGCTGAATTGCTTATTTGAATATTTTATTACCAAGCTCCATCCTCTGATGCGTGCTGAAGCTGCTAGGTCATGTTTCATCACTCCCAGCCTGTGTGGGGTTGTCTCACTTTAATGTTCCCACATGGGATCTCTTGCTAACAAGGAATGTGGCTACCAGTTGGAAAAACCATTAAAGTCACATCGTTTTTATGCTTGGATTCAAGCCATTTATTAATGAAATGAGGATACATATTTTTGGCTTTCTTTAGAGGATCTTACACTATCTTATTGGCTGCTCCAGACAAATTATCTTTCGCTGTAAAGAGCTGATGCTCCAGTTGCTCAAATTGGGTTTTACTTATATAAACAGGGAAAAAAAATTGGACTCAATGCTGTAAAAAGCCTCTATTGTTAGGGGACCTTTATCTCTCAAGTTCAGTGATGCTTTGCTTTGTCCATTTGCATTTATTGAACAATCAGTTGCCTGAACAGCCAGGAGTTTGCCTACATCTGTAGGCTGCTGGGATGTTTTGAATTTTCATGTTCTCCTGCCCACTCAAGCAATAACCTCAAACGACATTCATTCCTTTCACTTCTCTGCTCCTTACCGTCTTTTAAACAAAGGTATATTGCCACCCAAAGTGTGGGGGGGAGGTAAAACGCCATTGTGCTCATGCTTTGCCCAAAAACTAAATGCTAAAACTGGGCAGGATGGAGGACTCATCCACCTCATTTAATGTAACAGGCACTTGACGGTCTTGCTTGATGTAGGTCATGTCTTTTAATTACCTTTTGCTTTATTCTCACGTGTATACACACTACTTCCCCAACTCATTTAAAGTGGAACTGCTCTCTGTGAGCAGAGAGGGGACGGGTGGGGACAGCGGTTAGCTCTTTGGGCTTGGTCCCCCGTGCTGGGTGGGGAGGTAAGGAGGGACAAGCGAGGGACAAGGCGGTGGCCAGGATGAGAGGCTCTCTCCAGAGAGGAGCTGCCCGGGCCCAGCCGGGGCTGGGAGCGCTCTGCTCTGCCAGCGCGGCTGTGCCTGTCGCACTTGTCACAGTTACCCGGGGCTCGGTCCCAGCTGCAGCCGAGGCCTTTCTGGGCTCATTTATTATTCAGCACGTCTTGACTGCTTAATTGCGGAGATGTGTAGCAGTCTCTATCAGCGCGTGAGCTCTTTTGGGGGGAAAATCGGTGTGGACAGCAATTCCACGTCTGCATTCTCCGTTTATAAAGGAACTCCTTCCGCCATCTGCCATCACCCCGCAGGTCCCCAGATACGGCTGGCAGCCGCTGAATTTTGATGGTGCCCTGCCTGGGTTTGCACCCAGATCGTGCCTTGGAGCTGTAGTCAACACCAGCCCCGCTTGTCGCAGCCGGCAGCGGGACCGCCCGCTCGGCCGTGTCACCGCCCCAGCATCCGTGTCCCCCGGCAGTGGTGCCCGAGGACACGGCTCCCGGGGGAGGGTGGATAGTGCAGGGCTGCTTGGCCTTAATTTTGCCCCAGCAGGCACATGAAGGAGAAAAAGAGGAACTTCTTCTCGCTTGTGGCACACGGGGTGGGCGAGGGACCATGTGAGCCCCCGGCACTGCAGTGTCCTCAGCAGCCCCACGGCCCCGAGAGCCGGGCAGGCTGCCCCCACTCGCCCCGAGGGACTGTTCCCGGGAGCTACAGCTCTTCCAGGTACAATATCCTCCTGTTGTGACGTTTAAAAGATCTCGACAACATTAAGTTCCTTCTCGTCCCGGCAGCCCCGCTGCATCTGAGAGCGGCAGGGGGAAGGGGCGTCCCGGGGCGGGTGGCAGAGGGGGCTGGAGAGCGGGCAGCGCTGCTTGGGGTGAGCCCCTGCGCCTCGGGGCGAGCCTCAGGTACGGCTGGGGATGCTCCGGTACCGCCTGGGGATGCTCCGGTACCGCCTGGGGATGCTCCGGTACCGCCTGGGGATGCTCCGGTACGGCTGGGGATGCTCCGGTACCGCTGGGGATGCTGTCCCTCCTTCCCAGGCACCGCCCGGGGATGCTCCCTTCCAGCCCAGCCCTGCCGGGGTCCCGCCGGGGCGGGCCGGTGCCGCTGCTCCGGGACACCCCTCTGGAGGCGGCTGGTCCCGCGGCGCGGCGGGGCAGGGCTGTCCCGGCTGAGCCCCGCCCGCCGCCGGCCCCGCCGCGCATTCCAAAGGGTCTGCTGCCACCTCGTGGGCCGCGCACAGCCCCGGCCCGCCGCCCCGGGCCCCTCACAGCCCCGCACAGCCCCGGCCCGCCGCCCCGGGCCCCTCACAGCCCCGGCCCGCCGCCCCGGGCCCCGCCGAGCCCCGCACAGCCCCGCACAGCCCCGGCCCGCCGCCCCGGGCCCCGCACAGCCCCGCACAGCCCCGACCCGCCGCCCCGGGCCCCGCACAGCCCCGCACAGCCCCGGCCCGCCGCCCCGGGCCCCGCACAGCCCCGCACAGCCCCGGCCCGCCGCCCCGGGCCCCGCACAGCCCCGGCCCGCCGCCCCGGGCCCCGCCGAGCCCCGCACAGCCCCGCACAGCCCCGGCCCGCCGCCCCGGGCCCCGCACAGCCCCGCACAGCCCCGGCCCGCCGCCCCGGGCCCCGCCGAGCCCCGCACAGCCCCGGCCCGCCGCCCCGGGCCCCGCCGAGCCCCGCACAGCCCCGGCCCGCCGCCCCGGGCCCCGCACAGCCCCGCACAGCCCCGCCGAGCCCCGCACAGCCCCGGCCCGCCGCCCCGGGCCCCGCACAGCCCCGCACAGCCCCGGCCCGCCGCCCCGGGCCCCGCACAGCCCCGCACAGCCCCGGCCCGCCGCCCCGGGCCCCGCACAGCCCCGCACAGCCCCGGCCCGCCGCCCCGGGCCCCGCACAGCCCCGGCCCGCCGCCCCGGGCCCCGCACAGCCCCGCACAGCCCCGCCGAGCCCCGCACAGCCCCGCACGGCCCCGCACAGCCCCGCACAGCCCCGCACAGCCCCGCGCCCGGCCCGCATCCCCCCGCGGTACCGCATCCTCCCGCCGCACCCGCATCCACCTTGCAGTGCCTGCAGACTCCTGTCTAGGCCCTCTCTGCTCCATCCCCACCACCCCAAAATAACAAGGTTCTCGTGGGGAAATTCCGGGTGGAGCAGCCTGGCCCCGACAGCCCCACACGGGGCCTCTGCACAGACACACGGGAACTGCTGGGCCCTTAGAAGATTTTGTTCTCCACGCAAGTAAAGTTTGGTGCAGAAGAAATTCACTGGGGCACAGCCACCGTGTCCTGTAAAAGTGCTGGTGCAGCTGTGGATTAGTATTCTCCTCACTACAGTGACTAAACTAAACCAGCTTACTGTGTCCAGTGTCAAAATACAAAGCTCAAAAACACTCTACTAATTTGGGGTTTGTTTTTTTTTCTCCCAGGTATGTGCAACACTACTGGAAACACAATGGTTTTGGCTGTATTTGTTTATGGTCAGCGATTCTGTGCTTACAAAAGGACTTGAATCAGCGTGTAGATGAAAAAGGCTGTTTTTTTTCTCCTCAGTCTCCTCAAAATGTACATATTACATTTCATTGTCTCACATAAGATTTTATCAGGCATGTTGTTTCCACTGCACATCCTGACTTAATGCAATGTGGCCTTCAAAAATTAGTCATAATACAGCACATCAGCCAGGAAGAGACAAACATTTCCATAAACTGCATGTTCCATCAGCGTGTCAGTGCAACCTATAGGCAGATGGTTTTGTCCAAACTCAGTGGAATCACATGTTTTCCAGATGGCTCCATGTTCACAAGTAATGTATTCCCATACAACTCTGACCGGGATACGGGTCAGACTCAGTCTTGAAGCAATGGTATATTAGTAACAAATGTGCCCCTCTTCCTCCCGCCCCATTTCTGGGTGAGCACACTACAAACCGTTGTTATCCCAAATACAGGCTCTAGGGTAGTTGAAGGTCCAGCAGCTTTCATGTGCGTTTGTTGGCTCCTGGCTCCTGTAGCTGTGCACAGGGAGGACCACGTGCTGCAGCCCCTCTGGCTCCAAGGACAGGGTGAGCGCTTGGTGGCACCTTGGCCAGTGTCCTGTCCCTGTGAAGCCCACCGGGTCACAGGTTCCTCTGTGCCCAGGGCAGAGCTTTCCATGCACAGTGCTCAGCTCCTGGGAGGTGTCTCTGAGCACTCGCCCGCTCTGCGGCTTTGTCCCCCCATTTTACAGAGCCATGTGAGCTGCTCCGGCCATCACTCGGCACGGCATTCCCTGTTTCCCAAGGAAGCTGGGCTGGTGCCCCAGCAGGGCCAGCAGGGTGTGCGGGTGATGCAGACAGGGAATATGGGACCGGCAGCTGTGGCCCCCTGTGCCTGGACCCCCTGTGCTGTGTTCTGTGGGTCAGCTCTGCTCCTCACCACGGAAATGATTGTCAGTTGATCCTTCACTACTTCAGCGATGCTGATCAGCTTTTGAACTGCTGCAAATGAGGCCAATCAGCATTACTTTCGTTTCATTACTTCAAGAGCTTACTCATAAATTTCCTCTTATCCTGCTTCCCCTTTGGTCTGGAATTAGCCACAGCACTTGCTATGAGCTGCTGTACCCAGTTCTCCTCCAGTGGAGCCGTTTGATCTTTCCTAGGTTTAGTAATCAACTGGCAAACACACCTTATCTTGTTTGGCTTAAAGCACTACACCTTCTTGCCCGTTTTTCTCCACATGACACGTGTGGTGCTGCTGGGGAAGTTGCAGCACTTAACTGACCTCGGTATAACACGGGAGAGAATGAATTGGCAACGACTCCATAAAATAATTAACAACATCTTTCATTTAGCTGTGTGAATTTTATTACTTGGATGTTAAAAATGGGGAGGATGGATTTCATTGCAGATGAAAGGGTGGTTCCCCCCGTTACTACCAAGCAGACCACAGCTCAGTGCACAGCAGGGATGGGTTTGACAGAAACACGCTTCTGGAGTGAAGGTCAGCATGCTCCTGAAAAGGTACCACTGGAATGTAAAATGTTTCCATTTTCACACCATTTCATTGGTGTTGGGGTAGGTTGAAATGAGGTGATGGGTGGCTCCAACCACACTCCTGCCCAAAGTGTGCCAAAGAGGACTTGGGTGGTTGGTTCAGGGAGCTCCAAAAGCTCTCCCAGACTACAGCAGATGAATAAAAACAGTGTGGGCATAAAACAGTTGTAACAAGTGCAAAGCCCTTCAGATGTGTTTCCCTGTCAGAAGAGAGCAAAAAAAGATCATTAGCAGAGGTATTTTGCCTTAACTTTCCTGACACGTAAAGTAACCCAGCCTGCTTTCCACAGAGAGCAAGCAGCAACTCTTTCTTTTAAACAATTAATTTTTCATAAAATGCAAGTTAAAAAATTATTTGCTTTCATGATGTTAGAATCTCTTCTAAAAGTTGAAGAATAAAGTGAGCACTGAAACTGCTGAGACATGCAAAAGGCAGCAGGGTGGATTATCTGTGTGGCTGTGGCTGGGGCTGAGCCACGGGCAAGAGGGTGAGGGAGCCCTTGGGCGGCACCCACTCCCTCCAGCCTCAGCCACCTGCCCTTTTGGGATGGACCCTCTCCTGATGGAAAACAAATGTCTCCACCTGTCAGAAACTGCAGAGTTTTCAGGGGATGCCGATATACATGGCACCTGGAGGAAACCAAAGCCATGAAAGTGCTCCTATGAGCCCTTTTGGGGCTTGAGCTCTTTCTCAGCACCTCTTTGTTTTGCAAGCCTGGCCTTGGAGTAGACCCAAGGTAAATAATTATTGCTTCATGCCGTGCTACTGACTGGAGAGGTAAGGTGTGACCTCATCTTCCCTCTGTGTGGCTCTGCAGGCCTGCAGGGATCCTCGGGGGCAGGAAAGCAGCAAGTAGGAGCCTGGTGCTTGGCTGTGTGTGAGGGCTGGCTCCGGTGGGATGTTGTAATGGCTGGGAAGCTTCCCACCTTTCTGCTCTTGTAGTGTGATGGTCTTTACAAAAAAAAAACCCCTTTTCAGAGCAATGTGGTGTGTGGTGCTGGAGCACAGCCCACGGGCTCTGCTGAGCTGCTCTAAACGTGCTCGAGGGAAGCGGAATTCTGGTGACTCCCGTTTATCATATATAAAGTGGGGATAATAATAACCTATGTCACAGGGGTGTTGCAAGACTTAATTAATTAGTATTTGCAAAGAGCTTTCAGATAATTGGATTAGAGGTGCTATATTAACACAAACTGTTATTGTTATTATTTATTTATTATGTACTTGTAGAGTTCATCTGTGCAGGATGTTTTTGCTGATCTAGCTCGCAGATGTAAACAGAGGAGATTGCATTGAGTTAAAGGGAGCAAAAGAAGCAAAGTTCTATTCCAGCTGTTGCTTGTGACCTCCTGAAGGCTAACCCACACCCAGGGGCTGGGCAACACTTACAGGGAAGCTTTGAGTGGTGCCTCCTGCACTGGGAGGTAATCCATATTTCTGGAAAATGCCCCAAAAATGGGTGGGAACAAGTTCCACAGTCCGAGAGGCTGTTGTGCAGCATGTTTAGCTTTCTTTCCCAAGTGCCTCTCAGCCCCTGTGTCAGGCATGGGATGATGTGGGAGGGATATTCCAAGTGGGATACCAGGACCAGTGTCCCCAGCCCAGTGTGAGATTCCTAGTCCAGCAGTAGCTGCAGGGTGTAGGAAGTGTGGCACTGTGACACGTGCAGGTTATTGAGGTTGGGCACCCTGGAGTAATTTTTTATTTTGGAATATATTTTTAGGGCTCATCTAAAATGGAAAGACATGAGAAGAGCAGAAATGTCAGAAAGGGCAGCACTGTGGGGATCTGGTGCTGTGGGAATGGTTCCTGCCACGCTGGGTCATGGCACAACATGCACCAAATCTGCACTTGTTCCCACAAAATGAAGTTATTGGTGAATATGTAAAATAAGCTTCCTAAAGCTGCAAATGCTTTTCCATCTGACTCCAGCTTCTCTAGGCAATTCACCCCTGAGGTGAATACTTGGGTCAGAGTTAAATACAGCTGCTTTGGGATTTTGTGGGTATGAAAACAGACTAATTTGGTGCATAAGTCATTTTTAGTGCACTAATTTTCTGTTTTACATGCAGAAAGGGTCCATAAATGGCACAAAAGTCTTGAGGAAACTAAGCCTAAAGCATCTTGTTCAGATAGACTGAATGCTGGAGTCTTCCTATTATAGGGAAACTCTTGGTGCTTCGCTTCTTACTAAAGACCAGCAAATCTTTATCAGTTTATAGCTCTGCATAGGTTATTAGTTGTCTCATGCTTGCATAGCTCTGTTTTTCTTCATTAATATTAGGCTTTTAGCCTTTGAATTTTTTCTTTTTGAAGAGCTCCAAGTCCATGGCTGAAGATCTGAAGTCTTTCTTCATTAAAAAGAGCAACAACAACTACAGTGTGCAAATGAGATATTTAGGGAAACAGAGCAGAAGCTGCTCTGCCTGGATCTGATGGCTCTAGGACGGCTCCTCTGCAGTGTCCCCAGGTGCTGCTGCAGCATCTCCCCCTGGGCCTCAAAGCTGGGTGTCCCCAGCCCTGCAGGAAGGCAAGATGCAGTGGAAATGCATCAGTCTAGGATCAAATCTGCCAAAATTCCTTAAAATCAGGGCTAGGTCTCAACTTTTACACCTGTGACTCAGGATTCCTATTAACTGTGGACACTTCTTGCCTTGAATCAAAACCCAGGAGGGAGAGGCAGTCCTGGGGGGAAGGCATTGAAGCCTGGAAAGCTCGTGAAAATTGTGAAGTGCAACCAAGTCTGTATGAAAAACTTTGGGATGAAGTTTGTTTCTAGTTTCTGCTGAGTTACCAGCGTGGGCAAGCACTTGGCAGGGCCTGGGAGAGGATTTCACAGGGTGAGGGAAGCAGCCTCCTTGCAGAGGCACTGGCTCACTCTTTGGGCTGCAGCCCCTGCCAGCTGCCATGCTCTGGTCGTGCATTGCTCTGTGCTTTCCCCAGCCCAAAGCGGAGCCTCCAGCCACGTTTGGCAGCAATTCTGGAGCTGTGTGGATGGATCCTCCAGGGTAGCAGCACCAGCAAGATGCAGGTGTAGCGAGCTCAGGGGCTGGCTCGAGTGCCAGGCGGGTGGAGTGGCAGTGAGTCCACAGCAGGCTCGGCGTGCCCAATTTATGGCCATTTACATGTGAAATTGCGCTGATCTAATTTGCATATGCAGTCATAGTAATCGCGGGCCAATTAAACTTGTAGTTCACAAAATCTGGGCCCGAAACCTTTACAAATCTTACAAACATACTAATCTGAGTGTATATATCACTTCATCAAATTCATGAAACCATAAATTGTGCCTGTCTGGCATCACCAGCTGCACGCGGGAGTCGCTGGGGCTGGGCTGAAGGAGCCATCGGCCCCATGCAGCGGCTGGGGAAGATATTTTTAATGAGCTCTTCCCTATTCAAGGATTGAATCAGAGCTGTTAGGATGTCAGGGTAAGATTCATTGCAATATCTATGGGAGATTTATCTTTATTCTTCCATTTTAAAAAAAATGTAGTTGTCCTGGAGGAGTTGTTACAATGTCAATAAATGTGTCGTGTACATTTGTTAGTGCAAATGCAGTTATAAAATGCCAGAGATTTGTCTCAAGTTTTCTATTTCCACCTTAATGTTGAGGAACAGAAGTGGCTTCAAAATGCGCTGGTGGCTGGGTGGGGAGCAAGCTGCTGGCCACCCCAGCCCTGGAGATCCTGGCGAGATGGGAGTTGGGTGGTTTGGGTCCCCAGCCCCAGGATGGGGACAAGGAAACAGTGCGGAGGTGTCTTCCTTGGGCATGCGGAGCTGGGTTCTGCACGGTCACCCTCCCTGGCACGGCACCACCCCACGGGCTGCTCCCAGGAGCTGCCTCCTCCCCAGCTGGAAACATCTGTAAGCGCCCAGAGAGCAACTGACCCTCATGAGAGCAGATTTACAAAATTTAGTCTGTCTGCTCAGCTTTAATCATCCTCTTCCTGACCCAGTGAGGCACATGCTCAGTCCCTTCTCCAGCCTTCCCAGAGGACACCTACTGTGTCTCCACTTAGCCCTTTGTGCAGTTCGACTTCTCAGGCGCATCCTGCTAATTTAGCAGAGCATCTCTGAATAGTTGGTGTTGGAGCAAGGCTTTATCATAGCCAGATGCTGTTGATGACTTGAGGTTTGGCTTTTGTTCAGTGAGAAGAGCTCTAGCTATTGAAGCACTAAGTCTGGGGCTGGCTATTGCGGAGCCAGATGGTTTCGTTCCAAATGTTTAAATTCTATAAATCTTTAATCTATAAATTCTGTTGTCACTATGGAAATGATAGGTTAAATTTTGCAATCCTTGTAGATAGTTACCCTCTGAGTAGATATCATCAAAGATTAAAAAGTCATTATTTCTTGGCTTTTTATATATTTTTCCTTCTTAGTCATTTTTGTATAAGTTCCTACAGGGGAAAAAATTATTCCAAGCTCTGAGTTGAAGAACATCAGAAATCAGCTTCTCTGAACTGAATTTGAAAGAATTTTTTCCAATGCATTGCTCCTCTTTGGTCTAGATGCAATGTTGAAGGCCTTGGTGTATTTGTGAATTTTTTTTTTTTGCTATTTATATTCCAGCCAACTGCAGATATTTTTCTCCCGATGATATTTTACACGTTTTGCAGAAAAGCCATTACTCATTTCACTTCTACCCTTATATTTTAGGCCTGTAAGCAGCACTATTTTCCTTCCCCTTAAGTCCTGGTAGGGTTACACTGCTGGCTCTGGTGCTGCTCGTGGCTGACTGCTGAGGTTGAGGGGCACCATGCTGTGCCTGTCTGTCACCAGCATCACTTCTGCAGGACAGTGTGGGTTAAAAACCTTGGAGAAGTCATGTCTCCGCTCAGACTGTCCATGCTGAGAGGTGGGGTGGCTGCTCTGGGGGCTCTGTGTGCCCTGCTGAAGGACTGAGCTGCACAGTGCCAGTGCTGGGATGTGCAATGTGGATAGAGGGGCTCGAGGCTTTCCCTGCTGCTTGGTTTTACCTGTGCCTGGTGCCCTGCAAGGTCTCCTCCTGCATGGGACAGTCCCACTGTGTAGCAGGTTGTGCCACAGGCTGAGGGGATGCTGCTCTGGCTGGAGAACACAACTGAGAGCCACCAAACCCAGTGCTTTTCAAAGCAATCCCATAGTTTTGCAACAAATTTTATCCCTGATCGGTTGTGGGTTTGGGAGATGAAACACACCTTCTTGGAAAGAGGAACATTGCTGGGGGAGCCAGAGTAGGTGAACTCAGAGGGCTGAACCAGAGGCTCAGTCAAGGGAAGAAAGATCTTTAGCCTGCTCCAGTCTAAATATCCCAATGTCAAACCACATTTCTGTGTGTCCCTGAACTATCTGCTGCTCAGTGACTCCTGCAGGGAGTGTGAGCCTGATCAGCTCCTTGGGGACCTAATGGTGGGCTCCAAAATGTGGGAGTGAAACAATACAGACTGCTCAGAGCCTGAGAACCTACCTGCGGCCATAAAACCAGTCTGGGCTCACCAAATTGTTGCCTTGCTGTAAGCAGGGAGGTGCCCATCCCTCCCAGAGCCCAGCCCTGCTCCCTGCCCACGCTGCCTGCCCAGGTGGTGCCGTGCAGGGAGAGGAAAACCTGCCCACTTTAACCACCCCCCAAGGCAGCAGCTTGCAAGGAGCTCTCGGTGCTGGTGTTTTGCTCCAGCATAACTTTAAAGTTGTTAGGGACAAAGCTTTCAATGTATTTGCCTGAGTTTATGCAAATGTATTAAAATGAATGCAAATTGCAATCTATTGATTTTTTTAAAATGATATTGGCAGGCATGAATGAGGCAGAAACACACCGCACTGATTTTTCACTATCTTGCATCTTTTCAAGCACTTTACTCTTGTGCACAGTGAACAGAAGTGTCTGAAACTCTGTTTTATGCTCATTGTAGAGGCCAGAAAGCTGAACAGACAGTGAAGATGAGCCCAAAACCATTAACCATTTTGAAACTAAAGAGGATTACTGTCACCAGATCCATGTATCGGTGAACAGAAAACACATGTGGAGGGGAGCAATTTGTGCTCGATGTGTGAGAGAACCAGAAGAGCTGTAACTTGGGTATGCTGGGGAAAAATCCCAGGAGGGGAAAGGGCAGGGCAGCACTCAGCAGAGGTGGGTGGGAAATGCACTGGGCAGCCCTTGAGGTGGGCGGATGTGGGGAGAGCTGTGCTGGGAACCCCAGGAGTGTGGTGCGAGGGAGAGGTGGGGACAGCCCTGCTGTGGAGAAGAGGCACTGAGTGATGGCAGCCTGCCTGCCCTGGGAGCAGGGCATGGACTGTCCCAAACCAGGGCTGGGCACCTGAAGCACCCAGAAGGGGTGGGGAAGCCCTGGGACTGAGGGTCTGCGTGCCCCAAAGCTCTGCAGCTCCTTGGCTTGTGCAAGGGGAGAGACGTGGCCCCGGCCCCCAGCTGCAGCTTGTACTGAGTGACTTAGTGGTTTATTTTTGAATTCCTTTTCAGTTTACAATAACTGGCCTGAACCTTTGGGTTCTGCATCTCCTATCCATGTTGCTTTTTGAAGTCTTTGTTATAGAGTAATAGTGTCTATCAATACCACATGGCTTTTATTTACGTGAGTTTGTTAAAGGATACACAAAAGAAGGTGACTCTTGATCTCATGTCCAGGACAGGCAGGTTGGGAAGGTGCTGGTGGGGGAGTGATTGCTGCCACGACTTAGTTGTGTGCTGAAGGACATCAGCCCTGTGCTCTGCTGGTGGGACAGGACACAGGGACATGCTTAAAGATTTTTATAATTTAATTTGTTTCTTTGTTTGAAGAATGATCTCCCGTGTTTTCTTTATAAGGTGGAAGGGCTGTTCCTTGCAGTTGGTTTGAAGATGAGGGCTGGAAGGCTCGGGGAGGTAGAGAGCAACCCAGGCTCTCATCAGAGTCCTCTTGGCAGCTGCAGTGAGAGAGGCCAGGCAAATCTGGGGGGTCCCTGTACAGCAAAACACAACTGGAGTGACTTTGGCATTAATTCTGCACCGAGAGGCTGAGCTTGGCATTGGAGGGGCTTAGCTCTTTGTGACCTTCCTTGTTCCGTGGTGCCCCTCAGCTGACGCTGCTGTGCAGCTCCCACCTGGCCTGGCTGGGTCAGAGGGCAGGTGTGGCTGCTTCGTCACCTGTGCAAGTGTTGCAACTTCAATGCGTTCCTGGAAATGTGCATAAATATCTCCAATTACAACTCGAATTTGTCATGGTGGGTGTTTGTATTATTTTTTCTTTTTTGAAGTCCTGATAGCAGCCCTGCAGGGGAAATGGGTACAGAAGTCAAACCTCTTTCATCTGAATAATTTCCTTTCAACATCAGGGCACTACAGGAAGGGGAGGCTTGTCCTGTTTTCAGCCTGCACAGGCTCCTGTCCAGGAGTTTTCATCATCACTAAACTTTTGTGACAGGTTGAACTCAAACATTGGAGGGGGGAAAAGGCATAGGAGGCATGTTTGGTGTCCTTGGTATTGTAAATAATTGCTGGGCAAGATGGAAGTAACGTGATGAAGAAGAATTGATGACCTCTATCAGAAACACTAATGAAACATTTCTGTTAGAAGGGAATTACATGGTCATGTTTGTATGGCTTTTCATAGGAAAATATTTCATATTAATTGGCTACAGTGCAAACCTTAAGATAGAAAATAGCTCCTTATGGCTGGTTCTATATAGAAATCAATGAGGTAGAGCAAATTCGTTGCTAACCTGCAGCTTATATAGTATTGCATTTATTGGGGAGTCTAGTTAAATCCTAAACCTGCTGTTATATACCCATTTATGGAGCAAACACCTGATGCTATTCTATTGGTTTAATATACTATTTGCTTAATGGACCATTGACATAATCATTTGATATAGATTCCAGTCATACCATGTTACCAAGCCATGATATATTAATATAGCCACATATTAATGGTGGAGGGCAAGCATGTTATATTATTATCCATGACCAATTAGTTTCTGGCTATCTTAGGGACACACTTCTCTAGGTGTTAGTCTTTATGGACCTGATTTTAAGAAGTCTGAGCATTCCTAGCTGCCACTGAAGTGAATTGTGTTTCCTGATGGATCCATTTTTCAGGGTTACTCAAAGCCCCCTAATACAACCTGTGAGCATGTCACTGTAACTGTACATTTCCACTTACATTGGAGATTTTTAGGTTCCTTTACTGTTAATGGTTTTCTTCCATTTTTATTCAATGGATAATCAAATAATGCTTTTCTTTCCCTTTTTATCTTTCTGCTCGATCAATCAGATGTCTATAAGGTCAGAAGGGACTGTTTGTGCCAGGAAAGCACATGCTGCTCCAGGCTGAGGGCAGAGTGGCTGGAAAAGGCCCTGGGGGTGCTGGTTGGCAGCAGCTGAACATGAGCCAGGTGTGCCCAGGTGGGCAGGAACGCCAGTGGCCCCTGGCCTGGACCAGCAATAGTGGGGCCAGCAGGAGCAGGGCAGGGATTGTCCCCCCGAGCACAATGAGGAGCAGCTGGGGGCTCAGCCTAGAGAAAAGGAACCTCGGGGGGACCTTAGTGCTCTTCACACCTCCCTGACAGTGCAGCCAGGTGGGGGTCAGGCTCTGCTCCCAAATCACAAGCAAAACAACAAGAGGAAATGGCCTCAGGCTGTGCCAGGGTAGCCTTAGTTTGGATATTGGGAAAGATTTCTTCACTGCAGCAGGCTGCCCAGAGCAGTGGGGCAGCTGCCACCCCTGGAAGGGTTTAAAAGATGTGGCACTTAGGGCCATGGTTTAGTGGTGGGCTTGTTAGCGCTGGGTTAACGGTTGGACTCGATATTAAAGGTCCTTTCTAACCTCAATAATTGTATGACTCAGTGATTAATACAGATACATTTAGTTGCTCACAAATAGGATTACTGTGCTACAGTTATGATAGCTAGTGTAGAGCTGTACAGCAGCAAATATGATCTCTTCTGTCTTTCACCCCCCTCATGCTCAGATTATTAATAACAATATGAAAATACGAGGGACCAGCATGCAGATTCTGCTCTTTGTGGGGTGCCTGCAAAATTAAGTGATCATTATAAATAGGAGGCAAAATTGGCATTTTATCTGTCTCATACGCTGTAATTAAGTAGCTGATTTCTTCCTGATGTGGCAGCAATAGTGGCTATGGAGAGAAGGAGAAAGGGTAATAGTTTTTCCAGTCATTTCTGTGAGGCTGCCTTATACAGGAAAATAAAGAAATAAAGCACAGGTGACAAGGAAATGGGAGAATTAGTGATAAAAGGACTAAAATAAGAGGTTTGATCTGCACAGACTGAAAAGGATGGAGAAATGCCTGAGTGGGTGAAAATAGGGTGGAACAGTGTGGATACCTGGAGCACTGGAGGCAGGGTGTATGAGCCAGAGGGAGGACAGTGCTGGAGGGGAGAAGGAAGGAACTTGGCTGCATAAGGAGTTCAGCCAACTTTAGGAGTGGGTAGTTTTAATATTCTGCTCTGGTTTTAACATTAAAATTCAACGTAAAAAAAAAACCCAAACATAAAAAGAACAGACTTTTTGAAGAAAAGCAGGCAAATTTTCTCGGTTGTTGCTGTACAGTTACCAGAGAAACCACCATGCTGCCCATCTCACCTGCTTTGATGGTGATGCTTCCAGGGAGCACCCAGGCTGCTCTGCATAGCAGTCCCACACTAAGAGTGATGAGAGGCACCTCCTGTGACTGCTTCCTGCAGTGTGAAGGCTGTGCTGTGTTCCCTGCTAAAATCCTGGCTGTTTTCCTCAGGGTATCATGGGGACTTGTAGGAGAATCTTTAGGAGAGGCTCTGCTAAGCATCTTAAATGGTGTACTCGGCTAATGTCATGTGTAGATGTACATATTTCACGCTTGCTAATTCAGAGAGTGTTATTCATGCTGTGCACTGGATAATGTAAAATCATGTAGAAAGTGTAATATGGAAGAATATAATTAAAACTATATGATGTGGTTGCACCAAATAACTTAATCGAGGTCTTGAAGGAAATCAGTTTTCTGTTTTCCCGGTTTTTAACTTTTCATATTTGTTTCTTTTTGTACCACTGCCATTTTCTTAACGTTGGTGTTTGTAAATAACTTTCAAAGCTTCCTAGATGGAGGAAGTTTCCCCTCCCTTCCTTTCCAAGTGGTTGTGTGTACATAATGTTGGAGGAAAACGTATCAAGCAGGATCTGAGAGCTTGAGAGAGGTGAAGCTGCTGCAGCTTCATTCTCGCAGGTCCAACCAGCAGTGAGGCTGAAGGTGTATTCCCAGCAGGCAAATAAATGCATGTGCTGCTGCACTCTTGGGGCTGCCAGGGCTGCCTGTCCCCTGGGGTTCTCCTTTCACTCCCCAGCGTGGCTCAAACCTCCTCTCTTCTCCCTGAACCCTTCCGTGGGCTCTCCTCACTCGCTGACTCCTCCTGGACCTGCTGAGGGATGCAGCAAAGACAGTCCAAGGCCCTCTCCAAAAAGTCCCTGCAGGGTTTGGGGGAGGAATAAGGATGTACAGGCATTATCCCACTCGAAGTTGGACAACTGGCAGCCATATGTGTAAGCAAACAAAGTTTTACTACTTCTCTAAAAGAGATGGTTTTAAAAGCTTTATTTTCTTGCCAGTTGGCTAAGAAGCGAGCAAGGAACAATAGATTCAAGCTGAAATAATTTGCATTTATGATGAAGACAAGGAATATCTACCTTGCATTTTCCTAAAAAAGAAAAATTAAACCCCATTTTTAATTAACTGATAAACTATTAATCAAATTTTTGCAATGTTAGGTGACACATTATTCATTTAGATAGAATGACTGTGAACTTAAACTAATCAAATCTGATTTGCCCACATATGCTTGATTGAAATACATTTTAACTAGCATATACAAAGAGAAAATCTTGGATTTCTTACCTAATCTTCAGAGTATACTGCTGAGTTAATAAGGGCAGTTTTTTTTAAATGAGACCACCATTTCTTAATCTGCATATCAAAATCAAGAGCAACTTAATTGCAAAACACATATTCCTGAAATCTAATCATTATACTGCTTTAGGGTATTTTATTGAAGCATGTTAAATTATGGACAGAATATTAATGATGAAGCTAATCAAACCCAATTAGTCACTTCTAACAATAGTCACATAAATATACAAGTCAGGTACTAAAGTACTGTAGGTATGGTTTTAAGTTTTTTTTTAATATAAAATTTATGTGGTATATATGAATTATATACTCGTTATTTTTAATCTAAAAATCTAGGACAAGTCATTTCAAAGAAAACACGATATGCCAGAAGACAATGGGACTTGTCCCTTACCATTAGAACTGACAGTCCTGATTTCTGAATATCTAAACGTCGCTCTGACACGAGGCTGATGGGCACACGGTTAATAGGACAGAAGGGTGGATCTGTGGGCTCCCAAATGTGGCAAGTCGGATGTGCACGTGCGGGTTTGTCTCTGCTCGTGCTGCGATTGCCACGGCTGCACAAACTCGTCTGTGTGCTCAGTCTGGTCTCGGGCTGCACACTGCAAGATTTGCATATGCTGCTACAATAACTGTAGTATATAATAATTACAGATGTATTGTGTCTGCATTAAAAATCAGCCTCTTCCTTTAAGCCCAGTACAGCATCTTGTAGAGATTTAAGCGCAGGGCTTATCTTCATGCTGATTCGTTTGTGTGTACTTTGATATTGATATTTTGGGTGGCTTTCAGTTTGTTTCAGCCTCCTACTTGCTAATTATGAGAGGGCAGCTGTCATCTTACTTTAGGTCTATCTACTCCATCAGAAAATTCACACAATGCAGGGGTCACAGATGACCTTCTACTGATGTATCTTTTGAAAGATGATGTGTTTTGAAAATCCTTTTAAATTGCAACTCTTACAGTTTCCATAATTATTCAGGTCACATAAAAGAATGACTTAGCATATTTATAACCCCTCTTTGCACTTTCAGATTTAAGGACATGTATTTTCTAATTTGTAATCATCTAATTTTAAAAAGGGGTATCCATAAATAATAGGTATGGTTTTAGTGCCAGACAGGGAAGCCCTGACAGGATTTGTGATGCCGCCGGTGCCAGCGGCAGTGCTTTGTCAGGAAACTGAGCAGCATTTTCCTCCTACAAGCCATGATTTCCAGTGGCTCAGTCACGTCCCTTCTGCATGGCCCTGTGCAGGGCTGGCCAGGGCACTGGGGAAAAGGGACTGGGGAGCCTCCCCTGCTAGATTTCATGGAAATGGTCTCCAGTGAGGACAAGGAGAGCTGCTGTCCCAGGCAGCAAAGCAGGAAGGGCAGAGCGTGGCTTTCACAGGGAGCTGTTGGGTCAGCTCCAGGGCAGCAGCAAGGGCAGGGATGGATTATAACCATCCCAGGACAGGCTGCTGGGCAGGGGCTGCCTGGCACACACCTGGCCGGGAGCAGCTCTGCGGCTGTGCCACCGTGCCAGCTCCCCGAGGGGCAGCCAGGGCACAGCTCTTGGGGATGCTACGTGTGCCACCAGAGGTGAAACTCGCTTTCCCACACCGATGCCTTCTTTACTGATGAGATCACACACAGGTGTTTATGGCAGGAACCAACCTCAGCATGCTGGTTCTTGTGTTCAGAAATAGCTCTGTGCCAGAGGTCTGGGCAGCCCCTCCAGAAGGTGCTGGTGGGGCAAGCAGCCCCTGTCCATCCATGACCGACCGTGCTGGCAGCAATCAATGGCAAGCCCTTGCAAACAGTCTGTAATGACACTGGGATCTGCAAAGGGTTTCCTCAAATCAGTGGAAGATTAGTTGAAATCCACTTCTATGAAAAGAAAATACTTCAGAGAAATAAAGGCTGCTGTTAAAAGTAGCACTAGAGCTTTAGCTTTAGACAAGATTTACATTTTTACCTGCCATGCAATTCCGAATTGGTTTGTCATAAATAGTGCTCATGTCCACAAAAACAGGCTGAGGGACAAAGGGCTATCAGAGCTGATACGTGCTTCCGTGCTTTTTAATGTGAGTATATAGCTTTTTCCAAAAGGAATCAAAAGCTTCTGGCAAGTTTGAAAAGGGAGATGACTGATACTGCCTTGTAAATAGGGAAATTAAGACTTCCTCTACTCCTTCATAAACTCTTCTGGAAAGCTGCCTATGCTCTAAAGGCCGCAGGCTGTTTTTTTCTATCTTTCATTATAAAAAGAAGATTGAGAAGTGACTCAATTATAATGTATAAGCACCTTCATGGGAAGAAAATACAGAGTACCAGGGAGCTTTTTCAGCTAGCAGGGAAATGTGTCAGAAGAACCAATGTCTTTAAACTGAAATGGAAACTGGAAATAAAGCTGATGTTTCAAAGTGCCTGCTGGAACTCTGCTGGGTCTCATGATGGGTTCTGCCTGTCTTGGTGTCTTCAGACTATCACAAGGTGTCTCTGAACAGTACTATTTAGTGATGTAGAAGCTGTTAATCAAAGTCTAAAGTATTAAACTTAATGCAAAGCTATTTTGGTGGTCTAGGAGCTTTTACTGTGTAAGTTGAGGTAGCTGATCTAACAATCCTTTCTTGCCTTGGCATCACCAGACCTAGGCATTATACTTCCTTGTCCATCATAATTGAACTTCAACAAATATTTGGTGCTGTCTTGTGAGTGCAAGAGGAAATTACTAGTTCCTTGTTTTTTTTCTCACTTTTCAGTTGCATAACAACCCATCATCCCAACCAAAAGAACACTTGCAACTAAAGAACCCAGTATTTATTTCCTCTCATTCACATAATATCTGGTTGCTCCTATTATTACTACATTGAGAGTGAGTTCTCTCCAAAGTCTGAGTTTGTGCAATACTTCAAATGCAGCTGTGTGTACTTGGCGGTGGCTGCCTTCAGCCTGGCCCGTGCCCAGGGGACAGTGACTGTCTGTGCAACCCCTCGGACAAGGGCATCCCTGTCTCACAGACAGCTGAGCGTCTGTGGGTGCTGAACATGGGGGAGGCAGAAAATCAGTTCACAGTGTATGGAGTTTGGGGGAAGACCCACTCCAACCACAGCTTACTGTAGTGTTTTATAAGAATAAATGGGAAACTGCAAATTAGTTAACGCTTATCAGCTGGGTGGTTATTACATCATGCCTATAGTGAAAAAACAAAAATCCTCTGCTCCAGGTAAACTACTTCAGCATGGCTCGAGTGCAGCTTTACTCCCACTGTGTGACTCTTTGGACCCAGCAAGCTGCATGCAGTGGTATTTGAATTCATCAGTGTTTCAAAAGAGCATTAAAATTTAACAAGTACATTTAACTAAAAAATCTATATCTAAATAGCACGGAGGTAGTGATAAAAAGGAGGTAATTCAGGCCAAGATATTGCATTAACTTCCCTGTGAAAGGACCTTTCAGACAGTGTGGAGCCGGGTTGAAGTCACTGAACTAATGCCAGTTTCTTTACTCAGAGCCCAAGGAGCCTGTGCCTCGGTTTAGAGCAGTGTCAGAGCAGAGCCTCTTCTTTGACTGTAATGTGTGGATGTTTTGGGGTTTTTGAGAGAAGTTTAAAAACACCCAAACAAAACAAAAAAAGACCAAAACCAAATTGTAAAGGCAAAACCCCCTACTTTTTAGGGGGTTTTCTTTCCTAGTACTACAAAGATATTTTGCTTATCAGAATCATCTTTCTAGAAAGCTTTCCTCCCCAACAGATTCACTGAAATGGGGCAAGAGCATGGCCAACCCCTGTATTACTCCAACCTTTGCAGTGACTTTATTAAGGTTAGTTTCTATCTCTGCAATAACTGAATTTTATTTCTCTCTGGTGATGTGAAAGTTCTGAAATAGGAGAAGAAATGTTAATTTCATATAACTTTGCACTATTCCTTAAACTGTCTACCACAACAAGATGGATAAAGTCTGTCCTTTGCTACCTTCCTCCCACCTCATGCTGAAACACCTCAAAAGTGCTAAAGGAACAAAGCCCAGACCCCTTGAATTCTTTTAATCATGGATGAAATTAAAGTGCTTACACAATATTGTAGAGTACTCTGCAAATACTGAGTCACCACAGTGAGTTGTCAGTTCTCCTATAAAAATTACTGAAAATCATTATTGTATGATTTATTTCCCTGGCAGTTTATCTAAAAATAAAAATCGGACCCAGATTTCCTCAAAGCCTCTAAGTCTCAGCTGTTTCAAAACTGAAAGTTAATAGTGAAAGCTGCTGCCTGACAGTTTTAAATCCCTTTTCCTACGTGAGCTGGGGGTATGAGGCCTTAGGAGCTCCCAGGGTTGCAGGAGGGGGTGGGAGCCATGAGCATGGCCATGTGCACAGACCATTCCTCCCCAGCAGTTCTACACCATGTGCCTCCCCCTTGGCCTCAGAAATGCATGGCAGAATTGCAGGCTGAGGTACTGTGCAGCAAGTCTTCTTCAGTGAGAGTGTCCCACTTGGCCCCTGGATGACAGCAAGGTTAATTGGGAGGCTTGGCTGTAAAGAAGGGCTGGAGGTTTGCTGCTGCTCGGCGTGCTGCTGTTTATTACAGATGTGTGCTGAATGACACTTCCTCTTTCTCAGAGCTGGGAGTTGCCAGATGTTTGCACCCAAGTCTCCAGCTCAGGGCAGAGCTGGCTGGGCTGTAAAGGTTTGTGTGTGCTCTCTTTTGGGAACATAGGGGTTAAAGCAGAGTTTAAGAATAAAAGCCTTGACTCTATTGAAATGAGTGGCAAAACTCCCATTCACTCTGGATTGTCAAAATGATCTGTAGAGCCCCCTAAGATTTGTGTTCTGTTAATAATTATTACTTGTACATAAAAGTAAACTTCTATATTTAAAACTTATAACTTGGCAACCACGGAATGCACATGTCTATAATGAATAACCATGTGAGCCTATTACTTCAGCTCTCCTCCCTTCTCATCCTTTTCTATATTTTACCTGCAATTCATCTGTCCAAATTTCAGACTGTAAGGTCTTCTGGGCAGAGACCATTTTTTCTGCTGGCAAAGTGGCTCTGTGTCAAACAAGGCAAGTATTTTAAATCAGGGGAAACAAATGTTCCTGCATTTGACAGTTTCTGAACATGAATGCAAGCGATCAGGCATGCGTGTCTAGAGATGTGCTTTCTACATACACATATTGTTTCCTTTTAAAGACATCTGCATCTACTGAATTCAGTCCAGAATTTGGCCTAGAAGTTTACCATTATTATGCCTCAATTCAGCAAAGCGTGACTGTAGGGAGACTTAAAATTAAGTATACATGTAAGTGCTTTGTTGGATGGAGGCCTCTAAGATTTTGTGCATTTATGCTCTTGTAATTTTAAAATGAAACATATTATTCAAAGTCTTCAGTTCTTTATGCTGTTACTTCCTCACTTATTTTGATTTATTATATATGTATACATGTCTCCTAAATTCTATATGCTTTTGAAAACAAATAAATCCAAAATACATTGAAATCAAATGTAAAAGTAGTATCTGCTCTTCGCTGGGCTACAATAATGTCTTTGGTTCACCAGCACCACTTTTGTGCCTAAGCAGCACCTTCCCTATCAAGGCTGTCTCATGCCAAAAACCTTGTTTTTCAGCCAAGAGCAAACATGTCTGGCCCAAAGTGCAGGGCCCTTATGGACAAGCAGCCCTACCTTCCTTGTTCCTGAGGATGGCAAATGTTGCTGCATCTGCTCTTCACTGAGCTGCCACCCTGATCGAGTGTCTTGTTGAGGGGGTGTTCAGAAGTGTTGCCCTTCCAGTCCTGCCACCGTGGGTGATGATGTTTTGGACTTGCTTTTGGGCCAGCTATAATTTTGCATGCAAATTTTAAACCCCAGGGCTGCCACTCAAGGATGCCTGCTGGCTGTTGCTGTGGCAGAGTGGCCCAGGTTTGCATGGAGATGGAAAGAGAGATGAGGTGAGGTGAGATGGGCAGGCCGTACCTTCCTCGCAATGGAACCCAATAAGTGCGAATAAATAGACACCGGTTAAGGCTTTTCATGTAAATTGATATGAAGCCCAGTTCAGGTTGATTAAAACAGTTTGAATGTCTCTGAAATGACAAGTCAACCAGGTCAATTACATTGATGTGCCAAAGGATATGGAAACACCTACTTGTCTTTAGGATAGGAGTCTAATAAATCCTAATTTGTTGTGTTTTATAAAATTGGTTTTATTTGTACACGTGTCCTAAAAATACAGACTGCATCTTTTGGAAGCATTCCCCCCTTTGGGGCCCATGGCTGCTTGCCTAAAGGGTTGGGGTCATCTTACTGATGTTTGCTCAAATATTTGTAGTTTACATCACTCCACAGAAAATATGCACTTATAGTCTTTTTTTTTTTCCCTTTCCCTTAATAAGGATCATAAACATCTAGTGGAAATCTTCAGGGGTCAAAAAATATGAAGACAACTGACTTTGCTGCATTTCCTTTGCTAAAAATGCTCTGTGAGTTCAACAAGAAGTGGAGTTAGACCACTGAGCCTACAGAGCTCCATTTGAAGTGCCACCTGCAGGGGTGGTTTATGAGATGAGGTTTGCTCTCCTACAAGTTATAATGAGACCACCCAGCCCCGATTGCATATGCCACAGATTAGAATTCAGATGGTAATAATTTCTTGCTATTACCAAGGCCAGATTTGATCTGGTTATGCAAAAAAAGAGTTCCAATCGTGCTCTGACTCTCCTCAGTCTACAGCTTCCAGAGAAACTCTTTCTTAGACAAGTCAATGAATTTTTCTCCCTTGATGAGAGTCCAGGATCATGAAGTTACTTTCCCTGAAGCCATGAGGACCGTGTCTGCAATTGGGATTATGCACTTAAGAAAGAACTTGCAGGAATGAATTGTAATATACTTTTGGTTTGCAGCAGCAGCAGTAGAGGACCATGGTTTCTGGCTTCCTTCAGTTTGCCATACTCCCACCCCAGTTGTTTTGTTAAATATTAATGTAATGCTCAATATAATTTGTGATTTTACTGAGAGAAATTAAACAAAATTGGAAGGATATCTGGAAACCAAAGGTGTCTTTAGCAACAAAACACAGTGGTTTGAAGTAGAAAAAATGCGAAGAAACAAAACAAAAGGTGAAATGAAAGGGAAGTTGAATGATAGGGAAACAGGTTTAAGCTTGTCAGGGAAATGCCCTGTTTTAATATGAGTACATTTGTTAAAGTGTATAAATAAATATATGTAAATATATGTAAATAGTTCCCTGAAGTGAATAAGAAATTACAATTAAAAGGATAGACAAAGTTATTAATTGAAAGTAATGATAAACCCAACCTTTGTAGTTACAAGCTTTATTTCAGCCACAAAAACTCAGGTAAAAAATCTGGGAAGCAATTTAGGGCTGCTGTGCTGGCTTGTTGCATTGTAGAGACAAGAACCCACTTATTCAGAGGAATGCCCCATGATCCCCTGGAAAGAAGGCAGAGTGAATGCCCACTTAGCAGGTAGCCCTCCTCCAGGCCTTCAAACTGGAACCAGAGGGAGTTTTCTGACACATTAACAGCAAAAAATAATGGTGTGGAACCTGCCCTTGATCAATAATGGGCAGAGAAACACACCCAGTAAAGAGTATTTAACAAGGCTGCTTCTGGTTGAGCCTTCTCCATGGCTCTGGCCCAGCTGGCTCGTGCCTGATGCAAGGCCTGCATTAACACACTGGTGTGGGCCAAGGTCTGGCAGCCTGGTTTCAGCTTGCAAAAGTGAATTGCAGCCTTTGCTTTTGTATGAACTTTGGGCTATCCGCTTTGGTTTGTGTGTGCTTGTTTGACACTGCTATATTGAAGAGTTAGTGACCCAAACAGTGGAAAAGAAGCTGTGCATTTGTGGTGTGGGAACCCTCTAAATCTGCGCCTTGGGTCTGTGCAAGGGCTGCTGTCACACTGCCACCCTCCTCATCACCTTAGCACTCCATGGATACAGGAGTAAATAGTTCGGGAGAAAGACAGACATCCTTAATGTCACAATCTTCTCTTTAATGGAAATGTGCATTTGGTACTGTCTGTTTAATAAGCTAAAAGAACAAATTTCACAATATCACTCATACAAACCTCAGAATTTGATTCTCCTTTCACTAATGCAGGTAACAATCACCACTGAGTCAACAGAGTTATTTCAGCTTTAATTCTGGGACATATGAGAGGAGATTGAGGCCCTTAAGGTATTTGGTATCTAGGCTATCTTTACTGATACACTGCCATGATCAGAAAGCTCTCCTCCTTTACAGGGAAAAGATGAGGGGAAAAAGCAAAGTGACACTAACCTTTTCCGAGTCAGGCTTTCCTCTTGGGTGTGACTACATGCAGAAAAGCTGGGATTTCCAGGTGATACTAATCAAAGATGGCAGAAGCAACTACAAAGCATACAAATAAAGCATCCAAGTTTCACGTACTAAACCAACCATGACAGTACTCACAGAACAGCAGCTAGACTACAGTCAGCTGTGTTGCTGCGAGGGCCCCAGAACTTTATTGCATGATAGTAACATGAAAACAAGTTATGCCATTATTATTAGCAACTACATAATAAGATTAAAGCATAATGCACACTAATAGTTAGTTTTCCTGCCTTAAATATATTTTACATGGATACCTTTTTTTATCAGGAAAAATATAATTTCTGTAGATGGTCTCACCAGAAAGCTCACAGTCTGTCCCAGCTTTTTTAAACTAGCTGCTCCCAGATGTGTGTGGTAATGTGTGTGTCTACATAAGTAGGGGTGATTTCTGACAATTTTCTGTATCCTGACTGAATCCAATACACAGATTCAGGCTCCTCTTCACTACCTATGCAGAAATACAACACACTGTATTGATGGACTTTAAGGTCTGGCAGCTTCAACTAGAAAATCAGGCCCCTTATCCTCCCTGCAGAGACAAATGAACACCAACCTACTTAATACTTAACCCTGCAAAAAACTGAACCTGAGGGAACATCAGTTTGATGGTTCTCAGGTATCACAGTGTTAAACATGGGATAGTTGTATGGATGGATGGGAAGGGAGAGGCTAAGTTGGTGACACAGAGCACATATTTAGCTGTCACCTAGTGCCCCCAAACTTACATTTCAAGCATGAGTTCAGGTATTTAAGTATGTAACCAAAAAATGAATAGCATGTTTGTGTCATCCCTGAAGCCTCTCACCTTTCTCTAATGAGAAAAGACAGGAGAGATGAACATGCTAATGTCAGTACCATGATGTTTCAGACCAACAACCATATAAAAACCTTACTTGTTCTATGTCTGGACAATGAAAGGTGTCTAGTAGTTTGACTCCATTGTCACTATCTGAACAAAAAACAGTGGCTGTTTCAGGCTGATTAAACTGAAGGAGATGCAGGCTTTGACCATGGTTCTGCAAGCATTGCAGAGCTTCACTCCTCTAAGTAGCTCCAGTGGAACTGGATTGTCTTCTGGATTTACCAAAGGAGGGGGACTCAAGGCCTTAATTTTTTTTTTCTTTTTTTTTTTTTTTTTTTGCAACAGGAAGGCCCAAAAGGACATATCTGCAACTTAAAGAACATTCATTAGAAGTTAATAGTGGTCTCATTCAGAATAAAACTTTTGGATAGAAAAAATATTCAATTATTGCTGGCAGAGTGGAGATAGTTATTCTTAAATATTTGCTGGGGCACTTATCCTCCTGGCAAGTCACAGCAACAAGAAAAGGCTTTTAATCTTTCACAGGAATTTAAGAATCACTTAAAGTTCATAATAAGCATGCAGGGGGGTGTTGCAGCTACAGTTATATATACACAGTTCTAAGATGGACCTGGCCTTATGGCATTTTGATTATGAGTTAGCTTTAACAAGAGGATAATAGTTTGGGGTTTTTTCCAACAGTTCTAGCATGGGCTTTGCATGACAGACGGAGTATGAAATTTCCCTAAAGCAGATCAGGGAGCCTGCTGATGGCTTGGGGAACTCATTCACTATTCCTGTTATGGGACTGTCTCCATGTGCTGACAACAGAGGTGGTCACATCTCTGACCACATGGGTCACATCTTGTTTTCCAAAGATGCATTCCCCTCATGGGAGCTCTGTTACAGGATAACATTCTCCCACTTGATAATGATGAACTCCTTCTTGTTGCTTTCCTCTGTACCCATTTTCCAGTCAATCCCCACACAACTTAGCACAGCTCTGTCTGTATGTGCACACAGGTGTGAGCACCAAGGTTCTTAACCTCTTGTTTTCATCCACACTTTTTGTGGCAATCCATGTTTTTAGGTCTAAGCCTCTGGTTTTGCAAAACAGAGGATCATGGATTCGGCTTTGTTTCAGCAGAAAGACTGGCTAGAGCATTTTCTCCCATGTCTCCACTTTTTGTCCTCTCCTTGTTTTCCCTTGTGACTGCTGTCTTTGCAGAGTGCTGGTGAATGGCTTTTAATGAATATGGGAGAAGGTACAGACTTCTTTGCCAAGAAGAATGTCTTTGCACCAGAGCCCTGGTGTGAGGTTTTCTGCTGCAAACTTAACCTGACCTCTCCAAAACTTTGCTTCTAATCCCCTGCTCTCACAGGTACAGCTGACCTGTTCATACCAAAACTGAAAATGTGGCCCTGATTTCTCATTCTAAAAGTTCATCCAATCTAGCCAGCTTGCGGTTTGGAAGGAGCTCTGGCAGCAGCCCTGTCTTCAGCTACAGTACGGACATGTCTGCTGAGCACAAAGCCAGCCACTTGGAACAGAGCATGTAAGCTTTATTTGACTTTCCCTTGCTTAATTACAGAGTCCTCCAGAGTTTTCTCCAAGGTTTTATGAAAATCATCTGGTAGGACATCGAAAGATTTAATGTAGTAAACAAGTAAACAAAAATCTGCAGCTTAGAAGGCCAAATTTCAATTTGATTTATTTTATAATCCATTGAGTTTCACTGGTGACAGTGGTTTTGTACAGGTTATAAGTGCAGAAAAATGTGACCCAGAGAAAGGCTCCATGCTCATCTTTGGCAAATGCTGTATCCCATCTGTTTGTCACTATTAGAACATTTCTTCATTGGCAGATGAAAAACAAAATGTACAAAAGGATGCCGTAAACTATTCCATACTATCATCAGTACAACCAAACGCAAGCAGTCATTACTCTGGTAATGATGTAGCCTCTCACTTTGGAATTGTCATAGGCCTTCAACCCAACACATTCAGTGATTAAATGGTGTACTTGAGGCACAGGAAATGGTGAAGCCTTTGGAAGAGAAATCAAGAGAAATGATTGCATGTCTCTTTACATTCTATTTAGAAAATAGTGTCTTGTGATACAAAATTACTTCGTGGCTCTTCTTGTTACTTAAGTTTTTTTTATGTCAGACAAAAAATTAAAATCTCAAGATACTGTGTCTTTATATTGTACATCTGTTTTATCCTCCAATCGAGTTCAGATGAAATGGGATCAACTAGACCATTTAAAAATAACCAATATTTGTAGTATCTCCTCTGCGAGCTTCTAAGTGAAGCTCAGAATAGATTCTGAGCAGGGTAAAAGGGAGTTATTTACAAGGGGCATTTAGAAGGACTGCCAAATTTGTATAACCTGCTTAAACTTGAGATATTCTTTTGCTGGTCAGCTGTTTTCTGATGACAATATATAGATGTCTCTTGTCTGTTAAAGGATACAGAATCCCTCCCTCAGTGACAAATATGTACCAGAGATTTTAGCTAACTTTCAATTATTCTTGAAGGTTATGGATGTAGTTATTTCAAAAAACCAAACTACCCAGCTGCAGTTGCAAATTTTTATTTGCAATATTGAAAGCTGTATTAAAGCCTGGCTAAAAGCTGACTTCCAGCTTGAGTAACCATGCTTTGAAAATTGTTTCTAAATTCCTCATCTGCAGAGCTTTAATAAACTCTTTAAGGGAGATGGGAACATGGATTTAGAAAAGTGCACAGCACATACTATGTCATGTGTATAACACAAACAGTTGTTTTGTGTTGTGTACAGGGTTAGCTCTGCTTATGGAAAGGAAGTGTTGATTCTTTTGCAGAAGAAGGAGACCCTTGATCTAAATATAGGGATGATGCTTCTTTGTACCCCCATCTTATGACCAATCCCCGGGGGGGAGATAATATGAACTCCTCAACTCTCCTGGCAAACGTAAAACACACAAACCCCCATTCATTCAAAGGAAAGGTTCAGCACTAAACACAAGGTCTGTGACTAAATACACCTCTGTGGTGTTTGGATGGTACAAGTTCAAATACACCCGCTAGGATGGCATCAAGCACCACATGAAGCTGCTCAGGCCTCCAGCAGTGCTGTCATCCAGCACGCTGCTGGAGCGTGGCTCCCTTGCAGCACCAATGTGCCACGCTGGAAGTGTCTAATGCCATTCACAGAATTAGCTAGTGAATTTACTGCACATATAATTACTCTGTGGTATTCCAAGGGTGGCTGCATGCCACTCACTTCCCATGCAGTAAGTTTTCCATGTAGGCAAGCCGGAGTGCTGCTCTAAGTGATTTTAATGAGTATTTTGTAATTTGCCGGGTCATGGCAGCCCACTGCAGAGATAGGACAAGGCGTAATGGGTAAAAATGGAAAGAGGAGAAACTTAGGTTAGATATTAGGAAGAAATTCTTTCCTGTGAGGGTGGTGAAGCCCTCGCACAGGTTCCCAGAGACACTGTGGATGCCCCATCCCTGGAAGTGTTCATGGCCAGGTTGGGTGGGGCTTGGAGCAGCCTGATCTAGTGCAAAGTGTCCCTGCCCACGTCAGGGGAATTAGAGCTAGATGTGAAGATTCAGATGAGAGAGTAGAAGTTTTTTCATTGTTAGGGTAGTCAGGCATTGGAACAGGGTGCCCATTGAGCTGGTGGAGTCACCATCCCTGGTGGTGTTTAAGAGGTGCCTGGCACTGGTGCCGGGCAATGGGGTTTAGGGCTTACAGGGGTACTGCTGGGTGGACAGTTGGATTCGATCCGGAAGGTCTCTTCTAATCGTGATGATTGTAGGATTCTGTCTTTAAGGTCTGTTCCAACGCAAGCCACTCCATGGTTCTGTGACTGTTCACCGCCAGCCGCCCTGTCAGTGCACACACACTCCCCAGAGCCGGCATCCCGAGGGCCTTCCTGTGCCAGCACCTCGCAGCTACAAAGGACACACCGCTCTGTCAGAGCGTGGATCCGGGCTTAGTGCAGGCCCATCCGAGCACCTTACAGCCGCTACTTCGCTTTCTGACGCCGAGGCCTCGGCGCCTGGGGCCTGCGCTGCCGAGCCCCGGGGGCACCGGGGCGGCCCGGGCTGCCAGGCAGCCCCGGGGGGTGCCGGACCCCGGCGCGGGGGCCGGGCCGGGGGTGTGGAGCGCCCGCCTCTCGCGGCTCGCAGCCGGGTGCCTCCCGCGGGCCGCGGGCGCGTACCCAGAGTGCAGCAGGCGGGCGGGCGGCGGCGCGGCCGGACCCACCGCCGGCACCCGCGGCCGGCTCTCCCCCGGCGCTCCCCCGGCGCAGCGGGAGCCGGGCCCAGGCGGCGGCGGCGCGGCCCAGAATGCGACACTGAGATGCTTCTTCCCCCGGCAGCGGCGGCGCCCCGGGCCCAGGCGGCGGCGGCCCCCGCGTGGATGCGGCTCTGGAGCCGGCGCTTCGCCCTGCACAAACATTTCTATAGGACTCATTCGCCCTGCTGAGGAGATCGGCCCAGACCGGCCGCTTTCTCTGCCTCTCCCCCCTTTCCCCGCACCCCCGGAGACCGCCGGCCCGGCCCGGCCCGGCCCGCATGGAGGCCCCCGGCGGCGGCGGCGCCTCGCCGCTGAGCCCCGCGCTGGTGGGGCGGCTCCGCCGGGAGCACGAGAAGGTAAAGAGGGCACCGGGGCCGGGCCGGGGGGCGCGGGGGGCGCGGGCCGGGCCGGGGGGAACCGGGCGGGGGAGGGCACGTGGCCGCGTGACGTCACGGGCGGCGCTGAGGCGGGCCGGGGGCACCGCGAGGACCCCGGGGCTGGGGCCGCGCCCCCGAGACACCGGCCCGGGTCACACCGCCCCCCACACACCGGCCCGGGTCACACCGCCCCCCGAGACACCGGCCCGGGTCACACCGCCCCCCAGACACCGGCCCGGGTCACACCGCCCCCCGAGACACCGGCCCGGGTCACACCGCCCCCCGAGACACCGGCCCGGGTCACACCGCCCCCCGAGACACCGGCCCGGGTCACACCGCCCCCCGAGACACCGGCCCGGGTCACACCGCCCCCCAGACACCGGCCCGGGTCACACCGCCCCCCGAGACACCGGCCCGGGTCACACCGCCCCCCAGACACCGGCCCGGGTCACACCGTCCCCCGAGACACCGGCCCGGGTCACACCGCCCCGCCACTCCTCCTCCCGGGACACACACACCGCCCGGGGGGCGGCGGGCATGGAGGCCCGGCCCGCGCCCCCCTCCCCGGTGCTGCCCCAGCCCGCCATGGGCACCAGCGCGCCCTTAAACGCGAGTTTTCATCTTTCTCACGCCTCTCCGTGGTGTCTGCGGCCTTCGGGACAGTCACACCTTCAAAAGTGCCCGCGCAGGGCCCAGCCGTGGCTGTGACCTGCGTTGCCCCGGGGGCCAGCGTGCTCCCGGGCCAGCTTGAAGAGAGGGTGTATCAAAACTTAATTGTTCATGACTTGCCTTAAAATTCATTGGTTATACTTGAAATGGGTTTCAAAGAACCAGATTCTTGTGCAGAAATTATTCTCAAGAGTTCAGAGGCTGGTGCTGAGACCATAGCACAAAACTCAGGATACTTTTTCCCTATAGATTACGCTCATGATCTAACTCAGGTGGGCCCTGAAAACTTAAGGAGTGCGATTTGGGGCCTGTAGGTTCCAGCCTTGCAGTGAGCTCTGTGTGGGTGCAGGAGTCACTATGGAAATAACTTGTGGTCATGTCCAGGGTGTTGCTGACACAATTTGTTTGCCCAGTCTGTACACCTTTCACTTTTCCTGCTCATGAGATTAAAATTTTTTTAAGCAGATTCTAAGATGCACGTTAGAGTTCCTCAGTTACAATGGAGAAATATATCTTAAGGCTGTATTTTGTCACAGGCTGGTTTACTTAAGAAAACTGAGTAACGTGTGTGATAGAAGAATGTGCCTTGTGTGGAATATTGTGTGCACAATTGTGTCTACTTTTGAATACCCATTAGATCATTGCTAAAAGACCTGCGTAGCCAACTGACCATTAACGTGGACAAACAGTAGGAGGATCTGCTGGAATACTCTGCATCATCCGTTCTGCACGGATAGGAACCCATTATGCCAATAATTGGTGATAGTAACTCGTCTGCTTGGGCTCCTTCGGTTGATTTTCAAGGTGGTGGAATCTGGTGAAGAATAATTTCCCTGGTACATTAGTGTCAGGCCTAATGTGTAAGCACACGTCTGCCATAGCCACAGGGAATTATTCCCAGTTCATGGTAAGACCCCTCTGTAAGCAAGTTTAAGATTCTTCTTAAACAGATCTGCACCAGTGGAAAAGAGGCCCAGGAGACCATTAATTAAGCCTCTGTTAGGCTGATGTACCAAAGTTATATTTTATCATAGGGAAACTTTACATAATTTCTGCAAATTGGCTGAAAAAAAATGGAACACTTCAGCTTCAATATGAAATTATACTAAAGAACTACATATCTTGGTTACAATGGAGTGTCATGATGAAGATATAGGAGACTCTCCCTCTATGCAATGAATATATATAATTGGATTACAACGGTATTTTCAGTTACGAAAATATTGTATTTTAAGATGGAGGAGGTCTTTTCATTTCAGCTGCCTCTTCTCAGAGATCTGTATTTTTCTCACAAAATCACTGAAGTTGAAGGCTCTTGTTTTGGTGTCTGCACAAAGATGAGGGAGAATTAGTTACCCAGTACTTTGGTAAACTGATGATTGTAGTGTGAGAATCATAGCAAATAATAAAGTTGCTTAGCCAGAATGGTATCTCTATATACTAGCATTTAGGCAGGCAAATACTTTTTATTACTGGGATGTTGTGCTCTCCCAGTGATGCTTGCTTAAGTAATAGAAAAACTATTTATTACCATTAACCCGAAGGCAACCTTTAATGGAATAGTGGAATACAGCAGTACCTATCTGCAGCATTAAAGATAATATTTGAACCGTGGTTGGTTATTTTAACACCCAGGCCATTGTACAACCCTGGTTCAGCTATGGGTTTGAGCTTTTAAGTGCGAAAGAGCTGCCCCGGAGAGCTTGTGAACTGAGGCTTCCTTCCTGCTTAAAAATACTAAAAGAACAGGATGTTCATGACTTTCTGTCTTTAATCTGATGGAGGCTGCAACTTCCAGGTTTAGGACCCCTGGTGAAAGTAATTTTAATTCTTGTTTAGGACTGCGTGCCTGTTGGACAGATTTCATCTTGTTAATTTGTGGTGATAGTAAGACCAAACTGTTAAAAGCAATTTTCAGTGCTCCTACTAAAGGCACTTTGTATAAAAACATGACTTAGAATGTGTATCTTGGGGATAAATTATAGAAGAATACCTAGTAATTTTCATGATAAAGACCATCATTGGAAGCACAATGCCTGCGTAAAGTTTTGAATATTTCTGTAAGAAGAATATAATATATGTATCATGGATTACTTGCAAAAGCAATATATGTTAGCTGAAAATACTGCAGTAAATCTATTGCAAGTTAGTACAGGAATTATAAAATGAATATTTAAATAGGAGGTTTCTCATGTTATAGGGCCTGCGTTTAAACATAATATTTGATATACATTTATTCCTGCAATCAAGTGGGTTGGGATTACTAACTGATGGGAAGCTGACAAGTCAGATGTGTATGATTTGGAAAGACTTGTGTAGACAGTGAATTTACAGTGGGATGATATGTTCTATAGTTTCTGAGCAGTGCAATGACGATATGTGTAATGGGAGACATTACAGAACCAATTAGACCCAAGGGACATTTGCAGAGTGCAGACAGAGGCATGGAGAATCTAAAGGATTCCAGTATTAGATGGCAGTATGATTTTTATTTTTTTAATTTTTTTTTTTGCTATTGCACTGACAAACGCATTTTTTTATTTTCCTTTTAGGAAAATTAGGACAAGGAAGTGACTCTCCTGTCACTCATCATGACAGCAAAGCACAATTAGTTTGAGTGAAGCTCTTACTGTAACTCATTGGCCATTGTGCATTATGGCACATATTCTTAATTTTTATGAATTTAAATAGTAGAGCTGTATGATCTTTAATTTCCAAATGGTTCTGGATACTTAAAGTTTTTTGACAGTTAAACAACTTGTAGCTGGGTTATGGAGAAACAAATCACAGAATCCTAATCTTACAGTCTTCTAAATTTTTTTTGTTTCCTTCATGATTTACTTCTGGGGCTGACTGCTTCTGTTCGTCTTTTCCAAGTAATATCTGTGCTATGAAATCAGCAACTTGGCAGTTTTAGAGCTGTTCCTGCAGTCTGAAGAAGAGCAGTGAGGCAGAGTAGGGTCTTGTACACTTCATGCTGCTGCAGGAGCCACTGGAAATCTGGAAGTGCTTGCCTGCAGACTCACAGATGAGACTCAGATGTGCTTTCCAGTGCCGTGTCTCCCATGGTTTGCACTTTTTCCAGCCTATGTCCAAGTTCACAGGATCCAGAGGAAGCCTGGGTATGAGACACCAGTGCAGCAGGACTTCATTTTGCACAATAACTGTTAGAGAAAAGGGAAGAGAGTGTCTGAAGCTTGGTTTGATGTGCTCCTTTTAAAAAGAACCTGTGTGACGCTCTATTTGCCATATTCCTTTTTAAAAGGTACCTGGACAATTACCTTTTCGGAAACTTGTAATGACACACACTCCACCCTGTCCAGTGGTTCTAATGTTTTCTCATGTGCTGCTTTCAAGTAAAAGGGCTAACTCAGTCATTATCTGGAAGCTTTTTATGGAGTACTTATTGTTCCTCCAGTGTTAATTGATCATCGCTTTTACTTTTTTAGTCAATATTTGTCCATGTTCTTATTAGTATGAATTAAATATCCACTAGCTTGTATAGTGTCAAGAGTTATGAAATAAATTAACAGATCTTCAGTAGATTTTTTAATGATAATTGAAGGCAGACCATTCACAAAAGAGTTTAAAGAGCATTGCCTTTATTCTGGAAAGAGCAAGGCTGTGTGTGTCCGGCCTCCCTGGTAACTAAAATGTGCAGATGAGATTATAGGCACCAAATCTAAACATTACTGAATTGTGCTGCTCTTACAGCTGTCTGCAGATGCTGTGGGTAGATGCAGCGACCAGGGTACTATTTGGGAATCCTCTTTATTATCTCTAGTATTTTTGCAGATCCCCATCCCATAAGTTAAGCTCATAACCTGTGTTCTTAGGTCTGTTTTGATGCTCCTTCTCTCAAGTACTTCTTTCATCCTTTGAGGTTGCGAAATTGTATTTGGTTTTAGTCTGAGCCTCCAGTGTTGCGGGTGGATATTCTGGCTCAGAGCTTGCCTTCTGAGGCCCTCAGAGCAGCAAGTGCACTGAAGCTTCGTGTTTTTGTGGTGAGGGCATTGGGACACTGCTGCACTGTGCAGGTGCTGGTGTGTGGATGCTCTTGTCTGTTGGCATGGGCTGCAGCACAGGAGCAGCAGTCTCAGGCACTTGTTCTAAATTTTCATTAATGGTCATGCGAATTGTCCAAATGACTTAAATTGGAACAACTTTTCAATCTTTGTGTGCGTGTCTGCTTTTTTCAGTCTTTTAGCAATTTTTGGTTGGCACATTTGTGACACTGCTCAGTGAGCTGGGCTGGGATCCAGCTTACACCCAAACTTTATCATTGACCTTTTGCCTTTTTTTCTTTTTTTTTTCTTCCTGGACTATTTTTCATCCAGTGTGGATCCCTAATATAGTTACAAATGTCTGTCAGCAGATTGTGTCAGGGTTGGGAGGATGAGACAGTGGAACTGAGTAGCAGGAGCCAGGGAGGGGTGATGCTGAGTTTACTCAGGACTGTGGCTGACTGCTGAACCCCAGCCTGCAGCTATGTCTGTGAGGCAGGTGTCACAGCTCATGGCAATTTTAAGCTAGTTAAGCTTGAGTTTTGCCAGCAGCATAGTTGTTGCACCATAAACTCCATCAAAGCTTGCAAAACCTGCTTGAGATGTTGGGTTGCGTAGATCACATGGAGTTCTGTGCCTGTGCTGCTCTGCTGCTCCCTGGGTACCTGGGCAGCCTGGAGATAGTGTAGCCACATGGATATGTTTACCTGAGCTCTGCTAAAATATTAAATTTCAAGCTCTCAGCTGTGTCTCAAGATGAACTTACAGGCCGTGGACACTGACTTGCTGCCAGTGAAGGAGGAGATCTCACTCCAGTGTGTTCCTCGCTTGCCCCAGTTCAGTTGGTTCGGTGTTCATGGAACTCACTCAGCAGAATACATCCTGCTGCCTTTGGGATTTCTGCTGTATAGAATTTTTGAGCTCCTCAAAATAATTTTGGTTAGAACTTAGTCTTATTTATTGATAAATAATAGTTATGTATTCCTTTTTCGGCAAAACTGCAAGACCACAGCTGTGTACACAATTAATATAAAAACAGTAGATCTTGTTTTCTTGTAAAGCAAGGTAAGAATTGTGGCGATATTTCTAAGTAAGATTTTCTTCCTTTAGGAAGAAATGTTTGCCATGATTCAGATTTCTTTCTGTCTTTTCCTTCAGTATTCTTCCCAAACGCATTTCTTCAAAAGGCAAAAGTTTCCACCCAAAGGGGGTTTTATGTTAATAATTTGTTGAAATGTAGTGTTTTTGAGTAATATGATTTAATAAATGAATATGAGAGCTCAGAAATGCTTTCTTCCTTTTGCATTAGATCATACAGTGTGCCAACAGACTGAAGAATTTTTAATAGTTTTATTTCATTTTTTGATTGAAAATGGGGCTCTAGGAAAAACAATTGTGCAAATGTTAATTCTCTCTTTCTCCATCAGTGATTGCTGTGTTTTAGGCAAGTACTGTGTAGTTTCCTAGAGGAAAAAATGAAAATTCATTTAAAATGTTTATTTTTTTTCTGTGTCTTGTTACATCCTGGTTACCAAGAGATGATTAAATATTTGACCATCCATTAGTGCTGTTTTGTAATGTAAAGTGGTATTGTGAACTGGTTATTTCATGGGTAAAATTTTAGTGTTTAGGGATACAAGAGGGGAAATCTCATGCATGAATTGCATGGCAGAGAGGGTTTTGGTACTACAAACATTTCCAGATGGAGGCAGCTCATGTGCACGTATCAACTGCTGTAAATACTTGAATGTGGAAGATTTAACATTTAGAGCTGTGCAGAGTTGGAGTCTCCTGAAGGAAGTCAGTAGTGGAAATGATGTTGGATTTATCACGAGCCTTGCAAATGTGGATCTGCGTTTCAGGAAACCAGCATACACTGGTGGAACGTTCTGAACAACAGGACCTAGGTTGAAACTGAGATATTTTTACAGTCCCAAATGGCAGGGACAGTCTCCTGAAGGCAAGTCATTGGTATTAGACTTTATTAGACCCTTACTTTAATTACCACCTCATTACTTGCTCTGCTTCCACAAAAAGTATTCCATACCGTCATTTTCCCTAAGTAACTGGAAATGTGATTGAAAGGGATGTTTAAAGTGAGACTAATTCAAGATTAAATAGTCACAAATTATATTATTGCTACATGTAAACAAATTACTTGCATATCTGATTTTATTCAGATTACTTTTCAAGTGGTAAATAATGCTTTATCACTTATATAGTGCTCTTACATCTTTAGAGTGCTTTTCTCACATTAATTAATCATCATTAAACACTCTGAGGTGGGTAGGTTAATACTATTATCCCCATTTTGCAGATGAAGAAATGTAGACTGAGAGGTTGTGATTTGCTCAAGGCCATATAGAAGAAACAGAATCAGAGCTGGGATTAGATCTGTGTCCCTAGCTTCTAATTTCAGAAGACCAGCCAGACTGTGAGCTGCAGTTCTGAAGCAAAATACTCAAGTGTGCATGTAGAACCAGCAAACATTTCCTTGGCCTCTTCGATGCCTAACTTGCAGTTTGTTTAAATGGAAACTTTGCTTTTGTGCTCTGCTGCACATTTCCACCTGCATACCTGCAAGTGTGGAAATGGCCTCTTGTGCATTTGGGACCTCTTCCCAATCTGATGGGACATTTTTATTTTCATCATTTTCATTGAAATTAACTTTCATCTTAAAAACTTGAAGGTTTCTACTTCTCTGGACTCGAACATAACTTCATGATTCACATACAGCAGGTTTAGCATTGGTACCCCAAAGTGCCTGCAGATGATACCAAGACCAGGTCTGTTGCTTACAATTTTTCATGAGCTGAGATGTAAATAAGGTTCTGACTTGGCAGCTTGTCTTACTGCTGTTGAGAAGAGATGAGAGAGAATTGCCCTCTGTGTGGTAAATGCAGCACCTTAGGAGGCAGTGCCCAGCTGCTTTGTAGAGAGAAACATTGACATGCATGCACTGCACCTTGGAGAAGTACCTAAATAAAACAACATAGTCTGGGAATGGGGAGGAGAACAGAGCTGCTGGTGGCACCACTTCGTTAATGTGAAGCACTACAGAGAATTATATTCAGCTGTTAGTAATGGGAGCATGTACAGAAGCCACAGATAAGGAAAAACAGGGTTCAGGAAAGAAGTGCCCTTGTACGGGAGGGTGAAGAGCTGCTAGGGTAATGTGGAATAGGTTAGAGACCCATGGCACGTACAGGTAAGGATCTGCTTTGTGCTGCAGCATCCTCCTCACCTGTCCTTATTGCCAGGGAAACATTGTAAGTGATTGTAGTGCCTGCTGCCCAGTTGGGAGCTCTGGCTTCTCTTCCCAGCCCTGACCAGAGTTAGAGGTTGTTACTCAGCTTGCAGAATCAGTGCAGTGTTTTTTCTAAGTGCTGTACTCTTGAATTCGTGGAGATTTTGAGCTCTTTGGATGCAAGATCATGGAGAAGGTAGAGTATAAATAGACTGGGAAGAGAGAATGTCTTGCAGACAGAAGGAATTCTCTGTCTTTGGTCAGCTAATGAAGTCCTTGGCTGTCTGCTAGGAGTCACCTGAGGGTGATTTGGAGTCATTAGCCTGCAGCCTGCCCTGGGATCACATTGGCACGGTGGAACTGGGGACACCTCGGACGTGATCACACGTCTAAAGCTGATCCTCCTGCTCTGCTTGTGACACCTAGAAACGAGAGATTCCCTACCAGCAGCAACACAGGCATCCCTAGAAATAGCTCAAGCACGTAGCAGTGAGAGCAGAGCAGGCACAAGCACATAATCTCCAGCTGTAACAGTTTGGGTTTAGTCCAGAAGGAATTCCACCTTGCGTTACAGGTGTGCAGGGCTGGCTTCTCCCGTCCCAAGGGGCTGCTTGTGGAGCTCGCAGATGTGCCTCTGGTGGGTCAGGGGCTTGAGGAGCACTGCATTTTAACAACTTGCTGTTGGTGAAAAGGAAGGAAACAAGATACTTGCCTGTTTGCTTTCTTTTAAGGCTATGGAATATGTTTTCCGACAGTGGATCCTGTTTTAATAACCAGACCCATGATTAGGTAATGTTAAGTTTGCTGCAAGATTAGTTTAATAAATATTTTAGTATGCAGATAAGCCAGTGATAACCATGTGCATTCACAAACTCATACATTTTTATGCCTAAAAGGGGAGAATTCAGAGTCCATTGGTACCACTTCATTATGATGTCTTAAAAGTACAGGATACTTGGTGGCACTAGGTGTCCAGGTAAATGGAACTCAAGTGAACAAACAAGCAGGTCATTTATTTTATTTACCCTAAAAGGGATTTTCATTCTTTAATTGTAACTCTGGATATAAATTATGTGTGGAAGGCAGACTAATGATTTTCCTGTGTTTGATTAAAGGCAAAGAATCAAAGATTTGTTTTTATATTTATCTATTTGTTTCTTTGCTGTGATAAGACCAGTTGTTATCCAAACAGTGGGGCTGACCTAATAAAGGTCATATACATAATTGATCTCCATCTGTTTTTCAATATTTATTCTCTCTATTCTTTTAATAGACTTTAGTTCCAGAAGTGCAGCCTGCAACATTTTTAAGGTGGTATATTTTAGCACTTCTGTAAAAGGTCTCTTTTTATGCTGGCCACTAAAAAGAAAAGGTTTGTTGTTGGTTCCACCGTTTGGTATCCCTTCAAGAGAGATTATATCAAAGAAGAAGAATTAAATTAAAATTGATTGGTGTTATTGATTTTCTTTTTTTTTTTTTTCCTTAAAGGGGGATAAAGGGTGATGGAAACAGCATATGCCCCTATGCTGTTTTACTGATGGACTATTTTTTAAAAACATAAAAAGCATATGTGCCCAATTTACATATTTACTAATTAAAAAAGCTTCCTGGAAACATTAAGTAGACTATCTTCTGTAACCTTTAACATTGTGGCTAATGGATATAGCCTGGAAATTTTCATAGAAGGTCCTCTAAATAATGTAAATGATTATGAATATGTAACTAGTTAATATGCAGCTACGAAAGGATTATCATGTAGAGGTTAATGAACATGCTGCTCTTATGGTTTGCAGGGCTTTTCTTTTTGTGCTTTCAGCTCACTTCATGCATGGAAAGTCATGTATTGGGAATGGAAAGCTTCCTGTCTTTTCCATCTTCATCTGTAATGGGGCAATTAAATTGAAACTTTCTTAAAGGATTTCATAAACATTTTTGTATGCTAAATTATGTTGTGTACTTCACAATCACTGCCAAATGTGAAAGGATGAAGGATGTGGATAGAATAGGCTCAGACTCCTGGACTTGTTAGTGGTGGGCTCCAGTGTGCCTTAGCTTTGTTATCAGACAATTCATGCATTCTGCAGAAACTTTACTCTTAAAATGGGCTTAATATTAATAGTATGAATTAGATTTCTGAGTTGATGTCCTGTACAAGTCTGTGTATTTACTCTCAAGCTTAAAAATAGTTAGCTTGCACATTAAGGAAGATATTTGCTAGGCATTTGATTTGTGGGCATTTAAAGCAAATGATAAATTTAAACTTGGCTTACGTGGGATGAGCTACCTGGCTGACTTTCCTGATGGATTATGAAATAACCTAACCACAAATGTAAAGCTGATCCTTTTCATTTAAGAACTTTACTCTGTTTGAAGAATTATTAGCTCACAAAGTGGTCCCATTTTTTTACTCCTACATGAGTAGAAAGTGCAGGGTCTGAGATCTGTTGTGCAATAGCTGCACATATGCTAACTGAAAAAAAAAATTGTCTTTCATTCTGTTGTTTGGGAAAAAAAAAGAGAATTATCTGCTCCAGTGATTTCAGTGGTACTTGAATGTATGTTATTGTTTTCTCTGCAAATTTTCTCATTAATTGCTTTCAAATGTTAGCATTATTTTGGCTATAGGAAAAATGAAATTTATAAAAAAAAAATCTAGAAAATGCTTATATTGAGGAGCTGTCTAGACATATTTAAGTGCCTCATGGCTTCATTGCATTTCATATAATTGAATGAAATTGTTTGTGTTGTATTTTTGGTAACCATTATTCAGAGATCAGAATATGTTTTGAAAGACAAAATCTCCACGTAATTGTGGCGGAGAAGGTCACAGGTTTCAGCATCCTTCCTGTTTGCTAAATATATCGTCTAAAAAATTACAGTTAAAAAAGAAGAAAAGTATTTAATTTTAACAGTATGCTTTATTTTGTAAGTTCTTTTGTATCTCTTGGGAAAGCCTGTGGCATAAGGAAGTAAGTGAAATATTTATATTGAAACTTACCTTTTTTGACACCCAGAAAGAACAGAAGAGAAGCCAGCAGCCCATCATGGTGTCAAATATCCACGTATTTACACAGCACAAAGTTAATTTGTGCTTTTTCAAGTTAAAATGGCCAGTGGAAACATTTGTTGATATACTGATAGAGGAAAAATGTTTTTGGTGCTGTGAGGTTCATTTGTTTTGGTTTTTAATGACTGAGTATGGGAGTTACATTGATGCCTTGTTACAATTTATGTTGTTTTCTTACTCTGCAAACGTGTAACACTGAAAATAGATCGGCAGATTGCACAAACTGCTACTTATCTCGGATTGTGTGTCACGTAATAGTTATGGAGCAGGTATTGGACCAAAATAAGAAGTGAAAAGCTGTAATTTTTTTCTGTGGTTATCACTCTGCATTAGCTTGTGATAAAGTGTGCTGCTTAAGAATGACCATTCACATGCCTTTTTCCTGACAAATAAAAATGTATATAGAGACAGCACCAAATCTGTAAAGCTACTGTTCTACTTTCTGATGCATTGACATTGCAGCTGTGTGCTTAGCCTTGTTTTTTTCATGAGTAGTTATCTGTTTTAATGACAGGTGGTCACTGGCTGCCAAGAAAAAATCCAGCACTGGTAAGTAAAAAAAGTCTACATGTCTAAAATACTGATGAGTAACCTAGTTATGTTTTAGTGAAGTATTGCTGTTTATTCTGATGGAGAGTCAAATCCTGCTAGCATGTTTTAGGGATTATAGTTAGTGATAGCTCAGAATTGTTGCAATGTACTCTCCTTAAAATATACTTATTTCTCACTGATATAATTAAATCATAAATACATTGATTTGTGAAGCTCTAGTGTTTATATTTCTGCCTTAAATACCTATCTCATCTGTCATTTTTGCCCAAGTAAGCTGGTTGGATGAATGCTTAATTTGGCTGGATGGTGAAAAGATGCTCCCAGGGTAGAATTACTGTTGTTTTCTAACTATGGAGCAAGTAGGGAAATTCCACTTGCCCCCCTCCATGTGCTGAAAGAATGTGGAAAGTGATGTTTCACTGTTTCCCCCCCACCCTCAGTAAACTACATGCTAAAGCTTAGTTTTTAATGCTTAAATGTTTTGTTACGTAAAAAAATTATCTCTGGGCATTTTTCCCTCTGTTGGCAGTCTGTGGTTAATAGAAAACATACCTAGTAAATAATAGTTTTGTATGGCATCTGAGGAAAATGTACATTTAATGGTGAATGAAATCTTATATTATGAGTTACTGTGAGATATAACAGTTGATCTTACAGATATCAAATTACGATATATCCATGCTGTGTTTACCATGATTTTACTGAGGGAACAACAGGAGCTGTCTTGATTATTGTCTGCAGGGTTATTGCAGAATCACAGCAACTGCCCCTTTAGTGGTGAGATTAAACCTTTGGTTATACACCATCAAGCATATAATATTTTAAATTTATTTTAAGAGGCTTTTTCTTCATGCCTGAAAGATCTCCAAGCAAATAATTTATATTTAGTGTGTATCAAATGTTTTTAGTTTAAATGCACATAGGCTGCAAGCACTGGATAAGAGGAAAAAAATCAAGGCAATCTATACACATCATCATATTAAATTCTGACTATTGGCTCGCAAAAATAATCTAAAACTAATATGTTTCATTTATGTTTAAAATTCAGAGGCTGCATTAATTTTCAATAAGGGAAATATTGAAGTGCCTACTGGTGCTGCTGTGGTGAAGGCAGGCAGAATATCTCCAGCTCATGCACTTTCTCAGGAGCTTTGCAGTGTCTGTACCTATTGGGTCCCATGTGAAATTCTGCAGGTGCATTCTTTCACAAAAAGACAGTATTTTTCAGAAATAAACTATTAGGCAGAAAGCCATAAAATTTGAACAGGTTTTTTAAAGTTTGGAAAATTGTGACAATTATTTCCCTTTTTACAATGGCTGAGGTGTGTGGAATGGGCTGGGAGTGTTGACTGTGGAAGGAGGAGTTGCTCCTGTGTTTGCATTTTATGTAAACTGTGGCTGTGACCCCATGAACTTGGGGTTTTGGGCACAGAACCTCCAAAGAAAAAACGAACTGATTTGTTTTATATAGAAAAGCAGTTTGTACAGCACCCATACAATCTTTATTAAAGGAAAAATTAAAATTTAGTACCCTTATTTGGATCTTGATTGTGCAAGAGATGAGTGCTCTTGTTTCAACTGAGTAATTTGTTCATATAAGACCTTTTAAGTAGTCAGTGACACAGAAGAATGTTAAATAGAATTGGGTGAATAACAATAGGGTTTTAAAATGCTCAGCTTCAATATATTTCCATTAAATTATTTTCTTTTTCATTTTTCAGTGCACTTTTTGAAGTATATTTCTAAAGCTATGAATCCAGTAATGGGTTGGGTGTGGGATTAAATAGCTGGACATGCATTTCTCCTTCTGGGGACATGTTCATAGCTGTAGTCCCAGTATTCTTCCTCCCTGTTCACTCTGGTTCTTCACTGCCTGTGGTGACAGACTGTAGCACTGGCACACCCCAGAGCTCGTGAAACCATCACTATACGAGAAGAGGGAGGTCAGCTTCTTCCTTAAGTAATGCTGTTTCAGGCCAGTTATTTAAAAGGATTAATTTAAATTTTCTTTATCTCGATGGCCCAGTTCAGGATGTGCCGTGGTGGAGGATTGCTCACAAAGGGCAGCAGTCCCAGTACAAAAAGCAGGATGCTTTGCTTCTAAAGTAGCACAGCTTCTGTGGCAAGTGATTTCTCCTGGACCCTGATCAGATTATTCAGTAACACGCAGCAGTCAGACCTTAAAGACAGTGTCTTCTTTTCAGGTTAATGAAGAAATGTTGAGTGACTTTCAGCCATGGAATGATGGAAATGTTTAATCCTGCTGTGAGTGGGGGATTTTCATACCAGGCTTTTCCCATGGAGTCCTCTCTCTGCATTTGAGACATGGGCGAGGCCTTCGGCTTGGGCTTCATGTTTGTTTTTCAGTGGCTGCTTGGAGTCCATTTCTCAAATCCAGATCTCTCTGAGGCAAAGGCTGGGTTCTGTAAATAGCTTTAAGTAATTGATTGTTATTGTTGACACCAACTTTTCATTATATTCCTTCCTCCCCCGAAACATCTCAGTGCATTTTGTTAAGATTCATGAGTTTGTCCTTCCTCTTTGAAGGAAGTGAATTATGTTTTCACTCTGATGTGGGCAATGGACAGAAGGACTTGCCTAAAGTGTCGGGGAGAAATCTAATGTCAGAGCAAAGCAGCAGCAAGCATCTTTTGTAAATCAGTTACATGGAATATGGTTTTGATGTCCAAGTGGCATGAAAACCTAAATTCTTTTTTTCATGATGAATTCAGCACCTTAAAATAGGTATAAAGTAGGGTGGTCACACCAGAGTTCAACTGTGAAGCAAATGAGTCAAAACATAAGAGGATCAGATAATTTTTCATAACGAATGCTGAAAAAGATTTCACTCTGCTTATGAATCTAAGAAAATCAATGGTAATATTTTGAGAGTTGTGTTATCAACTATGACATTCATTTTTCAGCACATTTATAGATTGCTTTCCAGAATCATCCTCAGAAAACCTGTAATTTGCATCTTAGGTCAGTATTGTTAAGTGTGCTGTTCCGTGCTTTCAGTTGCCTTTTATTGCAGAATTTACTACTATATATATGTTTACTGTTTTGAAGTACAAGTAAACAATATCATCAAACCTGACATTTATATGCCAGCTGCTTCATGCAGGAGCTGATTTCTGACCATCTTCAGAATGGCAGTAGCCCATTAAAAGACTTTTTCCAGACAAATTTAAGTATTTAAGAATGTCTTTACGAAAGAATGCTTTTTTAGAGGGAGTGTAGTTGCTTATTATGCACACAGAGGAAAATCTCTTCAGCCATTGAAATGCTATTTCTTGCAAAGTCCTGTGAAATGCCAGGTGCCTGCCATGGGAGTACCTTGTCCCAGTTCACCAAACCATTTCTGTCCTGGGTAGCAACACACAGCATGAGGCTTATTTGTATTTTGGATAGAGAGGTATCGGGATGCTTCTCACCTGTATTGTCCCTTGTCAGGGCTTGAAGAGATAACAGAATGCTGGTGGTCGAGCCATCTTTCAGGAGTGTTGACTTGGTGGGAACACAAAGTTCATGGGAAAACCAGAATGAATTAAAATTTTGTCCATTTATGTCAGCTCAAATCAAGGTTGTAAGTTCTTTATTACAAGGGATAATTTGAAGAATTTGCCTCTTAAAAAGCATGAACTGAATTTTCATTCTTTTTCTAAATATTGGTGGTGTTATAACTTGTACATAGGGTGAGATACTCCAAATCCTAGTGATAGAACTGCTTCTTTGCCCCATGGAAAATTCTACTTCAGGAGGAGACATGCACAATCTAAAATAATCATGTGCCTGTCTTAATGCATATTATTAGAAAATAATCTAGCTATTATGTTTGCCATCCCATGTCTTTTATAAATGAGTTATTAATCTATCAACTGTGTTTGAGTAAAATAGTTCATTTTTCTGTATTTTTGGTGTGTTTTTGATCTACTAGCAGAAAAACATTAACTCTTTACTTTAGCTGTAAAACTGAATCAACTTGACTTTGTCAACAGGAAGAAGGTGGAGAGTGATTATGAGGCTCTTCAGGAACGACTCCAAACATTGCCTGACAAGTTGTCCTACGATATCATGGTATGTACATGGCAGAGGTCACACAAGAAAATGGCTAAAATTGTTAGAGACTGGGCTGCCTGCATTGGTGGTGAGGTGTTAGCAGGTTGCCAGTACTTAGTAATGTTACATTTATTATAATAATAGTTAAACCTTTGCTTTTGTTTCTTTCTCTTTTCTTTGAAATCCATTATAAATTACAGTGTTACTGACAACTGAAAGCTGATGACATAAATGCTTAACACAAAACCTGACATGTTTGATATGTAAATCTATTGTATAGAAAACTATAATTATGACTGAATTACGGTACTTAGTCATTTCCTGAGAAGAAAGTGGCCGTAGTATTTCCTGATTCATGGAAATAAACCCTAGAACATTGATTTCTACATAAAAAGGTGCTGCTAATTTTTGTACCACCAATCTTCCCATTGACATAGCGATCTTTTCTGGTGCTCTGAATCTTCCCTAACAACTGCACAGCTCCCTGTGTAAAATTTGCCCTGTTGGCTTGTGCTCACCGGAATTTTGAACAAATTTGCTTCTCTTTCTCTTTTTTTCCTCTTCCCTTCTCAGGTTCAATTCAAGATACATCTTTAAAGGGAGGGAAGTTGTAGTGCACGTAACTGAGTGGCTGATTCCAGCACTCAGTGCCTGACTGCTGCCTTCTCAGATACAAAGTTGGGTCTTTAGTAAGACAGTGTTGGAGTACATTTAACCATGTGGGAAAGGGACGGGTTTCCCTTTCCTGTGCTGGTGATACAGCTCTGGATTTTATGTGTGTAGTCCATTTATCATGTGTGTATGTGTGGCCACATGATGTAAAGCATAAATACTGTGTTGTTTGGAAGCATCGAAACTCCTCTCTTTTTTAAAAAAAGCTTATTAAGATAGGGCTTATTGTTAGTTGAAGCAGCAGTGTTAACTCACATCTGTTATTTTAAACGTATAGAAACAGTTCCTGTCCTGTTAGCCAAATATTTTCATATGCTTTTAATTTTGCTTTCATCATTTTGGGGGGAGAGTGAACAGGCAACTGGTGCAGTCTGCTACTTTAAAACCAAGTCAGGGAGGGCACATGTGCAGGAAAAGCACTTCTGTATAGACTTCACATCAGGCTTCTGCATGCTGGAGAGCTGTGTCCAGCATTGGTACCCTCCTGCATATTGAAGATAGGGAAGATTGCTTTCCAAGGAGACAGATCCACTAGGCCAAGAGCTCTGCTTCAGCACACAGTGAGAAAGCAAGTGGCTGTGCTGAGCAACTGAGGAAGAAGGCAGAGGAATAAAGTGGAAGGAGCTGATGCAAACTGAGACAGATCTCCTTTTACCCTAAAAAAAGAGAACTTGATGTGGATCTGGTTCCTACCTTTATGCCACCTTCATTTTAAATTTAATTCAATTTTGGCTTCCTGATTTCTTTACGATTGAAGCCGACAGGCAGCCAGGCAGGTGGCAGTGACCTGGGGGTCAGAATGCCAGGGGCTGGTGCAGGGGACAGGCATGGGGGTGGCCAAGGCTCTTCCTCACCCATAGGACTTGCCAAGCACTGCCTGCTGCTCTCTGTCCTGTTTTTATCTCTTGTCCTTGTGCCTGGAGAGCAGTTAGAGGGTGGGAGTTGCTTGTGGAGCATCCCTCGGAGGTTAAGGTTTGCAAACTGGTGAATGACCCAGCAAAGTGAGGTTAAGCACTGTCTTAAGTGCTGGGTAGCCCCAGTGTCTTACACTGGAGTTTTTAGGTCCTTACTATTAGCAAGACAGAGGCTGAGAAAAGCAACTTAACTTTGAATTGATCATACCTATTTAAGTATCTAAAAAAAATTCAGCAAAGCTAATCTGGCTTTTATTAGGAAATGAATGTAGTCTGCACATTACAAATACATAGCTCACTTAAATTATAACATTTGTATTATCAAGGTTTGTACGTTCAGATTAAGTGAATTTGTTTTCCATGTGAGCATTCAGCTGTACTGTAGTTCTATGTCACAAAACAAGTTGTCTAGGGAAATACAAGTTTTCAGATTCTGTAAATACTAAAGCCAAATGGATCTGGTCGTTTGAATATTTATGAAGGGTTAGTCACTAAATGGCTGCTCTAGAATTTTTATTTTTTTTTAAATCTGTGTTTTACTTTTTGAAAAAAGCTAAGATATGTATGACTGTCTAAGTTTTATTTTCATTAGTGACGTCTGTGTCTTTGACAGGTACCTTTTGGTCCTCTTGCCTTCATGCCAGGAAAACTTGTTCACACCAATGAGGTGACTGTTCTTCTTGGGGACAACTGGTTTTCAAAATGCTCAGCAAAGCAGGCTATTGAGCTGGTTGAGCACAGAAAAAAACGTATGTATGTTTCTGAACATAGTTTAATAGTTAAAATTGCATACCTCAGTATTAATATATAAGATTAGTGATATCTACACTGTTACCTTTTTTTCTTTTTGTGTACTCACAAGCAGAAGTTCCATTCAGGTGTAATACCAGTCTTGCACCTTATTTTTCATCCTTGTTTGACAATTGGTTGGATATGTCTAGAAAAAACAAACCAAACTAAACCCCCCTTTCACTTTTCTTTAATGTGACAAATGCTGTGTTCTCTTCCAGAAAGTGGACAAATGGACACTGCCTTGTGCTTTTGCTCTTAGTTACCTTATCCCCGTATATTGTGTTCCCTTGTATCATTTCTTACTTCTTTGCTGTTTTTTCCTCTGTTCTGGTTGTTTTTTTTTCCCTGGCCATGTAGTTTTCAATTTTTTCCCCTCTCTACACATACTTTGCTCTCCTGCTTGTTGGGTTTTTTTTCCTCACTTGCTACTTAGCTGCATATCTGCCTGCTGCCCTTGATGTTCCACTGGTGTGATCTCCTGGATCTCCCCAGATCCAGTGCGGTTGACCACTGCCAAATTCATCTTACACAGAAACACATCACGGGGCAGATAGGCAATTCCTGGCTTGGTTTCCAGCTCTTTGTAGCTGTGAGATCTTAGCTTTGAAGAACCAGGACCACCAGCAAGAGCTGTGCATGGTACGCTTTGGAACTTCTTTATGTGAGAAAAAATGAGTGCCTAAAATATTTGATGTAGATGTCAAGGAAGGAAAAGCACAACAAAATGGAAAATAAATTGATGCCTATTAGCCTTTGTTGTTTGCTTCAGAGAAGCATTTGAGTTGATTTTTTTCATACGGGTTTTATCTGTAATCTGTCTCATTCCTCAGTGGGTGCTCACTGCAGCCTTGTTCCCTGTATATTACAACTACCACAACTATTTACACTGGATTTTTGTTTGACTGCAGCTTTCCATGTTGCTGCCTGCAGCAGAATACCCTAGAGGTTCCCCATCTGAATAAGCTTTTTTTTCCAATTCTGTGCAAGCAATGTTTGTGTAAGAAAAATTGAGGGTTTTTTTGTAAAAATTCATTTGCTGTGTTACTTTAAAATACTCCTTTATGAAGAGCATTGCCAAAAGTATGTAATTTGTATTTTACCTATTACCTTTCTTAATCTGGTTCTCCTGACACAACTTTGCAATTTTCTTTCTTACTGAACTGAATCTACATTATTTGTTGTGACTCTTGTGAGATCTCAGGTCCAGATATTTTTCCTTGATCATCTGATATTTTTTTCAGTGCTGCAGAATACTTTTGTCACCGTTACATTCAGTGAAATCATTTGACCTTTGCATAGTAGATGTTTGAACATTAAGTAGTCTGCTGGGAGACGCACAATAAATGCTGGATTCATTCCTTTATGATCTTTTAAATTGCATTTAAAATACGAACTCAGAAATACTAATTTCTTTCAAAGCAAAACAGTCATTGATGCTGGATATGAACCCTCCATTCAGCTGATAGTTCTCTTCAGCTGTGTGATGGCTGCCAGTGGGAGGCTCCAAAACACTGATATTAACTAAAAACTTTTTTTTGAGGACTGTTTTCAGTTTTAGATGATAAAAACCACATTAGTACATAGGATTCTGAAAAAAGGATACTTCTTCCCTAGATATACTTTTCTCCCTTAAAAAATACAACTGACTTAAACTCTTTAAACCATTTTCATGCTACATGAATGCAACTTAGAGAAGAATATTGCAGAGCTTATTAGTTTGCTCTAATTAGGAAAAAAGTTATGTATGTGAAAGACCTGTAGGCCATTTCTATGTAATATGAATTGGCTGCTTGTGGCACAAATTTGCAAGCCTGATGTTTGGCAAGTATTAGTTTAAAGTCTCCTTTGTGTGTTTTTTGCACTGTAGTTACTTTCATAGGTGTGACTCCTGCTCTCAGTGGCATTTTGTGAGCGTAGCTTACAGGCTGATGTGTATTGGGCATTATCATCACATTGACACAACGCGATTTGATTTTTTGTACATAATCTTTCTGTTTTGGACGTAAATTCCGAGAGTAGGTCACACACACTGGAAAAGAGGGCAGGCTCACTGCGGGGGATTACACTGCCAGCAGTCCCCAACGTCCTGCGTGCCAGGCGGAAGGTCCTAACGGGGCAAAGCTTTTTTAAGCATGTGCTTAAAGGCTTTGATATATAGGAATTGGGGCCTGAACAGAGCAAAGAAAGGCTCATGCTGAAATAAACCTGGCAATATTTGTTGATGGTTTGTTTCTTCAGTGACCTACATTTTTTTTATCCAATATTACTCTGTTTAATTTAGATGGGTGTTTTTTTCGTAACTAGCTGGTCAGATCTGTTCAGATAACTGAAACAAACTTAATTAGTACAGCACTAGTAATTCAGTGCTTTTACAGGAGTTAGGACTATAAGGAAATAAATACAAGACACATTTTAATTGCATGTCATATCTTGTGTCTCACTCTGCTGAGTGGTGGGGAGTGGGAGAGCTTCTGTTTAGGGTTTAAGTTTCTTAGGGGCACTGTCTGTCAGGTAGAAAAGGGTAAGAGATTTCTAGAACAGTTTTGAATGTTCTTCCTTGCTGGTTCTGGGGAGTTTTTGTTCTTGCCTTTGACTAATGTTGTGTGGGTCTGTGCATTGGAGACCTCTGGTCACCAGGGCTGGCCCCGCTGGCCTTTGAGCACACCAGTGCCTAACAGGAAATTTAATCAGGGCTCACAGGACATTTTCTGTACAGTTTGATCCTTCTGTGTATGTTAGATGCATACAAGAATGGAGAATATGAATTTGCATGCTTAAGCAGCAGTAGTGCCAGATAAATCAAACAATATCAGTGAGTATAAAGCCTTGGAAGTTAGGGGTAGCAATAAGAGTGTACTATATATAAAAGCTTTAAATATTACTTAGTACTAATTAGGTCATCCTTTTTGTCTTACTAGTTTTGTTCAATTTGCTTTTTAAAGGAGAATGAGTGAAAAAATGTTTGCTTCTGTGGAATAGAGAAATGCCCAGCCACAGTAGATTAATTTCTTGGTTAAAATTTATTTAATTGAAAGGAATAATTGAAGGGTGACTGTACTGAATTTTAAATGCACTTTAGCTGACATAGCTGTAGAAAGCCCTATTTTGGGGATACATTTTTGTTTGCTTAGCTTTTGATTTAGATGCAAATTGTTCAGCACTGTGATTGGTTGAAATGTATTTGGTAAAATTTGGGACAGTCACTCATGTCAAATGTTACTTTTTCATCAAATATTGATCGTGTCTTCTTGAATAATATTTGAGTTGCAGTACATCTTTAATTTGCTGTGCATTTTTGTGACATTTCAGATATTTAGTTAGTTCCAAAAGAGTTAATGAATATAGTGAAGTTTATGGAATTGCCAAGTATATTTTTAATTGTTTTAAATTTATTGCAGTTAAACCAGGTAATACAGATAATGGGAAACACTTCACACATGTGTTTGTGTGTAAAAATATGAAGAAATAATGAAGTAGATTAAAGGATATGCACACCAAATTCCATTAAAATAAAAGAAATTAGCTTTTTAAGTATGTCACAGTTTAGCACAACAATAATGCAATTGTAGTTTTTTTCTCCTACAATTATCTTGCTTAAGGTACTTCATAATATTTCTGTTCTCCTCAAGGCAAGACTGTATTGTCTCAGAATTCAAAGAGGGAATAAAGATTGTTTTTGTGAATATGGGATTATATCTTTTACGTGTTTGTGATGATATAAATTACATTTCTTCTCTATATCAGTAATCGCATTAATTCTTTAAGATGGGAAATTTTTCATTACAATAGTCCCTGTGGTAGTTACTATAGAAAGAAATTAAATAGATTTTTCTTGTAAATATTTGTGGATTAATTCAGTATGCTAGGTATTCCAAGTGTCTAAACATTTTAAAAGGTGGGAAATTAAAACATGCACGCAGAACTAGGAGTGGTTTTATTGTGTTAAAAATTTATCAGATAAAAAAAAAATCCCACTTAAAGGAGAATTGTTGAACTACTTAGCAATTGTGTCTTCAGTATATGTAAGAATACCCTTGCAGTGTCACGCTGCAAATGAATTCATGAAATGAAAATACTGATTACATTAACATACAGTATTGTGATAGTCCCCAATTGTAAATTGCAGTGTGTAACCCCTAATACAAATATTTGTGTCAATCAAAATTGACCGATAGCTCCGGATACAGGGTTTAAAAGATACCATTGTTTTAATGAGATGATTCGGGTGGATGAGGACCAGTTTGAATTTGTTCCTTATCAGCATTTCCAGAAAAAAAGGTTTTGTCTCCAAAATACATGATAGGAAGGCTTTCCATTTCCTATCTGTGAATGAGTGAGGCCTTTAGAGGTTTTAATGTTTCATCCAAGGGTAAAAATGTCTTCCCTAATATTCTAAGGAATAACACAAACTTGTCTACTCACAGTTTTTGGGGTTAAGAACAAAAAGTGCAGGCAGTGTTATAAAAAAATTCAGCTTTTGCTTCATTAAAAAAGGAATATTTTTTCTGCTCTTTTTCTACATGGCAGAGAATTCTGTTCTGCTGTGCTTTTGAACTCTTTTATATAATTTTTTGTGATTATCACTTTTTAGTTTGATAACGTCCCTCAGTTGCTTCCTTACCCTTGTTAAGTTAGGAGCTGATTCGATGGAGTGCTAAGTGCTCTAAATTTGCTCTGCAGTTCCCAGGAGGTGTTTGGCTTCTCACAGGACCACAGTCTGGGTGTTTTAACCAGAACACATTGGAACAAAGTAAGGAGAATAGACTCCTTTCTGTAAGTTACATACTGTGATTCAAACAAGCCCCTACCTTTTTAGAATTCTTACTGGGCAGCAGAGGAGTTGTCTGAATGCCACCCTCCTTCGTTTAGGAGGAATTTAAATGTATTCAGGTAATTCTAGCAATTACATAGATGTGTGAACCTAAAAGAGAAATGCATTGCATTTACTTAGTGTTCCTAAAGCCAAATTGCCTGTACAAATTTTTACAGTAGAAAATCCAAGTGACATTGGTTTTGGTACCTAGGGAACATGGAAAACAGAATGAATATTGTCTTTAAAAGGTGAAAAGCTACTGTGCAAAGGTTTGTGGTGCATTTTAAAGAAGCAGTGAAATTGCTGTTACAATGAATGAATTTACATGTCTTGTGGCAAGCAAAAAAGACAGCTTAAATCCATATACACAAAAAGTCATCAGGATTCTCTTTTCACTCTTAAATCCATTTCTAGAAAAATGAACAGAAAAGAACAGAACAGAGAAGGGTGTTTCGAAAAGCTTCTAGTAGATACTGCTTTCTGCAGAACTGCAGATCTTACTTTTTTCAAGGGACCTGTGATAATTTGTTGGAAGAGTATTGGCTACAAAAAATTCTTTTGCTGACTATATATTAAAATATGTTTAAGAATTCTCAGATGATTGATCTACTTATGCAGATCCTTAAAAGTAAGAAAATAATGCACTTAAAATAGCCATAATTTCCGTGGTGAGAGTGTGAACTACTGAGCTTCTGCCTTCAGGTAGTATGTCTTGGTTCTTGCTCTGGAGGAACTGAGCCACGGTCAGTAACTGAGGTCGGTGGCTGTTCCTGGCCTCTATCTATGTATATATAACTGTTAAAACTGGTTATCTTCTACTTGAGAAGCTCTGTTAGGCAGCAAGAAGATCTTAACTCTAAATCTCAATTGCATACCGAATTCTTTGTTACACTTAATCTGAAATTTCAGTCCTGTCACCTATCCTCGAAGGAGATTATTTCCTATGTTATATCCATGAGGCTTCCCTGAAGACCAGGTGCACTAGGCTTCAGCTTCGTTTCAGTTTGTCCTGTTTCACAAAGTCTGACTTTTCAAAATAGTTCAACCTGTTCTCACTATTCTTGTCTGTTCTTACTATTTAAATCCCAGTGTAACACACAGTTTCCAGAAGTAACTAAAATAATGTCTATGATTCCCCAAATCCTTATAGACAACACTCCAAGGACATTAATGTCAAACTCAGATAATTAAAATTTGTATCCAGCCAAGCTAATTAACCCATTAAAGCCAAAATGCATAGATGAGAATTTGTGTCAGTTTGGCATTACTACATTGTCATGTCGTGTAAAATCTGGCTTCGGTGGACTTCATTTCAACAATATGAAATGTGTTCCCCAATTATTTTTTCCTTTACCCAGTGTATTTGTAGCAAGCAGAGGGCTGCTTCTTAAAAATTACTAATCATGGTATAAGGAAATCCAGTTAAGTCCTTTCAGACTAAAAAGGGAGCTGGGAAAGAATGATCTAAATGTAAAGAAATCTTGCTGCCTGTAAATACTGAAAGGCTGTGGTGCAGAGGAAATCTATGTATCCTAATTTCTGGTTGAAATACCTTTTCCTTTTGGTGGTCCTGGAGAACACTCCTAGAGGCTCTGGTGCTGAACTGTCTTTCCAAGTGGTTTAGCTGAGACATGTAAATAGGAACTACACGGGTTCACCTGAAAGCCATGTCAGACTTTGCTCAGATTATTGGATGTGACAAAGTTGGACAACAGCCTCTGGTTCAATCCGTCTTAAAAGGCTCTAAGAAGCTTAAACCACAGGGTAGTAAGAGGAGGAGACTGTGGAGCCTCTCTTATTCTACCAATATTTTTATGGGGGTCTCAATTAATAAAAACCCCTGTAGTTTGTAGTGACTTGTTTTTCTCTAGTTCCTGTACATTTTAAAATCCAGTGAATTACACTGGAGGATTTCAGAGTGCGCAATGGCAAGTTTAAAACACAAGACCCTGAGCTTGCCCTGCAGTCGGGTGCACGAGCCTTTTTCCAGGAGACCCCTTCTTTGCTGAGGGGTCTGACCAAGGGAAGATGTCTCCTTTGGCCAGGCAGCATCTTGGTTTCCCAGTGCCAGGGCAGTGTGAGCAGCCCCGCAGTGTGGCTGGGGACACGGGGCTGGAGCGTCGCGGTAATCCCAGCTGTCCGCTGCCGCGCTGTGTGGCCTGGGGCAAATCACTTAAACTGTCTGTTTCTTCATCTGTAAAATAGGAGAGAGTTATACTTACCTCCCTTGCAGGGCGCTGGGCAGATTAGTTAATGCTTGTACAGCATTTTAAAATAAAACGCCGTGTGTAACTGCTCAGTGGGCAAGCCAGTGGGCTCCCGTCTGGGAAGCAGCATCACAGGCTGGTGCTCCAGCAGCAGTGTAACTTAGATGGCTGCTGAACAATATTTAGATATGCAGGCAAGGAGTGAGACACTCGTGGTGTTGGAGACACAGCTGAGCATCATGTTTGCTATGAATGTAAAATAAAAACTACAGGCAAATTGGTCCCAGCTAGATGCTTATGTATACTGAGAATATCAAGAGCTGGAGGCACAGATGGGAACATTTTGTAGAAAAACTATCACCACCTCCCTTTTATTTGGACTTTGTAGGGTGTGTTAGACACCAGAGAAAAGCTGTGGATGATGTTGATATGAATTAACTGATAATAAAAGCTAGTCTGTCTGATGAAGCATGAAGGAGCCATGTAAGTGGAGCAGGATCCTGACTGCATGTGGAAGGAGCTGTGTCCTCTGAGGGGTCTGTGTTGGCACTGCTCAAGACATGCCATTCTTTTTTGGAACTGGTATTTCATCCAGGAGGCAATGCAGATGCAGAGCTTTTTTCAGAGGAGAATCTTAAGCTATTTCTTCGAAACAGCCTGAGGAATGGCGAATGACTGCACATTTGACACATAGCTTGCTGTGTGGTTTAAAGGCTAACGCTTTTGAAATGCCCTAAAAGTCTGAGCTTTGTCTTTGTGCTCCTTGTGGGAAAGGATGGACTTAGCTTGAGTAGCCTTTTCCAAAACGCATAAATTTCTTTCTAAACTATTTATTGCCAGTAATACATTTTTAAGCAATTGTATTTGAGACACTGTGAAATATCAACAGGGAAAAATGCATACAATACTGAATATGATAAAACTATGACAGCGGTCTCACACACTTGGTGGTAATTTTGTTTTGCCTTGACTGTTTCATGCAGAATTCCCTCTTCTGTGTGTATGGAGGGGAGGAGGGATAAGAACCTGTTTGTAAAAGTCTGAGTCAATAAGTAGGTTTAATTTTTAAGTACAAGTACAAATTAATTTTGTCTACTTAGATGCATTTTGCAATAATTTTGTGGTTATTATTATATTCTCACACATCTTTATCTGAAAGGCCTATCATTAAAAGAAATGCAATCTCTGAAACATTTAAAACTG